>JANXJC010000001.1:53548727-53599996 GCA_027564655.1 Leptodon cayanensis
CTGGGGCTGGGGTGGGGGGCACCCAGCACATCCCCGCGGACCGCTCCTCTCTGCAAGAAGCACCATACTTGCGCAAGACCCAGATGACTCCTGTGCTGGACAAAGCGGGTATTTTCTGCCTTGCTCTGTGGCACGGCACTGTTGACGATGCCAATGCTGGAAATACTGACTCACAGGGTTTAATTTGCAGGCAATGTTCGTGCCTCGCTGCCCCCGCCGGGTGTTGGTGTCCCCCGCCGGCAGCCCCCGGGCACAGCCCCGCAGCCCCCCGTCTTCGCCAAGCGCACCCCAGCCACAGCCAAGCCCTAGTGAACATCCTGCCTTTTTCCAACAGCTCCACATACGGATTTTCCCAAGTTTCCTCAGTGTCAAATCCAACCCGCCCCATCATTCATGCAGGGCTGCTGCCTGCCCTCTGGCACCTTCCATCTGCAATGAAGTCCGTTCTCCATTTTGCCACAAAAAGTGGTAAACATCTTAATTTTCAGAGCCAGCTGAAGCAGAGGGAAGATCAAATTTAGCCACTAGTGACTCCCTCGTGAATGTATGGCTGCTTCTTGGTTTACACAGTAAACTTTTAAAGTCAAATAAGGGGAGGGGAAATACTCTGAAATGAAGAACAGGCATGCTCTTTACAAACAGGCAACAACAAAATCCTCGCTGCAGTCCGCGGGTCACTTTCTGGCTGACAACAAGTCAAAAAATGTGAGCAACAGCGGCGATAGCATCAGTGGCAGTGGCACGAGCAGCTAAACGACACGGTTTCTCGTGCCGACTGTCAGCTACCTGGTGGCGGGGCTCCCGGTCCCAGCTGGGATTTACAGCCTGCACAAGATCTCCACGAGCCTCCCAAGGTCATTTACGTTAGCGATGGGCAGGGCAGAGTGGCCCTCTGAGCAGAACAAAGATGTTTTTAAAATGCCATTGCTCAGGGGAAAAACGCCAATGCGGGAGAGAGGGAGTGGGAGAGGATCTCCCGAGCTGGAGGACGCAGCAAGGTCCCACCAAGATAGGGTGGAAATCTCTCTCCGGAGAAAAATGCTAATACCAACCTGACTCCCTTCCCTCCTGCACCTTGGTTTTAGGATGCGCGGGGAATATATTTGCTATTAAATGATCTCATGCAGTTTGCAGCAGGCTATTCTCTTTGCTGATGGTAGTTATTTCTAAAGTAGCCAAGTGGACTGGAGGGGAACTATTAAGATATTAAAAAGCCAGTGAAAACACAGTGTCTGCTACACGTTTTTTAAAAGTAGAGCACAAGTCAACCCTCAAATTTGCAATCTGTTTGCAAGAAACACCTGCACTGAGATTGGAGCACACTTGTGCATGTTGCAGGGGTGTGGGATCAGGGTCATGCTTACAGGGGTGGTAAATGACATCTTAGTGCTTCATATTTATTCTCTCTCAGTGACTTCCATATAAAATTTGCTCAGAGTAAAAGTCAGAGCCAAAGTTTTATGACTACAAATGCCGCAAACTTGACCTCATACCTGAAGAATCATGCAGCGGTCCTTCTGCTTTGTACATTGCCAGCAGTAAAGATTTGAGAATCAGGACCAGGCAATTTCATTGCTAATTCATGAGAGGGAAGGAAATGCAATTTACTCTCCTCCATCACAGCCAGATTTTGCTTTTGTGATTGCAGTCCGTGAGGAATGACTCATTTCTCTGCTGAAGTCGACATGTAGGGAATGTCACGGCAATTTCTGCGACCCTGTGCCAGAGGGACAGTGGGGATCCGGGGCGAGCGTCCCTGCTCCCGGCCAGGGGAAGTGGACCCGGCGCAGCTCCCGCTCGCACGCCCGAAGGTGAGAAGCATCCTGAGATCCAAAGCAGGATTGGCACCGGGGGCCAGGAACTTCTTCTTCATGTCTCTTTTCCGAATATTCCTCAGTTTAACAGGAAAGCTCAGCACTATCTGTGTTAGATACCTCACACTTGTTTCTAGCGTGGGGATTTGATTTAGATTTTCAGTTTTTCCCAGGGAAGTTCCTGGAGCATTTTCATTTTTTTATGCACTAAAGCTGAATGCAGAGAGCAGAGTAGGACCAAAGGCCTCAGGACAACCGAGGACATTGTTCCGAATGCCCCAAAACTACTCTTCATGGGGTCCTCTGGGAAATCACTGTCTAAAGCGTGAGTTTTCCCAGAACCAGGTCACACTTCTGCTCCCCAAGAAGAAGTATTTCTATCTGTGTGAGTGACCAGTAGTTGTGAAAATACTTTGTATATTTATTTTTGTTCTCACATTTGATGGAAGTCCTGGCAGAAGGTGCGGCATTGTCTGGCTGTGTCCCAGCACCCCAGGGTGCGCGTTCCCCTCCCTCCTATTTCGGCGTGTTGTTCCCTCTGGTTTGGAGCCAAAGAAGCTGAAGCAGATCACACTCCATGCCAATGCCATCCCTCCTCTCTGCGGCAGAGGCACATCCGTGATCACCACCAGGAAGGTCACTGGGCAGGCACAGCTCTGCTCTGACCTCTTACAGCAGGGACTGCAGTTTGTTGCAAATGCTGCATAAAATTTTTGCAATGTCAAAATTTCATTTTTCCTAAAGTTGAATTGTCCAATTTTCTTGTGTGGAGACTTGTGAAAGTTACTTTCAAAATATGGCATTTTCCAAAACAGTTGATTTTCATCCTGTGGGATGAGAGGGTTGAATTTTCTGCTGGAAGTGATATTTTGAAACAACTTTTTTATCTTTGAATATTCTCAGCGAAATATAAAAATAATAGTCTAGACTTTTGTGTTTCAGTGGCTTTGGTGAATAATGAGCACATACGCGCGCCGTCCCTGTTCACCAGCAGCACCCTGTGCCGTGCCTGCTGCCGGCAGACCTCCAGCCCCCCACTTCCCTGCAGCACTTTCCTTCAGCAGGAATGGGCTCTCACTGCGGAAAACTCTGCCGTGTGGAAAGAGACACCTGCATCATGTTTCTGACAACGAGAACATGGAGTGGCATTGCTAAACCAAAAAATCTGAGGATGCAAAAAGCTACTGGTTTCCTTCCCTTTTCCTTTCTTCCTTCCAAAACCAGGATCCCGACGCAGCCACTTTTTCAGCAGGTCAGCCTGAAACTAGTTTTAACTTCGTCCTGCAGTGGTGGGTCCTCCCTCACGCGAGCGAGCGAAGCCGGGACGCGGAGGTTCCCATGCTCCCTGCAGTTCCCCCACCTCCCGCCCTCAGACCTTACCCGCTCTCTTAGTTAGGACCGTAGGTTTGTTCTGACCCCTCTTTTTTGGGAACAGTGCCCTGTAATTGTCACCATGGAGTTTAACTGGCTCGATGAGGCCTCATCAATAAAAGGCTGCGTTGTTGGGTCGCCTGGATCTTGTTTCTGTGTCCCTCCCACAAAGCAGCACAGAATCAATCCCGTTATGCAGCAGAACTAAAAGGGAAGATGCTGTGAATCAGGGTGGAGCCGCGCCGATGGATGTGAATAAAGTGGATTTTTGTTCTGAGGAAGCGATATTCTTAAGACCGTCTCTTTGACCTGTAACACAGAGGTTATGGTCCCCACGCAGAGCCGGGTTTTTGCAGACCCCTTCCCTGGCTGGGTCCCTGTGGGACGTGGGAGGTTTCTGCGTCGCCGGCTGCTCTCCCGCGACCCCCGGCAGGGGTCCCTGCCGATGCTGCGCCGGACCGGCGTCTGCGGCCCACCCTTGGCAGCATCTGGTTGTATACAAACGTTTAGAGCAATGTGTGTTGTAGGTTACAAAAACACGTAAGGATCCCCTTTCCAGCTGATTTACTCTGCTGGATGAGGGTGGAAAGTGATCTGTTTTATGTCGGTAGGTCTTAAGCTTAATAGAAGAGTGAATTCAGCTTCCATCCCACTAAATTATCTGGCAAGGGCTGAACCCTATTTTTCTTTTGAAGAAGAACAAGGGCGCTGAAATAATTTGTGGATCTGGGTTCCTAATATTAAATAATTCTTACCATTTAAAACAGTTTTTGTAGGAAATATTTTATAGTTAGAGAAATAGTTTTTGACATTTTGGGGGGGAAAAGAACAATGGACCGTTTACAGGTCTACACAGTAGATTAATGAATCTAATTGAGTCTGTAGGGAAATGCTTCAGTTTAACTACTGGAACTAATTTATACATTCACTACATCGTAATAAGTCAATTTAAGTTTCTGGAAATAAAACTGGATATCCTGGGTATAGATTTGAACTATAAATTTCTGCAAGAAAGGAGTCTGTGTGTTCATTATACATTGTAAAATTACCATATGGACCTGTCAACACTTCTTAGCACAGCTTTGTAATAATGTCATTTAGTTTAACATTGTAATGTGCCAACTGAATTAATGCGTATGACACAATGAATGCCTCCCAACCGCTGGTTCTGGGGAGGTTTGCAACTTTTAAAAGATGTTTCTCATGCAAAAGAGTTTTGCCTGTATTTGCACAGCTAATATCTGGCCTTTGGTCGGGTATTATCGGCATTAATGAGTGTCAAAGAACTGTTCAACTCCCAGCAACTAGTCCTGAAGTTTCGGGAACGGGGATCAGTGTGTTGCAAATGCAACAAAATCCTAATTACCATTAGTGGGACACAGTGCCGGTGCTCCTATTGCCAAGCTGCATCCGACATCACGTATTTTTCCTCTCGCTGTCACTGCCGAATTTCTCTTCCCTTCCACTGTTATTTATGGCTCCATGCTGCTGCTCCGCTGTTGGCCACGCTGGCCAAATGAAAGACGCCCGTTGTTCTGAATTATTTTATGCTTGCTACACTTCTCATTCCCCACTTTCTATAACTTGCTCATAATACCCTTTTCATTCATCCAGCCAAAAAATAAAAGTCCTCAGCAGTAAATGAAATCAGAGACAACGGCGGTGCGCTCCCATTCCCTCCTTCTGACGAGTTACTGGGGGCACTGGTGCTGCTGCCTGCAGGGGAGAGCGCAGAAACACGTTTCAGACCAGACCCTGGGTTTCTCGGCCAGGCCGGTGTCTGGGTGCCAGCCCCGTTTGGAGGGGCGCAGCCACCCATCATGAAGCCATACCTGCGGGGTCGGCTGCCTGCCAGCATTCTGGGGGAGGCAGCGCAGCCCGTGGGGCTGCAGCCCCCCGCGGCGCTCCCGCTCCTCGCCCGGGCTGGTGCCCACTGGCCCACGCGTCGTCCCGATCCAGGCAGCGAGGGACGGCGAGGGGCGGCGAAGGCACCCGAGCAGTGTCCCCGGGGCAGAGCAGCCAGGTCAGCCCCCGCTCTGCCCCCCCACTTGCCAGCCAGCCCGTGCTCCCCGTAAGAGCCCCTTCTGGGATCACGCTTGGCTCCTGGAGGCTTGAGAAGAGCAGCTATCAGCTCGCACGGTGTGTGCCAGCCGGGGTGTATGCAGGACAAACCCGGCGGGGGGGAAAATTCCCTATTGTGTCCAAGACCCGAGTCCTGCCTCCAGCCCGGGCAGAGAGTTCCCGTGGAGGGAGTTAGAATGGAAACGCAGAGACAGCACTAATTACCGAAGCTCCCTGAAGGCCGTAATGAGGCGAGGATTGAAGGGAAACTCCTTTTGCAAATCTGAGGACCGATCGTGCAGCGCTGACCTCTTACTGCTGCTGGAGCGGAGGGGAGTTTCTCCTGAGGATGCTCTACGTAAATCAAGCAGCATTTTGCCCTTTGTCCTTTATTTGTCTACCTCTTCTATTTCATCCCCTCCTCCCTACGTCTACCAGCAGCCTTGCTGAAGTGACACTAGAGATTTCATGAAATATTACGGCATTTGGCTGGATGAGGGGAGGGGAGGTGGGCTGCTGCTTAAAGGTGGAAAAAAATAAACTTGCTAATCTCCCTGTAATTGGGCTATAGGCATCAAAGTGTGAAAGCTTTCCACTCTCTTCACTTGTGATGGGCACGGCTGCCGTTTGCCTGAGCAGCTCAGCCCCGGAGCAGTAACGGCATCGCTTACCTGCCAGTGGAGCCGGCCGCCTGGGCTGGCTGCTGGTGTGTACAAGCTGGAGAGATGCTGCCTGATTTCCCTCAGGATGCAGCCTGAAAGACTAGTTGAATAACTAAAAACCCTACCTCAGTGAATTAGCTGAGCGGGCTAATCCCCACAAATAGATAGGATTTAGGATTTGATTCTCGGGTTCTTATCCAATTGCACAAATCTGTGTAGACCCAGCCACGCCGGAGCTCCCGAGCTGTGCGAGGAGGTCGCAAAATGCCGGGTAAGCGCTGAACGCCAGCAGCTCTGCAGGCGTCAGATGTACCAGAGTGCTCCGGCTTGGAATGAGTGTGGTGAAACATACCCATTTTTTGTAATTAAATATTGTAACTAAGGTTTCGCATCACTAATTACATATTAAAATCCAGTGGTTATTTACATTTCTGCACTCTGATTTCTACTTAAAGCTATAACGGTTAATGTCACTACTTATGCAAACCTGATGGCATCTGCCTATAAAAGGATGATTATAAAAGATTAGCGCCTTACCTATAAATTCATCTCACTAATAAGCAACACGCTCATGATTGAAAGTCAAAGAGACTTTTGAAAGTAGTTAGATGTTTTATTTCCTTTAAAAAAAATTATCTGATGACAATGAAACAAGTGCTTGAGAACAGCGGGTGTGTCAAAAGTATTAGTGCCGTGCGTTCGATAATTCTGGAAAGAGTGATAAATAGCGGATCCTCAATTACATCTTTGCTTTATTCCCCAAGTGACTTGTATTTTGGTTGATATACAGTCGACGTGATTGCAGTTGTTTCCCAATGCAAGGAAAATGCCCTTCCTGAAAACATTATTAATTAAACGGAGCTGTAATTGTGGGGAATGCTGTGGCGGCTGGCAGGGAAAGAAGCTCCTTCGTGCAGAGCGACGCGGTGCCGGCTCCCGACGCCCGTGCCCTGCGCTTGCCGTTCCCTGCCGTCGTGAGAGGCAGCGAGGGCCTCGTCAGCGGGGTCCGGAGGGGATACGGGGGGGAGGATCATGCCCAGCTCTTTGGGACCCCCCTGCAGTCCTCTAGCCCTGGTAGCTGCGCTGGGATGATAACCTAGACGGAGAAGCCCCCCATTCTCTGCCAGTTCTGAGCCGGTCCACATAAGCCAGCTCTACCCGGGCAGCCCTTCCTCTCCCCAGAGGCTTCCCCGGGCAGGCTTTGAACGTCTTCCTCACCCGCTGTTTCGTCCTCCGCTGTGCCCAGGTGAAGCATCTCCCGTGCTGGCAGGAACACAGGGCAGCGGGGCTGTTCCGCACCCTCGTCCCCCGCGGGACAGCTTGGCCGGAGCTCCGGGGGCACAGTCCCTACTGAAACCGGTTTGGCTCTTCTTGAAAACGCCCGCTCGCTGTGTCCATAAAACAGGTTTTTCCATTTATCGTATGGCCCTTGTTTTCCTTTAATAAACCTGTAATTGTACATGCTCACGGATATTTGCTATGCTTCATGCTTTGACATCTCCTGCATGAACCTTATCCAGGTTAAGAGAGGTCACTAGTCAGTAATGATTTCCCAAGAGCCCAAAACCAGAATCTATTTTTTTTATTTGGAATATCTTTTATTTAATTAACCACCAAACCAGGCAGACGGCGTTCCCTGCATAACCTACCGGTATAGGAAATATTTCAGTGAATTCCCAACAGGAGAATTTCTCCCCCCTGCAGCGAAACCGCCCGCTGCGTGTCGTAGGCAGTGCCCACAGCACCAGGCTCTGGGCTCCTGCTTCCTTTCCCCCCTCTTTTCCTCTCTCTCTTTTTAATTATGAAAATCAAGGAACCCATAATTCCCATGACAGCTGTGACTACATTCAGACTTAACCATAAACTATGCAGCAAATGCTTGGTTTGTAGAAAATCATGTTCTATAACATATGTTTCTCATTATAGGGTAAATTTGCAGAAGAATAAGGCTTGTTTCTTCTGCAGGGGCAAAGCAGAGCCATGCGTTTCTTGCTACCTGCTTTGCACCTGCAGCCCGGTGTTTGGAGGCGCGAGGACCGAGACTCGCTTTTGCAGTGCAGCTGGAGGAGCAGCTCCTGCCTCCGTGTCTGTTGCACGCTCGCCCCGACGGCACGTCTGCGTGACGGGCGGCTGGTGGTACTTGCAGGGGCAAATGCACCAGGAGTAAGGAGGCACCACGATTCGTTGGTGACAGAGAAGACATTGCCTGGGAACGCTGTGGTGGAAACGCTGGGGCTAGTGGGAAATGGGGGGTTCTGTGCTTCCCCAGAGCCCACCTGTGCCGGCTCGGCAGGTCCCTGCCTGCGTGGGCTGGCAGCACGGCTGTCTTTGCAAGGACAGGGACAGGCAACTGCCCCGAGCTCTCCCTCTGAACCAAACCCTTCCTGTCCCGGCCTGAGGAGGAGGCACCACTTTGCAGATATTTCGGTGTGAGGTGTTTTGCCCCAAAGCTCTTTCTAAAGTTACCGGCTCAAAGCCTGCCTTGGCTTCAGCAGCCCCTTTGCCCGGCTGCCCCGCTGCTGGTGGTACCCACCAGACCCCTCTGGACGCCAGCACCTTCATCCTTGGACTTGTTCATGCATATTTGTGCGTGACGTACAGCTTTGGCCGGCCGTCCTGCTCGGCTGTCCTGCTCAGCGCTGCTGCTGCCTGTGACCGTCCGCACGGCTCATGGCACGACTTGGGCATTGCCCACGGACAGAAGACCCCAGCGTGCTACGCAGACCAGCACAGAGGTGCAGCTGGTGCCGGGGGTGCCCGGGGCCCCCCTGTCCCCCTGCCCTGTCCCTTCACACCACGGTTGCGTGTTTACGGGCTGCGCTGTCTCCAGATTTGACTGTCCCCATCTGAAATGGGTGTGGGAGGAGGGGGTGGCTTTGCCCTCGCACAAAACCGCCTGGGTCTCTCGGAGTCTTCTTGAAGCCCGGGGACCGTACAGGAAGATTTGTGTTGTCGCAGTGGGAACTGTCTCTCGACACGGCCCCGAAACCTCCAGCAGCCCCCCATGCTCAGACAGGAGGGCTGCAGCGGTGAGAAACCTGCAGCGGCTGAGGCAGGACTTCGGAAGGTAAATGTAGGACCAGAGGGAGGTTCATTCTCGTGTGAGCGGTCAGAGGTGGTGACAGCCCTGTGGAGCTGATGAGCTGCTCCGTGGGCTCACCGGGCCGAGCCGAGGCCCTGCGCAGGGAGCAGACCATCGTCTCCCACCCGGGTCCTCGCCCCGGACCCCCCAGGAGCTCACGCTGCACCCACGGCAGGCTCATGTGCAGCTACGTAGGGCTCAGCTTGAAAGTCCTCCTCCATCTCCGTCCCCAAGTAAAGAACGCTTCCTCCCCCTCCTGGCTGCTCTGATTTCATCCTTCCGTGGCATTAAGCGCGTACTCCTGCTCTCCCACGGTCAAATCTTCTCATTTCAATTCCCTCCCCGCATCCATTGTCTCCACCTGTCTCTATCCAAAATGCCTCGCTTCGTAAAAAGTTTGAAAAATTTAGCAGAAGCGCATCGCAAATGGAAAAGAGAATTTCATGTTCATCAAAAGGGGTGCTGGCAGATTCACCAGCAAGAAAAATGAAAACAAAGTTCCCCTTTCATCTGGAGCCATCGATCCGGCCTGAAGGAAATGCTGCACGGGGAGTTACTCCATGGCTCAGCCCAGGCCATGCTCTGCGGGAGGTGCAGCCGTGCCTTCCCCGTCCCCTGCCTTGGTCTCTGGCCATCATCTTCCTTACGCCCTTCTCCCCCCCCCGATCCCGCAGATGCTGCAGCCCTCTCCCACGGGCAGGAGTGGGGCAGGGGGCTGTGAGCTCTGCTGCAGCCGCTCCCGGGCATCGCCGGGGGCTGTGCCTTCCCTCCGTGCAAAAGCAGAGCACCCTGTACACCTGAGCATCGCCGCAACCGGCCTTCCTCTTTGCGAAGGATGCTTTCGTTTGCTTGATGCTTCCGCTCAGTGGCTTCTGGCCGCGTGAAAATCTTGGCTTTCCCTTTCAGTTTTAGGGGGAGTGTTTTGCTGCAGACAATTCTGTGGAGAAATGTGTTGCAAAAAAAGTTTAGTCATGGCGGTCCCTCTAAGATATTGCAAAACGAGGCGGCCCTCTGTCTCCTGCAACACCAGCAGAATAAGTCTAACCTCACAGCAGAATAAATCTAACCTCAATCTACCTCTGAAGAGCTCTTGGGATAGCGCATTTGATCTTCATCACTCCCTTTTTTCAGTTGAAATCTATGCAAATTGGGATTAGAAATAAAGAAAAAGAAAACAAAGTATCAGATGTACAGAAGTGTGTTTTCTTGCACACATTATAAAATTGCTTCATTGGCTGTAAGAGCAGAGTTGCCATTAAGTATTAACTAGACAAGTATTAGCAATAGCCCATGTCACTGTTTTAAAGGAAATCAATATACAACATAAATGCAAAATCAAAAGGTTCTTCCCCTGATGGTATCATCTTACCAGCACCAAACAAATAAACACCGCAGCGTCTTTTACTGCTCCCCGGCCCCTTAACCTTACTTGAATTGCCCAGATGTTCCAAGACACACACGTAGGAGATCGGCATGGAGAACGGGCGGCTCGCCATGAAGAGCCACCGGTGGCCGTACGTGGGTGGGCTCCGGCAGACAAGCCCCAGCCTCAGGCAGGGCCAGCCCGAGACCCCGCGGCAGCCGGCCGTGCTCGATGGCTGTGGCACAGGGAGAGACACAATCACCCCAGCCCGGTCATCGCTGCGCCGCCGTGCATGGCCACGGGCATGTTTTGTAAGGACGAGTGGCTTTCCCGGTCTTACAGGGCGTTTATTTCTGTACTTTTCCGATGGGTGGTGGTGTAATCCCAACGGCCTAAAGAGCAAAGCACTTTACCTGCTGTATCTTCTATAGGCGGCTGTAGGCATGGGAGGGCTGAGCTGCCTCGGGCTGCCCCACAGGAGCATATCCACGTGCAGCATCGCGGAGGACGAGCCTCTGCTCCCGGGGGTCCACAAGCACCACCCGAACGGGGGACAGCGGGGCGCAAGGCCAGACGTTGGCCATTACCAATGTCCACCACCAAGCTGAGTGAAAGCAGTTCTGTTGGGTAGATATGTAATCTGGTTTTAATGACTAAGCCACGGGGGTGTGCTACCTCCCCTGGTAACTGCTCCATATGTTTAATTATGCTCGCTGCTAGGAAATTGCGTTTTCTTTCAAGGCTGAATTTGTCTAACCTCAACTTCCAAGCGTAACTTTAAGTGAAGAATGAAGATTATATTTTTAGGATGTGTGATCATTTGCTGGGAAAAAGCATACAGAACACATAACATATCAAGAGAAGTTGCCTCATTAGATTAATTAACTTGCGCAGGCGAAGCCTTACGCGCCAGCTCTGGAAGGAGCGAGAGCCCTCAGCTGCCATCACTTCCCAGGGAGGGGGAGCGCCCGATGCTGCAGGAATATTCAGCTTCTGGCGGGCTTGCAAGGGCAAAGTCCGAAATCTGTGGCCCTTCTTTGCAGTATAAACGAATATATAGCTTTTCCTTCAGTCCACCCGGAACACATACAGAAAATACATGCCCCTAAGGAACAGAAGAAAAGGACCCATCCCTGGGAAATCGTCCCCCGGGGTGCAGCCTGCAACGCCCGGTGCTGCCCGCAGCTCACCCTGAGGGATGGAGGACCCAGCTCTGCTGGGCCTGGCCCTGCGGCCCCCGGCGGGGACCGCTGCCTGCAGAGCGGGGGGTGCCAGCATCTCCCGTGCCATCGGCTGCCGAGGTGGCGACCTGCTTCCCCAGCCCGCAGCCCACCCTCTTCCCGTCCCTGAGTCTTATAATTCAATGTCAAGGGGGCTTATGTAATATTTAGGCGTGTATTACACTAAATTAATCTTAACATGAAAAATCTTTTGATTACATAGTATGTTTCTGTCATTGATTGATTAATTCATTTATTCATATAGTAATGCTATGTCCAACTTCTATTTATATTCAGTTGTAAGAGAAAGTTCCTATTCATGTCAGAGGAGATGAATTAAAATAGTTATCACTGGTATTTTCTCGCCTACTATTTTGTAAGGTCCCTTTACAATACGTGCTTTCTTTCCCGTACACGCTGCCTGCCATGAATCCGTACAATTCTCATCCTGCCTATGGCGGACGAAGGGTCTGGACCGGAGCGGAGGCACCGATCCCTCCCCGCACGGAGGACCGGGGAGCGCAGGGGGCCAAGGGCACCCCCCACGGCCTGGGCAGCGTGGGCTGGTGCATCCCCAGGGAGATGTCCGCTGCACACCCTCGCAGCTGAGGTGAAGATCAAAGCCAGCGTGACACCAGGTGGCCCACGCGACCGCACCGCCGGCACCCCGGCATCTCCATGCCGCCCACTGTCAGTTTTGCGACCCTCATTCCTGGGAAGCAATATTGCAGGGTTGAGCGATGAGAAAGGCTTGGTTGCCATGGCGTGAGACTGTCCTGACATGGGAGAGATTTCTTTTAATTTAAAAATAATGCTTAATTAATTGTAATTCTTTCATGGGCTCAATCATGCCATTAAGGCAGAGCCTCCAAGGGCCCCGCAGGGCAGTTAACGACTGCCATGTGTGCACCCCCCCAGCCCCCCAGCCCCAGGTCCCCTCGTCGTCCCTCCCGGTCACGGCGAGTGAGGAGGGAGCAACCAGCTCCGGGGACGCATCTCCCACCCTCCATCCACAGCAAAGCTGGGGGAGCCCAGCCCCAGCCGCTGTCCCTTGTCCCCGTGTCCGCACAGGGCTGAGGATCAGCAGATCTAGCAGCGCTCGCCTTGTTCGCTAACAATAAGGCAGGCTAAAATTATCATCAATATGCTCTTTTGATTTCACACACAATAATGAAGCCATTGGAAAAGTGGTTGTGTACACATGAAATATACCTTCTGCTATTTATATGTGTTTTTCTAAATTAAAGGGAATATAAAACCGGTGAGAAATCAACTTGGAAACATTCCCCTTTTGGGTAGAACAAAATATCACACCAAGCAATATTAGCAAGGAAAGGAGAACCCACCAAGGATCAGCTTCACACGTCTGGTCGCTGCTGGCGATGGCAGCAGGACAGCCGGGGGTTCGGCAGCCGGAGTCCCCGGGTGCCCGACGGGCAGCGCGGCGGCAGCACCGGTCCCGCCGGCTCCCGGCACACGGGGTTCACAGCAGCCCGCTGGGCACGGGAGCATCCTGGAAAGCTGCGCCTGGCTCTGCCGGTGCTTGGCAGGGAGGCCGGGAAAAGAGCGAAGGTGATGCAGGGCTGGGCTGGAAACCTCCCCTCAGAGGGCTGGAGGGTTTATGAAACTCGGAATACTTTGGCAAGTATCAGAGAATTCAGAGGTGACTTTAGCTTCTCTAGAAGTAAAAATTCTCTTTCCCTCGTCAGACTAAGACACCTGGACCGGCAGCTAAAGCCAGGCCAGTCAGATTGCAAATGCACAAGTTTCTTACGTGGAGATAATTAACGACTGGAAGCACATCCCTGGCGATATGAACAAGCCTCCATCGGGAAGGGCCGGGTGTTTCTCCAAGGCAATCCCGTCCCTGCAGCAGATGCTACAGCCTGCTGTGAGGCAAAAGCTCTGCCGCAGATCCCCACAGAGCGCAGCTGTGGCGGGGGGGTGGTGGTCCCTCCGTGCCCAGCCAGCTGCAGGTCCCTGGGGCAGATGGGCACGTGTCCGGGTACCCGGCGCTGCTGCGTGGGTGCGGAGGGAGCCGTCCCAATGCCCGGCCAGCAACTGGGAGACTCCTCGCCGCTGGAAACTGGACTCTGCTGGGACGTGGGTTACTGCCACGGAAAGCAAAGCGCCTGCTGCTGCAGTGTTTGCTCAGCACAGGGCACCAGGTGACACAAGGGTCTCTGATGGGCACCTGCTGATTAGCACCTGCAATTAGAGCCTCCCAGATAAGGACGGCAGTGAGGGCAGGCTTTCCTGGCTGCAGGGCAGGTCTCTGTGCCCTTGAGCACTGCTCCTCGTCCTGCTCCCAGGGTCTGTGGGGTTCAGACCCTGCTTCTCCCCCCGAGCCCAGCCACGCACCAGGACCAGCAGCTGGAGGCACCGGTGAGTACGGGCAGGGCATGGTGTGTGTGTGTAGCCTGATTTTAACAGCATCGCACTTTGCTCCTCTCTCCCTATCTTTGTACCTCTTACACAGGCACACAAGTGAAATATGTGCACGTGTGTGTGTGTGAGAGAGCTTATTAACCACTGCTGCCCAGGCTTGGAAGGGCTCCCTGCACTTGGGCCATTGCTTTATGACCTGCAGTGGCCACCCAGCACCTGAGCGCACAGGGCTCAGACCCAGGCGCTGAGTAGCCGAATCGAATCGAGGCCATGCACACATCCCTGGGATGCAGCATCGCTCCGGGACTCCCCGCGCTGCCCTGCTGCGCTTGCCGGCTCTGGGCATCCCGCTCCTAAGCTCTCCTGTAACCAAAGCCTTTTGGATACGGAGCAGAAGATAAGCAGCAATTAGTGCACTTACTAGCCTAATCTTCAACCGACTGACAGACGAGAGCTGTTGCAACATTCCAGCAGGTTCCTGTGCCAGGAAATCGAATCAGCTAATGAGGGCCTGGCTGCCAGCTTCTCCTCTTACTCTTCTCCCACAGAGGGGAGGCTTGTGTTTGAAACAGCTCTGCAGCGCTTTATCTGAAAGCTAGTGTTGTGGGGTTTACATACATACACTCGATTCTGTTCATCAATATTTTACATATGCAGGTGTACATAATCTTCATTTTTATGCAAATCTCTCTGGGGCCAGACAGGTGCATTTCCTGATCTCTATTCATCATCAAGAAATCCAATAACTTGGCTGTGTACTTACATCTGGTTAGGGGTTGACCCAATGTGCACTTAAGCATGGATTTCAAATATGGGCAGCAGGGAAATAGCTTATTTCCCCCCCTGGCCTTTATAAAATTAAATGCAAAACCCCCCAGTGTTAATGCAATGTTAATGTTGCAAGATTGAGCATTTAAAAGTCAGGAAATACCATAACTTGAGGTTGCTCCAGAGATGCTGAGTTGATACATTGTCCATCCTATGTATTTTTTTTGTATACTTTAATGATAAATATTAAGCAATAATTAAGAGATTAAATAAGCAATATTAAAATATTGCTAGTACTTCAGCAATGCTGAAATAAAGGGAAATCTAGCAGAAAATACCCTGTGTCTACTAGGAGACCCTTGAAGACGTCCTTAATACAGACACCAGTCTGACAAAAAGGTTTTGAACAGCCAACCAGAGTTTTGACAAAGCAGCGTATTTGGGGCCCAGAGGTGTCTGTTCACTACAGTAATTTTGCATTTTTATTGCAGGAAAACAGCTCAAAACCAGAGGCTTCGGGAAGGTACTGGCACAACCCTGCCCTTCACGCAGCCGGGGTGCCTCGTGGCCTTCACCGTGCCCCGGGCTGAGCCGCCCCTGCCACCCCTCGGACGGGGACGCCAGCTGCAGAGGTATTTCCAAAAAGAATGATTCTGTTTCCTCCTTGCAGTGGAACAAAACAAAAACAACAACAACAACAACAAAAAAAATGAACTTCTCCCTGGGGGGAAAAGCCTTGGGCTGTTTCCCTGCTGCAGGTTGGTGGGTGCCATCCGAGCCCAGCGATGCTCAGCGCTGGCAGGCGGCGGTAGGGAGGGTGCTCACCCCCCCAGCTCAGAGCCCGTGCTCCCCGCTGCTAGACGGTGGTTAAACCAAATCTGCTCGCGGCCAGGGAAAGGTATCTGTCCTCCCTCTGCCAGCCTTCCAACGTTGTGGCGATTCTGCTGTCGCTGCTTCTTCAGAGGCACGGCGCTCTGGTTTTGGCTGGCTTGTTTCAGGTGGGAAGAGTGTTTGTTTCCTTTATTATCTTGGAAACAGAGGAAAACAATTAGCTCCTTTCTTGGAAAGGACAGGAGCAAAAGGACATGTGCCCTTTGGGAACGGGTCAAAAATGAAACCCTTCAACCTAAGAGGGGACTATTTCCTTCAGACAGGCTTCTCAGTCCCACTGCGCTGGCTCAGCCCCTGCACTGGGAACTGGGACTGCACAACTCCCCTGCAGTCCCTGCGGTTCAGCTGG
Organism: Leptodon cayanensis; assembly: GCA_027564655.1. NCBI lineage: Eukaryota > Metazoa > Chordata > Aves > Accipitriformes > Accipitridae > Leptodon > Leptodon cayanensis. Next base: position 53,564,697 of record JANXJC010000001.1, read on the forward strand.
GAACCGAGACCTGGAGCAATTCAAACAATACCAATGGTGGAAAGTAATCTTTAAAGTTACAGGTCGGCTCCCAAATCACATAGGTGCTTCAGAGGGCTGTTGAGAGACTGTCTCTAGGCGCGGAGTGGCAAGCAGCAGCTTCACACACCCTGCTCGCGTTCGCCGGGGTAGCAGCAGGGTTTGCAAATGACCTGAATGCCTCACGCTAGGATTTTGTCATCATCACAAAATCGCATTATGTTTTGACCGTGTCTTTATTTACAAGTTTGCTTTTGTCTCGAATATACTTGGATTTCAGGTATATGGTATCTTGGCCCTGCACTGTTTTGGGTAGTGTCTCCTTACCAGTGCTGGCTGACAGGTCTCTTGTCCCCATGCTTTCTGCAGAAAGAACTGAACAGCTCTAAATGTAGCTGACCTCGGTGAGGAATGGGTGAGGTTTCCTTTAATTGCACTCATTTACCAGTTGCGAACCCAACCAGAGTGCACATACAAAGTACAGGTTACATTTGGAGGCTCCTTGATATCCTGTTAACTTTTTGCAGGCTCCTGTGACTAACCAAAGACAGAACTGTGCTTGTTTCTGGCCATTCACCGACTCCTCCCTGCAGGGAAAGAAGGGGGAAAATCCCCTTATAAAGATAAATGACTCTCCTGCTCAGATTAATTCACTTGCCCAAACTGCTGCCTGCTGCCTCCCATGGCCATGGAAACGGCTGCCTTGGCCGGGGACCTGCCTGCCCAGGCTGCCGTGACGGAAAGATGCTGAGGATGCAGACCCTGTGCTTAAATCCCAGTGCAGAGGTAGAAGTGTGTGCCTCGTATTATTCCTGCTTGGCTGCTGCAGCTGCTACGCCTTCATTCCAAAATAATATTTTTTCAAATGAAGTAGCAGAAAACAGCTTTACATTTTTGTTATCCCTTCCAGCACAAAATAAAAAATGCCTGTGCTGCCACTACCTGATTCAATCAAGTGGAGTACATTGGATACCCACAGGCTACAAGTACTGGAAAAAGCTGACTTGTATTTTAATTAATAATGCGATACAGTGTCTCAACAACCAGGCCTCTGGCAACGCGCTTTGCTTTGTTCATTATTTGCTGTAAACAATTTTCAAGCAATGTGTAGACAACCATATTTTTTAATTTCTGCTAATTCATAACATTAATGAAATGCAGGATTTTTCTTGTGCAATAAAGCAAGTGATTAAACCTCCTTTCTAGCTCATGAAAGATTTCAGACTGGTTCTGATTCTGGACCAAAAAAAAATCCTCAGCTGCTCAACAAGGTTTCCCCTGGGTCTGGCAGGGTGACTGGGTGATGCTGGCAGGAGGTGCGTTCGGGGGGACGAGGGACAGCCCCAGCTCAGGATGCGGGCACTCACTCCCCTCTCCAAGTGGCGGGTTCAGACTCTGAGGGGGAAAGGGAATGGGATGTAAATGGCCCCGCTGTGTTTGCCAGGTTGTCCAAAGGTCTGTAACATCGGCTGCAGCATGGGTTAGTGATTGCTTAGAAAGAGAATGCCGGGGGGGTGGATAGCAGCACAGGCTTGGCAGCGATGCCTTCAGCCCCCAGCAGTTTCCCAGCGAAAGCAGGGACTCCTCCTCTACACTTACCCTGGCTGGTGCTATTTTTCTGCTACCTGTTGAAGCACCCTCAGTGTGTTTGATGGGACCTGGGGGCCTCATGGGCTGGGCTGCAGGATGTGACCACACCAGCCCCCAGCCTGGGGGTCGGTCCCAGCGGTGCTCCCGGGTGTGGGGAGCCCCAAACCTCAGCCAGTGACTCCTGGTGCCTCCTCCATCATTTCCATGGGCACCTCTGCTCTCTGTCCCTCGCTCCTTAGGGACTGCGTGTGGACACGGCGAGCAGTGGGCTCGAGAAAGGAGCTGCTCAGCCACAGTGACATTTTTCTTGCGGAGAATAACTTGTATTTGGAAACAGCCGAGATCCAGGCTGCACGCCTCCTAGTCTGCTTTCGCTGCTGTTTGGCAGGCAAGGAAGGTCCCTCCAGCTTTTGCCGTTCTGCAAATCCTCCTCATGAGCACAAATAGCAGGCTCCCGCGCGCAGCAGAGCCCTGCTCTTAATTAACGTCTCTTCCCTGGGCCATCTGCTCGGCCAAGATCAGGCTCAGCCCTCCCGCCAGCCCCGCGTGCCCCAGCCGCAGCCCTCCGGGCAGGGAAAACGCTGCTCCTCGGGGACGCGCCGGTTACGCCGGCAAGCCGAGCCGCTGGCTCCGGGTCACCGCCTCAGCCAGTGCCGGTGCCCGCCCGGTGCACTCCTTGCTTTTGCGCATCCGGACACACGCTTTCGGAGGCAGCACGAGCGAAGCCCGAACCTGCAGCCCATCTCCCCGACAAGCCCCGTGGTGCCTGGCGCGGTCCCCCCCGGGAACAGGGCACGTACCACCCCAAGCACGCCCTCCCCAGCGGGAATCACCTCTTCTCCAGGCTCCCTCCTAATGACTTGGCAGCAGACTCGTGGTCTGACGCTACCAGGTAAGAGGCAATTGGTCGGAGCACAAAGTAAAATGTCACCCAAATGTCACAGCAATTTCCTAAGTGTCCACAAAATGGCAGATGCTCCCTTTCAATGGCACATCGGCTTCTTCTTGGAACAGCAGCACCTCGCTCCTGTCCACTGTCCTCCTTGTCATTGCTCTGCACTAGTGCAGGGTGCTGAGGGACACGGCTGCCATCACGCTGGAAGAAGAGACATTATCGCATTAGAAGAAGAGACCTTTCATGGTCATCGAAGCAGGTGCATTCATCACAGCCTTCGCCTTTTCCAGCTTGGTTGGAGAGTAGCTGGTGCCCGCCCAGTGGCCGAGGCAGACCATTTGTACCGGCCTGGCTCTTCCTCCCTTTGACGTCGAGCCCCATGGCCAGAAGGAGGTCAAGCACTTTCCAGGGCTGAACAAAGAAACAAAGCTAATCTGTTCCTAATCTATGTTTCTTCTAATTTTAGAAGGGCAGAGCTGAGGGGTAGCACCCTGAAACCAGCGGTAAACACGGACAAGTAAGTGCCCGCATGTGCCTCCTTGGGGCTAGGGACCCTTCCCACTCACACTGCCCGCATACACTCATGGTTGTGAACCTCTCAGCTCCTAATCCATTCACCGCTGGATTAAACAGTGTGATTGCAAAATTATCCTGGGCCATCCTAAGCACTTTGCATGCTTCCTCTAGGATGGTCACTCCCCATCTGCCTTACCTGTGGAGATGCTCTCCTGGATGCATTAGACTTCAGAGACATCTGAAGTCCTTCCTGGAGGCTTCCAGAGTCTGTTCATGTTCAAGGACCGAGCTGCTATTTGCAGTACTTGCAGAACCACTGCACGCCACTTTCTGTGGACGCCTGAGGTTGCCTGGACTGCACCGGCTGGGGAAGAGGTGAAGTTGCCTCCAGCCCATCCTGTTCCCAAACCCTCCCAAGGTCTGTGAGAAAGCTCTCACCCCACTCCTCGGACACGGGTGAGGTTTTCGCACTTCTGATTCCTGCAGGACTGGCTTCCAACAAAGATGGCTGGGCAAACCCTGTTTTCACCAGGGCTTGATTCCTGATGGTGGGATAGCTCTTCCTGGTGCTGCTGCACCCAGCGAGCAGGTTTTCCACAGCAGCAGCAGATGGTGACCCGGAGCAGGGCTCCAGTTTTGTCTCACCTTCTCCTGTGCCTGGCCATCTTCATACAATACACCCCGCGGGTACTGCACTTGCTTCAAAGGAGTGAAAGATGCCCTCTAACAAACATGGCCACGATGGCATGCTGGCAAGGTGGATTCATCTTCATAACTCTGCTGCCTGTGCAGTGTCTTGCTGTGCCTAGCACTCCCAGTACAACACGCGCTGCTAAAGTCTGAGCTGGAACATTTCTGAAGAGGCTGGCAGAGCCACACAGCCTGCTCCCTCCTGGCAGCACGCTTTCTTGGACATGACCTCATGCGACTGAAAAGACGTTGCAGTAGGAACACCTCTCCCGTCTCTCCTGCTCATCGTCAGCGCGTATGCAATACAACACAACAGTGACACTTGCTCACAACGTAGACAAGTGTCAGAAACAGTGAGCTCTGACTGCTCTGATGAATATGTAAAAATATCACCAAGAGCCACAGAGGAAAATGGACCAGAAATAAGAATACATATTCTGAAATAGCACACCATCTGCTGCAGAAAAAAACCTTATACAACCGCAGCCAACCCATTGGTATGTGGTGTACAGAGACAGATCTCCCCTTCCCAAACTTCTTCAGTAGTCTATTCTTTACAAACCTGGAGGGAAGCCACATCTTCTGCAAGAGCAGGAGACCCAGCAGAGGGTCCTGCCATACATGTTGTCTTCCTTCAGTTGAGCCCTGTTGCTCATCCGATGGTGACCACACCATCATCCCACCACGGCGCCAGCACACAGACCATTGACTTAGTGGAGATGAAAACCTGGCCCTGTCCAAATCGCACCAAAAATCCCATTTATGGGGCTATGAGGATGCAAATTCTCCAGCTGAGTTTGAGGGCGGTATGTAAAGCTGCCTACTGATGGTTACATGCAGCTGCTGTGCTGACAGGATTGTTTTGCCTGTCATCACCCCATTATTTTGCCACGTTAATTCACCTGATCCCTTCATGCTTGTATGTGCATTTAGTTCTCACAACTTCAGGACCATTTTTTTAAATATCTATATAAATGTATGTATAAATAGCTAAACTTTCTATTTTGCCTGCTTAGTGCATTAAGGACTCTAGACACAGCTTTAAGGGACTTGTCAGACACCTACGAAATATGCATTAACATCATAGCTAGTCTGATGAGCTGCAGTTTGATAGCCCGCTTCTGATGAAAGCCCCCACCACTGCAAATACAGGAAATTATAGTATTACAGAATGCGCAGCCCTGCATGGCAGTGCTGTAATTATACAACTTCTAACAATTAAGTGCTTACTGATTATGTGTTGAAAGGAAGCTGAACACCATCAGATCATATCATTGCTGATTTATTGAGTTATTATTGGCCACATCCTGAAGCTCTCACTGTCCTTCCTTGATCAAAACTCCTCATTTACCTGAATAAAGATGAAGAATTTTCCCCTGTAGTATTTCAGGCAATAGTGTGTAATCTCAAAACCTTTTCAAATGCTATTTATAATCCTGAAGCATATTGTTTTATGCTTGTTGAGTTTTATAAACAACTCTTCTTCCTGCAAGGATAAAAATAAAGTCAACCAATGGCTTCTGCATTTAAGTCAGGTCACCACAAAGTGCAATAGGCAGGATTTTAAAAGGTCTGGTTTTACAATTTATTGAAGACGAAAGAAAGAAGGCTCTTGAAAGCTTCCTGATTTTGTGTGCGCTACAGTACGTTATGTATAAAACAAGGTCATATATGCATTTTCTTTATGCTAGACATTAGGTATGAAATGAAACAAAGCTGACAAGCAGTTTACTGCATGTTTTTTGTTGATATCACAAACTTAATTCAGCCGCGAGAAGACTCTTTGCATAGAGCATGTCATTGACAAAAAAGTACTAGACAATCGTAAAGAGAACAAGGTAAGTGATCTTCATCATTATTATTATTATTTATTCCATCTCTTCCCTTTTCCCCCATTAAGCATTTCATTTGGAAATTCACTGGGGAAAAAGAATGGGAGGAAATGCGTTCTGCTTTCCCATCTGAATATCCTTAAGTCACATATGTTATAATATATTTGCATTTTTAAATAAATACCCCTCACAAAAACAAATTAGAAATGGTTATTTATGTCTTATGAAGCTCTGTTACCCTGCAGTGCTGTCAAAAGGTCAACCATTGCCTCTAACTTTGCTGTGCACACAATGACCTGGAAGTACCATCGATAATGACCCTATGGCTGCAAGTCTTGAAGACTTAATCATCTGACATACAAGGAGCCCTACGGCATTCGTACTTGGCATTTGCCTTATTGAAATGTACACAGACAATATGCATTTTAAACAATTCCAAGCTGCGTGCCTAAAATAGTCATCGGGCCACAGATCCCTTTCTGAAACAGGCTTCTCGCTATTTCAGCTCTCTCGCCTTGATGAGCAAGTCAGCTAACGAAACAATCTGATGCATCTGGAGCTAGAAACTAGCTGCATTTATTATTGGCATTTGCTCCATATTGCAAGGGAAAGTTATCATCTGCGTCATCTGGAACTTAATTACTATCTGCCACCAGCCAAATTTGATTTTAAGCCTCTCTTAGAGAGAGTTCATAAAACACAACAACAAAAAGGGGGGGGAAATTCTGCATTAAAAAAGAAACCCACACAAAACTGAGGTCACCTGCAAACGCAGCTGCACCTGGAAGCCCTGCATAGCTTTCGTGCTCGGTCAGCGGGGTCTGCCTGCCAAGCCAATGCCCTGCTCCAGGTCTTAAAATGGTCCAAAAAAACCAATCACTGCAAGTCTTCCTTCAGTCTGATAGAGCAAAACCATACCTACAAGGAGGGAGATGAGAACTCCCTTGAGCAGGGAAGCCAAAGTCAACGTTAACTATTGCGATCACGCGGTACGTTATTTAACGATCCCCTGCTTAGGAACACTTTTGCAAGACCACCATATGTTGCCGAGCGAAACAGGCCTAGCAGGAACAATTTCTGATGTATAGCCATCGGCAGGCTCTGCAGAGCATATGCTCTCACCTTGAGTGTCTGCGGACACGCAGATCAGGAGAAGTGCCTGCTCACCTGTTGCTCTGCTTGTCACGCTCCTTCCAGCTAATTAAAAGCTTCTCTTGCAGAAGACAAACCCCCAGAGACCCGCGGCCGTCTCTGGGTGATGGTGAACCTCTGCGTCCGTGATAAGCTGGCAGTCCTCTAGTAACACCCGTATGATCCTCCTGAGAGGGTGTCCTGTGCTCCCCAGCGCTGGCGAGGGGGCACGGAGCGGTGGGCAGGGATGGATGTCCCCCCCCCGCAAGGTCCAGCCGGCGGGCTGGGAACGGCCGCACACCGGCTCTGCCCGCTCTGCCTGAGCGGGTCTGCTCCAAAGGGGAATTTTTGAGGATTTTAGAGATCCTGGAGAGCTCGCTGCTGACTGGCTGGAAGAGGCAGATGCTTTTGAGATGGCGTCCAGCTGGTGATGGGTAGGTCGGACAAGGTGGGATGTCACCACGTCGCCCGGAGTGACCCCCGCTGATGGGAGAAGCCCGTGGGAGGGCCATGGGTACCTGCGGGCCCCCCGAGCTGCTTCCACGATTGAGCAGGGCTTTGCGGCGTGTTCCCAGCCGGCAGCGCACACCTGCAAGTTCACGTGGGCAATAAAGATGGTACCAAGGGGAGAAGCTGGATCCGCCCGGGCAGCCCCTGGCCTGGACCCTCGGTCCCTCGCGCTGCCGCAGGAGGACATGGAGACACGGTGGCTGCTTGGGAGAAGAGGCGACATATGTTAGTGGAGACATAGCTGCTTTCTCTTGCGTGTTTACCCTCCTACGTATCTTCTCGGAGGCTCGAAGGAATTATGCTTGATACAGAAAAAAGAAAAAGACCCAGAAAAAAATCCTCCCTTTTCTACCCACCCTTGAAAAACATGCCCAAGTGATGTCTCTTTCTGGTATTTCACATTGCTGGGAGTCAGGAAAACTAGCCCGTGCACTTTCCATGTCTTCTGTTTTAATAAACTGCACATTAGTTTCATTCAGCAGCTCCAGCCTCTGGCTATCCGTCGCGCTGTGTATTAGTTTTAAATACACATTGCTTGCAATAACACCGGAGCAGGGAGCTGTGCCTCAAGTTAAGAAATGGTTAGGATTGCTTTACATTTGCAGTCTCATTGAAAACATTTATTCAATCAAAGGGAAAAATAAATGTGGTCCCTCCGCTCTGTCAAGTATAAACTGTTATTGATCCCCTAAATGAAATTTGTCCATGCTGATCGATCAAACACATTATCTTTTTTCCCCAGTCTATTACCAGCAATTGGAAACTCTCAAGCATCAATAGCAGCTTGGCCACACACAACTGTAAATTTAGCCTATCAGCTCCCAAAATCCGAATTACTCCGTTCCCCCTCCTTCCTCTGCAAACAGTGGGATCTCTGCATTATGACTATATTTTTTCCTGAGCTCAAGGTTAGAAAAAGTTAAATTTCATAAAATGCTGGGAATCATTTGTGTCGTGTTAAACTCCAGCTGCGTGGTAATGGCCGTGTGACAGCGCGGGGATGGCACCAGCGCCCACCCGGGCTCTCCAGCGAGGTCCTGGGGACGTGCCTGCACGCCAGTCCGCAGCTTCCCGGCTGGCCACCAACCGATTTTAGTATTTCCTAGTATTTCACTTTTTGTGAAACTGATATTTATCGTGAATGCTCTGCCATATAAGCTGCCTCACATATTGCATCCTTGGGATCTGGCCCCAAACTGCGAGCCCAAGTGAGGCATCCCTCTGCACAGGCACCCTCCGCTCTGCAGCACCGCTGGCACCGTGCCCCACTGCTCTCCTAATTCCCTAATTCATCGTGCCTTCCTGGGGGCTGTGCCACTTCGGCACAGCCCCAGCCCCTGTTCAAGCGCAGGCAGGATCTGGCCATTGCTCCCCATCCCTGCCCTTGCACTGCTCTCTGTAAGAGAAGTGTCTGCAGAAAGTGCCAGGGGCAAACCCAGCTTGTCCCAGCCGAAAACACAGACAGCACAGAGTATACACAGGGCTTTGAAGGGTCATCATGCTACCTGTCCCGTTTGTGGTATTCCTCACTTTCACAAACTAGCGAGAGCTGGGGAAGAGGGGAAGGTTTACACATCCTTTTCTGACTATCGGGCTTTTTACATAAGGAAGTGGAAATGCCGCATCACATGAACCTGGCTAATGAGAAAGCTCAGTAGATTGCTAGTCACAAAATATTCACCTTCCCCACGGCCCCGCTACGCTGGTGGTGCTCTCAGCACGGGAAGATGCTCCAGGGACAGGAGGGGGTACGCAGGTGCTGCGGGCAACCCGGGGCTTCCCGTGGGAGCGGGAGCAGGAGCAGGGTCCAGGGGGGTTACACCAGCCCAGGGATGCAGCCTAAGAACACCCCTGCAGACCGCCTGCCTTACGGAGACACTGAGGTTGTCCCATGTGAACTCCCAGGGTTCAGCAGAGCACCGATCTTCCAAAAGAGCTTAATTTCAGGTAGGCTGTGGAAAAAAAGGTAACGCTTGTCTCTTAATAGCCATCATGAGGGGCTTACTCTCCGCTGCTGTCAATAGCTCATATGTTTGTCTTCTGTCTTGCTGATAGGTAATAATTTTCCAAGCAAGCTTAGGGAGCAGTGACTCTTTATTAAAACTAATAAGGGAGGGAGTCATGGGTTTTTAAAAATCACTCAGGAAATTATTACTGACAACTTTTCCTTGCCTCACTCCACAGAAGCAAAGCAATGAGAAGTCAAGATGCCTCGCATGATGTCAGCTCGCGGTTTTGCTGCTGCATATGCTCAGGACATACAGGCTTTGTAACGCAGTGCCTTGCAACAGTGGCTTACATTGCAAGCAAAACAGCCCTGAAACTTCACCTGGAGTCACAGAAGCTTCAAGTGTAAGTTGAAGGTTTAATTCTGGCTAAATATGGCAGAAATTACATTTTAAGGAAATAACTAACTGTGAAACATTTTGGCACCTGCTTAGGTACTGAAAACTCAAATCCCAAGAAAAAGCAGTGGAAGACAGCCCTGACCCTATGAAGATGGAAGAGCCAAGCGCTGGCCTCGCTCACGGGCACGTCACCCAGAGGCTCTGCAGAGCCCATCTTCTCCCCAGGTGTAAGACAAAGGCAAAGCACAGCAAAGCACAGCCGAGCCCTCTGCCCGGCTCACGTGGGGCAAACCCTTCCCGTCTGTCCTTCTGCCCTGCACTGCACAGGGGAGCTGCCGACATCTGCAACCCCGAGCCGTCAGCAGGCTCGTGGGTTTTAAGGGACCATGGTGTAACATAGCCAGAGCTTTTTTGCAACCAGACCAAACGCTTCACCCATCCGTATCAAGATAGTATCTCCTGATCTCACCTCTCTCTCTAAAAAACACCCTTATCTTGGCACAGCGCAGAACCAGCCCTGTCCCTAGATGGGTTGTTCTGATGGTTCATTGCCCGCACAAGTCTGGACCATATTTCAGTCTGACTTAATCCAGCTTCCACTTCCCGCTGCCGCTCTTCACGCTGCCTCCCCTTCCCGCAGCTGGAGCCGAGGCCCTCCTCTGCCGGGCAGCTCGCAGAGCGTGGCGGGTTCGCCTGGATAAATGAGACCGACTTTCTAAGTGTCGTGCCTGGAGGCAGGTTTGCTGCATCTCTGGTTACTCTCACGGCTGTTTGCTGGACACTTTCGGACCTCCAAATCTCCTTCCTGAGGAGCAGACACCGGACCTGGATGCAGCATTCCTGTGATGCTCCCACTGGTCCTGCAGGGCTCACTTCACCTTTCCTGGCTGTTTCTCCTTCCCTTTACAGACACCCAGTAGTTTTTCCCCCACCTCGGCTTTGGCACGGCAGGGACCTGGGCTTGGCCATCTGCCGGGCAGCCCCTTCGGCACCACACTGCACAGCCGGACACGCTCGGGCCGCATGGGCACGGGCGCACTCGGAGCCTGCCGGTATGACCGTCCATGAACTTGTTCCCCTCATTATTTAATATTTTCCATTGCTTTACCCACAGCATTTGCAGGGGGGTGACATCTTTCCCCCTCCAAGCCTCAGGGTGATATTTCCCCCTGCCCCATCCCACCAGGCTGGCCAGGTCCTCACCCCCGCAATGAGCCCCTGCTCCCCAGGTGGGAACTGTTTTGGGCAAAGTTTAGCCCAAAGTTTGCTGTTCCATTTCAGACCTCAAGAACTGTCTGTGCGCCCAAAGCCTTGTCCGTTTTGCAACCACACAAGCAGGTCTAATAACAGCAATGACCTCTGCCCGTGCCTCAGCTGAGAATGTGATCTCAATGAAGTTACTTTTATCAATCACACTTTTAACCTAATAAAAAAGATGACGGGGGAAATGACATAAAGACCAGTTTCTTGCCAATATTGTTGCATTTCATACTATTACAACAATCTTCTGTGAAAAAAAAGAACATGAGCATGTGTGGCCACATCCATTTCTGTCTTGAGAAATGCTGGCAGAAATGCTGCCTTATTACCCCCCGGGATTTGTCCTACCACAGGGAGCAATCCTTCTCCCTTACTGGCGGGGAGTTTGCCTCGGTCGTCTGCAGAGCTCCTCCTGATTTTCCCCATCGTGGGATTTTCCTCCTGTGCTGTTTCACAGCTGGACTATCACAAAGATAGCGATGCGTTTTCTACTTCATCACCCACAAAAAGGGAAAGATAGAGCCATTTTTCCCAGAAAATTTTGAAATATTGACAGTGTTGCCAGAACAGCGGAAGAAGAGGTCAGAAACTGTCCTTGGCTAAGGCATGGCGTGGGCATCACCAGGACGGTGGCACTGAGCCTTCTCTAAAGACAAACACCAAGCGCGTTTGCGGGAAGGTCTCGTGGGCTGCCGAGGCCAGAGGGGCAGGCAGACGCCCGACGGCCGACTCTTCGTCCCAGCCACGGATCTCCCGGCTCAGCCCGGTCAGGCACAGCCGTGTCTGAAGGTTCGGCAGAGCCGCTGGCACCCTGCCTGAAAAGCGCTGTGTCTGCGCGGCGTACTGCCAGGCACGGCGGTTACAAAACTGCATGGGCCTTTCCTGATTTCCTATTTTTTGCATGTCTTGGTCTGCTCCTCCATTCGGAAAGGCAGGAGGGCATCCCTGCCGTCGCACGGCCACGACAGCCCTTCCAGAGGGGCCTGCCCCACAGCAGCTGGGTTGTGCTGGGACTGACCGCAAGACTCTCCAGCGGTGTATTTGCTGGAGGGAGGAGGAAAATGGAGACGAGGACTGGGCTGCCCTCCCTGCATTGCACTGCCATGTGCCTGCGCATGTAAGCAACGTGCCAGTTCAATTGCAATATGTTAGCAGCATCAGCCCCACGATACTGTCACAGGTTTGCATTGGTATTTCACTTTTTCACTCTCTTTGCGTTTAACTGCCAGGCTACGGGAACATAAGCCCCTGGGCTGGAGCGAGTGCCAAAGCCGGACCCCCGAAGGGGAGAAATGTAGAGCGGGGTGAGTGAGGGGTTTCCCAGGCTGGGACTCATGCCCGGGTGCCTGCCCTGCAGGCAGGGCGAGGGGAGAGCTGGGGTCCCACCAGGCAGAGGAGGGGGCAGCAGGAGGGCTGCCGCCGCAGGCAGCGGCTGCTCGGGCGGCACTAACCAGGCATTCCCTCTGCACTCATTTGGTACCAAAAAAAGAGTTACCTTTTTTGCAAAGCAATCTGAATTTTGAGGTTCAGAATTAATGGTGATTGAAAACTGTCAGGTTTTAAGTGCGAAATGATACGGGATTGGCAGGGGGTGGTTTCTGCTGCTCTTCCACAGGTCTCCAGAGGACAAAGGAAAGTGCTCTGTGGTCTGGGATGGGCATGGATATTTGGGACGGGACCCTACAGCTGGGTTTGGTTCCAGGTAGGTTTGTGGGGCACCTTGTAACGAAGTCCTCCAAGTCTTAAGGGTGGCCTGAGCTTCTACGAACAAAATTAAAAGGAGAACAAAACTCAAAGAATGAAGTGGCACAAAGTACCCTAGGTGTGAGACCTGTCTTTGCCCTTTGGGCTGCGCTGGATGGATGAAGGCTCCCCCAGCGATGGTGACCTCGGTTACATGAGGCCTCTGAGCCCCGACCTGCCTCCGGGCTTGCAGTGTCATCACAGTGACACGAGTTGCAGCAGGTCTCAGCCTGCCTTGGGTCCCACCCTCCCAGCAGGATGGCAATTGGCTCTGTTCTTAATTGCCAAAGCTAAGGTGGCATCAACTAATAGAATAGAATAGAATAGAATAGAATAAAATAGAATAAGGATAAGGATAGGATAGGATAGGATAGAATAGAATAAAATAGAACAGAACAGAACAGAACAGAAACTAAGAAATAGAATAGAACTAGGGACTCTTAGTCCTGAACTTAGACTTAAAAACAAAAAGTTAACTTTTAATATGCCTCTTTTTTCTTCCAGTTTGTCCATCTAGATAAAAATCAACAGATTTAATTATGCTCCAGTGCCCCTTATCCCATGACCCCTTTGGCTCTTTAACAAATTGCATCAAAATGTGGATGTTCTTCCCCAAAAACATCGCTTTTCTCCTTTACTTGCATTTTTTTTGGCCATATGCCTATTCCATTTTCTGTCTTAGTGATAAATTCTCCTACTCTAAAGAAGCAGACAGAAAAAGAAATCCACTTTACACAAGGGTTTCTGGAAGGGCCAGCAGCTTCAGCAGCCACAGATGCTTCTGCATCCTCCTGCCCGCGCTCGGCCCCAGCTGGCCGGGGGGGCGAAGGGCTGGCGGCACCGCTGGCACCGGCACGCTGACGGCAAAGGGTTCACGGGCCCTTCAGGCCCTGAAATTTTAGCAGCCTGGTGGTCTTAGTTTGCAGAGGAAATAAGTTTAAACTTTTTTTTAAAATTCTGAGCATGGAGAAATATGGAGTGCACCGTGAACTCCCATAACGCTGCCGGTTTTATCCTCCGGAGCATGTACCGAGCACTAACAGCGTGAGACGCCAGCTTTCCACGTGCTCCTGCCTGCCCTTCCTCTGACACCTTGGACTCAGCAAAAGCCTCACAGCATTGAAAAACAAAACTCACCCCAAAGAAATGTGGTTTTATTAGGTTCCCAGCAACTCCTAGTTCAATAAGTTGTAATTATACAAACTGATTTTTCTCTTTAATCATGGGGTGAGCTTTTAAAAGGAAAACAGCCAAGTCAGTCAGGTTCTATATATGATATTTGCTGGTAGATAATTCAATTATTGTAGAAAATTATTTTAAACATTAAGATGCACAAAGTTCAGTTTTTCTCCATTTCTGCTACTATCACACAAGCTATTGATAAGATGTCTAAATTTATTGCAGAATAATTCTGCAGGAAAAGAGATAAAAGGTTCCTGAATAAAATATGAGGCGAGAGCTGTAAATTGTAGCAATGCATATCATTTCATTCAAATGTAGGAAGCAATTACCATCTGCTATACTCATCAGTTCCCTCCTTTATGACTTAATTATATGTTTAATGCTATCAGATCAAGGAAAGGGCACAATAGATGAATGAGTGAAAGAAATAGAAAAGATTCAGCAACAAGACAAAAGGCAGATGAAAAGTAACCCAAGAACAGAATTGATTTCATTTGTTGGGAGAGAAGTTAATTTAAATAGTATATTCTATCATCTCCTGTGCTGTGCTGAGATAATATAAATCATGTGTTTGTGAATTTGCTTCATACAATTTTAACAAAAGCATTCAAGTTTCTGAAAACCTAGGGTCTGCAGGTTTTGATTTATTTATGAAATGAGTAACATTTACAAAGAAAGAGCAGTGACTGACAACCAAAGCATTTAAATTATTATTAACAGTACTTTGCCGTACAAGTATGAGATGACAGAAGGAAAGCTCTTCTCGTTCCCCTCCTACCTGGGTTTCAGTATCTGCCGACATCACCTCCCGGCAGCCGCGGCCTCGCCGGGGCCAAAAGCGCGGGGCAGTGAAGGGACCCGGCCACCGCCACCCCCTCCGTCCACCGTGCCCACCCGTCACCGGCTGGCCCGGAGGGACCGGGAGGACGTGCTGGGCCGGCAGCCCCGGCACCGCTCGGGGTCTCTGCGTGGGACACGAGCAGCTGCTCTCCCCCCAGACACCCCTGGCTTTGCCGGCACCGGCCGTGGCCTGGCAGGGCTGCCCATACCCTGCACCCTATAGCCTGTACCCCGCATCCTGCCCCCTGCACCCCTGCACCCTTGCATCCTGCACCCAACACCTTGCACCCTGCGTGCCATACCCTGCACCCCCAGCCCTAGAGCTGGCTGTGCCCGCTTCCCTCAGAAGGGCAGAAAGCTGGGAAAGCTGCCTGTCTGATACCATGGGTTGTGTCCTGCTGGTTCCTCCCTTCCAGCAGCTCCCCCGCGCCCTTGTGCTGTGTCCCAGTCCTGCTTTCCTCAGTCCGAGACAGATCGCATCTCTTACCATTAGCAGTGAAA
The DNA here is from genome assembly GCA_027564655.1 of Leptodon cayanensis. Classification (NCBI taxonomy): domain Eukaryota; kingdom Metazoa; phylum Chordata; class Aves; order Accipitriformes; family Accipitridae; genus Leptodon; species Leptodon cayanensis. The sequence continues at coordinate 53,579,753 of JANXJC010000001.1, forward strand.
TGACAATTCACATGCTGCTGAAACCCCGGGCACCAAATATTTGCCTACATATGAAGGTCCTGCTGTTTTAAAATATTTATCAGTTAAGTTGGACAACACACCTGCTTGCTAAATATTGGGTTTATACTGAGGGGACTGCATACTCCCATGCAGCCTGGCTCCAAACAGAGGGGTCCCTCTTCGGCCTCGGGGGTGCTGGCGGGAACAGTAAGGCAAGCAGAGGTGAGCGGGGACCCCACCGATGCAGCCCAGGTCTCTCATTGCCTCAGAAAGCCGAAACTGCCTTTTCTTGACATTTAGAAAGGATAAGCGCTCGATTTAAACTAATCCACTTTAGCTAGCCCTCGATTGTCGGGGATTGTTTTGACAAAACAGTGTGACACCCACCAAAACTCTGGGAAAGCTGGCAGAACAGAGAGTACCTGGCTGTGAGCCCAAGCCCTTGCCTTCGCCGGAGCATCCCGGCTCCTGCCCCCCCAAAACGAGAGCCAGGATTTGTGCCCCGGCTGCACAGGCAGGCAGCGGGCAGTGGTGAGCAGAGCCAGGTGGGGAAGTCCGGCAGTGGAAGGGAGGAGGAGGAGGAGGAGGAGGAGGAGGAGGCAGAGGGAGCTGCCTTAGGTGCGACCTTAAAGAGCAGGTTAAAAGCACATCTGCTGAGAAGGAGACGGGACCGCCCGGGGAGCAGGTGGCCTCTGGAGGTCCCTCCAAGCCTGTCCTTCAGGGCTGTGTCATGCCTGGGCTCCCCCCCAGGTCAGGTACTGCCAGTCCTCCACGAGGTCAGGGTTGTCACCTGAAGACTGGACTCAGCAAATAGTCACAAAGTCCTGCTTTCATTCCTAGTGTCCAGAAAACTGGCCTTTGTTTTCAGACACCCCGTTGCTGGAGGCTTCCCACAGCTGACAGAGAACGGCCACAAAGACAAAGGCATTGCTTGCTGTGGATAACCAACTAGGAAACAAGAAACCCTGGAATAATCTTGGCAGCAAACATCCACAGTTAGTCCAAAGGCTCAGACTTTCTTAACTTGCTTAGCCATTTGTTTTTTCCTTCCCCTTTTCTTGTCCCCTGGGGTTCCCGGCGCAGTCAGTCATGGGAGGGAGCTGGGGATGTCCGTACGGCACCGAGGACAACCCGGGACTGTGCCGCCAAGCTGGGGACACTGGAGCTGGGGACTCCGGGCTGGAGCAGAGCCAAGTCTGAATCGCTGTGAAGAGTTTCCATGTGATGTTTGAGATAAATCATGAACCGAACCTGCTGTGGAGCCAGGGGCTGGGCTGGGGGAGCAGCACCCGGAGGGGCGGTCGGGGGGGTCCTGCGGCTGCGCTGGCTGGTGGCACGGGGGTGCTTTGTGCTTTTGGGGCTTATTGGAACCCCGGCTGCCTCTTCCTGAGCTAGCTGGGTTGCAAAGGGAAGAGGGAAACGCTGCAGCCGTAACCACTAACTGTACCTCCTCGCCACCGCCCCTGCCCCTGCACAGCACACCGGCCAGGCGCTGGGGTGTCCCGGACGAGCTGCCTTGGGTCGAGCACTTGCGACCCATGCATGTCCCCATCGCCCGGAGGGGCCACCGCGTCCAGAACAGGGCACCGGCTCAAAAGGAGCTTCGCACGTGCTGTGCAGCCTGGCACGTTAACGCCAGCAGAAGCCGATTTCTTCACAAATCAGACCTGTTCCCTCGCCCCAGCGTGAAGGCAGAGCCAGGGGCTGTTTGAGAAACTGGGAGAGGGGTGGGAATGCGGGAAACTCACAGGAGACCAAAGCCATCCCTGCTGTCCAGGTGAAGGCTGCAGCGCGGATCCTGCCGGGGAACCCACCTGCAGACACCGGAGATCAGCACACAGGTCTGATGTTCTCCCTGCACGGTGCTGCTCCTAATAGAAAAGCAGCTGCTCCCTGCACTAACTTCATTTCCCGAATGGTTTTAAGGTATAGCCCCATGTTGAGTCTATTGCATTAATCTGCCCTTAATGGCATTGCATATGCAGACATTTCATTAAGTGCCTTACCTTTATCTATGTGCTCTCACCGATGCTGATGGGTCTGAGAAACTTGCCATTGATTTCAGTGGGACCTGTCTGGTCCTCTCCGTGTGAAATGCCGTCTATTTTCCAGCAGCTATTGGAAGTGAAAATTGATGCACAGGCTCTCTCTTTCCACATTTCTCAGTGTTTCCAGAGCTGGGCTGGGCTGGGTTCAGCAGCGAGCTCGACGCCGGCGGGGATGTGAGGGCACGGGGAGATTTTCAAGGGGGCAGAGGGGACGAGCAGAGGACTGTGCAGGGTTAAGGGCTGTGAGGTGGCCTGGGCTGTTGGGGGGGGACAGGGAAGCCACGAGCCGCTCAGCCGCAGCCTCTGCCTTCCCGTCCTCTCCCCTGGGCTTGCTCTGCAGCCACAGCCGCAGCCGCAGCCACAGCTCTCCACTGTGTCTGTCCCCACGGCTGGGACCCCCGCAGCCAAGCTCCGTGCTGGAGCAAGCGAGGGGCTCGTGCAGCAGTGCAGCCTTCCTGACCACATGTGTCTGTAGAGGAAAGTAATAATGGAATAATGCAATTTGCTTAAATATCACCGGGTGGGGTTAGAACACAAAAAAAGTATGTCATCTTTTAACATACCTTCTGATGCTTTTAATTTCCCCTACCGGTTTCAGTAATGTGCACAAGGCAATTATATTGCCGTCAGAAGTGATGGGGTTGTAGGAAATAAAGCAGTATGCCTTTTCAGAAGACCCAAGCAAAACTGGAGTTAGAGACTAGCTAGGCAGTCACAGATGCAGTAACATCCCCACGGGCGGCACCTAGAAGCACTCATCCCAAAAGTTAAACATGATGGGCACCGAGTGTTCCTCTAAAAGAGTGAAACAAATGAAGTTTTAATACATCTTACTTGAAGTCTGAATCCAGGTTACATTCGGATCGCAGCATCACCTTGTTTCTTGCAGGCCCAAACAGTATAGCTTGTTTGTCTACAAATGATTTTCTCGCTTGTATGCGTGAAGCACAACTCCTTCTAGTGGCTGACAGCACCAAGAAGGCTTCAGGCAGCCACTGGACCCCTTCCTAAATTAAAATAAATATCTGGTTTGAGTCCCCAGGCAACACTGAATGTCCTAAGGTGCAATTGCGGCAGGTCAGCTAAGTGTGCCGGAGCTGGCGCTGCCGGGTCCCGCTGCAGAGTGCCAGGGGAAATGCCCAGTCCTGCTCTGATGTGAGAGCGCTCCGGGTGCGGGCAGTCAGTAGGGCCCAGGGCACACAGAGCAGGCAGAGAGGAGAAAGCAAACGGAGTCGCTACCTGAGGCTGCCGATACGGTGCGGGGAGCAGGCAGGAGCCTGGCAGCACAGCAGACTTCACACCGCGTGCCAGCCTGGTACAAAATGAAACCTGGGCAGCCAGCCGCCGCTCCGGCCCCCCCAGGGTCTCTGAGCACTGATGGGCACGTTGGCAGCGCACCGAGCGTCGGGTTTGCCGGCAGGCCCTACGCTCTGCGCCCGGCAGCAGTCCTGCTGGCACCCGGTGAAAGCGTTAGGGCTGCTTTCTCGGGACCGAGCCGGCTGCCTGGCGGCGCGGAAAGTTCCAGCGGGGATGCTTTGGCTCCAGAGCCGGGCCAGAACCTGCAGAGCAGGAGGGAGGAGGTGGGATGCAGTGACGGGGTCTCGGTTTTGGATGATCCCCCTGCGACGGCTGCTTTGCACTGCTGCATTCCCACAGCACAGCAGGGTACTTACCGAGGGGTTTGGCCCCCGCTAAGGATGTGCACAGGTACTGAGAACAGATGAGGAGACATTGTCCTGCGCCGCGCTTTCAGCGGTGGAGCTGCCCCAGGGCTGTATCTTCATTCCTTTGTGGACACACGGACACCGTTGCCTTTACACAGGCTACCCTTACCGAATGTACGTGTGTGCAGGTATGCGCTGGGAAGTCTACGAAGAAAGAACACAGTTTTATACTAATTCCCTTAATTTATTCACATCAAATGTCAATGCAGTGTCATATAAAAATCTTTAATGATTTTAAAACAAATGGTCCCTGAGGCAGGAAAATAGTTATAGTGCCATTTCTAAAATTAATTTAATTCCTGTGGAATAGAAATAAAAAAAAGTGCCTGCTCAGTTGCATATGCATTACAAATAGCATTAGAAAATAGCTGAAGAGTCTTTTCAGCTGAAATCACACAGGGTTTCCCAGTCTTTCTGCCAACTCCCTTGACACACCAGTGCTGGGAGCTCCTCGCTTTGCTCCCTTGCGCCTCGGCAGCGCACTGAGGGCAGTCCTCTGCCTGCCGCAGCCCTCCTCACTGGTCACCTGTGCCATAGAGAGCATCCAGATTAATTAGTACCTGTTATTTTCTTTACACAGTAGCAGAACCTATTTTTATTACATTTCTCAATGACTCATAATAGTATATCGTCTCTGCCATATGCGCACAAGCTCAGGACAGCATTGCACTGATATTCTGGGCCTGGAATCCTTCCTCTCGCAAGCTCATGGGATGATCATATATGGTCCCACTTCGCTGCCCACCACCCTGCTCAGATGCTGTCATACCTACTCACCATATGGTACGTTGGTTTCACACTGGGACGCTGCTGGCAGCAGCTCCGATGGGCAGCCAGCACCGTCGTCGTGCCACCAGTTCCCCCCGTCCTTCTGGCAGGGGGGGCACGCTGCCGTCACGCCCCGCTCGGCTCTGCCCGGCGAGCCCGGCTGTCTCCCGACGGATGTGGTGCGGAGCTGGGGGAGGGCAGCCGAAACGCCACTCGGCTCCCAGGGCTCTGGGTACGCTGTGCCAAAGCCAGGGAGACGGAGAAGCGGTGAGAACATCGCTGTGCTTGGTGCTGGGCTGCTGCCAGGTCTGCCCCCACGTCCTCCAGACCGGGGAGCTGGGGGCCCGCGGTGAGCCCAGCCGGCCGTGGGGTGCGCGGAAGGTCTCAGCCCATTCGTGTCAGGGACTGTGTACTTTCCAGAAGAAACCAGGTCAATGGAACAAAGACAAGCTTAAGCAAATGTTGTTAAAATTAAGCTCAGCCCAAGGAATGGGTAGCAAAAGCCAGTCCCTCAGCTAGAGCTGCCACAGGACTGAGGTTTGGCTGGTTTTTGCATGACAACTCCACCTGAACAGCTGGGACCTCTGGGGACACGAGCAATAAATTCAGTGTAAGCACCAAACGTTCAGGTCAGTCACTGCCCCCAACCCATGAATTTATCTCAGAATTAAGGACTATTATTTTAAAGATGATACTATGATATTGAATTTGCATCTGCATTTTTAGATCATTTGTGTACCCCACCAAGTCTGAAATTGTCACCAGACCTTCTAAGTGCCCTGAATGAGATGAATTTGCAGCTAATAATCCTCCATGCTGCCTATTTGTACAAATTTCCTAGACTTTCCCCAGACTTCCAGATCCTAACTAATGATTTTCCCCTTCCCCCAGCCCTGAAATGAGTTACATATGCCTTGGCGGCCCCCCACCAAGAGGCAAAGTAACTCTGATATTTCCAAAGTTTAAAGTGTCTGACTTTGCAACCTAAAAGAACTAATATTCCGGCTTTTTTAATGACGCCTTTTTAACAAAAGCATCATTCATCCTCTGCAGCTCAGCCCCTCCGAAGTCAGAAGTCATTCTGCCTTGCCACTGTGGAAGCTGTTGGTTCCCTCCTCGGCTCCCACTGGCTCTCCCCCCTCAGCAAAAGGGTTAAGAGGAAAGCTAAGCGAAGGAGAAGTACACCTTGCCAGATTTCTCCGTAGAAGCCGAGCAGGGACAGCCTCACATGGCACTGCAGAAACTGGCAGCCCCCTCCCCGCCAGCGTGGCAGGGCAGCTCTGTGTGCGGGGCAGGGATTGCCCCCACCTGCCCTCCCAGGGCAGACGGGTGCCAGCCGCAGTGGCATGGGTAGTCCTGCAGCAGTTAGGACATCAAGTCTGCACCTTTGGTGTTGAAGTTGGAAAGGGATTTCCAGAATTTACAGACTGAGTTTTGGCTCATGAAGCAGCGAGAATGTACAGAAGAGAAGCATCCGGCAAGGAGCCCCGCAATGAGAGGGGCTGTCGGCAGGCTGCTGGTGCACCCACCTCTCACCTCCCTGACCGATGAGTCCGTCGGGATATCGGGACTTGGAGCTCAGCCTGACATCCAGTCCTTGCACGACTAAGGAGAGGCTGGCGCGCTAGGGAATGCAACAGGAAGAGCTGGCCATAATAATTTTCAGCACGTTGAATGAAGAAATGTGTTTGCCATTTGTAAAGCACTTTTGCTGAAAGGGTTTCTCAGTAATTCTGGGGTACCTGTAACGAAAGACATCGCTGGGATGTTGCTGTCTGTAGCTGGGATGACACAAACATGCAGTGCTTTCTTCCAGGTGCAGAACAGTACCCTTATCTGTCCTTTTATCTCTTGGACACTGAAGGCTTCATCGCATGTCCTGCGTGCACAGTTGCAGCTTAAGACCACCTGTAAAGGCAGGCTAATGATAAATACAGCAGCCTTTTTATGAAAAGGTGCCTGTGTAATAAATCAGCCATTCGTTCTGTAATTTCACCTTCTAAGTAAATCTCTGGGACAGCACAGGACCAGACTACTTGAAGGATAAGTGTCTTGCCCAGCCTTGCTGTCACAGTTGTGCTGAGCCCGTGCCTCGGGCCAGGAGCGGAGGAGGTGGGCTGCTGGCTATCTGCCGTGAAAGCAGGCTGGCAAAAGCAGCGATGCTAACCCATGGACGCTGGCGTCAGTGCTGGTACCCAGCGGGGAGCGCTGGGAGGAGCGCAAAGGTGGGAGATTTCCTGAAAACTGCCGGTGTGGATAGTTAAAATAAAACCCAAACACATTAAATTATGTTCAGTGACTCAGTGCACACACTCCCACTCTCCTCCCACATGCCTTCTGATGCTCGGGGAGAAATTAAGCACTCATGGTTTTTTCGTGCTTTGTACTTACGACTTCACATTTTCTCTCTCCTTCTGCCCATCTGAGGCCACCTCCAGCGTGAGGGCGGGTTTGCAAACCTACTGCAGATGCCTTCAGCCATCCCGGCTAACCTGAAACACTTCTGGAGAGAAAACTCACAGCAGTGCAGCTGCATTTTTAAGATAATTATTTTACATTTCTTATGGCATCATTTAAAGTACCCAATGGGTATAAGCTTATTTAAAAAACTGAGAGATCATTTAATTACTGGGTTCAGGGTTCAGAGCAGAGCTGGAATTCTTTGTGTGTTATGCTCATTATGATTTTGATGGACTTCTGTGGAATAATTGTGCATTCATTTTTCAGCCCTTCTCCCATCTGCGTGGTGGAAGTAGTTCACAAATCCCTCAGGTTTGTGCTGTCTGGTGCTGAATTGTTGGTTGGTGGAGCTATTCGCCAGGATCCTTCTCTTGGTTCTCCTGGAAAACCCAAGAAAATCACACGCCGCGACGTGATGTGTGGATCCTCCAGCTGGCAGGCAGACCAGCCTTTCCCTCAGCTTTTAGTGACTCCTCTGGGAGAGCAAATGTGCTAAAAGTCAGGAACCCAGAGGAAGAGAAAAAGAGAGAAATGCTCTTAAATACTTCAGTTTAATTTCAATTCTACTAAATCAATTACCAGATAGGCAGTCTCTATTATGGATCTAACACTATGTTTAAAGGAAAACATTTCCAAAGGCATAAAAGGGAGCTAGGTGCCTAAATCACATTTGCTTTAATTAAGGAAGAGGCAAAAAAAATATCTGTTTAAATGTATATAAAAGATCTGCTGTCAACAATTCAGTGCCCTTATTTCCAGCACTGCTGTGAAATAAGCTAAACACCGTGGCTTGGAATTAGTGGCTGCGCTTAAGCTGAGGTGCCAGGTTCTAATTATTAACAGATTCGATAGCATCCACGTGAGAGTAGATTACATTTCAAATGAAGGTTTGACATGTTAATTTCAGCTGTGCCTTTAACTTTATTCAGGTGGAAAATAGAGCAAATGACCATCTCCAAATACATCGTTAAGCCGTATGACTCTCCTTTGCTTTTAGTTCGAAAGCTGAGCTAAAACGCACGTGCACTGTGAAAAAGCTCCAGTCCCAGCCAGCTGAAATGCCTGATTTCACCCAAGGCAACCACTCTGCCTGGCTCCTTACCAACAGAGGCGAATTTCTGAACTTTCCGGAAGCCTGGGGGGAGGACAGAGGCATTTGAACGTGGCAGCACGCTTTGTACGGTGGGTACCAGTGATGGGGCAGCTGTGGAGCCGGCAACCCCGCATCCACCGCTCAGCCGGCACCTCGCGCGTCTCCTGCCCGCCCTCACCGTGCCCACCGGCCCCCAGCACCGAGGACTGTGACAGCACTAGTAACGCCTGCGCAAATGAATTCCTAAGTCACTTGTGGAGCAAATCACATTCAGGCCTTTGAGAAACCTGTCTGTGTAGGACGGGGCTTGCCAAGGGCCGTATGGCTCAGAGCCACAAACTCTTCTGACCCCTGAAACTCCGTTGTGGTGTCTGCTCCTACTCCTTGAAAACGCCTTGCAACAGGATTGCTGTGCCTGTGCCTTGGTGGGCAAAACATGCCTGAAACAGCTCACGTAGAGTGGAATAGGAAACAAAAGTGTCCCGCAGAAAGCAGACAGGCAGTTACACCTCTGCTACAAAACCCTCTGATACAGCTAATAAAACTTATGGAAACGTGTTTCATTTCTGCATTTGCAGAGCACGGCTCACCTTGGCTTAGTCACTATGAAATCCCGACAGACTTTCCCACGAGGAAGAGGCTGTGAGGACGTGAAATTGCTTCATTTGTTGTTCATACAAATGCCTTCACGGGTTGGGGCCGGGGTCCTGCATCACGCAGGCAGGCAGGCAGGCTGCAGCACGCTGCTGGCTGCCCCAGCAGCCCTGCCAGGAGCAGACCCTCGCCTCAGCCCCCACGCTTCGCGGCAGCCCCGGGCAGCGGGTCCTGCCCCCGGGGGGGAGTCCCACGGAGGGGACGACACCGGCGTCCCTGGGCATTTCGCTCTCACCTCTCCATCCACATCAGTTACGGCGGGGCGAGGTGGGGAGTGGGTCTGGCGATGGTGTGGAGCACGTGCCCGGGGCCCTCAGGATCCTGCCGGGGTCGAAGACCCGGGCCAGCAGCTCCCCTGCCCGCAGCCCGGCGGGCGATCCGGCGGGCAAAGTCACCGCCCCCCGGCAGCGGGACAGGCAGCCCTCGGCCGCACCGGCACGCCGCTCCCCGCCACCCTTGCTCAAACACTCCTCGTTTTGCCCCTCAAAAGCGGGGTGCACCGTCACCGCCCCGAGGCTGTGCAGCGTGACCCCCGAGTCCTCCGAAGCCTGCCCCCAAATCCCCTCTGGATCCTGCAAGGGGAACCAGGTAAATGCATGCTGTTACTGGACAAGAAGCGGTATTTTCAGCCCGAGCCCTTGCCTTAGGGCTGTATTATTAGTCCGCCCCAGAGGACGCCCGAGGAGAGCCCCCGGTCCGCCGACACGGTCCGAGCGAGGTGCGCCTGTCCAGCCAGCCGCCCTTCTGACTGTGAAGGAAAACTTGTGGTGGTGGGTTTGCTTCAGTTTCCCTAAACTTGCAGCTGGTTTTTCCTCCATGAAAGGGTGGGAGGCAGCCTGCCCTTGTGCCCCGCTGCCTCCCCGTACCACCCCAAAAAATCCTCCTGTGTTATGTCCATAGCCTACGATGCCAGATCTAGTCCTGACCAAGCTCGGTGGGAGGGATCAGTTTCTCGGTTTATTGTCACTGCTATGATGAAGAACAACTTTAAAATATCAGTTCCTGGTTATTTGCTTCTTCCTTTCTAAGCAGCAGGGTCAGCAGCGGCAGCCTGATGTGCCTGCTCCTTCCTACGGGCACCAGTGTGTGATGGGGACGCTTGGGACTTGATTTTGGACGCACCAGGAAAAAGACCATTGTTAAATAACCTATGGGCTTTTGAAATTGCTTAGGAAACCATTTTGATTGGCAACTCCAAGGAGAGTACATTACATATTACTGATTACTTTCCCTGGCTTGCAATAGATTGCTGATTATTTTTACTTTCTTATGCACCATGCATGTGAATTGCTCAGCAAGACAATGACAGACTGCCTTATGGCAATCGTGCTGACTATCTTTACATGACATATGGTTTCATGGCCATCAAACTACCAAAACATCGTCACTCATTCTCAGGACAGGACTGTCAAGCACAACGACTGCCTGGTTACCCCAGATTTCATTGGGAGGATTTTTAGATTAATCCGTAACTGTGATCACTCATGTTAAAATGTTATATAAGGAATATACATTTGCTGCTATCAGTTTCTATACCAGTTACAGTGCTTTTTAAATATTAAGGTATTGCACGAGCAACTGAGGATACAGAGCACACAAATTGCATAGTGTCCTCCAGGAGAGATGAAAGAGATAACTCAAAAGGAAGAGTTAATTCACTGTCGGAGGAGCCGGGTCACGTTCAGGCAGAGCAGCATTTCAGTACCTGAGCAGAGGTGTCCTGCCCTGCCCTGCCTGCCCGCAGCGCTCAGGACAGCATCTCCCCCCGGGGGGGGGATGCTCACAGTGCAGGTAGCTGCGTCAGGCTCTAGTATATCATAGAGGGTTTTCAAACCTGTGCTCACCACCAGACAGGGGCAAGCGCTGAGGAAAAAACACCCAAACCCAATCATTTTGGTTTTGTTAACACTTCTGAACTCCCCGCTAGTTTTGATTTCTGCCAATGTCCTAGTTGAAGGGATTAGCAAGATCAATGACTAAAACATTTCTAGAGCATTTCCCAGAAATACGTATGTTAAAAAAGTTACAAATTCCTACATTTCACTTTGCGCTAGAAAAGTGATGCTGTGCAGAGAGCAGGAGAAACCAGACTTACGCACCTACCTGCTTCACACACGAGAGGGAGGTGCTCCCGTCACGCTATGGCACAGGAGTTAGGACCAAACACACACCAGCATACTGAAGAAAATGCCCCTCTTTTCTTAAAACATTGTGTACAGAAACTAATACAAGAAGTGATTCATTTTAATATATTTACCCAGCAGCTTTAGTCCCCAAACAGTAAAACATTATCTCTCAAAGAGAGATGAAGGAGTAAGCTGAGACTCAGAAGGAAGACTCTGATCTTTGATTTTACATTGATAAAGATAAGCAACGCTACAAGCTTATCGTACCAGGCTTCTGGCGATGGGCCGCACGTACTCGGGGAAGAAGCAGGCCTTTCCTACCCCCCTGCAGGAACTGCCCCCAGACTTTATGTCCTGCCTTACTCACACGCTTTTGCAAGTTGCATCCAACATCACTCAGATGTCAGGGAAAAAACCAAAGGGTGGGAGCAGAGTCTCTGCACACCAGAACTCCAGGTGCCCGGCGCGCCGGGAGGGGGGAGCGGGCAGGAAAGCCCCCAGGGAGGCTCTCCGCATCGCCTCAGGTGCTGCCCAGGGAAGGAGCTGCAGGGGCGCCTCGCCAGGGTGGAGTGTGCCTGCAGCCAGCCAGACGTCCCCAAAACAGGGTTTGGAGACATTTGTCTCAATTCCCGCTGGTGATGCAGGTCAGCCATGTCCCGGTCCCTTCGTATTTGCTGTTCACTAACATGTGTGCCCGGTCCTGCTCGTGCAAATGTTAGAGGAAAGCTGCCATTGGTGCTAATGTCCACTGTCACCGGCAAACAAAGGTGTACATGATTGCACACCTGTAACTCGTTCTATAGAACCAGCACTTCTGGTATCTTTACTAATGGTTTTAGCCTTTCAGGCAGGAGACAGAGAAAATAATGTATAGCTGAGGTGAGCTGTCAAGTACCTCAAATATTAAATAATTATTTTGAACTTCGAACCCCCTGCCCCACCAGTTGAGCACATACAGAAGTATATATTTACAAAAATCTGGATCCGTACATGCATTAATCAGGCTGGGAATGAAAGATTGATCTCTCTTGCTAATGCATTCATGGTGGGGCCGCCATCCTCAGCACGCAGAAGGAGCAGCCGCCTTGAGCAAACGGCCGGGGTCTGCCCCGCCGGCAGGGCTGGGGGCCCCCCCGCTCCACAGCCACCCTGCTGGCAGGGCTGCAAATGTTGTTTTGGGGTTCCCCCTGCGGCTGGAGTGTCGGGAAGAAAAGATGGGGACCGGGATGTGCAGAGGGCAGAGGGCAGCTGGTGGCCGCAAGGGTGTGCAGGGGGGTCCTGGGCAAAGGGGGAAGGTTTCCCCCCCCGGGGAGTCTAACAGATGGCTGCGGGAAGGGTTGGGGCAAGGTGGGCCGGGGTGGGAATAGCCCAGGAAAGTATTGCAGTGGGTAGGACGGAGAGGTGGGGAGCAGGGTCCACCCCATCCTCCAGAAGCTGTGCACATTTGCTAAAATTTAGTGTAGAAAAAAATGGTCCTATGTGTCCTTGTTGTTGTAATGTTTTTCTTTTCTAAATTTACTCCTTCAATAATTTTGAAAGTAATTTCTCTTATATTCTGTTGTATGAGATATACCCTATTTTGAAGTGATTCTAAGTTATTATTTTTTTCTGCAATTTTCTTGCAATTTTGGACACTTTTGATAATAATTTGAGCTCAAGGTTGCTGAAGTGTCAAAATCCTCTGCAGAAGGTAACTTTCCCCCTCTAGGAACCTCTGCTGGTCAGGACGAGGAAAGGCTAGCCCTTACACAGTAGAAGCACGAGATGATTAGACCCTGGATAATGCTTTAGCTGAGGGAAGAGGAAGGGTACCCTCGTAGGGGTGCTACCCCAAGGTAGTTGGCCTGCGAGGACACAGGAAAGTTATGTGCTTCGTATTTCTTTGGGTTTAGTCAGCTATAAAGGACAAAGCTTAAACAAAAGGCTGCTGTAAATCTGTCTGCACCAGCAGAAATGTATTATGTATTTGGTGTCTGGGACCTACAGGAATAAAGTATATTCGGTGCATTAATGCCACACTTGGGATTCCTCACTTCTCCTTACTCTCACAGCAGTACATATAACCTATTTGTACAAATTTCTACGTGACAGGTGGTCAGTGAAGCTTTCTTGCTCACAACATACAGTAAGACAGGTGCCTGTCCTGACTGAGTTCACGGCTCGAGGTTTGCACTTGAAGTACCCCAACAGACCTAGGCACTGTTTGCCCAGCGCTTGGTTTTGTTTTTATCTTCCAAACTTTCTTTCATGGCTCCCCATCCAAAAAAAGGAAATCTCAGGTTTGTGTCAAGAAAAGGAAGAAAACAAGCGATGTGCTATGGACTGGACAAAGAGGCTACCAACCAACCCATTTTGCACTGGCACTGCCAGGCATTGCAAAAGCTGCTTTCACTTCACCGCAGCATTTCTGCTTCCCTCCGAACGGATCTCCTCCTCGATGCAGAGGAGTCTATTGGAAAGTTGGAGTCTTTCCTTCCAAAACTCAGAATCAGCAAATCACCCCGCCAGGGCTGCTGCTGTCAATGCGCTCGCGCTTGCGAAGCGCTGTCTATCGAGGCTGGTTTTCTTCCGAGACAAGTGCAAAGAGCGCAAATTACCTCTGCTATCGCTGCCCGCCGCAGGTGGTGCCACTTCTTTAGCAGGCGCATCCGTCTCCTCCCGCAGAGCTGAGCTGGGTATCCCCGGACCCATCCCCTGCTGCTCACAGCCTTTTCACCATCCCCGACCCGGTGAACCAAACCCCACGAGAGCTGCTGACCCCAGACCTGTCCCTGTGCAGCCCCGGGGACACGTGCCCGGGCACGGCGAGGCTGCCCGAGGAAGGCGCGGGAAATGATGCTCTTCGGGACCACGAGGAGGAGGAGGAGGCCGACCTGGGATGCGGGTGAGGGGCGAGGGTGGCGAGGTCTGAGGTCTGCCGGGAGGTCCAGGGAGCGTGCAGGGGCATTGGAGACAGTGGAGGATGTCCGGAGGGTCCCTGCGCCCCATGGGGAGTTGGGGTCCGAGGGTCATCCCCGCACCGTGGCGGCAGCTCCAAACACCCCAGCGCTTTGCCGACAACTTGACAAATTTAGTTTAACTATTTTGATGTAATAATGTAATTAGGTAAAAGGGTTCAGCAACCGATTGCGTTTCACTGATTTCAACCATCTGCTTCAACATTTGTTCTTATGTGTACCAGATTTCAGAGTGTCTTTGCTCTAATAGTAATTAATGAAACTGTTAATAAGCTACATATATCATATTATGCTGCAATAATTTATCAAAGGACAATGTTATGAGACAAATTATATATAACAATTATAGAAAATGGCTTACATTACTAAATGTTGCACACTGCTAACTAGTTTCTTTACTCTTCTCTTCTTAATGAATTCCCTAATTAATTTAATGCATACTTTATGCATAATTTGAAATTTAAAAACATTGCTGGGTCAGGTTTTAACCATCCTCTTTTACATGCTGTCTGCTTCTACAAGACATATATTAGCAAAACATGACCTCTATGCAAATTACCAAGCCCCGCTGCTATTTCCATTCCCAATCCCGGTGAACGCGCTCTGGCACGCTCCCCCTCTCGCGCGGGTGCCCTGGCCGCCCTTGCCGGACTCCTCGCGCCCCTCGTGTTGCAGCGCACGTAACGGCAGCGTACGTCACCCAACGGCGGCGTACTTCACGAGAGCCACAGTGAATCTAGGTCACTATTTATAACAAAAAATAAACATCAATAGCTATTCTAATCTTTTATTACGTAACCAGCTCCATTTTGGGGAGAGCTGCTCTCAATCATACTTTGCGCAAACAGCCGTCTAAAAATAGAGCTTTGCCGCCATCATGCACTGAAAATCATGCACCGCCCCCCCCCCGAATAATGAGGTCTGCTTAAAAATCCAGAAACCTTGCAAAATAGAAATGTAAACTTTAGTTTCTTAATCTTCAGATTTTTAAGTGTCCAACACAATTGCCCGATATTTCCCAGTTTTCTACCTCTACAGCTTTGTGGTTTTCCTGCGGAACACTACCATAAACTTTTCTTTCAAAGCCAAAGCTTCCATTCTCATCTGACTGTCTAACTGCTGTGTGTGGAGACTTCAAGAAAATCACCAAATACCCCTGGCAGTACAGATTAACTACCAGGGGATTCTAAATTCAGTGTTTCTAAAGTTTTTACAGACTGAATTTTCATAATAAGAGAAATAAGATATCCCACCACGGAGGTTACTGTTAGTGACATACGGATCAGACTGTTCACGATTTGCGCAGTGAAGGTGAAACTCCTCCCTCTTGACAGTTACATGAGAACTGAGTCTTAACTCAAGTTTTGCGGCTTATCTGTGATTTGCCAACATCCTGTAGGACTCATCTGTGTTTATACAGTGCACATACCTACTACTTCATTATATTAACAACTTCTATCTGGAAAGTGATTCAATGGAAAATTGTGGATCGCACTGAGGAGCAGGCTCTCAGCAATGCGGATGGCAGATGTTTGTTTCTGCAGCACAAACATTTGCTGACACACAAATAATCGACTCTGCACCTCACTGCAAGGCTAGTGTTTGCCAAAGCTCACTTGGAAAAACTTCAGAGGTTCACGTCTCTGGCACCTGCGGTGCTGCCCAGGGAGGCAAACACACGCCATGCCACCCGAGAGGCTTGGGATGGCTTCGTGCTGGCCGAAGGCTGCGATGTCCGAGAGCTTCTGCAGTGCTGCACGTAAATACAACCTCACCTCTAGCATCAAATGGACAAAAAAATTCTCCCCAGCAGTAATAAATACCTGCTAAGTAGAATTAAGGTTTTATTTGGAAGGGACTGCATTCTTAACCAAGACTCCAGAAAGTGATCAAACGAGCTATGGTCGCAGGCTGCCCGGGCTGTGCCTGGCCAGTGTCTCCCAAGGAAGGGTGCCCAGCATCCGTGCGTCCATCCTCACGGCTCGCAGATTCCCGCTGCGTGAGTCACTGCCTGGAGCGGCTCAGCGGCTGGCAAGGAAAGCAGCAGAAAACCAAGCAGAACAAGTAGCTCCCTCACCAGAGGAAGGTGCAGTTGTCTGCACCTTCGTGCTCCCTGGTGCCAGGTACCCCCGCTGAACAGGGCAAAGGTCTGGGGAAGTGCATCGTGCAGCTGAGCCCCTGTCACAGCCCGCCGGTGTGGATTCTCTGATGGCTAACACAGCAGCTGAGCATTCTCCTTCAGTGGGGTGCTGAGCTGGGGCTTTCTTTCCTCCACTTGGGTAGTTAATGTCCTCAAGTCATGTATCTTGATGTCAAATTCAATTAAAGTTAATTAGCAGATTCAAAAGCCAGCAGGACCTCAGAGAGGACACAGAGAGAGAGAAAGAGAGAGATTTATCATATCACCCTTACTTAATATAATTAATGTCTTATGGAACTTAGTATCTTAATGAACAAATCATTCACAAATAATTCACTACTATTCTAGTAGTTTATTAACATTTGGTAGGTATGGTTGAACGGAAAACATGACTTCATAGCTGGGAACGTGTACGAAGATACAACGTGAACTAGATGGAAAGAGCCAGCATGCTCAGACAGCTGTGATGTTTGAGATGCCCAGGCTCCTGGGATGGAGAAGGGAAGCACCTGCCCCGGGGACCTGCTGAGAAGCTCTCACCGCTCTGGAAGTGCCAGCTGGGCACAGCCCTGCCCACGGGGACTCGAGTACCTCACCAGGAAAGTCGCAGCTGGGACCAGTGTTTTGCAGGCAGCAGTCCTCTCCTAACTCCTGCCACAGCCACAAACTGTCCCAGCTGCAGGACAACGGGCCCGAAGACACTTTAACCACCTCGATACCATGGACACCTTGATGCCTGCAATGCATGGAGGCATCCTGGACTGCTAACCTGCAAGAGCCCATGCAGATGTTCTCTGTGCAAGTCTCTTCTCCCCGCCTCGTTTTTCCATCAGGATTTCCCGGGTTGTATCTTTCGCTTTCATTAAGGATCATTTGCCAGATTTTGCCTGAACATCACGCCAGGCTGCAGAAAGCTTGGTGCTTTTGTGCTCAGGAGGGAAGCGTTAAAGTTAGTGAAAAGTCAAATAAGGAAGACCTAAACCACTGAGATGCGTTTCATTTAAAATAGCTTCTGTTACTGTGGGCAGCCCTCAAGAACGCAACGACGGAGCAGCCAGAGCTACTGCAGCCACAAGCCGTCGTCGTGCTGCCAAAACTCCCCCTGCGCAAGCGCGGCCGCAGGGACGCAGCTCGGCTCTCAGACCTGGCACCACGGGGTTGTCACCCCTCCGGGGTCACAAAACCGAGCAGTCACACCTCAGCAGGGTGTATGGCCGTTCCCCCAGCAAAACGTGGCTGTGTGCACAGCTGCAATGACAGCAAGAAAAGGTATCCTGGTCTTTTGGCAGGTTACTAAAACTTATATATATATCTATTCTAGCGTCACCATTGCTATATTCATAGGTTACATTTTATACGTATACACACGAATACATATACCAATTTCTGAGTAAGATCCTTAATCATTAGGTCTTTTCTTCTTCTGTTTGCATTCACACTTAAATATGTCTACTTTGCTGTTGTCCCCTTCTATGCACAGAACAGGTTTCTTTAAACAAATGTCAACGTGATTTGCTTAATGCAGTGGCTGTGTCCATATCCATGCTGGTTGCCCATGAAGAGTACACTGTGGTGCTGTATGATGGAGAAGTAATTAAGTAACCAAGTAATTAAGAAACCAAGTAATTAAGACATAGCAGATCCTGCCTTGTGGCAAGAGGAAGAGCTTGACGGATTTTCGTGTTACCCGTTTGCACTATTTTCTGCTATTTTCAGCCAAAAAGGACCCTTGTATTCTGCACGGTAGGATCAACCACACGTGTCTAATGTTGCCCTTTGTGGACCACTGTGATGTCTTTGACATCTGCATGGTGTCTTATGCTTCAGAGAAGAAATACAATTTATCAAGCCAGCCAGCCAGGCTTTAGACTTCTCTTTGGACGATATTTTTTTTACATTACTAAAATATTATATGCAGACCCAGAGTGACTTATTATAATGTTACATCATCTTCTGCGACACTTATGGCTGGACAAAATGTTGAGTTTTCATCTTCAAGTCAGCTCGCTTCTGTGCTTTTCCATCTGACACTTCAGATTATTTTAATGATGGAGTAGCCTTGATTAAATTAATTCCTCCCTACAAAAGCAGCTGTCTTGTGTCAAGGAATCTGTTCAGCTATCTGGAACATTTATACTTGCCAGGGAGAAGAGCCAAGGCACAGAGTTAGCAGAGGGAATGCCTGACCATACCAAAACAGCAACGACTTTGTCATAACTCGTAAGCACGAAGCCGAAGCTTCAAGGAACGTCTCAGGTCTCTCTCCCCACCCCACGCAGGGCTAGACCCTGCTGGTGATGTGCCCGGCTATTAGGAAAAAGGCTGGCTGGCCTTTCCCATCTGCAGAAGAAGGTGCTTCCCTGCAGCTCCCGGGGACCGAGGTCGCGGGGGGGCTCAGTGCTCACCGGCATGCGCCGCTGGGTTCCCCCACACAGCTGCAGCTGAGACGCGCTGTGCCCCTGGGCTGGCTCCCGGGGGGTTCGCCCGGACCAAATGCCCAAAGCGCAGCCCTTGGCCACGGTGGCCAAGTCCCAGCAGTGGGGACCCTGGCCATGTCGGGATGGTGCACTGGAGCGGGCTGCTGGGCGAGACGGTCAGGAATGGGAAGGGAAGAAACCAAAATAAGAATTAAAAAACAGTGCCAGCGTAGTGAATGAACCCACAGTTTGTGGTTTATCTTGAACTTTTATTTCTAAACCAAAGGTATTATTTAAGTTTAATCTTGACTCCAAGATTCCTTACTCTCAAACAGCTACTCATTTTTTTCCTCTTTTAACAGTCCTTTTGCAAACTTAGCCTTCACTTCCTCTTACAGAAAGGCCTTAAACACGCACCATTCACACATGCAAATCCTGCTGAAATCAGAACTGCCTGCCACGTCTGAGGGGAGTTTGCTTTACAAAGAAAAGCCTTGGAAAAACAACTGAATTGCCATTTCTTTTGTTTTCGATCTCATGGTATAACCCTAGGCTGGACTTTGAAATTACTATTTTTTTGAAGTATGAATGTAATTTTTTTCCATTCATTTCTTTTCCTTTCAATATTCGTATGCACTGCAGTGGGTTGGAGCCCTTTATTCAAAGAAATCTCCTGCTTTTTGAGTTGGGATACCATCCATTGCTTTTACATTTATTAATACCAGAGATCAAGAGAGCTATAAAATATTGACCAGCTCAGGCTTTTTCCTCTTTCACTTCGGTGCCCGTATCCTGAGTTTTCGCAATTGATGCCCACACATTACAACTGATCTTACAGCTCTTTAACCTGACCATGTCTACAGGTGCAACGCACATCACACCGACTGCGCAACGTTGTCCCCACTCGCAGGCGGCACAGCGTTCGCTAACGGAGGGATGCTGCTTGACGGGGACCCTGGCACAGGGAATCGACTCTCCCGGACAGGGCAGTGGGCCGGTGCTTGCTGGTGACGGGGTCTCCGCTGCAAGGCTCCTGGCAGCGGTGGGATGGCAGAGACTCCCCATGCTGTGGTTTCGCTCAGTCACGGGGGGTCCTGTGTGGTTGTCCCAGCACACAGTGGAGCTCACAGTGCCTGACACACCTTCACCCAAGCGCAGAACATCTCCCAGATGTCCAAACCCCGCGGAGCTCGCGGCAACTGGCGCACCTCCACCCAACGCAGAACATCTCCCAGATGTCCAAACCCCACGTGGGCCGCCCTACGTGACCATGTCTGCAGGAAAAGCTTGTGCTGACGACTCACACCGGGTTTCGCCCACGCACAGCCTGCCACCCCGACACCGGGGGACACCGGTGGTCACCGCACCCAGGTGTTAACCCAGAACCATAGCCGCACACACCTGGCCAGGCGCGGCGGGGCTGCCCTGAGGGTGTTTCTAGGACTCCCCCCAACGCCCACCTGAAGCAGGGCCCTTGCCTGGTCCCCGCAGGCAGCGCCAGCCCTTGCCGGCCACGTCTCAGCCTGCCATGCAGGGCAGCAGCAGGAGGAGGAGGAGGAGGAGGAGGGTGCTTCCCGGCCCTTCTGGGAAGCCGGCCTCGGCTCAGCCTGCGCTGCTTCGCCTCCCGCTCGCTTGGCCGGCGTCGTTGAGCCGTGTGCCCTGTAATTGCAGCGGGGAGGCGGAAAACACCCACGTACTCAGCAGAGGGGCTTCACCTACGCACTCCTGCCGCAGCTGCCACGTAAAACGCCGAGGCGCCCGCCGGCCCCGCTCTGTGCAATGACCCGCCTCAGCAGAGCCCTGTTTGCACCCGCGCTCCCCCCCCCCAGCCCCGGGGCCGGCCCGGCTGCCCTGCTG
>JANXJC010000001.1:53600965-53615858 GCA_027564655.1 Leptodon cayanensis
CTCCGCCGGGGGCCGGGGGCAGCGGGGAGGGCGCGCCGAGGAGCACCCCGCGGCTGCCCCGGGGGCTCGGCCGACCCCGCCGAGCCCGGCCGTCGACTCCACAGGCGGCGGGGGGGCTGCCGCCGCGCCGGCAGCCGGCGAAGCCCCGCCGAAGGCGGCGGCGGCGGCGTTTGGGACGGAGCCCTCTGGAACCGGCGCCGGGCTGCAGCGGGCACCGCCATCCCGGGCGGGCGCCCCGCGGGCTCCCGAGGGGCCCCCTTCCCCCGCGCCGCCGGCTCCCGGGCGCGCCGAGCCCGCGCAGCGGGCCGGGGTTGGGGGGGCGGGGGCGGAGGGACCCCGACCCGCCGCCGGGAGCCGGCAGCAAGCTGCCGGCAGGCCGGGGAAAGCCAGCCGGCCGCCCCGGGCAGCGGGGCCGGAGGAGCCAGAAGCGGGAAGGAGAGAAGCTGCCTCCGAGCATCGCTTCGTCCGTATTAGCAAAGAGGGGGTCAGGCCCCTCAGCCCAGCAGCCCCGCGCCTTGGAGCCGACGCCGCCGGGAGCTTCCCAAAGAGCCCGGAGAAGCGCGTAGAGCGGCAGCTCGCTGACGAGAACGGCGACGGCGACCGCGCTGCCAAGGCCGTCGCCGGGGCCGCGGTGCGGGATGGCCGGGGCCGGACGCGGGGTGCCACGCGAGGAGCGGCTCCCGGGGTGCCCGCTGGCACGGGCGGGCACGAGCAGGCGGGCGGCGGCGGCAGCCCCGGAACGCACAGGGTCTTGTCGGTGGATGCGACGCTTGCCCCGAGAGACCCTCAAGCTCCCGGCCAGTTTGGGCACCCTGTTGCAGTCCCTGACGGTAAACAAGAAGAAGCAAAAAGCAGATGGAAAGAAGGAAACTTTAATGTCTACCTCAGCGATTTGATCCCCGTAGACCGAGCCATAGCGGACACCAGGCCTGCCGGGTAAGACCTGCTTCCCCTGCACAAACACCTGCGCCCCTGGCAGCCTGCTCGGTGGCTCCCGGGGAGGGCTGCTGGGCGCACCGAGGCCTTCGCTTCGTGCGTGCTAGCCGTGAGACAGCTTTTGCCTTTCTGGGTACGAGCAGCTTGTTATTGAACGTAAAAGTGGGTAAAGTTTGCAGTTCGTCTTAAGCCGCTAGGCCCTGCTGTCCAAAGTGGCCGGGGGACACGAGGCACGCAATGAGGCTCAGGCCTCTTTGTGCCTTAAAACACTTCAGTGTGGTTTATCGGGTGCAGCGCCGAGCACTGTTTGGTTTTGATACTCATGTGTTTGCTTCCTGGAGCCCTCCTGCACCCCATCGATTTGTCTCGGCAGCAGAAGCCCCCTCTGCCCGAAGGTGGTCTCACACCTGCAAGCTGCTGCCGCCCTTCCCTCAAGGCAGAGGCACCCCAGCGGCCTCCCCTGCCTGAAGGGCCCGCTGGGGCTCCGAAAGCCTCTGAAGGAGACAAAGGCACGTGCTGAGCGCTGACGTGATTAAATGGGCACGCACCAGCCTGCCGTCGAGGCTGTCCAGGGGACGCTCCCAGGAGCGATCCTTTATGCGGACCAGTGGCACCGCTGCCCTTGTGGGGCAGAGCACTGCGGTCGGTACCCACTGTGCGGAGGTGGCTTGGGGCACTCGGATCTGTGGGCACACGCAGGGAGGGATGCAGAGTTTCGATTTGGAAAACTGTCATTCGGTTACAGCTGTCGCCACGCGATGTGTAGCTGGTTCTGCAAATCTCAGTATGGCCCTTCAAAAAAGACACTCGCTCCCCGCAGTCCCCATAGAAAGGAAAAGGGAAAGGTGTGGGTAGTGCCTTGCCGACGGAAGGGGTAAGGGGCTCAAGGGGCTCCCTCTCCTGAGCTGCTGTGCCTGGACAGCTGCAGGGAGGGTCCAGGGAAGGTGCCAGTTCAGGTGAATGGCAGGTTCGTCTTTTATACTCGGCTTTTCCTGCTGCAAACGTCTCTCAGCCCCTTGGCAGGCGAGAGACCTGCCTCATCCAGAAACCCTCCCGTCTCCCTCTTCCCACGCTCACAGACCACGGGTACAGTGGGATGGGAGTTGCGCCGTGATTTGTCCCCCATCCCACAGGACAATGCACGTACGTTCCCACGGCGCTGTCGGTGCTCACCTGTGAGCTGAGGTGAGGCACGGGAAGGAATGGGGCAGGGAAGGAGGGAGACAGCTAGGACTGCTTTCTTCTGGGCAGAGGATGCCAGCTACAGAAGCCACCTATGCACAGAAAAAGAGCCATGGTGCCCAAAGCTAGCACCGTGTTGGGTCTTTGACAGCAAAGCCCTGGAGCTGTGGAGCAGAAACCACTTCCCAGGAGCACCCGTAAGCACAGCCTGCCTGCCTCCAGTGAATCACATGCCTGTCCAGAAGGAGATGTCATTGTGGTCTGGGCATCACAGTGAACGCCTTGGCTGAATAGGGGTGCATCCCTGATGGCGCTGCTGGGGAAGGTGTGCTGCCATGGCAGGGCACGGAGCCACGGGGAGCTCCCCTGGGTGCCCCGGCACTGGCAGGAGCCTGTGCAGGCTCTGCCCTCAGCCTGTTGGCACGGCAGAAATCGGGTTGTAAGGGCCAGCTCACGTTAGTAAGGGACAGCACGTTACTTTTTTGCTGGAATCTTCCGATCTCTCCCAGTTTAGGCTGCAGTTCCTCTTGTGATCCTTGCAGGAGTGCTGGGCTAGACCGCTGAAATTTGGCGAAAGGGAAACTTGTCCTGTCACAGCCTTCAATCTGCCTATCCACGTGCAATGCTTGCTGCTTTCCGACCTTCGCTTACCATGCTGGTGCTTGCTGCGCACCATGCCTCTGCAGAAAGGCGTGCATGAAGAGTGCCACCAAGGAGGAGCGAGGTGCACAAGCCACACGGGTGAAGGTCGGGGGTGGCCAGGAGGCTTGCAGGGAGCGCTCCCTGCAGAGCCCGGTCGGGAGCCCTGGACCCCGTTTCAGCCCAACACCGCAGCACCGGCAGCCAAGGTCCCTGCGTGCCTCTGACCTCTCCCCAGGCTACCATCGTAGCTTCTCTGGGACAGTCAAGTTATGCGGGTTTAGATAGGGACCCAGATTTCCTGGCCTGGCAAAAAAAGTGTCGCATGCTGCGTGGCATAGTACAGCCTGGGTAAGTTAGCATCCGTGCTGGCAGGCGTGGGGAGGGACCCCTGCGGCTCAGGTCTTCAGTGCCAGGCTGCTTCCAAACTCTGTGGCAGCAGATCTAAGGTGACGTTTTCCCAAAGCAACTTTAGTAAATTAAGAGCCTACGTTTTGCTGACTTTCAGGGTGGTGTCAACAGAACATAAAAGGCTGTGGGCTATTTTTGTTTAAAAGCCTGTTTAGGGGTGGAATTTTGAAAGGATTTGACTTCTACTTAACATTATGTATATTAAGTATTATATATGCATAGTTAAAAATATATATATGTATGTACATGTATGTATATAGTTAGCAAAGAAATGGAGCCCAAACTTACACAGGACATAGTGAAATATCTTTAGCTGGGAGTCAACAATAACAAGCCCATTGCTCTCTGCCTAGTAATCCTACTTTTTTAGGCAAGAAGGGAGAAGAAGGCGTTCCTCAGTTTGAGGTTTCCCATCGCCCTCGCGTGCACGCTTTCCAGCTGCCCTGGGATATGCACAGGCTTTGGCCAAGAGCCTGTTTGCAGCTAATGAGAGGGCTAAAGAGAAAAGTCCTCTTAGCAGGTACTGCCTGGCTGCACGCAGCCTTCGCAGCTTGGGTCTCGGCTGCGTTTTCTCAGCTGCCCTCAAATCCCTCTTTCCATGCAATGCAAGCTGTTGTGCTCGGCAGCTGTCTCCCACTTTACCCATGGCCTCTGTCCCTCCTCCGCGCACGAGCTGCCTCCTTGAGTTCCCTGTAGGAGAAACTACAACTCACCTCTCTTCTAGTTTAGCTGTCCCTTGTTGTCCTGTCTCCTTCTCGCAAGCCACCTCCCCGGCAGTTCAGCCCCTGCCTTCTCTCCATCCACCTCAGGAGTCCTGCCGGCATGCCCAAACCAACCTTCCTGTGCTGCAGAGAGGTCCCGTCTCCATGGGCCAGTACCCTTACGGTTTTCAACCAAACCATATCAAACAGCACATCCCCTCCTGGCTGAGTCAGCCCTGGCCCCTGCCCGAGGTGACCCAGAAGGAGAAGGAAAGACACGTCCCAAGGATTGCAACAGAGAATAACTCTGGGGTTATTTTTGCTTACCCAGAGCACTTCTGATTAGCTGCAAAGCCCTGAAATACCTCTGAATTTTCTTCAAAACATCACATGGTCTGAGCTGTGCGGTGCCCTGGCATCAGCATCTGAGCCAGCACCAGCCAAACCCGAGGGCCCGTTCATTGAGATAGAAGAAAAAGAAGTCAATTCTCTGTACACTCCCATATACCTGTCCCTGTTTTCTGTCTGTTCTTGACAGCAGAGCAAGCAGTGTTTTTGATTCATCACTGAGAAATTAATTTTCTGCATCCGCAGGTAGGCTGGTGCCTGTCCTGCCTGCGGGAGGTCTGCTTTGGAAGGACGAGACAAAAACCTGCTATCAGACTTCAGCTTATTGACAAGAGAGAGAAAGCAAGTCCCAGCGATTCGTGGGTATTCTGGGATGAACCAGGCGGTCTCGGGGAGAGGAGCGCTATGCCAGGCGGTCTGCAGGCCTGGAGATCCACTCGGAGATAGGAGAGCTGAGGGAGCCCTGCTCCCCAAGGCACGCAGCGAAGCGGTGCTTGAATTGCAAATGGAAGATGAGAAAAGCTGCTCATCGACCTTTTGTTCAAACACTGAAGACCCAGGCCTGACCCAGCCGTTGCATTTTTGGCTGTCACAGAATACAGTGACAAACCCGTAGACATAGGAGAAATTTTATCACTCCTCAGATCCGCCAATGCGTATCGCTGGCTGTTTGCAAGAGAAGCAGGTGCCACTCGGAGCCCCTGCATGTGGGCTCGGGGCATGACCGGCCGGTCCGGGGCATCCCTGGGGAGGTGTGGGTGCTCGGAGCGTGAGATACGGGGTGCTCAGCGAGCAGACCCGTCAGTACCATCGTACGTGAAATTTGGATGCTTGAATATTTTCCCATCCTCCACGATCCCCTGAGCGAGGTGCAGAAGTTGGACTGGGGGACTCTTCCTCACTGTCTGCATGTTTGACAAGTTGCTGTGCTGAGTAACCCTTCATGGAAATAAATGGCCGTTTGCCGGCATTTTGAACGTAATACCAATTCTTTTCTTTTGACGAGGCTGTCTCACGCAGCCCAGGATCCCAAATCCTGTGGATGCTGGGAGCACCGCAGGATCCTTTCCCCACAGGAGTCCCCAAGACCAGTGGTGCAGAGCTGGGATTGGCCTCACTGTCCGGGGCCCTTGCACTGTTTGCTCACAGAGAGGAGATGTTATCACTCGGGGCTAAGGAGTTAAAAAGCGGTCCCTGTTAGAAAGGAGCGAGCACATCCTATTCCACGGGGGGCCCACGAGAGGGGCCCCGGGGCTGTGTGGGGAGTTTACCCCGCTCACCCCTCTGTCCCCTCTCCCAACACAATCCCATTGCAGGGCTTTGCCTTCATATTTCACATTTGGCATTTCCCCCCTCCCTGCACGTTTTCCCAGAAAACACTAAGTCTGGAGATTTTCAGGAGTGCAGCCGGCCGTTGCCTGTGAGCCCGTGTTGCCGTTGCAGGTGCTCCGAGCAGCGGGTTCACGACGACCTCCCGACCACCACCATCATCATGTGCTTCGTGGATGAAGTGTGGTCCGCTCTCTTGCGCTCCGTTCACAGCGTCCTCAGCAGATCTCCTCCACACCTGATTGAAGAAGTCATTTTGGTGGACGACTTCAGCACTAACGGTAGGTGAAGCTTCTTCTACCTTTATGAAACTAATATAACTTGAGGCCAAAATACAATTTGTTCTCTGTAATTCAATTCTGAATAGTAGAGAGAAATCACATTTCCTCCTTTCGATGTATTGAAGTGCGTCCCCAGCCTGCGCTGTTATCTTTCCAGACGAGGGGGATCAGAGGCCAGATGGGCACTGGGGGGTGGCTGTGGTGGATCAAGCTGCAGGTCTTGCCTAACACAGTGCCAGACTTTATCATTCACGTCTCTCCCATCCCAGTTCACTCACTTAAACAGCTGCTACATTTTCAGCTGTGCATCGCTAAGTTTACGCTCGTGTGCTGCTTTGTACGTGTGCCAGAGGCTGGCAGAGGCACTGTGGTCCAGGAGCACCAGGGAGCTTGGTTCTACCCAGCCTGCGCATCTTCGGGGCATCCTGGCTCGAGAGCTTGTGTGTTCATAAAGACGCTGTCACCCTTCTCTGTGCAGTCCCCAGGCGAGTGCTCCCATGTTTTCAGCGCTGGTGGCAGGGGAGGAACAGCACGCGCTTCCCAGGTTGCTCAGAGAATGGGGTAGTTGCAGTAAAAGCAGTGGTGAGCCAGGCATCTGCGTGTGCACGGTGGCTTTGCATGCGTACTCAGGCATTTCAGATGATATTGAACCTCTGCTTTGTAATGCTTTGGCTCTCCGCTGACTTCAGCCCTTAAAAATTTAAGAATGATGTAATTTTCCAGCTGCTGGTTCTTCAGGGAAAGTGCTGTCTCAGACGAAATTCAGAGCTTGTGCCACGCATACAAAGAGCCTACAATGCAACAAGACAATAGGTGCAAAAAAGAGGGAAAAGGCTCAGTTTGCTCATTTTTAAAATAATCATTAAAACATGTTCATACCATTTCCTTCAAAAGCATCTTTTCAAGTTTCCTCTTTACTTTCTCCCTTTGTATCCGCCTGTTAGCCCGTGAACATCTGAAACTCTGGGTTTGCAACCGAAACCTCGCGAGTGCAGATGAATTACAGACTGCTGTGCTTGGCATTGCTGTAGTCCAAGTAGCAGCACCAACAACCTACAGCAAATGTGTCTGCAAATGTTTCGCCTTCGGAGCCTTTCAAAGCTTTTAACTTGCTTTTGAAATGCAAACAGTTATATTCTCCTGAAGAAAACCAAAGAACACCAATGAACATTGCCCACCAGTGGGGGAGGTCAGGGGTCCTCCCCACAGACCGAATAAGTGGGTGGCTGGCTCCAAACGAAGCACTTGGAGCTGCAGCACCGCAGCAGGGGCCCCCGGGCTCCTCTGCTGGAGGGAAACCGCCGGCAAACAGCAGAGCCCAGCACTCAAGGCGCCAGGACCACCTTTCTCACACCCTCTTTTTCCGGAGAGTTTACCACCAGCTGCCTCCACAGCTGCAGGAAACCATGACAAAAGCAACCTGAAAAATAGAGATGTGCCACAGCAAGCCCTCATGCGGTTTAAACCCGGGCTGAGTCTTTAAATGTGCTGCTTAATATTGAGAAATTTGTAGAGCACAAAAAAAAAAACTTTTTTAGGTGAAGGCAGAAAATTTACAACCAGATTTTAATTGCAATTTTAGTGCAATGAAGAAAAGAAACTCATTTTGGAGTCTTTGAACAACCGTTCGATACCTGGTTTGGATCATGAGCTACCCAAGTCGGGCCGCTGGGATTTTGCTCATGGCCTGTAACCAGAAGCCTTGCACTTGCTGCTCTCCACTTTCCACGTCTCCTGCGTGCAGCGAGTCACCGCCATTGCCCAGCACTGGGTACGGGTCCGCCTTTGCTGCGTCCGCTGGGTTTGCGCCGATGCAGAGCGGCCGCCCGCCGTGCAGGGAGCAGGAGACGATACCACCACCCACAGCCCCGTCCTTTGGAGGGGCAGATCCAGGGCAGCCGGGCAGCCCCTGGCGAGCCCCTGGGACCAAACTCCACACTCGTCACAGAGTACCGGGAGACACGTCTCCAACAGATTTTTAAACTCATCAACTTCAGCCTAAAGCTGCTGGCACTGACACGGCTGGGAGTTTCGCTGCAGAGCGGGCTCAGACCACGACGCCGTGCACCAGCAGCCCTGCAGCTGTGCCCAGATGTTTGCGCCCCAGACCTGGGGACCCTGGTGTGTCCTGGAGGTGCTTCCAAGGAAAATCTGCCTGCTGCTTTTCACCCTGGAAGTGGGTGCAAAATGGGTAAGTCACCCTCACCCTCTCCTTCTCCTTCTCTGCAGAGTACCTCAAGGAGAAGCTGGACAAATACATGTCACAGTTCCCAAAAGTGAAGATCCTCCATCTCAAGGAGAGGCACGGTCTGATACGGGCCAGACTGGCAGGAGCGGAGATCGCCAAAGGTAGGACGAAAACCATTTTACAGCCTCGTCTGGGTCCCCCCCAGAGGTGCCGATAAGCTATCTCCAGCACTGAGCTTTACCCCCCCCCTGAGAAAATAAGGGCATCTTTTCGGGACGTGAAGCACAAGGGTCTGATGAGGGGACGAGCCGTGGCTTGTCCGGCACCTCAGCACGTCCCTAGCGAGCGGCAGTCGGCATCTCCAGCCGTGCCCAGGCCGGGCCGCGGTGGCACCGAAACAGCCGTTTCTGCCGGGAGCCTCCCCGCTTCGCTCCGCAGGCCACAACGGCCGAGCGGTGGAAACGTGGAGGGTCCTGGCCTCGGCAGCAGCACCCCGAGCCCGTGGGGAGGCCGGCCGGCCGGGGAGGGGGACGGGGCGCCTGAGGGCCGATGGTGCTCCGGCCTCTGCCGCAGGCGCCGTCCTGACGTTCCTGGACTCGCACGTGGAGTGCAACGTGGGGTGGCTGGAGCCGCTGCTGGAGAGGGTCCGCCTGAGCCGGGCCAAGGTCGCCTGCCCCGTCATCGAGGTCATCAGCGACAAGGACATGAGGTAAGGCGGCTCGCACCCCTGGGAAACCCAAAATCCATGGCAGTGGCTTGAGCAAAACCTCTTGGTGGGGCCGCCAACGTGTTAATGACAGGGGGACACAGGTCCAGACCTCCTAACTGGCCTTCAGCAGCGTTTCACAAGGGATACGTAACGTTGCTGTTAGCATGAGCGGTGGACATGGCCCCTTCGTTTATCACACACGCCTTTTCCCTTTTTCATGACTTTTTGTACATGAAGAGGATTCCTGATGAAATTTGTTAAAACCCTGTTTTAATTATGTACAGATACTCATCTTCACTCATTAAGGGTGACATTTCAATCAGGAATGTGACTCAGAATTAGTCATCCCGATCTTTTCCCCGTTTAGTTACATGACCGTGGACAACTTTCAGCGTGGGATTTTTACTTGGCCAATGAATTTTGGATGGAGGCAGATTCCACAAGAGGTCATCGAGAAAAATAAAATCAAGGAAACTGATATAATAAGGTAAAAAAAGCAAAGGTGAGAGCCCTGTGAACCAAACTGTTAATAATGTAGGAACAAAGGCTCCTTCCGGGCCAAATGTTGCTCCTTCGCTTGTAAGGACAACAGAGGCAGTGGTTGCTGTGGGCAGTCAGATCACCAGACATGGGCAAAGCTCAGCAAGCCTTTCTCGCCCCTCATGGTACCACCAGCATTTTGCCGGCGCCGCCAGGGCTGGGGGGATGTGCTGTTGCATGTTTCCCTTCTGTGCCCCATTACGGCTTTTAGACTGGGTAAAACTACCCAAATACCGTCTATTTTAACGTTGCATCTGTCAGCCTGCAGCAAAGTGACAGATCAGGTGGTCCTTGCTGTCTCTGTAAGTGCAGGCTCAGGCACCGTCCCCGAGCATTTAGTAGCCCGCAGCTTCTCAGTGATTCCCTCTTCAAAGCAAGGGGAAAGGGATGGGCACTTCTCGACGAGCTGACATGCTGTGTGGCTTCTCTGTTCCCAGGTGCCCAGTCATGGCTGGTGGCCTGTTTTCCATCGATAAGAAGTATTTTTTTGAGCTGGGAACGTATGACCCAGGACTGGACGTTTGGGGAGGTGAAAATATGGAGATTTCATTCAAGGTACGTTGCTCTCGACAGCCTGTCCCGCACACCTGCATCCCTGCCAGCCTGGTTCGGGTGATGGGGCTCAGCCAGGGGCTCACCGGGGCAGCCCCATAGCTGGAGACCCCATCCCTCCTGGCAGTTTACTTACATCTCTGCTTCTCTTCTGGCTTGCACAAAGCTAGCACCCAACATTTGCCCACGTTTCTATCAAATCAACCTCTGTTTCTCAGGTCTGGATGTGTGGGGGAGAGATTGAGATCGTTCCGTGCTCCAGAGTTGGGCACATTTTCAGGAATGACAATCCTTATTCCTTCCCGAAAGATCGGGTGAGAACGGTGGAGAGGAACTTGGCCCGTGTTGCGGAGGTCTGGCTGGACGAGTACAAGGAGTTATTCTACGGCCACGCTTACCACTTAGTCTTGAAAAACCTGGATGTCGGCGACCTGACTCAGCAAATCCAACTGCGAAAGAAGCTTCAGTGCAAAAGTTTCCGGTGGTACCTGGAGAACGTCTACCCGGACCTGGAAGCTCCCCTGGTTAAAGCCAGCGGGCTGGTACGTAGCCAGATGACTTGCTATCCTTCCTTTAAACGTGTTTTCAGTGGCTGGCTAGACACTTGGTAGCATCCCGGTAGGCTGTCTCTGAGTTGCTTCCCTGGCATTTGGTAACATTTTTGACTATTTAATACATCAGGGCGGTCTGGATTCCCCAGTGGTTTTATAAAGAAACAGGTCGCAGTTCCAAGAGACAGTTTCCCGTAAAAGAGCCGGTTCGGTGTTTAAACACCAGGCGAGCTGCCCGGGTCACGGTCGCGGTCACGGTCACGGTCGCGGTGACGGTGACGGTCACGGCCAGGGGACGTGCCTCCAGCATCCTGCCCCCCGGCACCGCTTTTTGGCCGCGGCAGGAGAGGGGAATCCCTTCTCGGGGCGGGCGGGCGGTGCGGGCAGGGTCTGTAGCGGTGCGGTGCCGCCAGCAGAGCGCAGCAGAAATCCGCTTTTCCTCTGCGCTGCCTGCGGGGGGGGCGGGCAGCGCCCGCCGGGGCAGAGTCCTGGCGTTTCTCCAGCGCGGCTGAAGCCTGCTCCTCGGGAAGGGGTGAGTGGGCTGAACACACCCTGCCGTCCCGTTTGGACGATGTTCTCCGTCCTGCCTCCGCAAGCCCCTCGCTGGCTGGCTGAGGAGCGGTGACCGGGTCAGGCCCCGTTTCTCCTCCACCGCCCCGCCACCTCCGCGCCGGGCACCGCGTCCTGCTTGTGCCGCTGCTCCAGGGGTGTTCGGTGTCGCCTCGCCAGCGTTAGGAGGTGAATTAAACGAGAACAAAACGTGGGTTGGGAATTTGGCCCAGCCTTGAGTCACAGCAGAGTATCGGCTGCTGCTTTGAACATTCGGAAACCTCAAATATTCCGCCCAGAAAAGATACAACATCAATTGCAATCTAGTTTGTAATTGCAATAACAAAAGTAAAATGTCTGGTTTGTCAGAAAAATTGCAGCCACGCCAGGAATGAAAACTGAAGGGTTTGCTGCCTTCCCCACCCATCCCCATCTGCCAGTGCCGTGGCAGGAGCAACACTTGCCGAGAGGAGGTGGCCAGGAGCCGGTGACCACAGGGCTGGCACGGCCAGGGGAGCAAGAACAAGAACTGCCTGTCCCCTCCATCCCTGCCAAGGCGCACGGCCTCCACTTACTGCACTGGCCCTTCTGGGAGCCAGGAAAAAGCACAGCAGCCATTTGGCCGTGTTTCAGGCTTGTCTGTGGGCCAAGGGCGTAACGTGAAGGTTCCCTGTCACAGGGATCCCTAGGGATCAAGGCAGGGTCTCTGCCAGCCACAGCTGGGGCGTTACTTTTATGATCGAGCCGTGAAGGTGTGGGGAGGGTAGCTCTGCAGAGAGCACAGGGAAGGACGCAATGCTTCTTCTGGCTGACCTCTCGGCACTCGTGGAAAAGCTAGAGGAAACTGCTGGGTTCAGGCACTTCAGTGGATTATGAGCAGTGGATCCATTCGGATGCATCCGTCCATCTCGGTGCGACAGCAGCTGCAGGCACAGGCTGTCTGCTGGGGCAGCCGCTCTAAAACTGTTGTACGGCTGAAAGCCTGTGTCCCTGCATTGCCTTCTGGAAAGCACCGTTTGGGTTAGACTGAAGGCTTCAGTGAAACATCGGCTTAAGTGATATTTTTTAAAAAGAATTAGCAGTAAGAGTCTTGAGAACATCGAAAAATGGAAATTGCTTGAGGAGTATTCACTTTTTCAGCTCTTTTGTTTCAATCAGAGCAATAAAACTTAATGTCAGATTCAGTGCAAAGCAGTTAGACCGTATAGAGAGACCTCTGTTTCAGCTGAACCAAAACATCAGCTTTTCAGAGGTGTTTGTGAAAATTATCAAGATGTTGCCTTGCTTTGTCCTGATTCAGGCCACCTGAATTGCTCTTTTTTCTTCATTCTCAAAATTTAATAGGGCAGAAAATCTGTTTTTCAGCAAGCTCCGCAAATTCCAGCTGTGCTGAACACTATCCAAAGTTACTTGAGAACTGTTTTCTGAACAGCTTATTTATTCACTGGGATTAATTCGTAAGTTCTTCAGAAATTCGGAAAGAAAGAGAAGGAGCAGCATTTACAAGGAATCGGAGATGTGAGCAGCCCCGACTGACACACCGCCGGGGTTGTCAGCGGAGCCGGTACCGGTGCCTGCAGACTGCGCCCGACCAAGCCCTCCGCAGCCGTGAGTCCCTGCAGCACAGCGGGCTTCAGCCCGGGCACCGGAGGGGGCTGGCAGCGCTCTGTCCAGTGTTTCCAGCTTTCCCATGTAATCTCCCGTACTCCTGAGCGACCTCTGAACACGCCACACGAACAGCGTTAAGCAGACGGCTCTTGCAGAGCACGCCTGCGGTTAGTAGGGTGCCGGCTCACCCGTGGGGCATGGCTGCGGGGAGGAAGAGCGAAGAGAAGCGGAGTGGAAGCGCAGAGCCTGACGCTGCCTCGCAGCAAGCGGCGAGGAGGCGGACGGCTTGGGGCTGAATACACACACGTAGAGAAAGGTCTGGTCTGCGCTGCCTGGGGTGCAGTGCTCACTCGTCCTCTCTTTCTCCCCACCAGCGGGAGGTAGTGGCAGCTTTGTTAAAAACAGCTTCATGATGAAGTTCCTGCCGGGGTTCCCCACTTTGGGGGACCACAGCTGCGTTTCCGCGTTGGTGGTGGGTGCCAAGACAACCAACCTGGATGGAAAACAGGAGGAGTTACCTCGGGGTGAGGCACCGAGCGCATCACACAGAGTGATGGAGTCGTCCCCCGGGGCTGGCTGCGGGGTCCATGGGGGGCAGCCGGAGCCCAGGGACCCGTGCCCCAGCTGGGATGGGACCGTCCAGAGCCGGGACGGGACCACCAGGCGCTTACATCAGCTGTGCGCGGTGGCCGCTCGCCTCCTTCATGGTGTAGCAACAGGGGGGGATTCTGCAGTTGTTATGGTTGGTTGCTGTTGTTCTGGGGATTTGCAGAACAGGAACATGAGCTATGTCCAAAAAGAAACCCAAAACGTGTCTCGTCCAACCTTGAACGTTTCTGGAAAGGGTTTGTTTCAGGCTTCTCTCAGTAGAAAAACATGTGTAGTGGACCAGATGTGCGTTTACATACCCTTCCAAGGACTATGACACATCATCTCTGCTTCACTCAGTTAAGTGGACAGTATTAATCAGTGTCTTGTGAATCCAGCAGCTTAATTGCAGTGCAGTTGTACTGCACTTAATGCAGAATAACAGCCTCTCCTCTTCCTTGGGAATTATGTCTCAGTTTGCATTTTGGTGCTCTTTTCTAGCTTGTTAACGTAGCCATGGCAAGATGCGTCACTGTGGAAAACACCTCTCTAGCATTTGAGGCATGTGACGTTAACAACAAGGTAAGGATACCCTGCATAGTGAGTATGTAATACTGGTTTTGTACATGGCATAGAGCTCCTGTACCTCCCCGTGCTGACCCAGCTCCCCCAGAGCTAATGCAGTCCTTCCCACCCCGGGGACGTGGCCGAACGATGTCTGGGAGCAGCAAGGGGCAGGAATTCCCTGTTTGCAAAGCCTGTAGCCAAGCAACAACCCCAGAACCAGCAAGCTGAGCTGGAATAGGAGAGTTTGATAAAGCCATAAGCCTGCACATGAAAATGAGCAGAAACGTTTAAATACAAGCCTGGGCTTTCTGTGCTGCTGCAAAACATACAGTTGCACTCTGTCACTAGATGGGAAGCAGCTGCTGTAGACAACCTTTCCCTTCCTTTACAGGCAGTGTTTCTCAGGCAGTCCCCCACTAATTGCTCGTCAGTGGCACAGGCCAGCGCGCGGATCGGGGCCCTGTTGCGTACGGGGGTTTATCCGTTTGCCCCCCGGTGCTGGGGTGCGGGCAGGGGAGGTGGAAGGGCAGAGGAGCACGTGCGGTCGGGTTTGGGGTCTGGGCTGCTGCGGCGGGAGTCGCTCCCAGAGCCTGCGCCGGGGCCATCCCGGGCTTTTTAGCTCTGCAAATCCATAGGAAAGGTCTTCCCATGGATCACAGCTTTCCTCATCCCCTGGCCCCGGGTGAGGGCAGGGGGGAGGCGAGGAGAGCCTCCGCCGGCCGCTGGCCAGCCCCGCCGCCGGCAGGCCAGCGGGGTCACAGCTCTCCCCGGTCTCTCCCCGCAGAACCAAAAGTTCAACTACACCTGGCTGAGGCTGATCCGGCACGGAGAGCTCTGCGTGGCGCCGGCCGGCGCCGCGGGAGCACTGTGCCTGCGCCGCTGCGAGGACGGGAGCCGCAGCCTGACGTGGCTGCACAGGTCGCTGGCCGCCTTCCAGCCCGAGCTGGTAAGTGAAGCGCCGGCGGGAGCGGCCCCCGTCGCGGCCCCTGGTTTGGGTTAGGGTTAGGGTGCCGGCGTCGCCAGCTGACGGGCAGCCGCGGGCCGGCGCGAGGTGCGGGGTGTACCCCGGTCCTCCGGTCCCGGCTTTGCCAAAGCCGTCTTTTCACCTGCAGTGAAGCGTTGGTCCCCTGGCACCACGGCCTTTGCTCCTGGGGGCGGAGACGCCGTCCCTGCCGTTGGGTTGCATCGGTCCAAGTGACGTGCGGCCCGATGCT
>JANXJC010000001.1:53615958-53655161 GCA_027564655.1 Leptodon cayanensis
GGCCTTTGCTCCTGGGGGCGGAGACGCCGTCCCTGCCGTTGGGTTGCATCGGTCCAAGTGACGTGCGGCCCGATGCTCCGACACCGCCTGCCGTGGGGCTGGGGGGACGCTGGTCACGCCGAGGCATTCGCTCTAGCCGCTGCCTGCACGGCAGTGACAAGGCGTCCCTGTTTTACACAGAAACCGTCCATAGCACTTACATGGAGATCACTTGATACCGATTGGCGTTCAGCTCACAGTGGCTTTTAAAAGAAAGCATTTATGAAAAGGAAAATAATGGGTACTTATATTTATTACCTGTGCTGCAAAAACCAAGAGAGTCGCAGCTGCATCTCTGTCAGCCTGGTGTAAGTAGTTGTCCAAAATGCTACAAAGTGGGATACTTTATATTTAAGAAAGAAATACTCTTAATTTAAGAAAGAAAAAAATGTAGCAAAGTTATATGCTCATAATATCGACAAGCTCCCATTCCTCTTTAGTCTGAAAAAATAAAACTTTCAAAGCCGGAACACTGCAGCACCAAGGCTTACAAAGGCCGGGGCGTTTTGCGACAAATACATGAAAATTGCCATCCACTTAGGAGTCCAGA
This sequence comes from Leptodon cayanensis, assembly GCA_027564655.1. Lineage (NCBI taxonomy): Eukaryota > Metazoa > Chordata > Aves > Accipitriformes > Accipitridae > Leptodon > Leptodon cayanensis. The sequence goes on from JANXJC010000001.1 coordinate 53,616,548, forward strand.
CAGCATTATCAGTGCACGGGCAGTTTTTGTCTCCTGTTCCCGCCTGAGCTCACCTCAAGCTGTGAGTTAGATGTATTTGGTGGTCCCCGCCAGAACAGGGGGCTGGGTGTGGGCAAATGTTCCTGGCCGTGGCAGGGGACGGGTCTGGCTGCCCAAAGGCACGGGCACCGACACGCTCCCTGAGGACAGGCGGCCTCGGTCGATATGGTTGTACCAGCCTTTACTGGTGCCAGCAGCAGGAAATCGGAAGAGCAGCTCAATGGCTGGTGAATGCTGACTGAAGGAATTGCGATGCTTTAGCTTCTGATGTAACAGTCATTGTGTCGTATTAGTGATGTGAAGTGCGTTTACTATACGCACAAAGATCCAACTTTTGCCCAGACAACACTCTACATGTCATTTCAGCATAGTTACATCTAGGTATTAACCAACCGATGATAAGAAACGCTGCAATGCTAACCGGTGACACGGAAATGTGCCTTACCTTTGGCAGCACTTGCAGCGCTGCCTTGCTGGCCACCTGGGTTAAGTGGATAAAGCCAAGCAGACGTGAAAACCAAAAGGATGGAGATCACTCAGACTCTTAATTCTTTCATAATCCAATTTACTGCCCCAGCATTTGAACTTCAGTGCTGAATTACCTAACATCCTTTTCAGCACAGTAAATGTGCTTTGAGTTCATCAGCCAAGAAGCTCCAAAATACGAAAATCAGTCTCCTGCTGTACGTTCCCCTATATAGCAGATAGCATCTGGAGTGATTTCCTTTGCATGGTAATTACCACTCGGACAGTGAGAGAAGTAATCTTTCCATTTCCAGTGAACAAAAAGCCATGAAGCACAGAAGGTATGGTATGATCCTGGCTGAGCAACAGGTGCAGGCTTTGGGTCGCACCCAGAAGTCCCCTTAAGTCAGCAAAGAGCTGTTGCGTATTAGGGAAATGCGAAAAAAAGGGCACACCATAAAGAATCAAGTCTTCTCGGTGGAAAAATAGAGCTGCTGCTGCATAAGTCCTAAAGCCTAAGCCTACCTAAAGCCCTCTCTCTCTCCCCTGCAGACAGACCACATCGTCTCAGAGCACCTCCAGCAGCCGACGTGCTTGGAAGTGGATCCCTCTCACAAAGCCCTGAGGGTAAATGCCTGTGACTCTGCAAATCCTTATCAAAAGTGGCAGTTTGGCAATTACTATGCAGACTGAAGGGAGCACAGTTGAACCAGAAACGCTATGTTTTCATCTTGTGAATTCAGCAAGGACATCTGTGCGACTTGTGACAGCAATTAGAAAACTGGAAGTTCCTTTCCAAATCGTAATTGAAATCCGTAATTTAAGCCAGCATATTGAGAGATCAGAATACCAAGAGCAGCACATCTGGTTTAATGATGTCTGAAACAGATAGAAGTGTTTTTCCCTCACTCTGGGAGACTTTGGCAAAAACTCAAATAATTTTCTGTATTATTAAATGGAAATATTTTCTGAAGTCCCCCATCCTACTGTAAGCAAACCTTCATCAGTTCCCTCCGGACAACAGCATAAGCTACAGCAATACTTCCAGGGTTCTGTAAACAGCAAATTGGGCTGCTTATTCTTCAACAGAAAATGGTATTTTATTGACAAATGCATTAAAAAAAATCCATCTGACAGGCCCGTGCTGGGTCTGGCCACAGGATCCTGCCCTGTGGGACCCATTGCCTCTGACAGATGAGTATCAGGGTTCTGTTAGGAATCAATTGCTTATCGAAAAAGCCTTCTTTTAATAATGGGAGGCAAATGTGAGTCGATAAGCTGCCCAGCAGACGAGGTAAACCGGGGGCTGCGGAAGAAGCAGCGAGCACATCTTTCCCGCACCCTGAGGTCAGCGAGGACGCGTGTGCCTTTGCTTTGCTTGGAGGTGAGAGGAGCTGCCGGGGAGGAGAACCGGGGGCTTATCCTGCTTCTTGCCGGCAGCACGCACCAGAGGCCAGCCGGGGAGCATCATGTCCCCGGGCGGCCGGGCTGTCCCCACCCTGGGGCTGCCGGCGCCCCATCTGTGTCCCCGAGCCCCCATGGCTTTTTCGGGGCTCACCCAGGACCACTGCTGCTTTCCTCACCCCCCAGCCAGCCAGGGCTTTGGGTGGTGCTGGTGCCTGTGCCAGAGCCTGGTGATGCTCAGTGCAGCCCCAAGCAGGGTGGCTCACCCTGCTCCTGCCAGGGCCATCCCAAGGGAAGCTTTACCCGCCGGCAGCACGGGCTGGGCAGCTCTCCCCGTGGTGGTGTCCCCCCCACCGTGGGCGGAGGGAGAGCAGAGACCTCCGGCAGGATGTCTCACAGCCTGAAACTTCTACCCACCAGCACTCAGGGTGGATGAAAGCACCCACTGAACCCAGTGAGGGCTTTTCCTCAAAAAGGGCTGCAGAACACAAGTGTGTGTCCATGCACGCGTGTGTGTGTGTGTACACGCGTTTCACAGGGACCGTTGCAGAGGTGACTGCAACGTGACGAGACCTCACCCAGCACCAGCCGCTGCGCAGCCCAGGCTGCACGGGATGGCCAGGCTCCGCACGCCAGAACTTACTGTCACGGGTAAATTTTCTTCTTGCTGTGAAACTTTTTAGCTCCAAAAGCCATCGCCACCTTTTTTGAAGGGACAGTTTTGATAGGAGAATAAATTCTGCTGTCACAGGACAGTGAGATGCAGGATCAATGCATTCCAGGCAGGATTTCTTTCCCCGTTTCCATTAGGAAGTTCCCGCTGTGGGAGGCTGCTCCCCGTACAGCTGCGGTGTCGCTGGGGAAGGTAGCGCTTCTCCTCCTGCCCCACTGCCCTGCACTGGGGCGAGGGGCTTCTCCAGCACAAGCCGGGGGGGACATGCGGGGCTGAGCATCGCATTCGCTTCTCGCGCCGCTGTTGACCACAGCTGAGCCGCCACTGTCCCGCTTTCACAAACCCCTCGTACCTCTCCTTTGATTTTTCAGAAGGCCCCGGCATAACGTTACCTCTCACGTGGCGGATCAACGCTGACAGCGTGTGACAGGCCGAGTCTGCCAAAATATTGACTGGCCCAACGGATTTTCCCAGTTGGCTCCTATTCCAACTGTCTTCCTGATTCAGCCTCCCTCCTTTAGCGCAACTAGCCTGCAGTCACCATCAGAAAAATGACACAGATGTTGTTTGCGCAGTCATCTTCTATCAGGAGCATGAATTTAATCAAATTCTGTTTGCTGACATTCAATCACTTGTCACTCAGTAGGCACCAAATGGTCATATGTCACGGTCACATCCCATTGACAGGCTTGTCACTTGCACTCTCATTCCCCGTTTGTGTAAATGCTCGCTTCCATGTTGGTATCTTTTGCTTAAAGACTGGAGCGTGCCTTCGGGGCTGCTGGCAGTGAGCTGTGGCCCTGCTGTTGCACAATATTGAGAAGCGTTCAGATTGTACCCGTCAGTCTAGTCTTCCAGAAACGAGAGCATTTTTTCCGGCACGCTCGGCAGACGTGGCAATAGGCATCTCGCTCCCCCCCCCGGCGAGCTGCCCCCTCCTTGGGCCATCTCCAGTGATGGTGCCAGGGTGTGCATCGCACCGCAGGGCGCTGGGAGGTTTTTGGGGCCGTGCAGGCTTTGTGAGCGTTAAGGAAAGGGAGGAAGGCACCACGGGTGGGAAGGACCGCCGCTCGGGCTGGGGACGGGAGCCACCGTTGTCCCGGGTGTTGGCAATGGGAAACAGGCGCAGCTTTTCTGAATGAGAACAAATGCCTCCCGAGCTGTGGCGGGGGGGGGGGACAAGGCACATTGTGCTGTGCTTCCATCAGTACGTACCCTGAATCGAAGTAGCCAAAGTTGGAGGCCCCACTTGGTTTGTTAAAAAAAAAAAAAAAGTTTAAAAAAGGGAATAAATGATAATAGGTGAGCCCCATGTGTTAACTCTGTTTCTGAGCAACTTGGGCCCTTACTAGGGGCTCTCCTGCCTGAGTTACTGCCAGCATGAACCACAAAATATCAGCCCAGGAAGAACCTTTAAACCACCAATTTCCCCTGATTTATGGCTGTGCTTTGGATTCTCATTTAGTGCGGTATTAGTGCAGGCAATGGCAACAGCCGGCGCTGGCTGCTGTACCCCACAGCTGCTGCAGATGTTGTGGCAACTGGCAAGTTTCTGCCAAAGTGGTTTAATTCACATTCAAGTTCAGTGCACAGCACTGCTAGAAACAGCTCCCAGAGGTGAGCCAGCACCACGTGGCAGTGTCCAGAGAGGGTGGAAAGGCATCACAACCCTCCAGAAGGGTCCACCTCTTACTTACCTGCCATCAGCCCTCATCCGGCACTGAGGAAATGGGGAGAAATTATTTTCTGGCTAAGCCTGGGTCTGTAGTTACCACATCCTAGAGCTGCATGTCCTAACCGGCAGCCCCACCTGCTTTTCTGCCCGAAAACGCCTCTGCTCCAAGGGGCAAATTTTCAGGTCTTTGGGTGTCCTTTCTCCCTTCCACGCCAAGCAGACAGCTCTCTGCCAGGCTCCTCCACGCGCCTCGTCCGACACGCTGACCACGGTTTTGGCCAGATGCAGACCCTGCCCTGTCCTCCTGCCGTGCCTGACCGTGGCTCCCCAGCCCAGGCAGCGCTGCCTGCCAGCTGCCTGCAGTGCAGAGGACGGGCACACCGCGGCAGAGCACGAGCCACAGTTTCTGCCCGTTTATTGCCTGTACACCCCTTGATTTCCATATCGCACCCCGCCGAGGGTTGGGCAAGAGGCGGTGTGTTTGTAGGAAAGGCCCTTAGGTCCCTAGAGCATCCCAGGACTTTCAATTTTATTTTTCCAGCTACCAAGGAAAGCAAGAGGGGGAGCTGCCGTTCTCAGCTGAGCAAACGCTGCTTTCCAAGGAAGGTAAAAAACTCGTCCAAGTTTCTTGAAAGTCTCAGCGAGACTCCACACTTAGCTGGAACCCGAGCCCACAGTCAGTACACCAAGCATCTCATCCCTGAGCTTGCCCAAGAAGTCTGGAAACTGTATTTTAACTGTCACCTAGGGTACAAGCCAAATGTTAAAAACTGCTACAGAGAGGCGTATGATAAAAGGAGGAAAAAAAAAATCTGCCTTTTGCTAAGGCGAGCATGGGGCCCGGCCAGCCCGTGCATCCATGTGAGGGAGCCCGAGGGTGTCCGGCTGGCCAGCAAAAGGCTTAATCCTCGTGCCCAGGTGCTGAGGGCTTGGCCAGACAATTCCCCGGAGGAGATGGGAATCATGACAGCAAACAGTCTGGCCACGCAATGCTGCTGCCTCTCCTGCAACCACTCTCCTCGCCCCGGGAGAGCATGGGGAAGTGTCTGAACTCTGGCTTTACATCCCATCGGGTGTCTGCGCTGTTCCGGGACTTTCCCTCGCTCAGCCCCAGCGCTGATCCCTCCGACCTCTTCAAAGACTACCTGCTACAGCAGCCCGTGCCTTTTGCTGCGGTACGGGCAGCTTTTCCCAGCCTCTCTGCTGCCGAAAGCCAGCTGCGTCATCAGCACGAGCCGGGTGTTCACCTCTGGTGTTTCCAGAGCCGGGCACAAGCACACGTGTGTCCTGGTGATTCCGATGGGCACGGGCAGATACTGCCCGTCAGCCCCCAGCCTTACCGCGATATAATGCCTTAAAAACTCCAGATTCTCAGCAATGCACAAAGTTGCTCACTTTATCTCTGGTTTTTGTTTCGCTTTGGGGTTTTGTTGTTTTCTTCCCTATTGCCTTTTTTAATTGTAGTAAAGCAAATTTGTTACCGGCATTCTGAAGTGCAAATTGGTCCGGCCGGTGTGGCGAGGAGGCAGTCAGTGGTCACCAGCCCCACCTCGGTGGGCAAGCAGATACTTGAAGCTGAGGCTGGTCAGCTCGGAGCAGCACTTTGCCACCTTCAACCCCTGCCAGTCACCGACAGCCCAGGCGATGGTCACATCTTTAAGAGAAATGTGCTGCTCTTACAGGAACCGCTGCGAGAGGGGCGACGGGGGGCAGCTGTCAGCAGGGAAACAAACCCACAGTATAAGTTCATACAAGCAAACCTCTGAACTTCCACAAACCAAAGAGCAAATAAACAAGTCTGAATAGCACAATGAGGGCTGTGTCTCATTTGTACAATACAGAATTGCCATTTATTATTTTCACGTTGCCAATAAATAATTGCCTTTATGTAGAACAAGAAAAGTCAAAACGATTTTCAGTGCTGCTGGCAATTTAAAACTAATCCTTAAAAAAGCGCTTACGGCTGAAGGAGGCCACTGCAGCTGAAGTCAGAGTCTAACTTTGTTCTTACCTCCTCTCCCGTTGTCAGCTGCTCTCAACTTTCCCAGATCCTTCCTGGGATGACATTTGCAAAGCTTAGTCCCGACTCAAGACAAATCTGGCTGTAAAATAGCTAAAACAAGACTGCATCAAGAATACTGTAGTTACACAAAGGTTTTTAAAAATGGAGAAAGTTGTGTTCAGATGACACGAAAACAAATTATGCATAAAACTTGCCTGGCTTTGACAAAAAAAAAAAAATCTTTAAAAATTTGCGTCTAAACTTAGCATGAAAATTGAGAAGACACCTAAGAGATTCTAAACTGTTGGCATTTGGAAAATACAGGTTTCTGGTAGTGGCTGGTTCTGCCAGGTGAACACCAAAGCACACATAGCCACGTGCCGTGCACCACAGGCAACGTGTAAGCCGCTGCCCTCCAGGCTGGCCCAGACCCCAGCCGTGCCACTGGGGACGGCACCAGTCACCAGTACCGCCTCCCCACAGGCACCTCTGCCCTGGGTTTGGGGGGGTCGGGGGCCATGGCCGGCCACCAGGGCCGGGTGGGGGTCCACGGCATCGGGGCTGGGGTCCGCCGCAGCGAGGAGGGAAGGTGGTGGGGAAGAGCAGCTGCCCTGTCGGTGGTCTGGGCGGTCTGGGCTGGCTGCAGCCGTGGTTTCACGCTACCACCCAGAACGGGCAGACTGGACGGCAGCACTGCGCGAGCCCGGCGGTGCCGGTGCCGACGGCGGCGGGCAGGCAACGTCGTGGCTAAAGACGTCCACGCTGACTCCTCTCACCCCAGCAGGCAGGGGCCAGCGGATGGTACCGATCCTACCTGGTGCCGACTACGGCGCTGCGCAGGGACTCCAGCTACCCACGGGAGGTGTTAGGGACGGCAGTGATGCCCTCCCGTCTTTTTTTAGTTCCTGCACATCAGCGTCTGCCCACGAATGCAAATAGCCCTCCATCCCACCAGCACAAGGTGGAAATGGATGGTCGCTAGCAGGAGGCGGCTGTCAGTGCACCATGAGATGCCAGCACGGACGGACAGCAAAACAGAGCGCGCTGCGGTTGCAAACAGTCGTCTCTTTTATTATTCACATTGCCCTGGCCAGCGTCACTGAGCTGCTGCGCTGCCAACTCATTACCAGCACGGCTGACGGCATGGGTCACGTGTGTGTCGGCAGCTCGAGGAGCCCCAGCCGGTTCAAGACATCCTATTGTTTGAATATGGTTACAAAAGTTGGAGAGAAAATAAGAGGATAAACTTTAAATCAAATGGTATTATATTTAGCAAACTGATTATTTATTTTCCTGCGCTATGGATGCCTCTGCCCGGTGTCAAAGCGAAGATGTTAAATTTTCACAGTGTATTATGAAATCATATACAAAAAGGAAAAAAAAAACAGTGACCTCACATTGTGTGAAGAGACATGTCTTGGGGGAAACAAAAAAGAAAAACAAAAACCAGAGTGAATGCTTGGCTTGTTAAGCAACTCTCCACCTCAGTTTATAAGTGCATCATGGATTCAAATTCATCAATTCGCTGTTTGGTGTTTCCTTTTCTAATCCTCCGGTAGGAGATTGTGTTGTACCTGGAATAGCTGTGTCTGGAGATATCATTTTTCTTCCCCAGGCTGGGCTGCTCCCCTGGTTTCTCCACCTGGGAGTTGCAGCCAGGGCTGGTTGCGGGAGATGCCTCCTTGTCGCTGTCTTGCTGCTTGGGATGGGATGCCTCGCCGTTCTTCTTGATTTCAATCACCTGAACTTCATCCTCTTCAGTGTCCTCCTCCTCCTCCGCCTCCTCTTCCTCCTCCTCCTCGGCTGCATTCCCTCTCCCATTGGCACTGGCCGTGAGGGTCTCCACCACCTCCCCGCTGGGGCTGGCCGCCGTCCCCAGCTCTCGCTCCCCGCTGCCCGCAGGCGTCCCCTCGCCGCCTGGCCCTGCGGCAACACAGAGAGAACGTGGGTGAGGACGGGATCAGCATCGCCTTCGTGCCCCCGTCGCACATGCTCTTAATGTAGCATCGCTCTTGGTGACCTACCAGCTCCTGCCACCAAGACACCCATCCTCCAGAGACTGCCCGGTGAGGAGAGCCCCACATCTCCAGGCTGAACCCTCATCACCACGGGTGCTGGCGTGTGCTTTAGAAAGGCTTCGTACATTCTCAGGCGCATTCCTTAAGGCCACCTGCCCTTCCATGTTTTAACGCCTGTCTCTTTCGTACCACCTTTCCCACGGAGCCCTCCCCGCTACCCTCCTTTAAAAGGAGAGGCGGTGCAGATGCCAGCGGTCGAGCCTCGGGAAGGGAAGAGCAGCACAGCATCCCCCCTGCGCCCCAGGACCAGAGGCACTGCCTCCCTGCACGCACCAGATCTGCTCCTGCTCTCTCGGCTCCACGGCTGGCAAACCTCCTACTGCTGGGCCCTGCTGTGGTGCCTTTCCAAACGGCGTTCCCAAAGCTCTCTGGTTATCGCCTTGGGCAGGTGCTGGACTCAGTTAGCCAAACTTCCCTTTCTGGAGCTGCTGACCCCCTCCCTGCGGGGCAGACCCCACCACGGGACCGGAGGGTCCCGTCTCGCCACGGCTCGGTGCTCCATGCCGGCTCTGCCTGCCGTGAGGGGCAAGAAGGGAGAGAGGGGGGGAGCCGTTCCGCACACGCCGTCCGGCTGTGCCGGCGATGCAGCAGGCCCCTGGCACAGTCCTCCTGGGACCCGTCCCTCCTTCGGAGGTGGCCAGTCAGGCTGAGATAGCTATCTCCTATTTGTCCTGGTTGGCGTGTCTCTGCGTTAAATGATGCTTTAGTGTCACAACAAATGGTCTATTCAACATTTTGCCTGTGGGGTCCAGAGTATTAATTAGACTAAATTGGTTAGGTACTAAAAAGCTGCCTGCAATTTGGAGATAAAGTGCTTGTGGCTGGGGAGGGGGAACGATGACTGCGGGGGGGCTGTGCAAGATCATTTAATAGGTTTTATTGTGCACTCATAAAGCAACACAGCTGGAATATGGATGTCAGCTCCAAGTGGGAAAGCCTCTAGTGTGATTCACCTCCTCGCAACCTATGCAGTTGCTATGAAATATTATTTTGCCCATGACAAATGTTCGTATATTTTTTCCTTTTCTTAATCAAAGCAAAGTTTCTGTTTACAGGGCATGGCCCATACATGTTTTAGAGCTATGTTCAACTGCGCTAGCTTTGCCGGTACTGCGACAGCTACTCTGGGTTGTTAATCTGCTTTTCTCTGAGGCGGGGTTTCATATTTATGTGGCAGCTGACGTATAGAAAATACCAACTTACTGTGGCCAAATGGATGTGTAAATGACAAGAGGGATCCAGCATGGCCGGGTGCTGGGGAGTGGGCAGAGCCGCCAGCCCTGTGCCCCTGCCGTGGTCCCGGTCGGTGGTGGGGAGAACATCGTCAGCAGCCCACAGCCCAGCCATCCCTCCTCCCACCGCTGCCAAAACCGACAAGCTGGGCAAGAGCCCACGGGTGGGAAGCGTGGAAGGGCAGCAATACTAAAAGCCCACCCATGGAGAGACGTAGCTTTCCTCCTTTAATAATACTCAATAAAGTACTCCTTTCTGGAGAAGTGGCTGCATTTTGCATAGTATAATTAAATAAGTTCATCTATGTGTATATATATGCAATACATTTTAACTTGCTGCTGGGGACGGGCAGCGAGCACAGCCCCGCTCACCGCAGGAGGCAGGTGCGAGGTCCAGCCTTGGCTCCAACTGATTTTTACCATTTTCACCTAGGAATGAGTAGAGAGAGACCCAGGAGCAGACGTTTAGGAGAGCAATTTTCTGCTAGATGCTTGGGCATCAGGGGGATTTAGACACTTGGCAAATCAGGCAGAAAAACAGTCTGGGTTTTGAGCCTACACATTTTTGACTGACAGCCTCCCGAGGTTATCCTCTGAGCTCCCCTGCATGGAGCAGAAGATAAAGCACCTCCCAGCCTCGCAAGGCTGTTGGAGACCTCCTGGTCGAAGACCCCACGGTGCTTCGATACCCCACGATCACGGAGAGTCATGCAAACCTCAGGAAGAAAGATACCAGCCGCGTTTTCTAAGGTGCGGCAACTCTATGGATGAGAAATGAGTCACTGCTCTCCAGAATATAAGGGTCTGAGCGAATTAAAAAGAAATAATAACCACCTGTATGTGATTGTCTTTGAAGGCTACTCATTGCTATGCTTCAGGAAAACCTCACATCACACAGCATTTTCCATTACCTTCCTCAGAGTCCTGACCGTCGGTCCCTGTGTCCTGGATATCAGCTGATCCCTGCTGTAGTGTCCCATCGTTTTCCTCTCGCTTTTCTTTAGGAAATACAAAGCACAAGAAATGGACTGATGGAGCAGTTAGTGACGATAATTAGGTTTTAACAGTTGCAGATTGGAGGCAGGTTTTTGGAGCGGATTAAAAAATTGCTTGTTTCTTTAGTTACATACTTTTCATCACATCCTGTGTAACTGCTAGCTCAAATTTGTCCCTAACTCTGAATTACTCCGAGTCATTGTTACAACTACCATAGGTTAGGAATTTTGACTAACAGACATAGTACATGCCATTATTCATAAGGCTATACAGAAAATAATAGAGTTTTTCTTTCCGAGCACTTAAAGAAAGGCAGCCTTGTACTTTACCTTCGCATTGCTTCTCTCCATCAAAATCCCCAGGAACTATGTCCTCTGCCAATGAATTTCTACTTTCCTCCTGATTTTCTTTTGCAGGTGGAGCGTCAGGGCTCGTTTCTGCATTCACGTAAGGAACCGTCCCGACGGATTTTGCTAGCTCATCGATGACACCGATGACCTGCAGTGGGCCCTTCTCCGGGGGTACGCTCCCGTTGCACTCGGGCATGCCGGACGCCGCTGGGACTTCTTCTGTCATGCTTAGGACCGTGCCGTGCCGTGCCCGCCGACCGGGGCCGTGCGCCTCCGGGGCCCCCGCTCCTGCACCCCGGGGTGGGGAGCGCTAGTCCTCACCCTTTCTCCCCTGGGGATTTTGTTCCCCTGCGCAAATGGTCAAGGCGCGTCTCCTCTCCCGCGGGCGCTGCGGCAGAGCAGGGTCCGCGGTCGCACCATCAGAGGTGCCCAGGGCTTGCCAGCGGGCTCTGGCCACGGGGTGATCCAATCAGCACCTCGCTTGTTGCTGAGGCTCGTCCCGTTGCATAATTAAATGCACCATTTTAATTTACATAAACAAACAATCTGAAGCAAGGAAGCTTTTGTGCTGGCACGGAGAGCGGGTCTTTCAGCATGTCAGCCCCGCGGTAATAAACAGAGATTTTGTACTCTCGGCACAATGGCTCTTTGTGTCTCCGCCTGGTCACAGGGACGACGATTGTTCCGACCTCTAATCCCGGGAGGGTGACCACCTTCCATAGCGCTGCTGCCACCTAACCCGCTTAACATTCCCCATCGGGTTTGTGTGCCGATAAACCTCGCCGTGCCGCTGGCCGGACAATGAGCGCATTTTGCACTCGTCGGGGAACGGTCGGAAGGGCACATGCCCCGCACACGGCGCAACGCCACGCTCCTCCGCTGCACAGCCTTCGCCCAGACAGGGCCACATCCTGCCAGATGCCGAGCGTCTGCAGCTACCTGCGAAGTGGAACGCGTCTCAAGGGCTCGGCCCTCAGGGACAGAATGAGATGAACACCGAAAGCACGAGCCGAAGGGACGCTTTGGGACGAGACGTGAACCGAGGTGGCAGGTCCCTGAGGCCGAGCCAGCCAGGCGACGGGGTGCTTGCTGCCTGCTGACACCCCGGCCGGACCCCCCACGGCGCCCAGGTGGGTCAGCGTGGAGCTCCGCCTTCTGCACCCACAGCACAACCCCCTTTTGCAGCAGCAGCTTCTGGCCGCAGCAGCAGCAGAAAGTTTCTTTAAAGGAATACCAAAGGGGCAAGGGGTGAGATTAGCACTTACACCAGTAATTATCAGTTGGACCTAAAGCTAGGAGGAGCGAGAAGGGAACATTATACAGAGGGAAGCCAGAGGATCGCCCGAGCAGCACCGGGGCATTTTCTGACCGTAGCTGAACTCGTCTCAACCCTGGTGCCCAAAGCCAGGTTTACGTAAGACTGTAATCTCCTGCTGTGAATGACTTGTTGTGTTCGTACAATACAACATTTTTGACATCTTTGGGCTTTAGGATTTGGAAATCCTCTTGTCGAGTTCAGACCTTGATTAGAAATGGACCCAAAGCCTTTCCACTGGTTTTGTTCATCTGTGAGCTTGCATCTTTAAATCAACAACTTTTCATCATTGTTATGACAATTCGTTTGGTGTAATTGATTTATAAAAATCAATCCTGTGCTGGAATAATTTGTCCAAGAAAAACAGATGGTGAGGTCTGAAAGTACATTGACAACAGGCAGAGGTAGGTGCCCTCAGGAGGAGAGGCTGGGCACCCAGCACAGGCTGGTGGTGAGGGGCTGGGTACCCGGCACGGGCTAGTGCCTGGAGAGGAGAAGGTTACTTTCTGTGCCTATCAAGCTATCTCCATAGCCCTGAGATAATACAAAGGGCCCTGCAGGTGATTTCTCATTTGACAGGTCCTGTCCCCAAGGTTTCCCTCCGTGTGGAAACACCACTGAAGAAGTTTTCATGGCTGGGACTTACCTGAGCATCCCTGCTGCACCACCAGCTCGGGGCTGTGCCGTAAAGGTACCCGTGAGACCCCCGGGCTGGGGGCGACAGCAGCAGCACCGGCCCGGGGCGCATCAGCTGAGACGCAGCCGGACGCCCGCGCTGCCCATCCGCACCGTCACACCCGGCTTTGTGCAGCCCCGCACAGGGGAGCCGGGGGATGTCCCCCAGCGGCCCCGCACGGACCGGTCCGGCTCGTCACCGACCCATCGGCGGACACCAGGGCAGAGCGGCGATGCGGCCGTCGCACAGGGACGAGGGGCCGCGGCTGCTCCGGGTCAGACGCTGCACCCCGCTCGGTGCAGCCAGCACAAATCCTGCACCAGGGCTCGAGCGCAGGGCAAACTACCAGCCAGGCTTCAAATTTGAAATAACCCAAAGCTGAAAACATGGCACCAGGCTTGACAACAGGGAGCCCTGCTGACCCGGGAGCCACATCGGCTCCCACAGGGACAGGGTCAGGGACAGGGAAGGGGACAGGTCCTGTCCCCAACTCCCCAGGAACCTGCCTGCCTGACTTCCTGATTGCAAAAAGATAGTGAAACAATTTTAGGTATTTCCTGGTGCCATCTATTGGTTAAACAACCCATTCTCAAAAATTCACGCTTTCCCAAATGAGCACCTTGTGGTTGAAGCACAATTTGCATGAATCTATTATAAATCATTTTCCGTGTGACCTTTAAAGCAGGAAGTTTCCGTTTGAGCTATCCTTTGCTAAAATTTCAGAAATAGCACCTGGGATTTCAGAGGCGTTGGGGCACAACAGGGATTTGAAAGTCGGTGAGGTGAATCATTAGAGCCACAGCAATTCCAATTCATTCCAGAAATAGGAAGAGGCTGCCACGGCAAGGTGTTTGCAGAGCTCTTGTCAGCTCCTCTGTCATTAACACTCTACTCCCCAATTTCTGCTCCAGCCACAGGTTTCCAGGAGCAGCTCATGCATGCACCTGTCTGCCCAGGGCGGCACGGGCACTGGAGCAGCTCTAGAGCAGAAGCCACATAACCCAGGGTCACCGTGGGAAATGCAGTGCCACCCAAAAGCCCAGCATGGTGGCTATGGAGACAAATGCTCCCACCATGGCACAAAGCCAGGAGGGATTACATTTCACCTGGACACGCAGAGGAAAACTCCTGTGGATCATGCCAACAAACTACAGTCAAGCATTTCCATTTTGTCAGCAAGATAAATACCTTACGTTTATGAAAAAACATACCTTGGGATTCCTCTTCTATAGAAAGCATCAGAATTTTAACTTTTCACCCAGCGGAGGAATGGAAGGAAAGGCAGAAACATGGGCATTCCCCCCACCGGCAGAGCTATGCCAGGCGCCAGCCAGCCCTCGCGCATCCTCGGGGCCGGGACGCTGCTGCTGCTGCCCCAATGCTCCCGCTGGCCACGCTTGGCTTCGGACGGGAGCTGCGGGAGGAGCAGTGTGTTTCCTCTGGAAAACAGGAATACATGCCAGAGTGATGCAGCAAGGGCATGCTAGTTACAAACCATGGGCACATGCAGAGTAATTCAAGTTTTGACAGTGTTAAAAATAGGCAGCTGCTGCTTTCTTTCTGGCAAACACTGTGCAAGGAGCCTGAAGGGATCGTTGATGAGGGGAGAGCAGCTCCTGCCTGTTTGAAGGCATTTGCCCGCACAGGTTGCTCTCCCCAGACCGTCCCCAGGAGCTGAGGGGCTGCCCGTCACCCCCAGATCACCACGGTGACTGGAAGCTGCTCAGATGCTGCAGCTTCCCCAGCAGTATTTTTAAGCAGGCAGCGTTCATAGCTGGACTTGGAAAAAGGAAAAAGTAGCTGCAGGTTCGTCCCACCGCAGGCAGCTATTTATAAACAGAGCTGGGCAAAACCACCTCTCAAGGCTAGGAAAACATTTCATCTGCACAAACCTGAGGTGGTGTGATTTCTGCCTCTTTAAGCTTTTAAAAAAAGAGAAAGTCTGCACTGAAAGAGCCAAACTGCACGAAAACAATTCAGGGCGCGGAGCTTTCCCCAAGCAGAGCATCGCCAGAATAACCCTCCTCTCTGCTCTCCCGGAGGCTTCGGTCTGCGCTGGAGAAGCTCCTGTCCCCACCTGCCCACGGGGGCCACCGAGGCATTTCCCAGCCGTGCAGCCCGGCATTGCTCATGGCAGCAGCCTGGCATTGCTGTCCCCTGTCACAGGCCATCAGCTCTGCACCAAGTTTGCAAGGCCTCAGCTCTGGGGCTGGTCGCACGGGCTCTGTCCGGGCTTCGCTGGCTTGGTCTCGCTGCGACAGGGATTTCCGTGACTGACCGGGTGCCTATGGTGAGTTTGCTTTACTTTTGCTTATCTGTGTGTGGCGCAACCATAGTTTTATGCAGACAGCCGTAACAAGCAGGTTACTGTTGTAACAAAACGAAAGGTCTGTGCTGGGAGCACAGCAATAAATTCTTGGCTTTTTACGTGTATAAGGTGTACTTCCCTTTTGCCTTGCAGTGGCAGGCAGGACAAACTCAGTCGCCCGTGACAACTACGTTTCGCGATCTTCTTTTCAATGCTACAAAAGCTGGGTGCAACCAGCTGCTACACATGAAAACTTCTAAAACAGCTGCATGAGAAAGGAAACGTCGAGTACGAAAGCAGAAATCAGCAGAGCAGAATTACAGAAACACAGCCATCCCCGAAAAGTGTGCAGAAAAGTGGTCACTGAAAGGATAGCTGCCTGCTCTGAGCACTACTGAAATGGAGCAAAACCCAGGACATGCAGAAACGCGGGTCAGGCAGAGAAACGCATTTCAGCACCTCACGCGTTTCAGCAGCTTCCAGGGCTGGACTTTTAATCTGCGAGGGGAGGGTTTTTGCAGGCTAGTACAGCCTTGAAGGCAGAACGATTTTCCACTGGATTTGAAATGTTCCCACCAGAAGCCACAACCTGTTTCATGGTTTTGTGGAAAAAAAACTTTCGCAGTAGAAAATATAGGCCAAGAGAGCCCAGCAAAAAAAACCCTGAGATACTGCAAAGGTCATTAAAAAAGGGCAAGGCTGGCTGGAGAGCTGCAAGCCAGCCTGAATGAGGCGAATCGGTCTCGGGGCAGCAGAAGAGGCATTTCTAGGCCCTCGGAAAATATCGCTGCCATGTCCATGACCAGTGCTGGCAAAACAGCAGCGTGTTTAGCAGAGGGGCCAAGCCTGCACCCCAGGAGCAGCCGAGCATCCCCCCGCATCATACCTGCCCCTTCGCCGGTGCCAAGCCAGACCCGTGAGGCCGTGCTGCTAAAGCAAATAGGTTTTGCCAGCTCTTGCGCTGGAGGAGCCTCAGCCCACTCCGTGCTGCACTAAATCAACCCGAAAGATTTAGGACCCAAATACTCCCCTCACCTCAAGTGGGTTTTCTGCTTGTTTGCTGCTAACCCAGGGGCTGAGTGCCACGACGGTGCCTTGCCCGTATTTGATGCAGCGTCTTGAGTTCAGGGAGGGGTTGCCTGGATCTGGGCACTGGGCAAGACCCGGTTAAGCAGTTAAGAACCCTTACAAGGTCAGGCTCAGTAGCATTCAGCAAATAAAGTTTTAAGTTTAAAAAGGAATTGCATTCTTCAGAGCAGCCACACTTCTGCGGTAAACTGGCGTTGCCCCCTTTATCCACAGTGTATAAGAAGAGAAAAGGTAATCCCTTGGCTGTTAGGAAATCAAGCAAACCCTTCAACGGCCCCACGATCAGTGAGAACAACTCCTCTGCTGAAGGTCCAGAGCACCTTCCCACACACATTGCTCGGAGCCCCAGCCCCGTGAACCACGGCATCACCACACAGTGCTGCCCGTATGCGCAGCCTTCTCCCACCCCGACTCCCGGCAGGCAGAGCAGGGAACCTTCCAGATTGCTCTCTGCAAGGAGAAATGCCACGTTAAAAGAGCTTTCTCGTTCGTTCTGCTCTCTGAGCTATTTCCTTCGCCCAGGAGCTCCCTCCTCCCCTCGGAAGGCTGGGGCACCGCTGATCTCGACGCCCGCTGCAGCGGCCCCGCAGAGCCCGCCTGTCACCCACATCCTGTTTTTGGCCGTGGCCGTGAACATGTCAGGTTGTTGTCTTGTAGCAACCAAACCATGCTCTCGCCGCCGTTGGAAGAGCATCATTTATTTGGCCTTTCTTAAGCTTGTTGTGTGTCCAGGCTCATTCAGCCTTTCCACGCTAAAAGCAAGCACCTGTCTCCCAAGTTATGTCAAATTAACTTCCATACCAAAAGGAATCTCTGTTGTGGACCATAAAGCTGCACTAATTTCCACCAGAGACACAGCCTTGGGGAGTGGAGTTCATACAGCATTTTAAATACCTGTTTTTCCCCCTCCATAATCCAGGTGGAGGATGTAGGCTGTGACCAAGGCACCCTGTCCAGTCCCACCTCTGCCACTGGGTCTCTAGAAACCAGCTGCAACGAAGGCAAAAGGAAACTTTAATTCAGGAGCTGTAGGGGGAAAAGCGGAGCAGGCCCTGGTCAGGCTGACACGTTTTTATCAGTCTCTGCAGGTCAGTCAGCCCACACTCTCCAAGGCAGAGAGCTCTGGCCCGGCTTTGGCGTGCACTGATTTTCACCCAAATGAAAGAGTAGCACCGGTGGGCAAAGCTTCAACCCTCCGGTCAGACACGTCAGGCTAGGAATATTTTGTCTTCTGACACAAATGCATGCAACAGTCGTGGGTCCAAATGCTTCCTCGGCCAGGAAGAGGGGAGTGCTCCCGCTCCTGAGGAGGAAGGCACCACCGGCCACCCACAGCCACGTCCAGCAATGTGCCAGACTTAGACTGGGTGGAAACATCCACATGCTTCTGCAAGTGAGCTGGTGATGGACACTGCTCTTCCCTCGGCTGTCAGTCTGGCACCTGGAGACAAGGGTCCTAACCGCAACCTGTGACTGAGTCTAAGGTCCCTTTTGAAGTGCTGGAGCTGTTTGGTCTCTTTGGGGCACCACGACAACCGTCACCAGATTTGCTGGTTATCGTGCCCACAGTTGCTTTCGGACACCCGTATATCTGCCTTGAACTCCACAGTTTATCCAAACAGAAATAACCTCTACTTTTTTTTTCTCCTTTCAGCTGGTGTTACTGGCAAAGAAAAGTAAAACCCTATCTTGAGACAGCAAATCACAGGCAAAAAAATTGATATCTAGCAACGAGCTCCAGAGCCCAGACCAGCACCTGAACCTCCCCAGCCTGGGCTGCCAGATCAGCTTTGGCTCCCTGTGGGTGCCAGACCAAAGCCCACCTCCGGGCCCAGGGGCTGGGGCAGGAGTCCACGGCAGAGGGGCCCCCGGGCTGAACTGCAGGTGTTCGGCTCAGCAGCGCGGACAGAACATCATTCCCGTACGCAGAAAACCTTGTGAGCTGCTCTCCTGATTGCCCTCCAGCTCTCCCAGAGACTTGCCATATTGCCATCTACTTAATCCTTTTAAGAGAAATTACAGACAGCAGTACAGATCCTGCTGGCTTAGCAACGTTCATTAATTAGAGGAGTATTGGGAACAGCTTGTTTGTATTTGGGGTTCATCTCGGAGGGAAGCCACTGGGTTTAGCCTGAGGTTTCTGAAAAGACCAGGAAATCCTGCCACAGCAGTATCTGAATGGTAAACAACCACATGGTCTGCTTGGTCAGAAGACAAATGAGTCACACAAGGTATTTAAATTATATTTAAATTTCTTCCAGTTGTATTTGAAAAACATAATTGGGTTGCTTGGGCTAAACAAACAGCCTATTTCTGTGTTGCCTGAGAGGGAAATAAAATTTCTCTTTTTCATCACATCTACACCCATATTTATTAAATCACTTTGTATAAGCTATCAAGTTAATCTTACTGCCTGAAGTCTCTGCTACTGAAGAAATCCGAACAGTTAATAATCTTCCTGCTGACGAGTTGTGGGAACACCAGCCCAAGGGGCATCTTCCACAGCCGCTGGGACCGCAGCGGGACCGGGTCCCGGGCACAGCCCTCCTCGGAGGTCCCCAGAGTGCGAACTGCCACCACTCCCCGGCGCAGAACAATCCTGCTCGTCCCTGCGGGACAATCCTCTGCCTTTACTCCTCGTGCCTTAAAGAGGTCAAATCGATCTGAGCTATATAGTTACATCATTGTAAGCGGACGAGTATTTTCTCAAACCTGGTAAAATTCCGGGGATGCGGTGAGACCCCGGCACTCCGGTGACTCTCGCCGAGCTGACACCGTGCAGAAAACACTGTTTCTAGCGAGGCTGGCAGGCACCGCAGAGAAAAGCCGCCGGTGCTCTCCATCGTGCTCCTCCTGCGTTTGACACAGGAGCCCACACGGGCGCACGGTGACCAGCGCACCCTGCTCCGGACACACGGAGCTGCTGGGGCAGCGAGCACACGGACGCCGGCGGCTGCCCGTGCACTGGCACAGCAGAAGAGCCCGAGGCTGCCCGTGTGCTCAGGAGGGTCCTTTCTACTCCAAATTCCCTGGAACAGGGCGGGTTTGGCAGGACATAGGATATCGGCTACTGGCAGAGATTGCAGCTGGTCAGGTCACAACTGATAAACCAGGTTATTGCGGGGTTTATACAATGGCTGCTAAGAGATGTGAAAGCGATGGCAGCCGGCGTCTACTTTGTAAATGTGTCTATCGATGCTGTCACCATGACTCACCAGGGGAACCGATCCCTCCTTTGGAGACTGGGAAGTGGATTGTGGAGTTCACCCTTTCTTTTTCTGACACACATATCGAGCATGCACATCCTCGAGCAGCAGCAGCAGCAGCTCAGGGCAATGGCCTTGCACCGGCAGTGGGAACCGGCGCGGGCAGCCCCGCAGTGAAACGGCCGGCACGGGTCCTGACCACGGCCACGCACGTGCCGGGGCAGTTGGCAAGCGTGCTCCTGGCCCACTCCAGCACACCCATGTAAATCACCCACCACAAAGCACAGGTGAATCTCTGCCCTTCGTTTCAAAACGCTACTGCCCAGGGTCTCTCTCTGTCATACGCTCTGGGCTCCATCTTCTTTCTAACGGGACTCTGTCACTGGTTTTAGTAGAAGCACTTGCTTTATTAAAGACCTTCTTTGGAAGACAATGACTTTGGTAACAGGAAATAAATAGCTATCACTTCTGCATTCAATTAAAAACTGTTGTTAACACTAAAGTACGCTGAGGAAGTTCTGCAAAGGTTCTTCACATTTCAGAGTTAGTCATTTTTCACATTAATGAAGAGGTCCACCGTGTGCTCTGATTAAAAATTGAAATAATTAAACAACCCAGAGCTTTTTAAATACCATCAGTACTGTTGTCCGGAGGACTGCCACGCAGTGCCACCACGCCTCGCTCATTGCGCGTTTCTGCGTGATCTGCTGCCCTCGGTCCCAGGCCAGGCAGCTGACCCGCGGGCAGAGCCCCAGACATCAAGGGTGACACGTGCCACATCAGACCCGGCTTTCTTCCTCTTCCACTGCCCGGTGAAGGCCTGGAATGAATTTCAAAAGATGCTTTCGGACACTGGATCTCCTGCTTTTCCGCGGGAGGGTCCCAAAACTACTGGTGAAGCTGCTCCCCTCCCAGAGAGGGGACATGGACCCGCTGCTGGCCAGGCTGATGCTGCGGTTCCTCCGCAGGGAGGACCTCCCGGCTGCGCCGTCCCCGTCCCTGGGGAAGAAGCAGTCATCATCCACGCTCGACTGGCGGCTCAGGCTCTCTGCAGCTGAATCCTCGAAGGGCCCGCTCTGGTAGAAGCTGTCCTCACTGTCCACGGTCATGGAGCTCAGCCGGCTGCGGGAGCTGCTCTCGCTGGAGAAGCGAGGCTTCATCGGGAAGAGGGGTCCCGGCGTGCTGCAGCCACCAGGCAAGCCGGACTCTTCCAGCTCCAGCGCGCCCAGCAGAGCATTGTCGTTCACCTCCCCTGGAAGCAGAAGCCAAAGGGGAGCATTATTCACCGCCGGCAGCTCAAGGCTGGAGAGCAGGACGCCCTCGGCATCTCAGGGCAGGGAGCAGCCCCTTCCCCTCAGAGGAAGCTGTTTCCCGGTTTGGGGTGCTCTCTGCCCCTGCCTTCCCCCACATGCAGAATCAAAGCTGCTCCCTGGGCAACCCACTGAAAAAACCAACCAAACAATCAAAGCTCTCCCCGATAAGTCCAAAATAAGAATGGAAGAAAACTTTGCAGCCCACATCAGCTCCTTTCCTAGGACTCATGCAAAAGAGCCTTTGGTCTGCATTGGTCAAGCAGCATCCAAATTCGTCACTCCCAGGAAAAAAGCTTTCCCAGGGCCAGCCCCACGCCTTCATTAACAGGAGAAAAAGAAAGCAAATGAAAATCAGATTAAAGAGTTGCTTTTTACTGATCAGACAGCGTTTCTGCAGAAGGACTCAGCAGCACTGCGGTTTCCTACCCGGAAAGGAGGACGTACCGTGCAGCAAGCGCTGTTCCTGTAAGAGCAGAGAGCGCAACTCCACCCATTTCTGCTGCAGAGTTTGCTGTGGAGGAGAAAGAGAGCTCTGTCACTCATACGCTTTCGCAGAAGCCTAGAACACTTGTCAAGAAAACAGTGGATCTAGAAAGTACAGGTCACCTACAGGAAGCACTTGTATGTCCCTCTTTTTGCTGAGACAACTTTCACAGAGTTTAGCAAATTTCTTCTGGAAAGCACAAGTCCACTCATGCCCTGGGTGCTTCGGGGGGTACTGTGCACGTCTGATTTGAAAAGCAGCAGCCTGACACCCGGAGAGCATGCTGCCTGCCTTCAGACAGCAACGGCGATGCCAGCTCTCCTCAGCAGCCCGCAGGCTGCCCCCCTCCAGCCCTCTGAAGCTCCGGAGCCCACCAGCCGGGAACGGGCACTCCGCTCCTCGCTACTGGGTCCGGCAGTGCGGCGTGGGGATGGCACAGCTGACCATCCTGGACCCCTTGTTAAGAACACGCTGCCCTGTGCATCCTTACAACCTCTAAGTGCTACACACCATCCAACACTGAGCTACAGGTTTTTTTCCCCTCTGGTGCAGGTCAGTTCGTGGTGTAAAACCAAACTATTGCATAGTTGAGTTAAAAAAAAAAACAAACAAACAAAAAACCAACAAAATAGGTGAGCCTCTGCCCGGAGAGAGTTGCAGCAGGCACTTCCCCAGTAATCTGCATGAACCCAGCACACCTCAGACACGCAGCCAGGCAGGCTAGCAAATCACACGCTTCTGCACCCAAGCTGACCAGACTAAGCTTGTGCGGGCAATCCTGCTATTGCATTCACATTTTTCCTCTTTTTCACATTTCGGAAAAATCAGCCACAAAATGAAACACCAAAGGAAAACCACAGCCTGGCTGCAGGGTGGTGAGGCACCGGGATCCCTGCGGGCAGCACCGGCACGGCAAGCCCCCGGCCACCCCACAGAGGCCAGGCAGCCCCCCAGCAGCAGGAGGAGGGGGTGGCACGGAGGCTTTTCCTGGGGGTCCCTCAATGCACTGAGCAGGAGCGATTTACAAGGGCACCGGGAAACAAGCCTTTTCCCAGCTGCTCTTCTCACTGCATCACTTCCTAGCAGATTTGGACACGATGTGGCAGACAGAGCGCTGGTGCGTCAGGTCGGGCAGGCACTGGGCAGCCTTCGCCAAGACAGAGGTACGGGGGGGGGGTCCAGCTTCCCCCCAGCTGCCATTCCCACAACTCTAAAACAGGATCACCTGCAAAACGGGAGCAATGACAGCTTTTGAGGAGAATTAGTCTGGAGAAGTCTGCTCTTACAATGTTGTCTATGCAATGTTGAATAGGGCGGTTTTCAGAAGTTTATAATTCAGCTAAACCTAGGAAATTGTATGCAAGAGGTGCTGGGGAGTCACCCGAAGGTTTTCCCCATCCGGACCCAACCGAAAGAGCAAGCACCTCCTCGTCCTGGTTTCTCCCATCGGGTTAAACTGCAATAGCAGTGGGACTGTCGGGATAACCGACGCACGCAGCGGGTATCTGCTCGCGGCTGGGTGCCCATTCCACCGGCACGGCGGCGGTGGGCGCAGTGGGGTGCGTGTCCCCGCTGCGGTGCCTCGCGCGGGATGCTCTGCGGGCTGCTGCATCCCCAGGGCAGGACACGCTTGTGCAACTGCACGGCTAAACCTGCGGTGTTTAGCACTCACAGGCATGCTGCCGTCTCACTGTGGTTACAGGGTTTTGCAGCGACCGAGCACACCCTTCGGTAAGGCGTCAGAGTTATAAACAGAATTAGGTTCTTTCCACTGCAGCCACGCTGGCATGAGAGCTCAGGGACAGGCACACACCCGTATTTTACTCTGTAACGACGCTCGTTGCAGAGGTTTGGCACTTCTGGGAAACAGCTGTTATCTAAAAACTCCGCTCTTGAAACTGAACCTTTCACAGCAGATTTTGAGATTCTGGCTTTATAATTTCCCTGGAAAGG
Organism: Leptodon cayanensis; assembly: GCA_027564655.1. Classification (NCBI taxonomy): domain Eukaryota; kingdom Metazoa; phylum Chordata; class Aves; order Accipitriformes; family Accipitridae; genus Leptodon; species Leptodon cayanensis. The sequence continues at coordinate 53,639,806 of JANXJC010000001.1, forward strand.
GGTGGGGGGTGGCCCATTTCTGATAACTTTACCGGTTATTTCATCCAGATTTCTCAGGGCCAAGACTGAACGGCTTGCACTGACTGTGGCCGGGATGGAAGCATCCTGCTGCTGTGTGCTCATTAACATAACGAACTCTCCGGCTCTGGGGTCTGGCTCATTTCTCACCATGTCTGGACTAGCCAGCCGTCCAGGCTGTCTCAGCATCCCCGACAACCACCCCAGCTCCCGCCAGCCTCGGGCACCAGGGACGTGGTCATGCACAGATCCACACGAGGCCAGCGTGGCCCCTGCACTCGCACTGGTCTCCCAACACCTCCCACCCCACTGGATGACGCTGGACTGTGCCGGGGTTTGTCCCAGACCCAGCCCCTCATGGAGCACCAGCGCTGCCTCCAGGCTCGGCTCCCCCGGCAGTTCCCACCAGCCGAGAGCCTCGAGCCCCTCACATTCCGTTGGTCAGTTTTACCTCTTTCAGACAGAAAATAGCTGGCTGCAGGGGAGCAATGCCTAAAACCGTCCCAGCTATGTCCAAAAGCATCCTCCATAGCTCCCGTCAGTTTAGGGAGCCTTGGAGGGGAAACTGAGCTCGTGGAGGTCTCACCCTGGTCTCCTCGCGCCTGCCCATCTTCTAGGCTGAAGCGATGGTGACCAAGATATGGGCCGTACAGCCAGGCACTGCCCTCAGCACCCCCCCAGCCACAGACCAGCGGAGGTTGGGAGGAACCCCTCCTTTCCTCACCGCCCAGCCCCCACGGGTACCGTTTACATCATCGACAGCATCAGCGTCATGTAGCAAATTACAATGCCCTGTGCTGTGCTCTCATAAACGCAGAGCAAACCGAATTAAATAAACATTGTTTTAAACATGCTAAATACTAAACACGAAATCGCCCCCATGGCGGGACTTATATTTTATAGGCAACGGCACATATGGCAAACCCTGTCCCTGCTGCTCAGCTCTGGCAAGCCTAACCCATTTGGCGTGAGGTTTATTCTAGCCAGATGAATTTTTAATGCACTTTTTGAAGTACCATACTCCTGTGCAGAGGGTTTTGGCATAGAGTTGCCATAAGGAAAAACCCCTCACTCAGGTCGATTGAGTCCCAGCTTTGGAAAGCCCTGGCCCTTGCAGCGCTTGCGGCACTGTGGCTGCAGCAGGGCAAATGGAGAGGCACACCAGGGTGCCAGCACCCAAAAACCTGTTGCCAGCCTGGCTGCCTCAGACTCGGCTGGGGGAACAGAAGTCCTACAAGTCGGAGGTGCCGTCAGGGTGCTGTCCCTAATGAGCCTGAGCTCTGCTTGTGAAAGCCTGCCTTCCCTTTTTGCTAAATACAGAGTACGTTAAAATACGCTGTTCTGTTTTTACAGGGAAGGACTGTCTACCAGCTGGGCACAGCTTAGACTCAGACAGAAATTGAAATATTTAGAGAGTTACAGAAATTACTGTGGGGGAAGATATTACCAAAAAAAAAAAGGGGGAGAGAATCCTACAATAAAATTATGCAGAAAATACTACAGGGACCACGGCTGGGAGTGCTGGTGGCAGGGCACACACCCCGTGTGCCAGGACACCCAGCCCCACAGACACCCACCTGCCCCAATTAGCAACGAATCCACAACCGCCCTCTGTGTCTGACAACGGCTTAACTAATTAATTCTATTACCTTCAGCAACTGCAGCTTGGTCTCGAGCTCCGTTTTCCGCAGAAACATGGCCCCGTTGACAGTCTCTAACCTGTGAAGAACGGGACGTCGGCACCGAATTGGCGAGGAGCACCGAGCGCTGCCGGGGCTGCCGGACCCCGCGCCGTGGCTCAGGTCAGCGCGTCGCACCGCACCGCAGCCTGTGGTGCCGCGGGGTCCCGGGGGAGCCGGGACGGGGAGCCCCCCGCCCAGCCGAACCCTCTCCCCCGCGGCCGTCTTCAGCAGCAGCGGTGCTGGTGCAAGACGAGCGAACGCGGGGCAGGGGCAGGAGAAAAAGGAGCCGGGGAGCAGCACCGGGGCACCTTCCCCCAGCTCTCCTCTGCCCCCCCAGCCCTCGCCGGCAGTGAGAACGCGGGTCTCCACAACCAAACCCACCGGGATTTCTCCCTCTGAGACAGCGCGGGGCTGCAGGGTAGCACGAGAAGCTTTCTTGGCTTCCAGCGGGAGAGACTATTAAGCTGAGAACCACCCGAAGGAGGGGTGCCTACCTTAAATAGTTCCCTGAAGACTTTATCAAGTCTACTATTTGCTTGTGATTAAAACCGTCAGTGTTCACGCCGTTGATACTGGCGAGGATATCGCCTGTTGGAGATACACAGAGGCGAAAATTAGCGTCTGCAGCACAGGCACACCTTCTGCACGGTCTGCAATGAAAGTAATTGGGGGAAAAGCAAGGCAAGGCCACCCACAGCAGGAAAAAAAAACATGAACAGCTACCAGTTTGAAGGCCGGAAAGATGGGCAGGACTTTCTTCTTGAATTTTGCAGACACAAGTGCACACCTCCAGGGAGTAATCATTTTGGTGCGGAAATCTAATAGTCTGTTAATAACAAAGTGACAGTGTTACCAATAGTAAAGCCATGAAAACAATTTAAAAATTAATAGTCTTTTTACACTTTTTTTTTTTAAATAAGAAGTCTGTGATGAGCAGGGTATATTATCATGCAAGTGAGAACACCAAAATGTTATAACCTAACAATTAGAAATTGCATTCTTATGACAAAGAACAGCAGACACCTGACAGATGCCTGTACCTTGTTTTTGCAAAAAACTAGTTTTAAAGCAAGTTGGTTATTCATTATCAAAAACTCAGGAACTTGAGTCAAGAATATCTGTTAGCACGGATGCGGATTGCTTTCTGGAAGAGTATTTCATGTTCCCAGTCACAGCGTGGCAGGGTGTGACTCGGGCTTTTCAAGTGATTGACTCTTACTCATCGTGAATGCCATGTGAAGTCAGCTGGTGTTGCCAGATAGATCTGTTCACAATAAGAACTGAAAAGCAACAAGACTTGAACCTACTTTTGCTCTTTTGGCCTCTTAAAGTCATTATCCACACATGCCTCCACGCGCCCTCAAAAGTGCTTTTTATTATACATTTAAATATACATTAAGTAATTCTAAGTATAAATCCATCATGTGATTATCAGTGCTGACATGTGTTTGGAAAAATGCAAAAGTAAGCGATGCAACCTGACGAGATCTTGCAATGACAGGAAACATCTTCTTGGTTACATGCAAATATCAGTATTCAGCCAGATCTTCCTACCAAAATTTAAGACTGAAGCTGAACTTCCTGAAAACCTATGACAGCCACATCTAATCCAGATACAAGAATTCATGTTAGATTCCCAAATTTCTCAGTCAGCGTGAAACAAGTAGGGATGAAGACCGGGTGAGTTCAGAGCTTATCTGGCCAAATCACACCAATGTGGTGATTTCAGCCCTTAGACCAACAGTAAAACTTTTGGCTAAACTAAGAGCGCCAAGTGAAACAGGAGGGTCTTGGAGGACATGCCAGTGCAGGTCACGCTTACCTTTTTTTTTTTTTTTTTTTTGACCTATTTCAGAGTGGTACGTCTCACCTACCAACCTGAAAGATTGGGTCAGTTTGAGCAATACGAGCTCAAGCAGGGTGGGATTCGTCACACCTAACCGGAGCCATCTGGACAGAGGCGTCTCGACATCCCCGCCAGAGCCACTGGGAGAGACGGACATCTCCCGGGTGTGACTGATGGCCCCAAGAGAAGCACTCCAACCAGGAGGGTGGACGTCCCTCTCGTGTACCTTGTCCTCACAGACTGCAGAAGGTGGCTGGGCCGTGGTTTTGGAGGGGACACCTCGCTTTTAGGTGGCTGCAGTGAGAGGAGAGACGTGCTACCAGAGCGTCTGCTCTGCAAACACCCAGGCACTTTGGGAGCCGCACGGCATCCATCTCGCCCCTGGGCTCTGGTCTGCCAGCGTAGAAATAGGAGAAGAAGCGGTAACACACGAGAAGCTCTGGCGTTCAGCCATCACTGCAGTTCTCATGAGCTCCCTGAAGATGGTAGACCTAGAGTTTCACATCAACTTATTCTGGCTTGCCTAAATTTAACTTGTAGTAATGAAATTACAGCTTCTAAATAATGGCTTGTTCTTAGTATCAGACAGATGCTGCCTTTCCGTAGCCCGGACTTTCTAGTGAACTGCTTACGCTGAATGTACGTTCAGGAAGAAAATGTGCCAAGAACAACTATTTTCAATCAGAATGTCACATATAATGAAAATCTGCCCTGACAATTTATACAAAAGCCCAATAATTGACTCAACTATCCTTCCTACTGAGAGCTCTCCCCTGTTCACGAGCTGAACACTTACCCGCTCAGTAGTCACAGATCAAAATTTGAAAAAGTTAAGCTTTTCCTAACACACTAATTTCACTGAAAATAGTATTTTCCCTTTGTGCACAGATAGAGGCAAGCACTTTGAAGATGCCCTGCCGCCGCAGGAATTGAAACAGAGGGGTGACGCGGGAGGGTCTCGCCGGCACAGGGTCACAAAGCAGGCTCCTGCCTGCAGGTCCTGCCGGCAGGCAGAGCTCTGCGGTATTGCCACAACCCGCTGTTCCCCAAACTACATCCTTTTATTCCTGGGATTATTTTTTATTTATAACCAGGATTTTAGCAGTCCTACTGATCTAAGAGTTACCTTTCTCACAAAAATCTACAGAACAAAAATCCCCCATTAGTGGTACTCCTGATAAGATTCTGGTTTTCCTATGTGAGGATTTACTGACTTCTACATCTAACAGAATGTCTTCCTATATGATTTAGCACCCAAAAAGTCAAGCTGAGCAGTTATTTATTAAAAAAACATGCCAATACTGTACATCCACTTCAAAAATACATATGTCTCTGCATATGTTAAAGGACATAGTAAAATGCTAGTATAAGGCATTTTTTTGGAGAGAGAGTTTTTTGATGTCTCTCTTTTTATATGAAAACATTCTCATATGCAATTCTCCCCAAAAATATTCACTTACGGAGGTAAGAAGGCATTGCCATTGCCTCATATTTGGATTTGGATGAGATTTCTCCTACATTCAACGGTCTGACCTGTGAGAAGGCCGGAAATTCTCATCTGTGACCTTCACTATGAAAAAAATCCTTGGAAATGCATCCTACTTCTGTATCATTACTGTAAGCTCTTCAAATTTCACGAGGAACTGACAGATATCTTTCTCTGCTCTATGCTGTCTTAAGCTAAATTTGAAGATGAGACACTTTAGAGTTTGCACCATATTTTATTTTTAAATCAATTGACTTGTCATTTAAGTCTTACCTGGATTTCAAACCCAAATGTCTCTTTATCTTCTTTTAATATAGCAACAAGGTGTCTGTAAGAAGAATACACAGAATTCCTCATGAATGCCGGGCTGCCACGCTTCATGCACTCTATTTCTAACCAAAACAATCATGTCCCCATCATTGCCCCTCCCTGGGCTAGCAGGATGTCAGCAAGCCTTCCTACAGACGTTGCAGCGGTAGTGCTTGTTCTTTCCTTACTCAAACCAAATGTCACAATTTCACCCACACATCCCAGGTGCTGGGTAACACTCTCTGCCTTGCACCTTTATCCTACTAGGGCTGCTAAACGGGAAGATTCCCAGGACACACGTTTCATGCAGAATAAGTAAATAACAATGATTGTAGAAGAGTATCTTCATACCTTTGGGGCCTGGAGGAGTCGCCCAAGGAGCTAGATCTGGCTAAGGCAAGCTGTAACCAGAAATGGGAGTGGAAAAGAGTCAGTAGGTTCATGGTTCTTTGAGGCACATGGCTAAAATCTGCAGTTTAGAGAAAAACTAAAACTAGCTGGTGGCATCCCACCACCACCTCGCACCAATGCAGCCTCTCCCTCAGTCAAATGAGAACTTAAACTTTCAGATCAGGAGGAAGAGCAGCTAGGTCCAGAATGCAAGACAAGTCATCATCAAGTTCAAAGCCACCTATTAGATGCTGATGGCGAGCTCAGCCAGGCACGGGCAGAGAGTGAGCAGCCAACAGCAACGACCTCCGGGCACGCTGAGCGCTCGCTGCAAAGCTTGGAAAAGGTGCTCCCTCCTGCCCAAGAAGTCTTCCTCCACCCTACGGTTCCTTTCCAAGTGAGTTAGAGAGTAATTTTACACAGTAACAGGTCTGATATCAACGCCCGTGGAGGATGTTTAACTGGCATTTCTGCAAGATGAAGTATCAACTGCAACACATTCTGGTGTGAAGGATTGCATTAACCTGCAAGAGGCAGTTGTGGAAGGCATTCATGTTTCTTTTTATTACGTTGGAAATTAAGCCCTGGGAAACTGCTTATAGCTCAGCTTTTTCATTTTTCCAAACCTTTTAAATATAAAATTGAGTATTTCCAAAATAAAAAAAAAAAAAACCCAAAAAACATGGGTACTCTTAGAACATCAGAATATTGTTTCAGTTGTTCACCTCCAGAAAAATGTCTGGGCATCCTCGCTGGGAGACAGTAATGCAATACCTGTTCCAACTTTATTAGAAAAAATTGGCCACCCACTAGCTATCCAATCTTCCTTGCAATAAGTTAAAATTGAGAGTTGAGCTACCACCAGCCACTATAAAATGAAGCAAAACAAGGCTTTTTTTGCACAGGTGTGATAATTTGACATCTTCACAATTAGCTTTCATAAACACACAAACACCTACTTCAGAGGGGGAGAGAGGTCTGGAACCAGAAGTAACTTAGCTGGGAGACCCCTGTAGCAATACCTGTCTGAAGACCCTGCGGCAGGAAGGTGCTATTTAGGGTGATAGGTGTTGCTGTGAAAAAAACTGAGAATGAGTGGAAAAATTCAAGCTGAATCTCGAGGAAATTTTTCTGATGGCAAAAGTGCTTGGGGCAGGGAACTCTTCCCCAAGCTGTTAGAGGTGCAATTTCTGAGGACAGTAGAAATGGGAAAGACAAGAGGCATGACCGCTCAAGAAAACCTCTGCACCAACAGGACATCAGAGACAGACCTCCCACTGGTCCTTGCAATGTCCACAATCCTCTTGTCTTATTTTTCATAATTAAAAAAAAAAAAACCAAACGTATGTGGCAGCCCTATGTTTTCAAATAAGAGAAGGAATATTCCTTCTTTGGGGATCGCCTTGCTCGATCGCGGTGCACTTTGGGGAGTCGGGGGCCAGGTGGGGCCACGGCTCGGCACGCGGCCGACCCATGCCAGGGGCTGCGGCTGGGCTGCTCCGTCCTTGGGGGTGCGCGGGCACTTGTGCTCTTGTGGAAGGACGAGGGGCTGGCAGGCACACAGCATCACGACATCTCTGCAACAGCAGGGATCCTTCAAAATGCTAAAACGGGTGAGGCTCCAAGACTCTGAAGGCCAGGTATTGCCATCATTCCCATTAACACTGTAGCTATCATCTATATAGTGCCCAAATCACATCTCTGTTATGCTAAGACCTCACCTTTCTTTTGTACTTATCCCCTGAAAATCTGTGGGCATTTATATACTTAACACCTGTCGGAAAAGGCAGAAATCACAGATAAATTAAGGTAACTGCAGGCAGCTATCACTGGTTTCTCGTGGCAGCTGCATAGCATTTCTGAGCTGATGCATGCATGATCATGGCAACGAGCATCCAGGATCCCTGCTTCAGGCTAGGCAGACCTGTGCCTGAAGAGGTCTCTGCAAAAAGCCAGGATCAGTGTTAAACATTGATTCTTCCCATAAAAATGAACCACGAATAAGGAATTACATTGTCACTTAAATGTTTGGAGTCAGTATAGCCAAATGTCTCAGGCTTCAGCAGTATAAAATGATGCCACAGCGTGACCACCGACAGAAACACCCTACTTTATAGACATGCATTTACTTGGGGAGAGAAAAGGAGAGCAGGAAGAGACCACATGTATAATAATAAACTGCACAACAGGTGAAAGAGCTAATGGCAGGCATACACCTGCAGCACGCAACCATTAGGTACGGTCTATGCAGAGCGGTCCTCAGGCCCGATGCCCGTGTTGTAATTCATCTTCAACAGATACAACCACGTCACAGCCATTACCATCAGCCTCCCCCTGCGCCAGCAGCAATTGCCACACAAAGGGCTGCTCCATGACAGCCACGGGAGCTGGATGCCACCCAGCAGCAGCATTCCCCAGATTAGTCTGGCTCTGGCTTTCCTTTATCTCCCCACACTTGTACAAAGAAAAGGATTAAGCGCGTTTCCGTTACTGATCAAAGCCAAGCCTTAAGTGCGCAGGTATTACTACCAGTTTTCTGATGATACTTTCAGAATATAATGTGTCTCAAACATTTTCTATTTAGTCTCTTCATACTAGACAAATAGACTGGAGCTGGAATGGCTCAGCTGGCAATTTACAGCAACAGCAAGAGACAGTTTTGTGGGAATCCAGTTGCAAACAGCAGAAATATGCTGTTCTGAGCTGTTCTGGGGGGAAAGCCCAGGCCAGAGAGGCAGCCCAACCAGCCCCAGCCATTGCTGCAAAATACTCCAAAATCCGGATGGAAATAACTCATGGTAGATGCTTTCTGTCAGCATTGCAGAACAAAGGACAGTCCAGCCAGGCCGCTATACTGAAGTAAATGCAAGTTTAAAGGAACACCCAGACAGCGAGAGCCTCTTTCGACTCGCAGCACTGCTGTAAATGGAGAAGAAACGCAGCTGGGGCAGGATCTCGGCTGCAAAAGCACTTCGTATGCCCAAGCCCCTACAGGCAAACGCCTCTTTGCTCGCTCCTCTCGGGAGCTTCCCACGCTGCCGGTGCTGCAAAGATTTCCTTGCAATCCCCAAACCGCCTAGGCTAAAGGCGCCCGGCAGTAATCCTTCTGCCACCCTGGAATCAGGAGCCGCAGTGAACCTGTGCGGTCGCTTGCAGAAACTCGGCCGTTTCTGCTCACCCCTGCAAAGGCGGGCAGCAAGGGGCTCTCGGGGCAGAAAGGAGCCGTCAGCTCCCCGGAGCACAGGAGCTCCCCCGTACCTGCTTGCGCCCGCGGGGCAGCGTCCCCACCGTGTTGGCCAGGTGCTGGATCCTCCTGCTGTCCATCGGCAGAGCCTGCTGCCCCTCGGCGGGGCCGGCACCGAAGCCTACCAAGTTGGCGTTATGGTTCTGCTGAATGAGCCTTCTTAGAGCCATGTCGGTGGAAGGGCATTTAAAAGGGTATTGCTAAATGCTGCGGCATGGCTGAGGAAACTAAAACACACCCGCTCCTCCGCGATCAAAAAGTACGAGACCGGAAAGCCAGCCACGTGACCTGTGGTTTAGGTGCACGTTACATAAATCTCTTCTAGCAGATCACCGGGGCACTCGGTATGTGTTGTGCTCATAGGAGAGTTAAGAATTAGGCTTGGCAATTAAAGAAATCTACTTAATTTTTCCATTCCTGCACACAACAGTTCTCATGAACAGCTGCTTCTCTCTGCAATAATTTGTCCTTAAAGCACTACTTGCTTCAGACACTTGCCTCAATTCAACTAGTTCGGCATACCTTGCATTGCTCAGATTACCTTTCGGCAAAGACGGGAAAAGAATGCTTTCTTTGGATAATGGTGTCAGTGTGTGACTTTCCAGCCACAGGCAGGGAAGCAAGAACCGAAGGCCACAGACTGAGAGTAGGAGCTGAAAACATTGGAGAGCAAGGGCAAAGCAATGCCCTCAACAGAGCACTTGCGTTTTGGTAGGGAGCAATGGCTTACCCAGCAAAGCAGGTTTGGGAGCAAAGAGCAATGTAAATGCCGTGCATTTGTGTCCGAGGAAGGCTGGACATCGCGATGGGACTCGTCCGAAATGCTGTTGTTTTCTGTTGAGTCAGCTGGACAAAAACTGTGCAAAGGAACCAGAGTTCGTCACAATTAACCCTAGTTGGCATTTGAACCTTTGCAAGGGAAAAGTGGGGCTATTGCTATCAAAACAGAGAGGTAATAAAAATGTACAAGTTACATTCATTTTTCTCAGTGGAGACTTTTTATGCACCCTACAAAGTATTGCTACACATGCCTTGGACACCCAGCTCCCAAACAAAAGGCTGGCAGAGGTGCAGGCAGCACAGGGCACAGGCAGGGGAGGAAGGGGGGCAGCCAGCACCGTGGGGCGAGGGCTGTTAGGTTTTGTCTCTGCCAACCTTGTGGAAGTTCAGTGCAGTCTGGTATGTGCTGTCACAAAAGATTAATTCAGAACTGATCCGCATGCCTTTTATAATGGCTCTGCCTCTGTAAACGCCGGTGGAGGAGGCGCAGGGATGGGTGTCCGGCTGTGGCCGGGAGCACCCACCCACATAAAAGATAGCAGCTTTTTAATAAGGGATTGTGAAAGAAGTAGAATGAGGTTTTAAATTGAGTATCATTTAAAAAAAGAAACCTCTGTCTCCTCTTATGCTGGAAACAAGTCCATTTGGGGGCTGTAGAGCACTATAGATCGCATCATGATCTTGGCAGAAACTCAGGATAAGTAAAACAATGAGTATGGTGGGATGGGGAGATAAGTAAAATTTAACTCCTAGCACGGAGCGAGGAGCCTGCTTTTTTCGCGTGTCTGATTTCAGTCGTATTTCTGACACAATAAGTTCATTTTCCTCCTACTTGCCCAGTCCCTCGCTGCGTCAGGTCACTGGGGAGGAGCTGCCTTCCCTCTGGCTCCCTGCTCCACCGGTCAGCACGTGCCTGGTGATGGCACCGGCATGGGAGAGCCACCGGCTGCTCCTCCCACAGTGCCAGGAACCGCGTCCATCCATCCACCATACGTCCTTCTAGGTGCTCTGCCATGCCCAAAAGGACAACCAGGAGAACATGTTTTAACACACGTATTTCAATGTACCTGGACCGGTCATTTGGTAAAGATCTCGCTCGCTGTTTTTTTAACCTTGTGGTGCCTCATCTTGCCATCAAGCAAAATTCCCAATAATTTTAGGAGCAAAGTGAAATATTTCATATGAATGATAGCAAACAGGATACTATATGTTATTGAAAAATACTGTATCACTTCAGAAACAGGAAAGGAAATCTGAAATGACTTGGAGAAGGCACAGAGATGCCCACGTTTGCATGCCCCAGCAGAGATGCCTCATCTGGCCGCTGGCTGGAGTACTCCACCTTCACTGTCGAGGGACCCCATCTGGGTGCAGTTTCACCACTGACAGAGAGACTGACCACCCGCTGTCCAAAGCAGCCCAAGTGTGGACCCAGAGGCCTCCTGCAGCCTGATGGATCTGTATTTGCATGAAGCACCCGACTGCATGAAAAAATACTTAATTGAGATTTTTTGGCACATGAGGGGGTTTCTATCAGAGTGTCAGTCAAGCTATCCTAGTCCTAAGCCATAACACAATATGTGATTACAAAACCCCAAAACAATAACCCAGTGTAACATAAGCAGAAACGAGAGCAATCTTAGTGCCTGTACAGATTACAATCCATTCTAACTCATCGCTTCAGTAACATTCATTTCAAGTAATATTTAAGTAACGTCAGTTTATTTCAGATCTATAAACTCCACTGGTAAATGGCATTCACTAGTCAACCCGGTCTGCAGAATGAAGCCTTTCCTCTCTACAGCCCAAAATCCCCGGTGACAAGAGAGTGGCAAGTGGGGTGCCGGCATTTGCTGGACCCTGGAGCCACGGCCAGTCAGCCCCAGCCCTGCACCTCACCTTCCCGGCTCATTCCATGGGCTTCTTCGGCTGAACGGGCACACGTCTCCTGGCTTTAGAAGTGGGTTTGTCTGTCAACCCAGGAAGAGCAGACGTGGCACACTGATGCTTCTGCTCCCTGATAGCCAACTTCTAGCCTGACAAAAGCCAGATAAAACCCAGATTTTGCAGGAGATGTTGGTGATACAGCAGGCAGGGAAACAGTATTTCCCACCTTTAAAGAAGTATTGGCAATGCTTTGGGATGCAATAGTCAGTGAAAGGATTTTGGTTTTATTCTTATTGCATAGCACTCCTGATGCCTTGCCACGAGTGACCTGTAACGGGGAGCAAGCCTTCAGACCCGGCTGAGTGTTTATGTGAAGGATGCTGCCTACCTGTGCCTTCCTGGGGATCTCAGGGAACGTTGTTTCTTTCTTCAGCCGAAGGCTGGATTAGCATTAGTATATATTATTTAGTAAAACCAATTTAAAATATGGCCACTGAAACACTTTTATATTTGGCAGATATCTGCAATGAAAAAAAATAACATATTCTGGCCCAAGCTCAAACTATTTCAGTCTGTAAGTGCCATCAGTGCCACAGAAGTCCATGTTTCCAGTTAATGTTCCCTCTTTACACTAAACTGCTGCTGCTGTTCCACTTCATGGAGCTCCCCCGTGCTCTGCCCTCCTGGCTAATCAGGAAGGCATTTGCCGGAGCAGAGGAAATCCCGGTGCCAGGAGAACGTTGGCATGGGCCTCCTCCTGCTCCAGGGGATCCGCTCATTGCCCTGGATTGCTGCAGTGTTGGTACATTCCCACCTTAAACGTTCATCCCTCAAAAACACAGCATCTTGCAACAGAGAAAATACTCCGTCAGAAAACATCTGGCCCACATACCTGGAGGAAGGTTTGTGGCTGGCATGTGACAAGTCCCTGCGGTCCCCGTGCCTCTCCTGGCAGACAGATGGGGACAGATATGTGTTGCATGTCACAGCAGCACCACGGGGACAATTTTAGATGTCCCCCCTTCACCTCCGAGAAGGGGAATGAGCATCTGGGCAGATCCAGGGGGAACCCCTCTGGGTTAAGGGGCAGCATTGACCCTGCTCATGATTTTTGTCTCTCTCACCTCCTCCATGGTGATCGTTCACAAAAAAATATGTTAAAAAAGCAATGCACAACAGGGGGAAAGCTCTCTCCTTTTTCCTGAGAAAAGTAAGCCATATCTCAGGGATGGCATCTGCTTACTTGCTAAAGCATACTGACTAATGCGGGGTGGGGGTGACTCAAAGCCTCTTCCCCTTTTCCTGCTCACAATCACCCCACTAAGTGCCTTCGAAAACAAACAAAGTACATTTCAGTTCCTCAGGCAACCCTCTTTTACGTTTCTGAAACCGAGTGACTCATCCCCAAACAAGCCGACAGGAGAAACAAATAAAATCTCCCCTCAGAGCAAACAGCGGGACCTGGGTCCCAGCTGCCCCCGCAGCCCCGTGCCACCCGCCACACCGGCACGGAGGGGCCAGGCGCTGCCACGGGCCCCTCCACCACCACGCACCCACGGTCCTGGCGCGTACGCCGTCCGTCACAGACCGACCGCTGTCTTGCTGGCCAGACCTAAAGCTGCACGAAGCCGAGCCGAAGGGGAGCCTGAGTCAGACCCCGCTGCCCAGGGCGGCCGCTCGCGCCTGTCCGAGGAGATCCCAAAGGATGCTCTGCTCCAGCCTCCCCCCCGGTCCAGCGCTGGCTCTGCGTCGGGGCCGGAGTGACGGGCAGCCCCGTGTCCTCTCCAGGAGCAGACGGGAGCCCCAGGGCAGTGCGGCAGAGAAGCTGTTGGCAACCCCCGGGAGAGGCAGAGCAGGAGCATGCATCGACGCTGCTCCTGGGGCTGCCCACCACCAAGGCAGAGCCCCTGCGGCTCTTCGGCCAAGTCCAGCTCAGCGCTAAACTCCCAAGCAAAGCGCATGCAGCAACATACAGGTGCCAGCCAGCACTGCCAGATAATGTTTATCTTGTGCTTTAAGCCTCTCTAACACACTGTTATTGTTGGCCGACTAGCAATACAGTGCTATGAACACACCGCGCTTTCATCCCCCCGGTCTCCTCCGGTGTGCCCGTGGCGCGGATGCGTTCTGGGCAGACACACGGCGCTGGTTCCTCCATGCTGACAGCCGTCGGCTCAGGGAGGGCTGATGGGAAAGGGAAGAGCAGAGCAAACGCGCTGGCAGGGCTCTCCTTTTCTCCTACCAGTTTCTGCGGAGGGAAAGCAGAAAATCCTCCTCTTACATCCTCAGACCCCAGAGAGCTGCTCCTTTCCTCCTCCATGGGGATCTAGTTCTTGGTCGATCCCTATCTCTGCCCCTCCAGTCCCAGAGCTCCCAGTCCCTTTACAGGCGTCCCAGTGCCCAAAAGTATCTCCAGCGCTGGTGCCCGCAGAGGGACTCCCTGTTGCACATCACGGCAGATCCCGGCCTCACCGGCACTTGCCGGCAGCAGCGCTGGTCCGTAACGGAGCTCGGGCACCACTGGCTCTGCTCGTCCCCACCACCCTGCAACAGCCCCGACTCGTGCCCACAGCCCTGGGTTCAGGGCACAGCACCGTCCTGAAGGACCACAACCCTGAGACACCTTCGGGATAGCTCCATCGTGGCAAGTAGCTGCTGCTTGATTGCAACATTATCTGTCAAATGAGGCTTGCTGCTTTCTCGGCACTGTTACCTCCAGGGGTTGGGCTTGGCTTCCCCATGCACATTCAGGGCCTGTGCTTCCTTGCAGACATTCGGGCTCTGCTCTAACCATTTCTCCTATTCTTTATACAGCTGCTTTGAACTACAAATTTCTAGCTCTTTTGAAAGGAAACCAAAACTGTTGTGACACTAAGGGACTGATTTTGCATTGAAATAATTGGAAGGATGACCACAGACTTCAGATGGATTTGCATTTAATGAAAAGAGAACGGGGTTCTTACGTGATCTTGCTGAAAAGGCAACATGAGGATGTTCCCATGAGTTGGTTTAATCTGAATAACTTCATACTCTGTGATATAGACTGATTTCATGAGAGTGCACAAACCCTCCTTGAGACTGTGATGAAATCTGCTGTGTGATTTCAGTCTCTGCCCATATTTTTCAAATAAGATTTTTGTCTTGTCACACTTTAACATGTAGACAAGCCACACGAGCTATTTTCAGTAGCTAGTCCTTTGTACTACCAACTTTTCCAGTTGACAAGTAGCTGGTAAACCATGCAATGACTCAGAATAACGGTTTGAGTACTGAAATGAGTATCACCCCATATATCTCTCAGCATAGCTGCTGATCTATCCCATGTGCTCTTCTCTGCTTTCCTAATCAAAACATAAATTTTTCAGAATACTAAGATATGAAGTATAGGGCTGATTTTGAAGAAGTCTTGAACAACAAGCCTCTTGCCAAAGGTTTGAATTGTCCTGAAAGTTTAGATTCCTAACTTCTACATAACCTTAGTTTCCGTGATTTTATATTAGATTTTCAAACACTTACAGAAATCTAAGATAACAATCCCAAGCAATAATCTTGGTGACTCTTTTAAACCTCCAGTAAATTTCCAGCACCTCGCATTTAACTTACCAGTGAAATCAGAAAGGTGTTTTATAATGAATCAAGCATGAGCAGCAATACAGAAATATGCCAAATATCTGTCCAGTTCGTTTTTAAACAAATACACACCAAGGACTCAAT
>JANXJC010000001.1:53655189-53694465 GCA_027564655.1 Leptodon cayanensis
GGGGGGGGGATAAAAATCCAACAAACCCCTCAATTTTATCAATGCAGTATAGAGATTTGTATGCTTCTATATACTATGTATGAACAGGTGTGTCTGTGTATGAACACTTACAGGGGAATTCTATATACATACAGGAAGACACAGAGATAAGCAGTTTGTGTGCAATGTCACAGAGAGCTTGGCATCCTCCAGCGCGGGCAGAAGAGCTGTGCCAATCCATGGTAGGGAAGAACTCTGAAAGACGCGCGTTTGCTTGCAGCCATCTGACCATACTCTGGGTTCACCTCCGCCACACCAGGACTTCCCCACAGCCGCGTACTCTGCACCACTGGGACAGGTCTTTCAGAAAGAGAACACCAGGTTTGTGGTGTCAGGGTAGGTCAAGACGTTTCACAGCAAAACTCTCATGTTAAAGGGGATTTCTGCTTCCTATTATTGGAGTAGATTTAGGGCACATAGCTTAGCAGCTCTACCCCCTCTCAGGAGCAGGTAAAGGGCACTCAGCTGCATATACACACAATAATGTACGTAACTGCATGTTCATAACGGAAGATCCTCGGACAACTGCAGTACCACTGTGTTGTAGCATCCCATTTATATTGCTGTCTCTTTAAAAGACAATTTTCATCTGTGTTCATCTTATTTGCTATTCAAACCAATCTCAAAAGGTTTAAAAGAAAGTAGATTTTAGTGTTATGTTCCCCACACACACACTATGAAAACTCAGCTGAGTATTAATTTCATCTTAAACTTTCTCATAATTTTGCTAGCACTGAGACACCAGTTAGACCAATCCCTCCTGTGGTGAGTTCTGCAGGTTATGGCTTCTCAGCTATTGCAGTCCAGCCCAGCAGAGAACAAGGCAAATCCCATCAAACCCAAAGCCTGTTGCTGGTCTGTGCCATTGCCATCACAAACCAGCACAGCATGGCCTTCTGGGGGCTCTTTCCCCACACTCTGCTCCCACTGCAGTGGTCCCTTCATCCACGAGAGGGCCTGAAATGGCAGCACACCGATTTCTACCCCCTCTGATTTGTTCCCTGTTTCACTGGAAATGAATTCCCAAATAGCAAAGCCAGCTCTCCTCTTAGGGCAGGGCTATGAAACAAGAGTGCTTCTCAGGAGGGTATTCCCCAGCTCCTGGGGGCATCTGGAGTTCTAGCAAACATTCCCAGCACTGAGCAGCTTGAAGCAAATCTTTCAGTGAGTCGATAACCATCACCTTTGGAGTGCAGAGAGCTCCCCTCCTTCCCCTCAAGTGCTTTATGGGCTGCAATATGGGCTTATTAAAGTATTATAAACATCCTTAAACACAAAGTCTATTGCAATGCTTTATAAAGTAATTCGCAAAGAAAAAACTTTACAAAGATAATGCAAGGGAAAATCCCAGCTTCTTTCAGCCTCCTTCACATTTACTTTGAGCCCAGATTCTAGGCATATGCCAGATCCTATACTCATGCTGATACTAAGTGCAGCAGTATCTAAAGTAAATTCTTTAACATTAAACTGATAGAACCTTAAAATACAGTCCCTTGCTTCCAGTCTCCAAAGACTGACTGCTGCCAGTCCTCAAAGTGGGAGGCAAGTTCTTAAAACAGCATCCTACCACCCAGACTGTTGCAGCCACAGGATGCCCGGGCAATGACAAAGAGTGCAATTAAATTGATACCAAATAATTAAGAGGCAATCAAACACTTAATGGAAGAGGAAGAGAACCTGCCTCTGCAGCATAATAATGCTGCAGCCTATTGACTGGAGATTGCTTATTTTTGCTATTTTCTCCTCCTTTTTGTTTTCTTTATGGACTACCTACACATTTCCTGGGCTCTTGTGAACTCATGTGCTTCCTAAATTCCCACGGTCCATCAGGCCCAGGAAAGAATTAATAAAATATTTGAAAGAAAACAAGATGCTGCACCTTTCCAAAATCCAGTCATTTGCCAACGAGATTGTGCCATTCCCACAGCTGTGAAATAAACGGTGCATCGCCCAGGCAGTGACTGGGTGGGTGCTTGGCAGGTCCTCTGCAGATGCACACTTCTCTCCTCTGTGCACACACATGCAAGCTCTTTATACTAATTACGTGTGTATAACGTGCATATGTGTATACTATGGACGTGTATACACCCTCCTTCAGCCACTTAGAAAAGTCACAGAAATGTTTAAACTTCATAAACAATTTCCGTTACAAAACAAAGCCTTTCTGTTCTGCATGCTAAGTTACAGCAGTTTCTAGTCTGCCACTTCTATGACTTCAGCTCACGGCATAATGAACACAGACAGGAAACACCAGCTACAGAGCTCGGAGGGGAGTTGCATCCTTACAAATAATAGAGCAGCGGTTTGTGTCTCAGCAAGGCTTTACATTTGAGTTCACGGTTAACCAACTCTAAAATGCACAGGAAAGGGTGGGAGACTTTCCTAGGAGCAGAGCTCAGGCAAAGCTGCCCGCTTCTGAAGCATCCATCCTTCTAAGGCTGAGATGCCTGCAGGGTTTCTGCCCACACTCACATTATCAGGGCAGGAGGAACAAGCGAGGAGTCATCCTCTGCAGGACGTGAACCTGTACCTTCAGGGACTTGTGAGCTGGCTCTTCTCCCTTGCTACCAGGTTTGTACCAACGACTCCTGTGGACTCGGTTTACCTAATAACAAGAAAACAAAGGATTAGCCCTTTCTCTTTTAGACCCAAATCCCCCACCGAGCAATTTCTCACGAACACCTCTCCCCACGTGAAAGCCCTTGGCATTTTGCTGGCGTGCCAAGCACCATGCCTGCCACTGAGCTGGGATGCAGCGGCCGGGGTGCAGCACCCGCATACAAAAGCGCCCATCCAGCTCACAGGGACAAGCTGCTCCACCTTCCGTGCATGCTGGAAAAGAGGACTCCCGAGGAAGCAGGAATTTCTCAGGCTGCTGGCGGTGCACCATTTTGCTCTCCCGGGCGATGGACACCGGCCCAGCGCGGTGCTGGCCAGGGGATGGCAGCCGACGCTTGCGGACAAGCCACAGGCTGCTGCTGTTCTGCTGGGGACCCAGTCCAGCGCCACCCAAACTTGCCTTACAGCAACCAGAACCTGTGCTTCATAGCCAGCATCAGACCTGGCAATTAAAACTTCCTTGAAATGTGCAGTTACCAAAAAGTGAAAGTGCACTTATTATCCCATTGCCTGTTGCAGAAGGACCGAACTCAAAAGTAATTGCCTACAATACAAAGGTCTTTTTAAGAAAAAAATAAAAGCCCACAGTACCCTTCAAAAGCCGCGTAAGTCTTGATACTCTTGGGTAGTAGCATGGTGGATTTCATTTTGACATGCCTTAAATCTGAATAAAGCCTGACTTAAATCCCCAGGTTATGGTTACGTTAGGGGGATTTTCAAGCAAGCTGACTTCAGAATTGAAGTGCTCTGTGTGAGCTGGTCTCACTCAGATTTACACCACTGAGCACCTAGATAGCTGGAAGAGTGGGATCCAGGGACTCCTGTGTGAAAGGGAGCTCAGCCAGAGTTCACAGCAGCACAGGTGCAAGAACAACACGCTAAGGCAGAGAGCAGGCTCTCCTCCCTACACGTGCAAGACGTCAACCCCTTATCTCAGGAAGGTTGCTCTCCAGCACAGGGGAAAAGCTGCCACTTCCCAGACAGGGAGGCATGAGGGTACAAGGAACGCTCTGGTTCAGCGCTGGTGCTTACTAGCTCTTCATCTCCTCCGCTAGAATAAGGGTTCATAGCCAGAAGCAGAAGCTGGACGTTTCACGCATCACCATGTCCGCTGCACACCAGGGAGCGCGCGTGCAAGGAGGAACGGCGAGGCAGAGCTCACACACCATCGCTGCACGCCACCCTACAGGAACAGGAGTCCGCAAAAAACGCAGGACGCCCTTCCAGACGTGACTTATTCCCCATTTTGCAGCACACCGGCCAGGAGCAGCGATGGGAAGCTGAGGAAGCAGCGGCCAGCAGGAACTTGCCCTTTCCCAGTCTCTGCAGAGACCCGAGAGCCCCCTGCTCGGTGGCGGCATCCCCCTGCCCAGCAGCATCCCCCTGCCCAGCACACCTGCGGCCACAGCCGGGTGAGGGGCTCGGGCACGCGCTGGCGGAAGAGCTTTGGCTCATGTTTGATACCTCCAATGTCTACAAGTTACCTGAAACAGCTCTCAACCCTTTTCCCCTCACAAAATGAACATGAGAAAAATAGTTTTACACTTCACGGGAACACAATGGCAGAGTGTGCTTAATTTATTAAAATTGCCACATCTTTCTGAAAGTATACCAGTATGTAAAATATGCATACAAAATACAACATTTAAACAAATTATTTACACCCAGGGCAGCTGCAATATCAAGCAATAACTTTAGCAATAGTTTTTAAAATAACTTGCTGCAGTGTACACTAGATTAGGTATTTCACAATATGAAGGTTGAAATTTAGTGTTGTACTGCTATATTAAGTTCTAAAATATTACAGTACTTCCAGATAAAATATTAATGCTTCTTTAAAAAACAGACAACTCAGAAACTAGCTTGTAGATTGACAGAACACTACACATTTCTCTTTGGGGACTGAAAACCACAGCAGATTTAGACACAAATGTAATAGCTACATTCAAAATACATTCAGTCTATTTATGCCAAAAATACATTCAGTATAACTTACAACTTATTGCACATTTCTTGTATTCTGTAGAAATATACTGTACCTCTTAACACTTATTTCCCATACATTCATAAATTGTGCTGCCTGTTAAAACAGAACACAGATGTCTTTCCCTAAAAGCTTCACAGGGATTGGGGTGCCACAGCACGCAGGGGTGACCCCCCCACACACCCTTTGGAATCACAGACGCGCAGCTTGCACTGCCAAGGTAAGAGTGGTCCGATTCACAGGAGAAGTTTAGCTCCAGGTGCTGCTGCTGGCACGGCGCTCTGCACGCAGGCCAAGGGCAGCTTCACAAAACCGACACTAAACCGCAGCAGGAATTTTTGAGCCGTAATCTTTATCAGCACACACCACTACACACAAATGCACTTCTGCGTCAATATCTGCAGACCACAAATGATGCAACAGAGCGTCTTCCCACGCACCCTCACAATGAAACCCACCACGCGGGTGGGAGCCCTGTGGAAGCCCTACCTGCCACAGACCCAAGTCCCGGTGCTAAACCTGTCCACGTAGTGGTGAGGCAGTTCGTAAGATACCATTCTCAACAGCCACAAATTAAACACAAAAGCTTCCTTCCCATTAGCGGTGATGTGCTGGGGACATTCTTTAGCCCATCAATGGTCACAGGAGGTCCCAGCAGCCAGGGACTCCAAGACAATCTTGCTCCATTCAGTGTTAAGACCCATTGCAGCAACTAGACATATTTCTAAACAAATTTATAATTCCTGAATCTATTACCAAAAAAAAAGAAGTGACAGAACAATGACTAAAATGTTATAGGATTCTTTACAGGGTTATAGGAGGGAATGATCTTGGCTAAGTGCAAATGACTATAAAAGTAGGAAGTGCAAAAGAGATTACAGTTTCAATTTCTCAAGGGGTATTTGGAGGCAGCGGTTAAGGAAGAAAAAAAAAATTAGGTGCTAGAGAAAATGTTAATTAACTTTCCCTTTCAGTTCATATTCCACGTTAAGTTTTAGGTTGTTATTAGAAGCAAATTAAAAAAATTAGTAACTCCCCCAAACTAGAAGCATCAATTAGGAGAGGCTAAATGTGGTGACTGGTCTTGAGCATCCTTGAGCTTGAAAATTTTTGCGAGCTTAAGAACTTGTGCTTTAAGTGAAGATTAGCGGGAACATTAGTAACCTCTCAAGAAACCTAAGCCTCCCTAAAAACCACAAAGAAGCGTCTCAGCATAACCTCTGTTCTTAAATTTGAACAGCACAAATCTACATTGAGGGAAAAGGCCACTAGAACAAGGGGGTTGGGTTTTTTTTTTAAAAGGAGTGTACAGTTTACAAACATCTTAAAGCCCAGTACAACAACATCAGCCCCTTGGTTCAGTTCTGTTTAACTCTAGTTTGCTGAAACATACATTTACCTCTCAACAACAAAAGAAAAAAGAAAAACAGTGCAAAAATGCTGAGGTAAGTGAAAAGCTAGGGCAAACAGACCATAACATCTCATGCCATGAGATATGCACAAGAAAGGATTTAAAGTATTCCCAGGGCTAGAGCCATGACCTGGGAGAGGTGCAGCCGAGCATCCTCCCCTTCGCCCACCTCCCCAGCTTGGCACCAAAAAGGTCTTTTTCAAATTCCAGGGTTGTTCAACAATTTGCAGAGACTCAAGAGGGAAACTGAAAAAACATAGCCTAAAAATCCACCACCACGGAAAAGTGACCAAATGGATAGGACAAAGCAAGTGGCATTTACAACTAAAAAGAAGTTACTGATGGTGGTTACACTGGTGTCTGAAGCAAGATTAAACTAAAAAACGCAAGGGGAGCAGGCTGTACCCCAGGGCAGACTGCAGAGGAGCCGCAGAGGAATGCAGGCTCATGCCAGCGAGCTCCCCCCTGCACATCCTGCCTGATTTCACTACACCACGGTGTAAATAACAACCGGGTGTGCTGTGGCATAAGGCCACTGTAACAGCCGCACGAGCCTCGCGAAGGCAGGGACCATATTTATTTCAGCAGACACAACACGCACAGTCCACACCTCGGTCCCCAGAGCGGAGGAGGGCTGTAGGAAGTACTGTCCCTGATTGCTGGTTCACTGCTGTGGTACCCAGTAAACCCTCCTGTAAACATCTCCTAGCTCTACCCTGAGAGTGGGTCACCAAAGCGCCTTATGCCAAAAAGCACATTTTTTTAATTTCACAGTGCAACTTAAGTCTAGCATGGTTCCTGACCCAGAGGAGCTTCTGCACAGACACCACATTCCTCCACCGTGCAATCCAATTCACAGGGAAAGAATCCCCAGGAACAGTTATCAGATACACTTCAAGGGCACAGATACTTTCAAAGGATAATATAGATAAAAAGTGCATAGGACTGAATTTAAAATGGAAGAAAAAACCCTAGAGAGCATTCTGATCACTTTCACTGTGAACTTCAAGGAATGTCTCCATTTTAGGCAAAAAAAATTAATAGTTTTAAAAGTGGTATAAGAGAAGCTAATGGTGTCCCTTGGTCATCCTGCGTTTTGTATGGCAACTGGTCAAGTTTTCACTAATGAGTCTTAAAGCATCAAGGCTGCTGCAACCACCACAGGCTTTGCTGTCGAGATGGTTCCTTCACACTGCTCAGCACACACCACTCTTTCCTCCGGTCCCCTCTGAACAATCATGAACCTGCTCAACCACAAACCGTATTGCTAACGACAGAGACCGTACCTGCTCTCAGCGTAGGGGCGGGTGTACTTGGGATGAACTCGATTCTGTTGCATTCTCCTTTTGAAACTACAGTACTTTTTGCTTTAAAATTATTTTCTTCCGTTGTTTCAGCATTATTTTAAACAGCTATTTGTGTTTCGTGACTTACGACTCCAGCGTGGGTAGGCAGTGCTGTGATTGTGCAACTGCGTGACGCTGCGAGGCGCAGGCGTTCAGAACACGGTGGAGCCATTTTCAGAGTTCCTCAGGCTAGTTGTTCACGGGTACGCCACACCGGCAGGTCACCCTGCAAGACGACCCTGTCACTTCAGTATGCTTCACTCTTTGATACATTCTCCTTGTTAATTGTTCTAAATGACTGGGTTTAATGCATATTTTAACACACTACTATGGTTGTTCGCAAACATGTGATTCTTTTTTCTCAGAAGAGGAGCTAACCGGGTCTGCGAGCGCCAGGAGCTCTGGAAAGACAGACCGTTCCCTTTTGGGCACCTTCCGGAGTGCTAAAACAATTCTGAAAAGTCCATTTCACCTGCATAGTTTAAATACTTTTGAAGAAACAGTCCTAATACTATTTAAAATCTCTTTTACTCCACTACCATTGATTTCAGACACCTTATTCTGCAAATTCAAGAAGAGTTGATGTCAATGGATAAAACATTTCCTTTTCCCACTTAAAAAAAAAAATAAAATCTTTGATTGTTCCTTTTTAACATAAGGATTTTTTTTCAAGTTACATTCTACAAGAACAAATGCTGGATCTTGTGTTTGCAAATCCTTTGGTACTCAGGTCAGCATCACACTTTGGATCATGCAGTTGCAACAATTACCCCTCAAACAGCTTAGAAAGTACGCATCTGTTAAGCTCCTTACTGTAGCTTATGCAGTTGAAGCACATAAGAATTAAATCTGTAAGATGATTTTGATTAAATCTCAGAAAGCATACTGGAGACAAATCTACTAGCAATCTAGTAGAAATATTGTCCACCATTCAGCTAACAGACCAGCAACAGACTTGCATTACTTAGCAAAAGCAGGAGCGACTAAAAGTTATGCAAACAGGTAAATTGCACTAGAGCCTATTTACGGGGCAATTAACATCCATAAAGAGTCCCTAATGTCCTAGAGTGTGTGTGTCAGGATGAAACATGGAGTACTGATACTACTGACCATCCTACTCAGTAAAAGTTTAACCCATTCTTCCATGTAAAAGCCCCAATTCAAGAGTCAAAGATTGATCTTAAATACCATAATTAGCTAACAGCTGACACTACAGCAAATTTTTGCAAAGCTTTGCTATTCTGGAAACATCTCTGGGCTTAATTTCCAAGGACCACCTGGATTTAGAAACATTTGAAGAACCATTATTATGAAATGTATAATTTTGGCTATTAAAAATATCAGAATACTATATTCAAATGTCTGGACCACGGAGTGGGGCAGAATTCACAAAATGCCAGAACATCAGTGAATTTTGAAAAAACACCCCGCTTTTGATAGCTTGCAGTATTATGGAAATACGATGAGAGACGTTAGTACTTTTCGCCAGGCTGGCGCTAATTACAGAAATCCATATGAAACCTCTGAACAGGCTACACTGGCTTCCTGCAAGGACATCAGCGCTTCAAATGTACATTTTAACAGGTCCCTAGGCTGTGACAGACAATGGCAAACAGTGATCCAGTCCAGAGCGCAGGTACCTTTGAAACACTAATTTTAAGTGGCAAAAGCTAGGGCAGCAGAAAGCACATTCACCTCCCGAAGTCACCGGCACTGCTGCAGCACACAGCCTCAGCAGGAGCCTTGCCACTCCTGAAGGCCGCGTGGCGGTTCCCGAGCGCGTGGGCTTTCCCAGATCCCCCGACACAGTGAGGCGGGCTGCACAGTACGTCACTGCAACGGGAAACGAACCTTTCTGCCAGGTTTCAACTGTTTTCCAAGAATTAATTTTGTTAAAGCTTCCCCCTAAAACATCAAAAGGCACTAAAAAAATGTTACCAGTGACAGATTGGCAAGATGTTGTTTAAAAATATATACTTTTGCAGTTTAGGTAGAATTTCTCCCATTCCATCCCTACGCATCTTTTGGAAAAGTACTGCCTTTATTATTTTTCCTACTAACTGTTAAAAAGAAAAATTGTCCCTTGACCGATATGTTCAATCAACAAATGAACAGAGTAAAATAACTCCAAATCCTAACTATAATATTATGTATAAAATCAAGACAATAAAAATAAAAGTTAATAAAAAACTGACTAGATGCTTTTGTTCACAATATACATGCTTAGTGGAATTTTGAGCTTTTTTATTTGCTCAGGTGATGATAAATATGATATTTAAAAATGCATTTTACTGACAGCCCCTTTTCAGATTCCTGCATAAAAATATGTAAAAAGCTGGATTAAATTTGGTCTTTTACTTGGTTTGAGGATAAAACATGTGGTTTCTCTTGCAAACAGGCTTTAACCAATACCAGCTATTTCCAACACATTTGGGGTTTGACTAGAATAAAAAACACAACAATGAAAGCTATTTTCATACTGTTGTGGTGTTTTAAGCTCCTTTCCGTGATTAGCCTAGTGTCTAACTTACTGCAGAAAACCAAAGCAAATCATTGACTTGCTGTATAGAACAGGAACTATGAGTCAAAAGCTGCCCCTTGCAGTGGCCAAATATGAAGCTAGATGTCAGTGCTCTGGTCTGGGCACTTAAATACTGAACCACGTTATCTGAGGTAGACCATAAATAAAAATAATATCACATGTTAAAAGATGAACAGAAGAATTCATTCCCCTCTCTTCCTCCAGGGAGCTCTGTCAGGCTTTGGAGTCTTCCTGCACGCAGAGCTGTGAAATCGTCTTCTTAATACGCAGGGCGGTCAGCCGCGCGGCCCCGTTGGTGTACCAACATTCGCGCATTATCCTGCCCATTACTCGCAGCGCCTGCAAATCAGAAGTTAAAAGAACAGGTCAAGAACAAAACCGTCACCTCCTGCTTTTAATTTTTTAAGTGCAACACTGGAAGATAAAATATAGCTCTCTGAAATGGTAATACAACAGCAGTATCACAAATTAAGACCTATATTCAAGAGAGTTCGGTGCTTGGTGCAAAGACAGTTTTCTCTGTATTGATCTGGGAGCTGAAAAAGAGCTAGATATCTGAAACACATTTAAATTCAGGAGAGGCTGGACACCGAGTTCCCTTTGGCTCACTGAAAAATTCTGTCTTAATTTAAATATGCTTTGTAATAAACTGGAAAATTGCTTTTACCTCACAGCTTTGCCACTGGTTTGGAATATTTGGTCTGAGCTTCTGCTCACAAACTACCCTTCTCATATCTTCTATCGAAGGATCAGAAGGCACAACGTCATAGTAAGGCAACTGGTATTCCTCAGGGATTCCTAGGAAAGATTTATTGTGCAGGTAACACAAAATCCAAAGTAGATTCTCCAGAACAAACTCTTAATTGTTTTCACAGGCAACGAGAGAGAACAGAGGAACATTTGGGGCCACCTTGAACAACTGCTCCACAACAGACTTCTACCGCCACATACTGCCAGGAATTGAGAGCGCTTTTGTTCTACTTCAGATAAAAGCGGTCTGGATTGCAAAATGAAGAGGCCAGAAACCTCACCTCCAACGGAGCACCTTCGGGCTATCTCCCAGTACACTAGCCCAAGAGAGTATATGTCTGCACGCTTGAAGGACTCGAAGATGTTCATGTTCATTACGTCATCGAGTATCTCGGGAGCCATATACCTTTAAAGCACACAAAGGTCAATTTGCTAGAGGGAGCTCACACAAAAGACCGCAGCTGCGAAACTCCTTTTGACAGCGATCCCGACCGAAAGCGCGAGCTTTGGCCCGGCTGATGAATTTAACGCTGCCACTGCCTACATCCACACCCATCGCCGCGGCTCCCCATGGCGCCGGCAGCGACGCCCTGACTAGGCCCAGAAGCAGACGGGGGGACCGACGCGCGACGCCCGCACCACAGAGCCGCCGGTCCGGGGCCAGCAACCGCCTTCCGCGCCCACCCGGCGCAGACGGGAGCTGGGGTCTGTTGCCAACACTCAACAGACGCCAAAAGCAGAGGGGGAAGTCACCGACAGAGGGAAGGGCCGAGAGAAGCCATCCCTGCTGGGCGAGCCGGGCCGGCGGTCGGCAGCCCGCCTTCACCCACCTCCTGGTGCCCACCCTGGGGTTCTGGGGAATGTCGATGGTGTTGAGCACCGAGTCGTGCTTCACCGCCAGGCCCAGGTCCGCGATGGCGCAGCTTTCGTTCCTCTTCACCAGGATGTTTTTAGATTTCAGATCTCGGTGCGCGATCGCTGGCTTGCCTGTTCGCAGAAAGAGAAAGCGCTGTCAATTTTGATAACAACAGTATGAATTTTAATATAACGAGCAAGGAAGCAAAAACAGCTTTATTCAAATTTATTACTACACCCTGTAAAAAAACACTGAAGCCTATTTTGTACCAAGTAAAGCTCTGCTAAACGCCATCAAATTAAAAAAAAGCCTTGAGGGCATTTTTTGTTCCAATACCTGCGTTTCAGGAATAAAACTCAAACCCAGAAACTGTAAGTTCACCCTCCAGATTCATTTAGAAAATCCTTCATTAGTGCTCCCCTTTAGCACAGCTGCTCCCACAGGCATCCACTTAAAGACGTGGAAGGAGGCGCAGACAATTAAAGCGGGAAGATGATATTCCTGTTCTCTGTTTATACTGTACCACACACGCTTACACTAATACTGTTTCTTGTGGTATAACAGTTTGTGAAATGCTTTACTGTACTACATCATCCGTAAACTTTTTTGCCAGTACACTGGAGCTCCTTAAAATACTTGCAGGACAAGCGGGGGGCAAGCACTTGCCTTGCGTGCCGACGATCTCCATGTGGAGGTGCGCCAGGCCGCTGGCCACCGACAGCGCCAGCTTGACCATGCCCTCCACCGTCACCGTGCCTCTGTTCAGGTAGTCGAACAGGGACCCTTGCTCGTGGTATTCGGAGACAAGCCAGAGCTGAGTCCATGTCCCGTTATCTACCCGGAGGAAGCAAGATTATTCAGCTTTATTAAAAAAATTAGCCAGGAAAAGCCTTCCCCGTTTCGTGGCTGGCTCAGGCCACAACGAACGAGTTTGCCGGCTGCCGCACCGGGAAGGAGCTCAGGACAACAGCGAGGTTCAAAGTGGTATTTCAGATGGGAGTGGGGGCAGCGAGGGCAATTCTGAGGCAGACACATGGGATTTCACGCACGACTCGCAGCGTACCCTTGTTATCGGCAGCAATAAAGCCCAGAATGTTTTCGTGTCTCAGCATAACCGTCTGGTAAATTTCTGCCTCCCGAAACCAGGACCGTTCGTCTCTGGAGGAGAAGATTTTCACAGCTACATCTTCCCCGCACCATCTTCCACGCCAGACTTCGCCAAATCGGCCTTTTCCTACAATTTCCTGCAGGACAATAGTCCTTGCTATTGTTCTTTGTACGAGCAGAGGTAAACCTAGTTTAAAAAGAAGAGATGGGCATTTGTGAAAAAGTTCAGCAGTGATCTTTAATCCCAAAGCTGGACATTTTCTAGTGAGCCGTACTCATGACTTTGCTTTCAAAGAATACCAAGGGAAAATCTTCTCCCAACCAAAATCTCCCCAAATCATCCTTTTCAATGTCACTTGCCAGATGAGCGTACCTCGTGTCTGTCACTAGGTACAACAGACAGTCTCAGTCCTGAAGTGAGGTGGGTGCAAGCCCTCCGCGCAGACTGAAGACCAGAGGGTCAGGTTTTGATGGGTGCCAGTGAAAGCCTAGCGCCTGCTAGTCTGCCAAGGGATACGAGGGAACCCCCCTTGCACTGGAGACAAGCTCCACAGATTCCTTCAAGGGCCACAACAGGAATTACACACCCTTCAGAAAAGGGGGAAGGGGACAGAAACAGAAAAGGTCTGAAAAATGGGCATGGACGCCATGGCCTGCCTGGAAAATAAGTCCAGCTTTGCTATTCTGTTGACGAAGGGAAAAAGACTGCCTGTGACCAACGCGTAAAAAGCCGTGACAGACTGCAATAACCATGCACTGGCAAATGCCGGGGCTGGACCTCAGCCCTGCCAGTCCCCACACCGGGCATCGCCCGCTGCACCCTCTGCCCAGCAGGCAACGCTCACCACCCTACAAGCAAGGTGGCACGTTTGCCTTTGGTTCAAGCATCAAGATTTGCTCCGAAAGTTGGCAGCGAAGCAATGGCAGCCGCGCCGAGGCGAGGGTGGTGGGCCAGGCAGCTGGGCAGCCCCCACCTACCAGAGCCGGAGCCAGAGGTCGTCATGTCGTAGATGAGATCCTTCAGCGTCTTCCCGGAGTTCACCAGGTTGCACTCGGAGAGGGGCTCCTCCACGTTGGGCTGCTTCGCCCTGCCGCGGGCGCAGCGCCGGCCCTGGCAGGCACACACCGCCAGCACCGCCAGGAGAGACAGGACGCAGACCGGCACCGCCACCGTCACCGCCAGCACCACGGGTCCCGCGCCGGCTCTGCCGGGAGACTCCGAGGCTTTTGGGAGACACAACAGAGAGCGGGGCGGAGGGAAAAAGACGGTAAGAAAAGGGCTGTGGTGCGACAACATATTAAGATTTAATGATTTCCCACAGTCGTCCTGACTGGGACTGGCAGCAGCGAGACAGACCACATTTCTGTAAGTTACGGTGTCTTTCCCCCCCCACACCTTCTTTGCAGGTAGCTTGGGCTCAGGTTAGCACTGTGATCCCCACTGAACACCACCATCTCAGACAGATCGCCCCACCAGCGGTTCCTCAAGGAAACACCAGCGGAGCCGTTCGGCAGCACGGGGCTGGCGGCAGCACAGCTGGAGGTAAGGTGCCATGCAGACCACCGCCGCGCCTGCCCCCAGAACAGCCCCAGGAAAGCTCCTCAGACCCGCCGACCCCTCCCTGCAGGGTCCTGTCCGGTTGCGTCTCCACCTATCTGTTACCAAACCCACACAGATTTCCCACAGCGCAACGCGTCCTGGCCACCAGCTTCTCCAGCTAGTCCCATCTGACTTCTCAGTACCATTCAAGACAGCAAACACCCAAAGAACATTTCCTTGCAATTGTAGTTTCAAAAATGCAGCGCGGACCCTACAGAGAATGCGGTTTTAATCTGTTTGCGTTGTCAAAATGCCATTTGTCTGCAGTTAGCTGATCCCCCGCCTCCCCAGTGCAGAAGATCAAGAGATAGGACCAGCAAGCTCACTGTGGGAGCCCGCCCGAGAGGTAGCCCAGCGCAAAGGGCTGCACCAGCATGCCCACCACCCCCACAGCCAGAAACTTGCGTTCCGCACACAGTAGCACAGGCGGCAGCTCCATACACAGGTAATCCGCATTCAGCGAGAGACACCTTACCGGCTTTACAACCGGTGGGCGCAGTGCCCTTCCCACACTTTAAAGTTGGTGTATAAAGTTCTCAGCACACTGTCCCTGCTGAAAACAAATCCTTGGAAAAAAACACATTTCCTAACACTTAACACATACAGGAATACAAAGTTCTAGTAAATGAGGCGTTAACAGGATTTCTAAGACAGAACGCTTTCGGAATTTGTGTTCATGAAGCTGTATTTCACAAGGGTCAAGAAACGGGACTGTCCTAGATCATTTTCCATTTTAAAACTATAGGGGTAAAAAACACATCAAGAAGCTATAGGAATACATCACTAAGGTATTTACTTGCACTTGCGCACAGACACAAATCCCTTAATGCCCCAAAAATTGTAAATAAGCTTAAAAAAACCAAAACCCCAAACAACAAAACCCAAAACAATCAACCACCACGCCCCCCAAATAATAAAACAAAACAGAAACACGACACAAAAAACCCCATCAACACTCAGAATCACAAGTACCAACCAGTGGTTCTAAAGGCTACAGAAGATTTAAGAATCGTGACCTCCACACCGTGCAAACTAAACCCTTAGCCGTCCCAGAAAACAAAAAGCCCTTCCCTCCTTCTCAGCAAATGCTGAGCGAGGTGTACACTGTAATCCGAATTTTGAGAGTAACTGAGATTCCAACTCACTTCAGTGACTTGGAGTCTCAGAAGCAGCAGCCTGATGGCCCTCAGCATTGACTGTTACTTTCCTCCAGTGAACACCACAATAGACGTACTGCTTCTTCAAAGGACCTTGTCAAGCCATGCACTCAATCCCTCAGAATTGCCAGGAGCAAAGTTAGCTGTGCAAAGTTAACTTGTTCCTTGATCAACAAAATATAAAACTTTGTTGTTCCTAGGCCAGTGCAAACAGTGTCAAAAGGAAAATAATCAGGAAGCTTTGAACAGCAATGACTGAGCCAGTGGGAAGAGAGACTCAGAAAGGTTTTCATGGACCGGCACACGAGCTTGGTGCCCTGAACCAGAGCAAGAATTCTCCCTGCTGCAAGCAGCAGTGACAAGCAGTCCTACCAGCAAATCCTTGCTCCTAGTAGCGAGTGATCTTAAGTGCCTGCAGAGCCTGTAGGTGCTGCACACGTCAAACGTCAAGAGGCAGGCAGGGAGCAAGCCGTGGTCCCGGTGGGACATCCTTCACCCGCGCCTCCTGCTCGTGCCGGCGAGCCTTGCCGTACGGACGCCCACCCCATCTTCTGCTGGAGAGTCACTTCACTTCAGCACACGGTCTGCTGCCGGGTCACAGCAGCAGTCCCTTCTCGCAGCGTACGCTCACTGCTGTCCTGCATCCCCCTCCCAGTCCTTCCAGCTCCTTCCTTCTCTTCCCTCTTTTTTCGCAGCTCCCTCCATGCCAAAGCACCACTCTTTCCAGAAGCAAACTTCTTAAAAATCTTCATTTCTCTTCCTTTTTTCTTTACTTTCAAGCCTGTTTCCTTGCAGTCGGGATGTTACAGGTGGCAAACCTGTACAGGTGAAAAAGAGTAAGGGTTACTGTTGGCTTTCTTTTTATCTTAAAACTACATACATACCTATGTATATACATAAAACTTTCCAGGATCTCCTGAAACTGGGCAGCAGCTCCAGCAGTACTTCAAATAGGAGAAAAGCCAAGTTTGCCAAGAGCACAATACGTTACTTTGCCTAGCTTTTCTTAGCTGCTCCCAAACCAGTTGCACATCACATTGCTGCAGTAACACCTCACCCTGCATTCAGAGAGACTGCACAGGCCATGATTTCAGACTGGCAGCTAACGGAGTAACTGGGTGATGACAACAAGCACAAAGGATTGAGGCATAGGGCAAGGTGAGCTTGTGAGCATTTCCACAAGCACTCTTTTTGTTTCAGGACATGCTCCTGTCTCGCAATAAACCTAAAAGAAAGTACCCATTTTTGAAGGGTTTTTAATATGAAAGCCATATTACTATACTGGCTGTGTCTACATTACCTGGTCATACATTCTGCAAATCTAGGTTCGGTTCCTAGATTTGGCAACAGAATTAAGTGAGACGACAATACGGTTTAAGCTTCTGGGATGTGACAATTTGTAAGTTGCAGTGCACTGTTTGTACACTGTAAACCACTGAAACAGGTTTCATAGCAGATTTTTAAGGGGCTCATAAAAAACGCTCAGCATACCTTTAAGAAAAGCAACAAAACCATTCTTATCAGAAAAAAATGTCCACAATTTTAACAAAGAAGTGATCTGATACATTTTTACTGAAAACATATATGAGCACAATTCATACCGTCAAAGAACTGCAGAGCACGCTTTGTGAGAAAGCAGCAGTAGAACTTAATTTTTAAGAGCTATTTCCCTCCCATATGGCATTTTGGGAGCCAGGCAAGCAGTGGGGCAGGCTGGAGAAAGTGGCAGGTCTAGCAGGGTCGGAGTGAGCACAGCAGGCCAGCAAGCTCATTTTGACACTCTGGGGCAAGGAGCAGGAGAAACCTTGGCTGGAGCAGGAGGACAGAGGAGGGAGCACAAAGATGGTCATAGCCATTCTGGGGATGCAGAGCGAGGCATCAGAGCAAAGCAGAGGCAAAACTCAAAGCCTCTCTCACACCCACTCAGGAGGGTGACATCCAGCATCAGGAATACAAGCAGATGCCAGCTTTATGACTTATGCAGTGACAGCTGTTCAGAATAAAATCAAGTTCAGTGATGCTTACAGGTCTCCTCTGAGATGCTGCTAAGTTGAGAGAGCTCAAGTGCAGAAGGCAAGTTATCAGTGAGACTGGAAGCTGAGGTGTCCGGGCCAGTTTGCACGGGGTCTCCACCGAGTTCCTGGCAAATGAAGAGATCCTGACTGTCTAGAGAAGTTTCTTGGCAGGAGTCAACCGGAAACCTCCTTTGCCATCCTTCAGTCTACCGGCTGTACCAAAGACAAACTGCAGATCAAGGCTGGTGGCAACTACTCAAACCCTTTCCAATTCTTCACAGAGCACACACAGGAGTCTTGAGAAGTACCAGCGCCGTGATTTCTGCTTTGCAGTTGGTTGTAGGCCATCTTCATTCCCGACCCCTTGCAGCACGGTGTCCTGCAGCCAGGACCGCAGCCATGCCCGTTTCTGGGCTTGCACACCATGACCCCTTGGGGATCCTTGAGGCTTCCCACAGCACAAACCACACACAGGAGGAGTGACAAACAGCACAAGTGCAAAACACACGACACGCAAAGTACAAACAGTAATTAAAGGCAGCATCACCAGATAAGTGTGGTAATGTTTACAGCAGTTGTGCAATGTTAAACTCTTTGGGAAATAAGAAAATCCCTCATGACTACCTAAAACCATCAAATCAACACCATTAATCATAACATTTTGCAATCTGATTTCAAATGTACTATTCAATGACTTACTAGTCAAGAATAGAAGCTGAAGACATGTTGCCATGTATGAAACAAAAATAGCCACATCTGGCAATATTTAGCAATTTCACAATATGATAGTTATATTCCAAGTTGTGTGAACAAAATAGTGCTTTTAAGCAGCAAAAAAAAGGCAGGATTTTTTTTTCCTCTTCAATGGAAAAGACATTCTCACAGACAACATTTGCCTTGCTTCTGACATATAATGGGCACCGCAAGACTGCTAAAAGCCCTGGACCATGCATGTTTAAGTTCCTAAGCTATTCGGGGAGAAAATTATGTATTCTTTCCAATGTAGTAAGAAAATACATTGCATCTAATGGAGGGCTCTAGTCAGACATACAGAATACTTTTAAACAATTTCAACAATACACAGTTTGGACTACAGTCTAAAATTAAGTTTCTCCAGCTTCCACCGATTACAGACCCCATCACCCCTTTCATGACATTCAGAAATCAGCTGGGAAAGGTCTGCTTAAGGATCCAGAAGTTCAAGCAAACCCTTCAGGGATACAGCCACGAGATAAACAGATGCATTATCTGAATTGCTATCCCCCCCCTCCCCTGACCCCAGCCCTGCCTTCTCTTTGCACAGCTATATTCTTGCCAGTACCTCCAGAGAACACAAGTCTGGGATGGCCAGGACGGACAAAAGCATGTGAAATATTTGCAGAACGAGAGATCCACAGAGCAGCTATGACAGGCTGGAGCTCTGCCCACAGCAGTGGGCAGACAAGCTCATTTTTTTCATTAAAAAAACCCAAAACAGAAAACAGCCAGCTAAACCACATTTCTGTTACTACTTTGCAGCAGAGCAGCAACACAAACTGTTAATGTTGGCCACTGAACTCCAGCAGTGGCTTTCAGAAACCATCAGCTAGGAAGGAACAAAGTGGCCACACAGAAGAGAAACAACTACATAAAAATATTTCCCCTCCTCTTCTTTTTTTGCTCCATTCTCCATCCTCCCTGTTTTTATCCATCACTAACATTTTAGGAGAGTTAGTGAGAAGAATTGTGTTTTGTCTCTTCACTCGTCATCCACACCTTCCTTCTAACTCTACTCTTGGACCAAGTATGTGCTGGGAAAACAATGTGAGACCTTTTCATCTTGTTCAATAACAGATGAACCAAAGATAAAGGAAAGGGAAAGCCAGAGCTTTGCGCTGAACTGTGGCCCAGCCTACACATCTCTCTGCCCTTCAGGTCCTGAGGAAGCCCTCAAGGTCCATAAACAACTGAAGAAATTTACCTTACATTCAAACACTGCGTTTTATTTAGAAAGTTATTGGTTGAAGGCTGATTTATATATTAACGCAGAAAATGAGACAACTTATAAAACTTTTGGTACAGTAGTGTCTGACTTCTTTAATACTAACATATCCATGTATACTATTCTCCTAGCAGGCCTTTAATGTCTTTAGGCATCTTCAAACAGGTAAATGAAGAGTAATTATTTGTTCACGCAAAACCTACAGACAACATTAAAAAAACCCCAACAAATACAAGAATCTTGCCCAACAATTAGTCTAACTGGTAGCATTCGTCTCTCTTGGCAATATGAACACACTCGAGGGATTTTTGTCTTAGGAACGCTATTGTATTTGCCTTTCTTTCATCCCAGTGTGTGCCACTGTAGGTGATATGAGGGCCATTTGTGCCTTTGTACAGTTTGGGCAACAGGAATAAAGAAGAGAGCTGGCAAATTACTTATTATACAGTTTGTTAATCCCACTATTAGCTTAATCTTTTTGCAAAAAGCCTCCTTTCTCCTCTGACTCATTTTCCATTATGCAAATACAGAACAGAAATCATATGCTTTTTATCTCAAGTTCTAGCGATGCTGCTGTGCCAGCAGAGCAAAGAGCCCAAAACAGAGCAGAGAGGAGACCGTTCTTGCTGTGTGCTGCCTTTTGCTGGAATGACAGAGGTACTTTTGAAGAAAAAACCCTAAAACCAGAGAATTCTTTGCTGTGCTGAAGTTTCCCACCAACTCATGGACATGCAGCTGTACACACTGAACACATCCCCATGTTTTTTTCTCAGAGAGGCTGACATTTTCTTTAGCAAGCCTCTGAAAGCAGTCTGGTCAGAAAGCCCAGAATCCTGTGACAAATTTACAAACCCACCTGCACCCGTCCAGCCTCAATCTTCGGCATCTATGAAGATGGAGACTTAACATCCAGCATCACTAGGTGTTTTGAGATCAAGAGGTTAGAATGAGTAGCAGCACGAACTTTTCTCCACAAACCTACAGACATGCAGACAAAGACACCAGAGCTCAGCACCAGTTCATATCTGGCAACAAACGTAAAGCATCTGAGCCATCAGGCTCCGGTTCAACAGCTGCTGAGTCACCTAAGGAGGTGACTGAAGCCAACATCAACTTTGCCGCTTTGGAGAAGGGATGGGAAGCAAGCTCCCCAGCCTGTACTTGCTCTTCCTGGGGCCAAACACCACCCTCCACCGTAACCAAACACAAGCATCAGGTTATAAGAAGCTCCAGTAGTCTACTCCAGGGCTGCAGGTAAAGGTCTGGCATCTATGAAGGGGCTGGCTGGCAGGGTAAATCCTGCTCGCAAGTGGGGTGGGGGCAGAGATCACAAGTACTGTCTCCCAGATCTCAAATATAGCCTGAAAATCCTGTGAGACACAAGTCTACAACTGGAAGAAGTCTTCTAGATCTCATTAGCAACTCCTCAAAACAGCCTGTTACATGCTGAGGTGCACAGAGGCAATTTCTCGTACCGAGAGAGATTCACAGAAAGGTGCATCAAGGAAGCGGCATGCAGGTAGTTTTCTGCAACCCTGTTATGACATCCCACTGACAGGGGAAGGTCACCTCAAGTCCCCTGCTGGGGCACAAAGTATCCCAGTTAAAATAGTAGAAACCTGGAAATGAATTCAGGGTAACACAGAAAAACCCTAATTACTGCAAACTAATCCTGCACTTTGAAACTTAGCACCTGTTAATGCAAAAGACTGTAATGAAATCCCTGCCAACGACAAGAAGCATATAAAAAGCAGATATCCAGGTTGAATCTGTCCTTAAAGATGTGTATTTTCAGACATTGTAAAAAAACCAACTCAGAACAAGAACCACCTCCTCCCACGCAAGGCACAGTAACAAGAGCTGTACTGCTGACTGAGGCACGCAATGCCATCTACAGTTTTACTACGGAAATTCACGTACAGGCAATCACAGCAAACAAACTGCTTTCTGCCCTCAGAGATCCTCTGGCTGCAAGTTATTTGATTGTTTTCCAGTCACTCTTGGTAACATTTACAACACAAGCGCTTGGCAATTAACACAGAGTCGAGCCGAAGCAGGTCGGCATGAAGAAGAGCTGAAGGACAGCCTTGTGTCCCCGGCTGGGTGTAGCTGCAGTAACCGCCAGGGACAAGCCTGCCAAAGCTCCGGACGAGGGATGTGCACCACACCGAACCTTCTCAAGGCTTCTCCTCCTCCGTCAGACTCACTCCTGCCTAAAGGCAATCTTCTCACATCCACATGCTCTACTTTTAAACTAGAATCTGCATAACGGAGAGAGACAGACAGACGTAACTTCCGTATCAAGATGTCTGTTCCAACTGTCAAACTGCATGTATGATTACTCTTTGGAGAGAGGGTGATGGGAGGTGGGCTGGCTTAAATAACTACCTTGACAAAGCAGGAGTATTTTAAAGACCAGAGAGCCCGCGTGCTAAGTTAGGCACTCATAAACAGACCCAGTGGCTTACTTAATTACCCACCGTGGCTGGCAAGGGACAACCAACCAACACGAGACAAGCTACACAACGGTACACAGTGATGGGCCAGAGGAAGAGGTGACACTACAGACAGACCTCTGGGCCAAGCAATCCTACCCGGGGCCTTGCACCAGCACAATCCAAGCGCAGCAAGAACCAGCTGTGTGAATCCTGGCCTAGCCCAGGCTCAGTGGTGGGAACAAAAACTTTTACAATGTCAGTAAGATAATGGACTAACTGCTAAACCTAGAACTGCCTCCATGTTTTGTCAGACCAGTTGACAGTTCCAGTGCTGGTCACTTGCTATGGGTGCCTCCACTTTAAAATTCTTGCTCTCAGTCAGAGACAAACCCAAGATCTAGATTTGGATTTCTGAGTGCCATATTAAGACTAGAAGTGAAACAAGGAAAAACGCAAGCTGAGCAAGGAGTTGCCTAAAAACTCGCTTTGGAAACTGCAATTTCCTAAGCACAGGAATGTACCTACAAAGGCAGCCTCAGCAATGACATTCAAACTGGTTTTCCCCATGGCAGAGCCCGCCGCCGCCGGCACAGCAGGTACGTCTCCGGCTCGAAACCTCCCAACACGAAGGGCGCGGGTGCTGCAGGGATAGCTCAGCACAGCCCTGGCTCATGCAGCCCAGCTCCCTCAGCCTCACGGTCAGCAATGCCCCTTGGAAAGCTTATTTTTACTGGGGCCCAAATGAAGCTTTCCTACAATTATGTGAATTATGTGAAGAAGGGCTGTCAGAAAAGACCAGCAAACAAATAACGTTGGCACTGTTAAATTTTCGACCAACATGAATTCCCCCAAATGTTTAGAGCAAAGGGCTCAGGCTAAAAATTAAGTAAGTAATTTTCTCTGGTACTGAAATATGAAACCAGAGGTTTTGCAACTACCAGTTCAAGCGCTGGGACGACAGACATGCCTCCACTGCTCCTCTATAAATAGCAGTTTTCTCCTAAGATTCCAGCACCCCAACTTGAAAAAAACAAACCATGGTATTTTATTTCTACATTTCTAGAGTATGATCACTGTTAGTATCTCCCTTCTGTTGTCAACTGAAAGAAAAATACTTAAATAATCCTCATTCCTGCCCCACGCAACAGGTGAGATGAGGTACCAGGGTACAGACCTCCCAGGTGTCAGGCTCCTACCTAGGCTGGCTCCTCCAGAGCGGCCGGTAGGAATAGACCTTCCTCTGGCAGCATCCAGCATCTGCTTGTCCGCACCAGTAAGAGCCTTTTAAATTCTCTTAAGTACAGTATGATAGCAGCTTAAATGCAAGTTATAATGGTAAATTATGTATTAATTTGCATCTTTCTTACCTGTAACATCTACCACTGGTATAAGTATGTAGAAAGGTATCATCTGATAAAGCAGTACATTTTAGAGCTTTCTCAAAAGAGCCTGGATTAAACACAACTCTTGGAAAGAAGAGTCAAATAATGAAACCTAAAATCAGTATAAATATTTATTTTTAAAAAGCACTGAATCAATTTCATGACACAATTTTGAGTCTGGCAGACTCAAGTACTGCACCAGCTGTGTAATACACAGAGCTCCTGGAAGTACAAATCTTTTTCCTCCCCCTAATTGGGACCAGGAATCTTACAGTTTCTCATCCCTGCTGGGCAAGAATCAATGATACTGATCTAACACCGAAGAAAAGCTGCCTCAGAAGGCGCTAAAATGAACCGCAGAGCCCCAGAGTTCAAGACAGACTAACAAGATTACTGAAACCGCATCAGCCAAAGACATCCCCCAGCAATGACTTGCTGTCCTTTACTGCTTTTGCCCCCCAGCAGAAGACCCTACGTGCCATATGACCCGTATCAACAGAGAGGACACATCTGCCTTCCTGACCACAATGGAGCCACTGCAAACCCTTTGCTTCTAACGCACAGGTGCACCAACATAACGTGCAGTAATTGCTCATCAATCCAGATCACAAAGACATGGCACCCAGTGACATGGACTGGCCAAGGACAACGAGGAGAGCTGGGAGACTGCCCCATCACAGGTCATACGACACCGCCAACCCAGACACTTGTCTGCCTGAAAACACGGGGTGCGCTTCCCATATCCAACTCAGAGTCAGCACCTACAGCAAACCGCCTTCCTTCCAAACATCTCTAGTGTGAATCCTTACCCGAGCTATCTAAAGCTGGTCTTTCAAATTGTGTGCAGAAGCGTTTGAGACTGTAAAACTTCAGCCAGTGCAAGGTCTTAATTATTTCCTTGTGATGTGCCAGTTAACAGCTCTCAGCTCCTCACAGTTGCTAATTCACAGCTGCTATACATTGCTGATCCATGCCCCACGGAAAGTCCCCAGAACACCAGTTATCATCTTTCTAACATATAGACTAATGGCAATTCAAATCACAAACTCCCTTAAGATATTCCCACCCATAAAATCTGTCAGGTTAGAAGTCTGTTTCCTACAGACGTTTCCTTTCATCTTCACGGTTAATGCCTCGTGGGCTATCAAAGACAGCATTTGGAGTATCTTTAGGAGATGCAAGAAATTCACTCTTCCCCAAATAGACTTGCAGTTTAGGTTTTCCTGTCTGAAACAAGTTGGGAAAAAAATAACTACTCTTTTACAGACAGCCTTTAAAACACCCATTAGCTGGCTCTCACGGTCACGTGCTCTGCACAGTATTTCTGCACTCTCAAGCTATCACACAAGTGTCTGAACAGCATTTTGCACTCGGACGGCACTTACCGACGGGCAGGCGGAGGGTGATGTTGTTGCAGAAGTCGGTGTAGCAGCACTCGGTCTTCGTGATGTTCTTGGAACTGTGGCAGAAGACCTGCGCGTTCAGCTCCGGGAGGGAGACGCAGGACTTGATCACCTCCTCCCGCCCGTTGGTCAGCATGACCGAAGCCCAGCAGGCACCCTCCGTCTGGCAGGTGAAGTTGGTGTGCTCGCACAGCTGGCACACGCACTGCAGACCTGAAAAAGAGGTTTTCCGCCTCCTGTGAGAAGACCCCGGGAAGACAGAACCCCACAGCAAACCGTGCCAGCTTGTCTGGCCAGTCGGCCGAGGCTAGCCGGTTCACCGCGAGCACCCCGCGGGAGCTCCAGTGCACTGCAGTGGACTGCTGGGCCGTGGGAGAAAGCCGGTCCCGGGAGACCCCCGACAGCACTGGTCCCCAGCACCCACAGATGACAAGTTTTTACACCAGGTGGTCCTTGGTCACAGGGAAGTGTTTAGTATCCATCTCGCGTGGTGGAGAAGACCGACCGCCCCAAGAGGAAGTTTCTGTGAAAGCTGCCTTTTGGCCTAGGTGGGGAGACGGAGGTTCAAGTCTTCAGGTTTATGTTCTCAGCTCCCACGGACTCAAGACAACACCTCAGAGAACGCTCAGGACAAGCGCATGGGCACGTGCTCGATTTCGAGAGGTATATTTAGACACAGCTTCGTTCATTATGTACTGAATTTTAAATAGCATCAACAGCCGCTGTTTAGGTAGCTAGGCTGACTTCCCAAAACACGGCCACCCCTCACCTGTGCCAGCCACCCCCCCCGTGCCAGCAATATGCATGCCTTGCCAGAGCCAACTGGGTTAGAGCAACGAGTCTGAGGAATCGCCAAGATGCAAAGTGCCGGCACGCACCGCCCTACGGACAGACATGGGCAGTAACTACAGACTTTTCCTCCCCCCATCTTCTGAGATGATGCACCTTTTTCAGTCACACAAACAGCTGTCCAATTTCTTTCGGTGCAAAAGTCTGATGACTTCTAAACTTTGCATGTTTTCAACCATATTCATGTTTTACCAAATCAAATAGAAAGACATTTAACAACTACTACATTTTTCAGGCTTCACTGGTTCTTGGAAGATGAGGGGGAAACCAAAGCCACATCATCTCAGTGAAACACCAGATGTCAACAACAAATTTTTTTGCCTTCCTTGTTTTCTTCACCTGCTTCATAACAAACAATTTTTGCTTGCTTCATGCCAAGTTTAGGAGCCTGTACTAGCAGTGATATGATAATCAAAACATCTTAACCTTGGGCTGAAAGCAATTTCTACAGGAAACCCTTCCGTAAGTACACTTTATATGATTATTTTGTTTCCGTAAAAAAAGAAAAGAACAAAACCTCATTTTAGAGCACAGAGACTTGATCTCTTCAACTGTTGCCTTAAACAGTTCTTATCCCACCACAGGGTCCCCTAAATGCATTCTGTACACCTTCCCGGGTCAGTTATAACTCTGCAGGATTGAACCCTGCTCTATTTACGGGAGCAAGGATATTAAAAAAAAAAAAAAAAAGTAATTTTATCCATAAATCCACTTTGTTTCTTTGGGAATTGAGCAGGGGGAGGCTGTTTCTTTTACTTAAAAATAACAGACATCTGAAAAGTTAAACCATGAGGAGACCAGGATGGCCACCAGGAATTGAAGAGCTTTCTTCCGATCACTAGGGAGCCCCCAACAAGCCAGCGTACTCCAAGAGCTGCCATGTTTCTCTCTCTTATGCCCTTCCCTGATCAAACTGGGACCTAAACCAGCCTCTGCCATCACCCCAAGCTGACAACCAGCAAAAGGTTTGTGTACACAAGAGCACCTGGGCTCTCGGTGTAGTTTGCCGTGTCCCACAGCCACAGCTGAGGAGGAAGGTGCGATGCCCGACGGCTGCGGCAGCACTCGCCATGTGGCAGGAGCAGCAGGGACTCGTCTCAAACAGTCTCCAGAGAAGCAGAGAAGTCCTAACAGACGTCAGCACAAATCTGATTTCTGTTTCTGTGACACTATTTGTTTTCTTTACAACAATCTTCATCCTGTGCAACCCTTCTGAAATAACAGCTTGTAGTGTTTATCTGCAGCTCAGGCCCGCAACAAACTTCCTTGGCACCATATGTTCGTGTTTATCCTGGATGCAGGGTACGCGAGGAACCACACTGCCGTCTGTCTGTGGCGGCTTTCTCTCAGTACAGGGAGTGAGCACAATCAATCACCCAGCAACAGAACAGGTGAATATCTTCATTAAAGACATTACTGTAGTCCTAGAAGAGATGCCAGGAGCAAGACTCATCAGATCCAAGAAAGTAAGAGATCTAACAGAAGAAAAACAGACACATCATCCCCAGTAATGCAAAATAAAAGCATTACTTGAGGAAATGAATATGACTGTCGCAATTGTCTTCAGTGTTTCAGAGACCATTATGCTGTTTTTCTCCCCCTTCTCATGGCGTAAAAATAAAATGGAAAATGGTCTTTACGACATCATCCACAGTAGACAGCTAACAGTTTTATTCATATTCTGGTATTTTGCAGATTGCTTGAGAGAGGAGCTGATCAAAACTGTCACTGCAAGTCCTGAACTTGGCTCTGAGGGCACCATGAACACAGGGTGAGAAAAGGATGGCTAAGGGGCTCTGTAACCCCACTTTGACCAATCTAAGACAGCCACTTATTTCCAGAATGAAAGGGCCCTTGCACCACCTCCAGCCTATTTGTAACAAGAGCCAGCTGGAAGTCATGCTGGCAGACAAGTCTGACGGGTGGCTCGCTTGGCAGGGAGAGCAAGGGGTACCACTGCTTGAAGATCAGTATTTTCTACTGTTGTATTCAGAGAGTGGTTTACTCTGCTGGATGTCCTTTTTCTTTCTACATCACTGATAGGAAGAGTCTAACCCCATTTTTCCTTTTAGTTCTGAGCGTTTTGCTCAAAACTGATTTGTCCAATCTGCTGCCCACAATCAAAAGTTCACAGACCTATGGAAATCAGCCCTGTTCCCTGCAGAGCTGTTTCTGCAAGAAGCCATTGTGTGAAGAAGAACAAAAAGAAATAAAGTTTTGGTTAAAATTCTCAATACAACCCAACCACATTATTATTGCTTCTGAAAGTGAATGCATTCAGTCACCTGATGACAAGCTGGGGGGACAAGGGACAAGAGCATGTTGAACTCAATACTTCCAGAGAATTTTCATGGGCATTAGAAAGTCCTGGAGAGAAGATGTCTCAACAAGCATTCCCTGTTCTCCTTTGGAAATACCGAGCTCACAGAAGTCACGCGAGGCAGGCGCACAAACTTCTGATGGGAACACTACGTTCAGTTTAGAAGAGGCAGGAGAGCACATGAAGGAAAACTTGTCCGCACCCAAAAACACTACATCCTAAAAAAC
Source organism: Leptodon cayanensis (assembly GCA_027564655.1). Lineage (NCBI taxonomy): Eukaryota > Metazoa > Chordata > Aves > Accipitriformes > Accipitridae > Leptodon > Leptodon cayanensis. The sequence goes on from JANXJC010000001.1 coordinate 53,683,216, forward strand.
ATTTTAATGTATGTTTGTCCTCGCACACTTGAACTGTTGTCTTTTTTTCATCATTCCTTTTCAAAAAGCTGAGAACCACTGCCCCAGCGGGTACAAGCCTTCAGCCTGTGCTTCTCAAGCCAGCTCCTCCCAGCTGTCCTATTCTGGTCCTCACCCCATCCTAGTTCTTGTCCCTCCCATGTTAGGCAGCTCCAGACTCCCACTGCCACCTAATCCCAGGAGCTCTCCCCAGGAGTGCCCACAGCTGCCATCCGCTGCATCCTCTGACCGCCTCTGCTCCCCCCAAGGTGGCTCACACTCCCTCTGTACACCCCGCCAGCTCCCAAAGCCTCACTGACGCATCCTCCCAGTCCGCACGTCCCCTTCTCCACCCTCTCCCAGCTCCTGCTTTACTCCCCTGCTCTTAGACCCGCTTTCCTTCCTGCGGGGTCGCCAGCTGCAGCATGAGCCCCCGCGGCCTCTCAACCCCAGCTCCATCAGACTCTTCCCCCACCTCTCGGCCAAGGCTCCGTCCTCTCCCTGCTCGGCAGCAGCGTTCGGTGCCGGGGCAGGGGAAGCACCGCGCCGGCAGCACTGGGGAGAGGCTTCTCCGCTCTCTGTTACTTCCCACAGCCATGCACCATCTGAGATCAGCTGCTCCAGCCAAGTCTTCCTAACCCAAGACTTTCTGGGCTGGGACAAATTTGGGCTGGCAGGTGATGGGCGGTGGAAGTCAAATGGGCAATGCTGCGAGAGCTGGGAGTAACACGCTGGTCGGCAAGAATGAAGACTTCACGCATCTCTGCTGCTAACAAGATTCAAAAGGGTCCTACTGAGAGGTGAAATCTGCACTCTCTCCCCCTTCAGCCTCATATTTCAGATTTTCCTAGTGTTGTGTCTTATGCCATTGCTCACCCAGGGTTAAATGCCGCCCTTTCACAGGAAAAAATCCCAGGAAAACAGTACGGCTAAATCTAGTCAAAGACAAGATCAAAGTTTGAGTTGTGGGCAAGATGAGACTGACTCTTCCCAGAAGGTTTATATAGACCACTTTTAAATATAATTCTACAAAAACAGAAGCCCAAGGTTCCCCAGATATCTGCCTGTGCTACTGGCTAACTTCTCATGTAGAAAAAAAGATAGAAAACTCAAAACAGCCACAAATACTTGACCCTGTTTCCAAGAGCATTTATCAAGAAGCCTTTGCTAATAGAGCAGAAAGATGACCTTAAAATATAACCATAAAAGTACAATTTCCCTGCACCCGTTCTATTTATCAGCTGCCTCACCTCAGTGGAACCAGGAGAAGAGGAGCCTGGACCCTTGTGAACATGCCCTTGGGAAGATCCACACTCTTCCTGCTCCCAGACACGCTGAACAGGGGTAGGTGACAAACCCCATCAGCTCTCAGCTCTCACCCAGCATCGCATCCCCGCACTGCGCCACGTGCGTAGCTCCTCACAGACACTTGTACAACTACCTGAACTCTGCCGAGCCGGTGTCACTGTCCCCACTGACATCCTCAAGGACACAGGACTCGCCAGAATTTGCAACTTACCTATGCTGACCCACTAGGCACGTCTCACTGCTGCTCCAGTTTATTCATGACAACTTCCTCTACTAACCTTTTCTTTTTACAGAAAAAATTGTCCATATTCAGTTCTATAATCTGGCAATCCACAATCACTGGCAATGTATTTCAAGCTTTCAATTTACGTATCTCCACAGTTTCTGCTCTAATTTGACTCCACTGCTGTCTCAGAGAAACTGGCAAGACGCTCGCCTCGGTTTACAGACCAAAGGGATAGCAGCACGACGATGAAAGATCTTCCACGCCTCTCATAGAATTGTTTAGGTTGGAAAAGACCTTTAAGAGCATGGAGTCCAACCACTAACCATGCCCACTAAACCATGTCCTGAAGTGCCTTGTCTACACGCGTTTTGAATACCTCCAGGGATGGTGACCCAACCACTTCCCTGGGCAGCCTGTTCCAATGCCTAACAACCCTTTCAGTAATGCAATTTTTCCTAATATCCAATCTAAACCTCCCCTGCCACAACTGGAGGCCATTTCCTCTCGTTCCTCTCTCAAGCTGCTCAAGCCAACAACCACCTTTGAACCATGCTTCCCTCCCAAGTAGCCATGCTATGCCACGAAGGGAAAGGAAGAAGTTGCAAATATTGACTGAAATCCTGCAAGTCCCTACGTGCAGCAAGAAATGCTTGTTCCCTCCACGGGGAAGGCGCCCAGTGCTTCTCCAGCTCTGTTCCCAAGGACAGTCCTGGCAACATTACCAGTGCTGCACTGTTGGGGGGGGGGCGGAAATCGGGACTTCTGCCACCATGGAAACCAGGGAAGTGGAATAAGGTGATTGTGAAGGAGTTAAAGGGAAAAGGATCAAAGAGGCAGGAGGAAAATGTGCTCCCAAAGTTTCAAAATAAGGCACTCTTTAATCCAGTAACAAGCATGACTCCTGTATTTACCCAAGCACAACAACATTTCCCTTAAAACGTTGCATTCTCTGGTTGAGAAATCAGGAGAAAGTGAACAACTGAAATATGCCCTGGCCCCAGAGAGCTATGTTAGGCATCCAAACTTGGCTACCAACGGCTACAGTTCTCTGAGCATGTAATTCTCCAGGAGTCATTAACAAATGTGTCCTGAATCTCCCCAAAGCACCGCACCCCTGCAGAGGCCGCAGCCCCGTGAGGGTCACGAGCGCGTTGTCCTGCCGTGAGCGGCGGCAGAGCCCAAGGCAGGGCCTGGGGCACAGCAGGAGAGGACACGCCGCGGGTTCCCTTCGCTAGGGACAGCAGTTACAACCACACCTCGCGCGGCAGAGGTGTGCAGCTCCTCTTGCCTTCCAAAGAGAAGCGTGGCGCTCGGCAAGACCCAGGTGAACAACAGGAGAAACTGACAGCCAACCGAGGCGACTGGGAAGCTCATTCACAAATTGTCAGATACACAAGGAAAGCAACTTTTAGATATAGGGACCACGTGGAACAGGTGTTCCTGGTTTTAGCATTTTTAAGACATAAGTAGTTTTCAATTATTTTTTTTCTGCTGTTATTGCAATAGGAGCTGAGACTATATACCAGTTTCTTGGATGAGACCCACTATGAATCAAGGACAGGATGACTTGCTCTTCGGAGCAGAAAACAACCTGCATGACTGACTTAAAAAGGAATGTTTTTTTCCTTTTAGTTTGTAATGCAACTGTAAGAAAACACACAGTACAGGCAAACACACCGTGCAATTAACTTATGTAGCAGGAAGAACTGAACCAGCATCCGATTCACAACAAATCAACACAAAGATTCACAATAGAAGATTTTTTTTTTATATGCTTCCATCCATTTTTTCTCAAGTGTCAGCTTCAAATACATGAATCACTAGATAACTCAGGAACAAGAATGATACTACATGCGAACAACAGATGGAAGAATACAAGTTTAGACACCAGCTCGATGAAAGCAGCTAACAATTAAAACAAGTAGATAGACATAGTGCAACCTCAAAAGTTAAGTGGAAAGAATTGAGCATATAAATGGCATAAGCCAATACTGTGGGACTAAAAGAATAAACTAAAAACTATAGCAATAAAAAGCCCGGACTCGCTATCTCTTATGAACCACACAAGGTTCTATATTTCAACACAGACTTTTTACTACATAGATTAACAAGGCATTAATATCTTCCATTAAGTCATAATCCAGTGCTACCCACAACAGTTGGCAGTTTCTTCTTGTGACTACAGGGCAGTAGAGCATTTCAAAATTAAATTGGAAAGCAAATATCTAAGTGGCCTTACAGCAATTAACTGTCTTTAATCATGATGGGAAGGAGGGCTGAACATCCAGAATGTTCCCATCCTCAATCATTCTGTACAGTCATTCTGTATTGTGCCCTTCTAGATGTTCTTTCATTTATTCCCAAATTAAGAGATCTAGGGCTCATGGGAGCGTGGGCTCTCGGCATTGCCTGGGTCCCCTGCCTCGGGCACAGACCCAGCGGGAGGACGCGGCTGCCCTCCGGCCACTTTCGCATGGGAGCAGGGGTTACAGCACTGCAGGACACATACCTGGACCTGACCTACCAGCCGACCCGACCACCTCGCTCTCAGGAGGGTGCCAGGTGGCAAAAGCGTCACTGTTGTAAAAAGGGGCTCAAAGGAGACCATAAAAACTACAGACTGGCTGTTTCCCATTGTCCGGTCCGTTGCTTGTGATGGAGCTAGAATAAAGACCGGAGCAGGCGCTGGTGAAGGTGCGGCAGGATCAGTGCGGATCTGGCACAGTCCCTCGGCAGGCATTCTCTGACCGAGTCCGCATGACTGCTGTAACGGGCCACGGGCAAAGAAACTTCTCTGCCACAAGGCAGAGCTGCTTCAATCTTAACCAGAGGTCAGCCGGTTTGTCTGGTAGCAGCTGAGATAAAAGGCAGAGGGAAACCGTCAGCTTTCACAGCAAGAGGCTGTTACCTGCAGAGTCGTGCAGAAAAGTGTGTTGTGTGCTCCAGTGATCTGGAAAGGGGGATCGATAATAAAGCGACAAGGTTTGCTGAGGATAGAAAAAGCAGAACCGGTTTCAGAGCATCACAAAGATATCTTGCCATGCTGAGGGATCGAAAGCCAAAGGAGAGTAAAATCATGCAGCAGAAAAAACAACATCAGCTGTGTATGTGCAGTAACCAGTCCAATATTAGCTATCACCACTCAGGAACAGAGGCGGCTGTGCCATTCTGGGGAGCTCTAGAGAATATCAGCTCAGCTTATGGAGGGGAGCACAACCGAGAGAAACCAGGAGGAGATCCAATGCCCTGCTCTGCCATTTGGGATTGGTTCCCATCACCCACTTCAAAAGGGCACAGGAGAAGTAGAAAGAGTTACGGGACAGACAGCAAGGGGGTCTGGACATAGATTAAGAAATTGGGCTCTTTCATGTCAAAGGCAATTTTGGGGAGATACAAAAGTTTTATAAAGAAATCCTAGATCATATTGAGAAGACAAATGGGATCAGCTACTCACCATTTCCCATTAACTCAAAAGCTCTCGGGCAGTACAGACGTCATTGACAGCAAATTTACAATAAGAGGAAGCACTTGTCCTTCTCCTTGTAGCCTTGCTACCTTCCCCAACAGCGTTAGGTGTCGATATTATTGCCACTGCTTAGGATAAAGCATTAGTGTATTGAAAAAGTCATTAGACAATTCCACCTTTATGTACTAGAGATTTATAGAAACTGCCATGCATAATGATACAAATACATCCTCTAACTGAGAGCTCTTAACCTGCAAGCTGCTGAGAGCTGGGAGAGTTCAGGAAGGAGAGTTCAGGAAGGAGTTCAGAAAGTATGTTCTGTGCTCACGTCATGTCCCACCTGCCTCCCTCGAGCATCTGCTGGAGGAGCAGCGGTGGTCCAGGCTGCTGAGACCACCCTTCTGCCTCCCATACACAGCCATGAGTGCGGCCAAGCCAGGAGGGGAGAAGAATTAACTCGCAAATATTGACTGAAGCTCTGCAAGTCTTTTTGCACAGCAGTAAACGCGTATTCCCTCCCAGAGCACTGTGCCCATTCGCACGGGCAAAGAGGGATCTGTCTCCTACAGCCAGCCACATTCATGGAAGTGACAGCGTGCTGCTGTCAAATTTATTCTCTTGTAACACATTTCTTCAGAAGATGGAACCAGAATCTTGAGTAATGACAGGTCTTAAAAAAAAAAAAACCAACTTGCTGTTTGGACTACTATGAAGAACATGCAGAAGTTCCCTCTATGGAGAGGGCTCTGGAAAAAAAAATAGTAGGAGCAATAGTAAATTAAAAGCTCACTATATAAACATACTGCCAAAAGGACTGATACCAAACTAGGCAAAAACTAGAAAGCTGTAGAGAAGAGAAGAAAAGCAATTATTCCAAAACTGAAGAAAATGTCTTAGAACGAGAGACATCAAATAGTTCCAATGTTTTCATTTCTCAAAAATGCATATGGGAAGTTATTTTATTAAAGTGTGCAAGTATCTTAATTTTGGAAGGAGGATACTGGGTACTCAAAGTCCCTGTTACAGAAAAGCTCAGCAACCGTGACAAAAAAACAGTAGACAGAAACTGAGGCCAGGCGTTTAAATTAATATTAACTGAGCAGGGAAAGGGCAACAAAACCCAGTAAAATTATTTTTGCTGGAATAAGCTGTCAAAGGACATTTTCTAATTCCTCATTAGCTTTGAGTAGGTGAGGTATCCTTTGAAAATTTATACTTTATGAAATATAAGCTATGTAGCAAAACACTACGTGTGAGAGAATTTTATGAAATACAGCACATACATAAAGCTGAAGAAGAATCTGCTGGTCTCAGTCTATAAGGCGCTGAAGGAGGAGGATCCAGTGTAGGGTTGAGGGTACAAATTCCAAGGGGAGGTGGCTGCGATAACACAGTGCTGACAGCATTTACTGACTCCAAGTCTGAAACGGCATGCATAAAAGAAGAATGCCTAGCATTGAAAGCTGAATATAGTCAACACCTGAAAACAGTTTGACAATCCAGGAAATCACACTGACTTTCTTTTCTACTGCCACACAGTTCCCCTCCAGTTAAACACAGCTTTTTCCACAAAACGTAGGTACTACTGAAGAATGAAATTTTACTTTGAAGATGAAAATTTGAATGTTTTCATATTACTGTATTAAGAAGAGCAAAGTATTTCAAAACAACATTTGGAAACCTAAAAATGTCCCTTTTACTTAACTGCCACTGGTTTTGCCCCACTGTATGCAAGACTGAAAACGTGTACTGCCGGAGAATTAAGAGCGATGTGAGTTCTGCAAACACTGCTCTGATTACCTAGAATCAGCTTCCTGGTAAACATGGAATGAAGAAAACATTGACTTTTTAGTGTACTTTCTTTATTTTTGCCACCATCAAACTTAAGATGAACCAAGAACAGAAAGATAAAATGCCCCTTACCTACTGGCAGTTGGACAAGACGATCGTTGTAGGTCTCTTCCAACTGAACTATTCTCTTCTAGAAGAAAAACTTAACTTGCAAAGACCATTTATTCTGGAAGAAAGCATTCCCAAGGCTATACCCAGCAGTGAAATGCAGCCACCTCTCAGTGAAGGCTGGCATGAGCAGAAGGACAGCCAGAGTTACATCCATCGCTTCAGCGCTAAGGCAATGGAAGAATTCTCACATCTTAGGGGACGCCGGGATTACAGCGTCACTGAACGCGCTCAGGACAGGACGTGCGCTAAAGCGACAAAACCTGCCAACCTCCACCAGAGCGACTTGCAGGTGCCCAGAGTCATCTACACATGTCCAAAGTTGCTGGGGGGGGGTGGGAGGGCGTGGTGGCAGTACCCCCCCTCAATGAGTATTCACAGCATCAACATTTAGGCATCCAACTTGGGCTTCAACTAGGACTTTGTTCTTTGCATGATAGCTAGAGACAATCCAGGATAATTCAGAGCCTAACAGCACTTGAGGTACAAGAGAGAAATTGCATTTTTGAACTGGGATGGAGTTATTATCTAAGTATCTCTTCCCTATCATCTGCTCACTGCTCGACACTTTCATGTCGCAGTTCTGTTAATTACCAGGTTATCAGAACCCTCACAGCTAGGCAGAAGCTGAATTTCTAGCCTACAAAAACAAGGATGGAAAAAAAGCCCTGAGCCTATCCCTCCCAGCACCTGATATGGAGAAGAACATGGTAATAGCTCTGAGGGGCTTCAGCATGATGTCCAGGACACTTTTTTCTAGGGATTTTTGCTGAAAGCTCTGACATCTCAATGCCGTAACCCAGAACTTAAGACAGACTTCAGCAGGCACTCCAACACAAACCCGGCTGAATCAACAGGCACATCCAACAGCTCGCTCCCATCCTAACAGAGGGATGGACGGCTGCACTGCTGCACAGCACGCATGGAGGACAACTGTACCACTCTCGTTCCAGCAGTGCTCTTCAAAAGTGACAAAATATCCTGGCCTGATTAAAGCCTAGAATAATTATTTGCAAGCAACTGGTAAGGATCTAGAGCCTACTCCAAAAAAGCAGAATTAATTTACACCCACTCACCCCACATACAGTCTTTTATCTGTGCAAATTATTGGTAGATCATGCAGTCAAGCCATTAAGTGCTTGTAGTTCTCATCCATGTTGTTTCATTGAAGCTTTTTTATTATTAGAGCTTTTACTAAAAGCAAGGAAAACAGAGCTTCAGTGACCCACAGAAATGAGAAGATAGCATAATACTGGTAATTTGTTACATAGCAGTGAATTAAATTGTTTAGCGAAATACAACCGCTTTGCTATTGCGGTGCTTCTTTCCAAGGACATACTATTTTTGGTGCTGGACAACACGTAGGCTTTTCAATATTGCCAGTTAATAAGGATTAAGCAAACCAAATTATTAAGCTGGAAGAAAGATGCTTTTTGCAGAATGTGGCTCTCTGGATCTGTCAGCGACACACACACGGATGTGCAGTGGCTGGCTCACAGCTTTGTGTGCAGGCAACAGCCATCGCCATGCGTCTTACGTACCTCGGACTTTCACCCCAAATTTACATTCTATAGGAGACACTAGAATAAACGGAGTGTGCTAAGAATTCAGACTGAAGATTCACAAGGCGTTTTCAGCGACTGTTTATAGCCCAATACAAGGACATCATACAGTATGGAAAAGACAAGAAGATAAAGTTGTTTTAATACAGTACTACTCATGTAGCAAGAGTGCAATTTTATGCTATTTTCATGTGTTTATCCTTATGTAGCAGTTTTCAGTAGCAATCTATTTTGCTTCTCATTTTTAAAGAGGAAGTGTATATTGTACTTGCCTGTAAGCAGTAGTTGCTCGCGTGTGCGCTCTCCACTCTGCTTTCAGCTACGCAAACTAACAGCACTCCTACAGTTACAGTGAAGACCCACACTTGCCATTTCACACCTAACTGGTTTACTGTACATACAGGCATCTTTGCCATGCATCGGGGATAGCTTATGAGTTTTGCGGTTTGCCTTCTGGAGTCTTAAAATGCATTTAAGTGGGAAACATACTCTCACAAACTTAGAATATATCTAAAGGCTCTCTTAAGCAATACAAAACAAGACAATTCAGTGCTGAGCGCTACAAGAGGCTGACATGCCACCACCACATATAGCAACACTTTTTCTTACTGCAATCCACACCCTTAACTCCTGTTTATTTAGAAATGCCACAGCACACTGAGTACCCTCAACTTCCCTGAAATAATGCTGTGAAGAGTACGGAAGAGTATGCAAAGCTTTTAATACAACACAGACGGAGGTGACTTAGAACAAAGGTGGTAGGAGCCAGGAGGGGGAAGCAATTTTGAGAAGCCCACACGAGGTAAAAGCAGATAGGAAACAGTAGGACCGTTCACCACATAAGCAGCAAAATACTTTTCCTGTTAATCCTATAAATGTTCCTGAATACTGGGGCACAATGGAAGTGCCTCAGGAGACCTCCGCTGCCCAGCACAGCACCTTCAAACTTGCATGAGAGAAAGTAGGGGATAAAAAGTTTACCAAAGCATACTTAGTCATGTTCCTTGACCAGACAGGTTTGCGGTGGAGTATGAGGAGGTGTAGAGTAAATCAAACAGATGCACAGCTAAACACTTGACACTCTGCAGCAACTGCTGCTTGAGACCTGAAGACCCTTTCTAGGTACGCTAACTCCCCATGGTGCCCCTCTAAAGAGCCGTAAGGGTGATGAGGACGCCTGCCTATCCTGGACCATATGCACGCTTACCATCCCTGATCCAGGCTCTGAAAAGGTAACTAACAGGTTAAGAAAAACAGAGGACGATACTACTGCAACTTCAGAGAGCAAAGCAATGCAAGATTATTTTATATAAATGACAATCAAAGCCAATGAGATTTGTTAGTGCCCTGAATGGTCTCCAGAGGGAAGTGGTAATGGCCACAGCGCTGCTGATACTTTAATTTAATTCAAGCAGACCAGGGAAAAACAAGAGTAGCACAGGGTTGCCTATCTCTGTGGTTCGCTTCCAAACTTGAATAATAAAACAGTAGACCAACAAGGAGAAGAGCTCAGACAGATCAGGTTTTACGCCCCTTGAAGGTGGCAAAGATTTACCAGATGTATGATACTATACAGGAGTATTTCAAACATCAACAGCTAAGCTTTGTTACCCCTCCTTTCCCAAAAGAAGGGATTACACGAGCACTTTCATGGAGCAGTGGGCGCAGTCCTTCCTTTCAGCTTGGGGCTGTGACCACCCCTCTCTGCAAGAGTGTAACGAGCATCACACCAAAAAACTCCTGTAGTGAAAACATCGGGAGGAAAGCAAACTGGAGTAAACCTAACAGAAAAATCTTAAAATGTTCTATTTTACACTGCCTTACTAACCGCTGGTTTAGAGTGTTACCTGAGAGCATAGATTTAGTTTTTAAAGGAAAGGTTGAGAGGAACGGGTGTTTCATGCCACCTACCACGCAAGAGAAGAACCCGTATGGGTCAAACCTCGAGGCCGCGCGTTTCGCGCCCCAGCTCAAAGCCCACCAGCGGGTTGCGACCAGCACCTGGTCCCCATGGGCCAGGATGGCACACACCAGCCTGGGCCACCCTACACGACACCCAGCGTGGGGCAGGCGCGGGGGGCCCCTCACCGCGGCCGACGGCGCTCGCTCAGCCCCAGCACCTGCATCCCAGCAGGAGGGAGAGGGCGAGCCGAGCTTTGGGTGCAGGCTACAGCACCCTCGGGCCGAGATCCGCCGGGCACGGCTTGCCAAAACCCAACGGACCGGGAACTTTTGAGAGCGCCGTGCCCCAACGGCGCGGGCCGGAACCAGCTGCGGGCCGGTCATTCCCCGTAAATCCCAGCTGACCTATTTCTTGCCTATACGCGTCGATCACAATCAAACGCATTAAGCGCCTTAACCTCCCGAGAAACAACGCTGACCCCGGAGTGCTGGCGGGGCGGGGGGGCCCGGGGGGGCCCGGTGCTCGGCGCGGCGGGTGAGACGCTCCCCCCTGCCCCCGCCCGAGGCGATCGCACATCCCGGGTAGCGGCGGTGGCGCGCAGGGCGCTCCCGCTCCCGCTGCCGGTAGCGGTGCCGGTACCGGTGCGGCTCCGCCGGCCGCCCCTACCTGCGCACAGCGAGACGGCGGCGCCCAGCAGCGGCAGGGCCACCCGCAGCGCGGAGCCGGCCGCCCGCCCCATGGCCGCGCACCGGCGGCGGCGCCGGGGACGGATCCCGCTCCCGCTCCCGCCGCCGCCGCTCTGCTGCCG
>JANXJC010000001.1:53701359-53718009 GCA_027564655.1 Leptodon cayanensis
TGTCCTCCCTCTCCCACCCCCACCCCAAATCCACTCATATTCTGTCAGCTCTTCTCTCCACTTTGTTCTCTCTATTTGTTTGCCTCCAGCCCTCAACCTCAACCAATGTTTAGGAAGAACCTAAGGTAACTACAATACGTAATAAAGCCCGTTGCTAAAGCAGCACCATATATGCTTAAATGCCTTTTCACAAAGCTCATGCTGTGAACGTTGGCCTTTTTTTGGTTTGTTTGTTGATTTGCTTTTTTCAAAGATTACCAACGTTGCTTAACTCTACAGCCACGAATTTGGTGAACTGTTTGGGATGCAGTAAGAATAGAAAATACAACCACCTGAATTTAAATTGAACTTCTGTAATTTAAAAGTAGAATTCTCTATGTATGTTTTTATTAGTGTAGAAGTAAGAATGAAAAGCAGCGAGTGCCCTCCCTCCTCCCGCCATCTCCCCGTGCCAGCAGTCAGGGTTCGCCTCTGCGGGTGCTAGAAGCAGCTCCTGCTGAAAACACCTGAGCTGAGGCAGCAGTCTGTATTAATGGACCACTGGTTGAAACAGCACTTCAGGAACTACTAAAAAGCACACTTAAGGGCAGAGAGGTGGAGGACAGCCAGTTACTCACATCTTACTGTGTTTCTAGAGCATTCAGTGATTTGGAGGTTTGGGTCCCCAGTTATCCATGATCACTGATCTTTCACCCCTTGCCTCTAATCTTCATCAGGCCTTTGACACACCAAGTGCCAGTGAAAAAAACAAAAGAAAAACAAAACAAGGGATGGAGGAAAAAAAACCCGCCACACTTTGAGGCTATTGTGAGGCAAATGTGCTCCCAAGTTAAAATGTTTGCATGGCATGGTCCATAGTAGGACAGAAATAGCGTATCCTGGGGATTTAAGAGTCTTTGGAAATGGGTAACATCATAAAAACATTTGCCAACTGGAAGTACTTCTAGGGTTGGCTGGAAAACAAGAATTTTGTTTTGTAATTTGTTTTGCTCCACATCAGGACAAAACTAAGACCTATTGAAATTTTGTGCAAACAAAACAAAACCCATAGATGTCCCAGAATGGCCAGCAGATCAGTAGTTACCACTTACCTTGGTCCTCCACATCCCAGGTCAGTGTCCTAACTATGGAGCTGTCTTGCAGTCTGTCTGTCTCTCACTGTTCATCCAGAAATGCTATGAAATCTTCCAAAAATTGACATCAGAACGATACATTCCTGCCAAAACATTATATTGTTGACCATAGCAATTAGAAAAAGAGTCAAAAAATTCCCAAATTGTTCCAAGAATCATTTTACAATTCTTTAGTCACACCCCTGCCCCTGCCAATGCTGCTTTCTACAGCCCTGAAATCTATTAAACAGTACCCCATAAATCTATTGAAAAGTTCGTATTAATCTGAATGGGTACTTTTTTGATGAGGAGGGTAATAATGGAACTTCCCAGAACATTTTACCATCATTCAGACATAAGAAGTGTCCTAAGAGTGGGCATTAGTGTAATTAAAAAGTTAATTCTCTAATGGGACTGCCCCCTCCGCCCCTTACCTCTGTTCTGGGGATGACTGGCAGTGTCCTCCTCTCTCGCCATCCCAGCGCTGACGGTGCCACCTCCTCCTCACCTGCTCTTGCTTTCCTCCTCCTCCTCCTCCTCCTCCTCCTCCTCCTCCTCGTCGCAATACTGCCGGTGCCGAAACAGCAGCCACTGCAGGGGAGACAGCAGCAGAGCCCCAGCAGGACAAAGCTGACGACTCGGGCGCTTGGTCCCGTCTCCTCTTTGTTGCCTTCTGCAGCACTGAGCGTGAAGCATAAGCTAAGCCCAAGCCAGCTTTTTAGCTCGTCCTCTGCTTCGTGCCTGACCTAACACAGTGAGGACTTGACCTTCCGTCCACTAATCATCAGTGAAAAGTACATGCGGAGAGACCGCTGCTCACAGGAGGACAGTTGCTAGAGATGTTCCCGAAATGGTGTCCTCACCAGTCATATCTATACTGGTGTGGACAGGAACGCACCGTTTCAGTCTTCCCATCGCTTCAGAACCCTAACCCTGGGCTTTGGATCAGGTCAGGGGTGCTGGGCATCAGGGCTTATTCAGTGTATTTTCTGTGGGGAGCTCCTGGTGGCCTGTTTTGTAACCATCTCCTGGGGGAGCAAGATGAGAGGAGATTCCCCAGGAACAGCAAAAGGAAAACTGAACTATCCGCTGGTAACCGCTGGAAATGGCCAAAGGAACCGAGGGTAGAAGTAAAGGAAAGGGCCAGAGCCCTTCCCCTAAAGGCTTCCATTTTAATTCAAGATCCTTATGAAACAGAGCAGAAGACACCAAGAATGTTGAATTCTGTGAAGTTTCACAGGCAATTTTTTAAAAAGGTGCTTGCAGAGAAGATACAGTTTAAGATTATCTCAATTCAGTGAGCAATTAGAAACAATAAAATACCTTTTTTTTTTACTGTTAGCAATGTTCTTTCTCCTAATGAAGATGGCTAGTCACGTACTTTAAATTCACACAGAATCTCATTAAAAGAGACTTGACAGAGTAAATTTGTCACAATTTTCAGCTTGTTTTCAATGTAAGTTGAAATACAATCATTTGAACTCTAGCCACAGTATCAATCGATTGCTATACAGTTTAGGCATTACAGTGTCTAAAGCATGCGTTCAGTGCTCGAACTCCTGTCAGAAAACACTATCGCTTGTGTACCATGTTTCTTGAACAGCTCAAGTATATGACAAATATTAAGCTATTTTTAACTCCATCCATTAAAGATTGCAAGATCCACATACAGTAAATAATCAAACAAGGTTAAATGGGTAGACAAAAGGCATTATTTTTCCCTCCTTATTTTGCAACTTCTTTGTACACTGAGTTACAGTAAGCTTTTCTTTGCAAGCAGTTCTGCTATTCTTATAAACTGCTCTTTGGGCCTTTCCATTTCCTCCTTTTTAGCACCTATGTTAAAGATATGCTCTCTTTATAGGAGGTAGACAATGTAATGTGATAGCTATTTTTGCAAGTTTTTAGAATAAAATTCCTGGCTAGCATCCAACAGCTCACTATCCCCCCCACCACCTTTGGTAGGTATTGCATTTTAAGGCTCCAGGTTTTCCAGGAGAACATTCCAAGAATGAAAATAGATCTACACCATGAATCTGAAATATTTATGATATTTGAGGTCAGGGCTTTTTGATGGCGAAAAATGGAGAAGACTGCTGCAGAGACCTATGGGGGAAAAGATTGGCATGATACAGAGTCCTTAAATCTAGTTAGCAACAGCCATCAAGCTTCAGTCAAATATGTCATGATCTTTTAAGATCGAGAGAGCAAGTTGACTGCAGGTTTTCAAGTCTTTAACAAAAAAATCCCTGGCCTAGCTAAGTCCGATTTCCTTCTGGCACAGCTCTCCATAGCTGGTGCACAGCTTTCCTCTGTCCTGAAAGGAAAAAAAAGAGCAGTTCAGGTTGACAGAGACGAGAGGAAGGTGGGCACGGCCAGAGGCGGTGCCCTCGAGGAGAAGTTGTCCGTCCCTCCCCAGGGACAACTCCCGGGACAAGCGACGAAGGAACAGACACAGAGTTGGGAGTTTGGGAACAAGGAGCAGACAGGGCTCCAGCACACCCGCGGCCGGCCCGGAGCAGGGATGGACTGGGCCGGGAAGGGGCCGCAGAGGGGAGCGGGGCAGGACGGAGGCTTGCGCAGCAACGCCAAAGGGCGGGAGGCGACCACGCGCCCCAGCAGCCCATCCACAGAAGCGTCACAGCCCTCGGCTGCCACGCGCCTCTTTCCCAGTGAAACCGCCGGAGCAGGGAAGGAGCGGGCGACGCTTCGGCGGCGGCACTTCCCTGAGGCCAGGAGCCCCGACCTTGCGCTTCCAGCAGTGGCGAAGCTCCCTGGTGCCCAGCCCACGGCCTCTCCAGGGCCCGGCGGGAGCTCAGCCCTCCAGGACATCATCCCAGCTTATTTAAGTCAGTAGCCCAACAGCTGGCAAGCCCCGGCGGGCTGGCCGCTGTGGGTACGAACAAGTGGAGCGCTCGGCAAGACTTCCCAGTGCTGCAGCCCCACCTGCGTTATCATCGCCGTCGAGAAAACCTGCAACACGCGCCCCATTTCCAACAAGGGCAATGAAGTTCCCTAGGTTGCGTACACAAACACCCAGACCGAAGGCACGTGGCACAGTGAGCCCGACCAGCGGCTCGGCCATTGGAGGTCCCATGCCCCAGTGAGTTACCACAGCACATTTAAAAGCTCTTGCTGCAGTTAAGCGATCAGAAAAACATGGAAACTGGGTAGAATCGTCAAATAACTCCCAGGGTTAGATCTTGATTTGTCACTTCTACACTGACAAGAGATGAAAATTGCACCCTTACTCCACTAAGGCACTCTGATATCTTTAAATCAGTAGAAAGAAGCAACCACAAAGTGCACCATTAACTTAGGAACTGACCTGAAAGCAGTGCAGCACTGTAACCAGTGCACTCTTTACCTCTTCCTCCCCTTCCTAAAGTACTGCCTCACCACAGCTCATCAGGTCAGTGTGCTGGCTCCTTCTACATGCTGTGAAAGTCATCCAAGAAAAAAAAAAAAAAAAATTTAAGTTCTCCAAGATGCCTACAGGAAGAAGAAAAATACAGGTGTTGAAGCTGAACACAGCATCAGCTTTTCGCTTTTTGAAAGGAACAGATTTTATCCTAGTAACAAACACAGAGTTGCTAAAACTGATGCCAGTATCTGAACGTTGTTGATTTTAGGAGTTCAGGGCTTCTGTGACAGTGAAACCCTCAGTCATTGCACTGGAAAAGGCGGTCAGCGTTTTGATGGGGACTGCTGCCAGAAAAACAAATTAGTAATTGTTGATGTTAGGTAGTTTTTAAAATCCACCTCACATCATCCGCAAATCAGCTGCTACATCACCCACGCAGTTCACAAAGATGAAAAACCCCTGGACAAAACCCTCAGCATGCTTTGAAGCGTGCACTGAAGCCCCACCAACAGGCGACAGCCTGGCAGGGAGGAGGACGGAGCAGCTTTTTCGGTCGGTGGCCGCTGCGGGACGCTTCCCCATCTCTGTCCAGGGGCACCGCTCGTCCCGCACCCCGTGCCGAGCGCTGGCCATGTCCCCTCCAGCAGAGCAGCGGCCTCCACCTGCCCTCCCTCCGGTGGAACCCTGCCTCGTGCCGGGGCAGGGGGAAAACACAGCCTGCAGGAGCTGCACAGCACTGTCTACCCCGTCACGGATATAAGGTAGGAACGTTTCGGTCAAGAACAAGCAGAGATATTTATTAGATCTTTAAGTATTAAAGAGAGTCCTGAGAAGCTACACCAGACTGGAGGACAGGACATGTACACCAGCTCATGTGCTGCTCTGCCAGGGCTACACCCCCAGGTTTAGACATGTTGCTGGGACAAATGCACTACACACAGAGCAACACACAGCAACCAATGTGGTGGAAAGGGGGACGCCTTTTTTTTTTTTTTTTAAATAAACCACAAACCAACCAACAACTGTCTCCCAAGTCTGATAGCTGGCAGGCACTTTGGTGTATCATGTTATAGGCCACCATCCCCAAGAGGACCATGTTCCTGGACCTCTAAGCAAGCAGTCTGGCTGGTACAGAACAGGTTGACCCAGTGAGCAGATGTCCCAAACCCCTTGGAAGATGCCTTTCGCAGACTTCGCACAGCTCTCCACCACACAGGATCTGGAGGTAGCGAGACAAGTCCGTACCCAGTGAGGAACTGCACTTTCCACAGAGAAGGTCCCAGCTTCTCCTCCGTGAGTACCAGAAGTCCCTCTTGCAGTCTCTCTTCTACTGTGACAGGCCGAGACTGACGTCAACTGTGTACAGCTTTGCTTTTCCTGGTATGCTTCAGCTTGTGTCTTGGCACGGTTTCTTGGTTCAGGCACTAGAACTGTGGTGGTTTTTTTTCCTTAAACTGGGATAAAGCAAATGTGCTATTCCCAGGTGAGAGCATCCGTCACAGTACATCATTAATTCTACATTTGATAAAATGCTTATTCTTCCCACACAAATCTTAGCTCTAAAATGCAAAAATGTATACTGTGTTTTAGAAAGATTTAACTTCTCTCTATATAAATGGAACAGCACCAGTAACATCTCTGTTTCCCTTCTCCAATGCCAACCACTATGCCAAGGCTGATCTTTTTGCACAGCAGACACTTTGCCCTGCAGGGAAGAGAATTCTCCTTGTCCCTCCCTATCAAAATAGTTTAATCCAGGTAAATAAAAAAATTCTGGAAGGCTCGATATGGATTCTTCATGGAAAATTCCAGCACAGAAGGCCCACAAGGAAAGTTACAGACAAGTGGGAGGAAGCCTTCAGTGCCTTCACTACAGCAACACTAACTTGAGTTGCTGGCCTCGGGCTGCTTTAGGCAGCTGTCCCCAGGACACCTGTCAAAGCGCAACATATTCCTAACCAATAATAAACAAGCCTTCTGCATATGAAAAAGGGCAATCCAAACAAAAAGCAACCCCCCTCCCCCAAATCTAAAGTACCTCTGTTTTTTGCCTAGCCCTCCTCCTATAACTGGCAGGTGGTCATACCTATCAACAGGACAGCTGAATCAGACAGTGCTACTCATGTGCTGAGGAGTCATTTTATTTATTTTTTTACATGCAGGGCCTCCTCTTACTAGGGGTCTGATATATAGTCAGGCACTGTTCAAATGACAACACCCCAGATCCGTATTGGCTGTGTACAGTGCAAATCCACCAGACACATGAATAATTCAGCTGCAACTATGGAACTGCTTGTGCCCTCTCCATAGTAATAAATGCAGTGACACCCTTAATGCAGCAGATTATATATAAGCATTCCAAATCTCTTTAGAAGATTAGATTTTATGGGGGTACTAGAGGAACACTGATTAATAAACATGCTGGAAAAATAGCGTGGGAGGTGGGGGCGTTATCTTCACATACATCACTTGGAAACTCTCCCCCACTGCCTAAGCCTTGATATCTTGAAGGGAAAAGCAGCAACAAATTTTCTCCTGCGACTGTCCAGACACTTGAAAATGAGGTTAAATAACACAGACCACAGATAGTCCTTCACTGGCTATCACTGAGTTTTTCCTTCTCTGCTCCCAGGTACACCCCCTCTAGCTCCCAAGAGGACTGTTCAGAACACCGCTATTTCTGCTATTTTTGAAAGCATGGACCCTGACTACCCTCAGTAGCAACTATACATTAGAAAAGCACAGTGCCGAATGACTTAGGGATAAGTCAAGGGATAAGAAATTGCTAAGAAATTATTTCTCATTAATATCTTCCACTCAATTTTCTTGATTCAAGTTTGCCAAATAGCCACCTAATTGGAAAAAAAAAAATGTTAGCATTTCAAATAGTTCAGTCAAAGCCTGGACTAAAAATACTTCATCAGCAGGGCATGAATGTGAATTTTCTTTAAAATAATCCCTGGCTGTTTTGATATGCAAGAGGAAGCTACGAGCAGCAGCACCAATGAAAATGACTTTGTCTAGCACATTGATGAATGCCCTGGAGTCCTAGCATTGGACAGACTTTTTTACCCTGCCAGTAGCTTGCTTGGATAATCTTCTTTACCTAACATGGGATAAAGAGGATATTACTTGGGTTTTTTTATGGTTTGTGTTTTTATCCTTTAGTTGGTTATCCCTGCTTTATAGACAGGGAGAGCAAAGACTCCAGTTTTAATTCATACTAAATTTCCTCAGTCAAGTCTGTATCCAAACTCAGAAGAGGCCAGTGGTTCCCAGAGCCCAGCCCTGGAAGAGCCCCTGGAGAACTGCGCACTTCCTTCCCGCAGACCCCGCATCCTGCGGCACCCCACTAGTCCTAGCACAGCTAACAGACTGGTACCCAATGCTGCGGTTAGAAAATTCAGATCTTCAGAGACAGCAGAGTAAACCGCTATAGAGTATACGGAGCTGTTTCCAACCCAAAGTTGTGTCATTCTTCTATGTACACAGTACTTCTCAGAAGATGCTACAGTGCAAAGAAGAGATGGATCAAGTATTTAATATGACCATCTTCCCTAATATCTAGTATGATGCTGTGACTCCGCAGGTCAGCATTTGAGAAAGGCACCGCAAATTCAGCCAACATGGCCAGATTGTTATTAATCACCAGCATGACAGATTGTCTCTCTCCTCCAACATCTGTACTGGCAAATGCTGGAGATGTGAAAACTCAAAGTGAAAAACCTAACCAGCCACTTTAAACTCGCACTGCACACTGAACTTTCACCTCTGGCTCTGTCCCTGTCCATCTGTAGAGCTACCTACCCCCTCGCCCTCCACTGTCCAGATGTCCCCAGCTGTCCTCATCTCTGAGCACTGCAGCAGCCTGGAAGATCTGCAAGCAGGTTGCCTCACTTCCCATTTGTTTTAAGTACTGATGCCTGTTCCACCAATATAAATACATGTGAAAAATACGTATGTGTGTGCACCGGGCACCTAGGACTAAAGAGCTTCAGGCAATACTCTGTTACAGAAAATTATCACTAACAGCCACTCATTTTGCAGATGTAACTGTCACTAGTTACTTCCATTCATATGGCATCTTCAGTCCAACAGTGATCACTCAAGTCATTGCTGAAATACTGTCCCTCCTGGGCTGCAGTTATTTAACAGCCCAGCACGCACCACATACACAAACCAGCTTAAAGCAAACCTGAATACATTCAGGCAACTGAGCCTTTGACTTCCTATTAAAAACTAACAACAAAAACTAATCAGATCCCACTTTTCTGATGTTTTTTTGCAGCACTGGATCTGCTCAGATTCTCATCAAGTATAATTAAGAGACCTAGCAACTGGTATCTCTTCAGTCTGCTCTGTAGAGCTACTGTACCATGCAGTACCTACCCTGCAAACGTGGCTGTTATTTCTACACTAGAAACGTAGAACAAGAAAGGCATGCCACGTGGCTGGAGTAGGATGAGGAAGACTGGGTCTGAGAAGGAGAAAATTACAGAGAAACAGGAGAGCAGAATCTGGCAGACTTAAAAGGACAGAAGGGAACCTCAGAGAAATTTTTTAACCCAGAGAGGAAACACGTCCGACTAGCTAATTACTATCCAGGTGCTTAGATTACCTGAAGGATTTCAATCCCACGAATAAAGGAGTTCTTTTCCAAGGATGAAAGGGCACTGTCACTTCCTAATCACTCTTCCACTTGGCATAACAACTAAGATGAGAGTATAAAGAGGTACAGGCAGAGAAAACAGTTCTCTGGGTACAAAGCTGAATTCTTCCCCATAAGGCTAGGGGATAACATACCTCCTTCTGCAAGACATGCTCTAGGAGGTTTGCACAGACATGACTGATGTCACGTCCAAGGAGAGTACACCAGTTCCCTGCTGTAGTATTTTGGGATCCAGTTCAGTACAGGAAAAAACACACCCAGACAAACAACTGTTAACAGCCTCAGTACCTTGGTGTTCCACCCAGTATTGACCTGGACCAACTCTCTTCACCTGCAAGCGTACGACTGGAGATACCCACTGCTGCATTAGTACACCTTCGTTACTAATAGGCAGTAAGAGAACTAAAACACTCTTTTGTTTGACTTGAAAACATTCTATTTAATTTATACAAATAACTACTAAATAGAAAAAGTAGATTAAAACAAAATAGTTATTCTTCTGGCAGAGTTTAAATGCATATTATATAGCTTAGAAGAAATAAAATGCATTTTCCCCACAGCATTCATGACCTAAAATTCTAGTTAGTTCCTCCATTGCTTTCCTCTTCTAGATCGGTAAGATACTAGACACAATGTCATGTGGGTAATGGCTATATATATGTTCCGTATTTGAACTGAAAATATGTTACAGACCACACACCTACAAATGTGAAGCACTTAAAATGTGACTATCGAGTTGTAATATGGTAATACAGAAAACAATTTATGTTTCAGGTTATATTGTGTTACAAAAACATCTGTGTAAGAAATCATGAAAGAGGCCACATAAAAATAAGCTTTAACTTTATGCACTTATTTTACAGTTTAAAAAACTGGCAAGTGCACTAGTAATAAATAATTTGCAAGTTTTGTATAAACGAGAAATTCCTAATGTTCAGCATTATTGTAAACATCAGTACACATGTAAAACGCAGCTAAAATCTGACAGTTACATTTTCAGTTTACCAAATTCATTTCCTATTATTCAGGCATAGATCAATGTAGTATACAGCCAATCATATTTTTGGCAAGTCATGTCATTAAAATTAACAGTGACAGTGCAAGTAAGGAATGCAAAGAATTCCTAGTGCAATAAAGAAGAGAAGCACAGGCAATATTGCTGATTAAAATTTACCACTTCCATGTGTTCACCCTGGGAGTGATTAGGAGAATTAAAAAAAAAAAAAAGAAAAAAAAAAAAGAAAAAAGCTGTTCAAAGCCATTATTTAATGCCCTGATCTTGTCTTAGGATTTCTCTGTCTTCCTTCAGGCCACTACCTTTGCAACAGTACATCCAGCGTGAGTCCTTATAGCTTGACCATTTGTGAAATGCCCATTGTAGTCACTGAGCAAAGTCCATATGGTTCTGATGTCTCCCACACAGATGGCTTGGTAAGAACTTCTGCTTCTATAAGTAGCCACATGGGGACCAATCGTATAAACTGTCTGGCCAGACTACTTCTGAAGCAGACAAATGCCTTCCTATCAGGAGAGCACCACGAGAAGAAGGTCAACAGTCAGCTTTCAGTTTATCTAAGGAATTATCAATTTTGGTCAAAGTCTTTTTGATTCGCAGGGCTGTTAGTCTCGCTGATGGATTTTGATACCAGCATTCTTTCATCAACTTGGCAAGAGATGTTAATGTCTGGGAAAAGAATAAAAAACACAAAACACGCATGTAAGTACACAAATCACAAGGCAAGAAAGCCCTAGATTGGCTTAAGCACTAACACAGTAAGGTATTATTGCCTTCTTAATACTCAGTTTTCAGAGCCTACAAAGAGTTTACTGCTATCTATCAAATATACAGCTTTCAAGTGTTGGAAAAAAACCCAAGTTTGATAACTTGGTTAAACCAAGAGAGTAACTAGACAATGGGCTGACTGGAGCGACAAGCTAGCATAATTTTAAACAGTGGAGTTTTCTTTTCTTCCTAATTAAGAAAATACTACAAAAATCTCTTTTCAATGAAACTGACTCCTGCAAGATCAATGAGGGAAGCCAGAGAAGGTACAGGTTTTCTGCCTGTGATTTCATCATGTCCAGCACACCTTTAAATGGCTGGGATTCACAGCTGGCTGGTGCAGCAGCACAGTTCATGGTTCTACAGCTGAAACCTTATAGATGGGTCCTCATGTCCTTGCTGGCCCTAGCCAGGCGTTCAGATTCAAACCAACCTCCACAGCTTTAGTAATAAGGTGCAAAACAGCTGGTCAACCTGAAGAGTCCAGACTGATTCTGATGAAGAAAAATAAACTTCAACACCAGCCTTTCAAAAAGAACAACAGTCCCTTATCCTGTAGTCAGGAGAGAGACCAAAATTCTGTTCTAAATCTGCATGCTTATAAGCCACAGAAAGTCCTACTCAGGCTACCTTCCCCTTAAAGAAATTTCCACTTGGAGAGAGAACAATAACATAGGAAGAGCAGCTTTAAAATAGTTATTGTTAAATCATGCTACTAGAAAGCTAATCTGTGAATAGCTCAGACTTAACAGTTTTAAGTTTGCTCATCATATTTTCTTCCTGCTCCAACGTAAAGGTCCACACCAGCATGCCTCTGAAATCTGTACAGGTAATGCTCCTGACAAGTAGCACTGAGATCATTTCAATTTCAACTGATAACTGAAAATAACTTTCATGACTTTATTTCAAAAGAAGAAAGGTCAGCTTGTATTTTCTGCAAAGCACCCACAGGCACACCCACTTACAGGGTCTGAGAACCATCTGTTGGGAATGTTCGGCCTTTGCTGATCTACACAGACCACTTTTCTCATGTCTTCAAAACTGGGATCATTTGGAACCAAGTCATAAAATGGTGGTTTATAGTCTTCCACGATACCTGGTGAGACACAAACAAGAGAGGCATTATTTAATGACCATGTCAGTGCAACAGCATTTCTGCACTGAAAGAGAGAACACATGACCCAGCCATCTAAGAAACACAAAAATCTTTTAAAAGTTAATACCACAGTGTCAAGCAGCCATTAAAAAACAGAATAGCACTATCATACAAACAGCTTTTTCTACCCAAAATGTTAATTGATTGGCTCATATTACAATTCCACAAAGTAAGAACTATATCCATTTTGCAGATACTTGAGCTAAAATGACAAGAAATAAATTCACTTGCCAAAAGGCCACCTTTTATAATGCAGGGAGGTTTACTGACTACCACAAAACTGGGATTTCTGCTAGCAAATGTAAAAAGTTTAAGCTCTGCATTGTGGTTTTTAATAGGCTTACCACACACTTTGCATGGTTTTACGAGTCCTGAAAGAGTCCAATAAGCATGTCAGCATCTACAGACCCTCATGCTAGTGCTTCAAATAATTTTATTTCTTGTTATTAAAACAGTAGAATACCTAAGGTAACTGGCACTGCATGCCATCACAAAGCTAAACACCCGAGAGCCTGTGGCACCCAGTGTCTGAATGCATTTTCTAGGATTCTGCATTGAAAAATGAGTTTATGTGTGTACTCTCACAACTTGTCACCCAGCTTACATAAAACTGGCAGGCTAAAAAGCCTTTTGCCTACTAAGGCATGCAGTAGAGCACTACTGTTTCATCAGTGGATTAAGCCCACAAATGATCTACAGGGAGTTCAACTTTCTTAGACACTGTAAAGCCAATTTAAAAATTGGTGTTCAAAGACAAGGCATTTGGGTCAGCAGCTTGGAAAAACACCAAGTGAATGAGGCCCTCTAGGTACAGTAGAAACATGGGCAGAACAATCTTCAAACTGCTTTTTAGCAGACTGGCAGCTCTCCCACAGTCAGATATACATGAAATCCAGGAGAATTTCTGTTGCTCTGGATATATTGAAGTTGAAAAGAGGTTCTCAAACTTTGCTATAGTGGTTGAATTTTAGTATTCTTGTTCATTGGAGATGAAGATCAAAATCCCATAGATACTCAGTTAAAAAAAAAAAAATCAATCTCTAAATCACTATCTGTGGTGACTAGTTGAAAAGGGAAATGGTCTTCAGGAAATTACAACTACCTTAAAAAACAGTAGGACAGTTCAAAGATCTGGCTACCCAAGCAGGTTACCATAACAAAGTAACTAGCAGACTACAGAGTTTGCCCTATGCTATTCTGACATGGATGCATGCAGAAGAACAAACTATATCCTATGCTGCATAAAGAAGCATCATCCACCCTCCTCCTGCGAGCAGTTCATAATTGCATATACCAAACATCACCTCCAGGGCTGAACTTTTGCCTTTACACTCCTCCTGCTTCCTCCCAGAACACAGAATAAAAGTTTATTGTGAGAACTCAAAAATACAAAAAACCTCTTGTACATCCTCATTATTTATCCTTCCACCTCAGATAAAACAGTGGCTTTATACGAGTCAAATGTAGAACTTCAGAGCTACATCGTTTAGCTCTGAAAATGTTTCCAGGGTCATTGGGATATTACAGATGAACTTTGTCACTAAAGAGAGAGTCTGGCTCTAATTCACTATTTTTATGTGGTCTTTCCAAAGTATAGGGCACATAACTGGCTATTTCAGATAAGACATATAGTAATAAATATGAAATGAAGCAGGTCTAGCCTTTACTCCAATAGAGTGACTCTAGAGTACTCCGATCTACCACAGCCAAACGTCACAGACCCCATGGGACCACTGCTGGCTCCACAGCAGCCCGTCAGCGGTGCCAGCGAGCCACTGCAACCTCTAGCCCACACCACTCCGCTCACAAAACCGTCACTGAACTGTGACACGCTTCCCTCGCCCACTGCCCCCAGAAAACGAGCCAGCCCCTCGCTACGAGGGAGACCCCAGAGTCCTTCAGCACGACCTATAGCTTGCCGCTTTCTGGACAGTTTTAAGATTACTTCTGTCATTTATAATATATTGTATTTTTTTTCCCTTGGGGTTGCTGGCTTTTTGCTACACAAATCAACTAGAACTCACACATACAGTAGTGTTTTCTTCACCTTTATTCCTCATTACTTTAACGTCAGCTTGTCCTATGCATGCACGACTCAACTACTGGAACAAAGCAAGATCTACACAAACACCCAAGCAACAGATCCAGCCTTGCAGATATAATGATGATCACTCCCCAGGGGTGGCTTTGAGCAGTAACTATCTTTCAGCTTCTGGTGTTACTATTAACATTGAACAAGATCACAATAATGGGAAGAACAGTGAAGATTCACAAGGAACAGAACTCTAAGTGCCAGGCACCAGGTAAGCAACGATGCAAGGCACTGTACACTAGGAAGGGAGCACATTCATAAAGCAGTGAACAACCAGTCTACAAGGAAAAAGTACAGGCCTATTTAAAGAGAGTAAAGCACTGATCTGGAGGCTTAAATTGCATTTTCAAGTACAGAGAAATGTTGAGTGGCTCCTGCTACAGCACAAAGACAAGACACAAGTACTCTTGGTTGTGGCAAAGGAGTTTCCTATCACATTTTCTTCTTTATACTAAGCCATAACAGGAAAGTACTGAGAATCACTGTGTCACCTTGAGGACCATTAGATACGTTTTTATATATATATATATAAAATTAAAAATGTAAAAATAAATATTAAAAAAAAATAAAAAGAAAATTTTAAAAACTGTCAGACTTACTAGTCAGATTACAACAACTTCAGAGCCTCCAAGAACTGAAGTATCAAACCAGGCTGACTCACTGGAATAGACTCTGCATTTCCATCCAGTCACTGAGAGATGGCAAAAATTCCTAGCATACATAACTGACAAGTGCCTCTAGCCCACCTAAGATACACCATCACCCAGTTCACATGAGCATGCTACCTTGACCTCAGCACACTCACTCCCAGTACCAAAGTCTTACTACAAATCAAACAGGGTTATCTGAGTGACCACCTGATGAAGTAATGATTTCCACAGAGCTAAACACTCAGACTTGAGAGGAAACGTTTACTCCATTTCAAACCAGTGCAAGGAAATGTAATTACTTATGGCAGCAGCCAGAAATACTAATTCCGGAGTACTTAATTATTTCCAGTTGCTTTGTATCACCATCGTCTTAAAACTTAAGACTTAATTGACATGACCAATGTCATGACGTATCTCTATTACCGTTAAAAGTGCTTCCATGGTGGCCCTGAGCTCAGCCTGAATCAATTACTGAAGCATTTACCTATCAACTTTGGTAGGTCTGCAGTCCATGCTGAGTTTCATACCATCTTGGTGAAGCTGCTAGCGTAACCTAGGCTCACTAGTTTAAAAGTAGCTCAGGTGAATTGTCTGTGAACTGCAGTTACTGCAGCAATACATATGTATCAAAACTTCAGCACGGGAGTATTTAAATAATAGGTACCATTTCATGGAATTTTCATTTCAAGAGGTGACCAGGTAAGACTCTGTGTATTTTTTTTTATATATATTATGTACAGCATACACACAAATATAAGTCAAAATGTATATTCATATACAAAGAGAGCAAGACATCCAATATTCCACAAAGGATTACCAGCCTCCAAAACAGCACTGTGGCAAGACAGATTCCAGATGAACTACTCAAAATTCAAGACTGGCAATAAAAACAAACTTATCAAAAGCTTACATGTGAAGTTTTGTCATCATGTAGGCCAACTAGTATGTTCAAACAGACAATACTCTACATGGTGCCTTTGGGTAAGCACGTACCCCTGTGAGCACTGCTGGTCCCGCCACCCACAGCTACAAACACCGTCCCTCCCCAGGCAGTGCGGAGGAAGACCAACTGCCTCCTCTCATGCGCTGGCTTCCCTCCCCATCGCAGCAAGCATCACCTATTGCACAGTGAATTAATCATCCCCTGCCCAGCAAACCCATCACATCATGGTAACTGATAAACTACAGTGCTCACAGACTGCTGAGACAAAGAAAGTGCAGAATATAAAACTGCACTGAAAACAATGAAGTTACAGCTTAAATTCTCAAGGCACTCACAGTGACATGAACTGCAACCCAGAGGTCTCCAAATATTGGGAAATGCAATGAGCAAGTCTTCATAACTGCCTACGACATACATTTGCTAATAAACAGAGTGCATCATAAGAAAAATTAATACCATGCATTCACAAGACTCTCCTCCTTTCTCTAATTAACCACATACACCTTCAGAGTGTATGTTCCTTCTTCACCTGAGATCATCATCACGCTGTGATTCAGCTGATGTATGCTCTTGTATCAGAACAATACCTATTGCTTTCACTGCATACGTCTCCAAGTAACTCCTCTGACAGTGAGGGGAGAAGGCAGGCAAGGTCATGAGCTCAGCTCCGGCCACCCCACAGAAAGCCTACGAAAATTCCCTTCAGCTCCCAAGTCAGTCCCATGACTGCCGCCAGCTTCCAGCAAGACAGGAGCTGCTCACTATGGACCCTGCACATGAAGTTGCATCTCCCCAAAAGAGCTGACCACCTGTAATGGTTTGGATTCAGCTTTCCCACCGAATGCTCAAACCTTACAGTTTGCAGCCTCTCTTCCCCCCAC
>JANXJC010000001.1:53726991-53739941 GCA_027564655.1 Leptodon cayanensis
GGGAACACAGTAAAAGTTGTCAACTAACAATCTTCATAGGCTAGAAAGACAGGATTAGCTAATAGGATGGAAATTCAACAGTCACGGCCCAAATATCGAACTGATGTAGTTTCATCACCCCTGCATACACTTTTTACCATTTTACAGTCACGTTGTGCTCCACTGTCCCTTGATTTTTCCTGTTTGTTTCAACTGCAAGCTCCGAGAGTATGGATCTCTCCTCCTAGCATGTTGGTACAGTATACAGAGTGTTTGTACTGGGCAGGTGTAATCATTCAACTACCAGCAATGAAAGTGCATTTGCATCTCCAGCAACTTAGGCAGCATACTACAAGGTCAGTGTAAACAATACAAATAGATCTATGAAGTTAGGAGGACAGGAAGGATATGTAAGACTGGGGATACAGCCTTTACATTTCTATCAGCCCTTGCAAAAACAGTCAGCACAGCCAGACACATAAAATTCAGAATAATGATTAAAAAAAAACAAAAAAACAAAACAAAAAAACAACCAACTAAACAAAAAAAACCCAAACAAAAAAAAAAACACATGCAAAAAACCCAACCACCCACAAACAAAAAAACATTTTTAAAAAACCCCAAAAAACCCACCCTGATCTGTGGAGACCAGGACACATTGTCTGCATGGCAAGCTTTTTACCCAAAGAGCCTAGAAGAAATGTATGAAATTATCAAGTAACCAAGAGCAAAGAAATATCCTGGACAAGGCACACTGGAAAAGTTCTGGTTGTTGCCATTTTCATCACAGCCCAAATATGATAGCCTCAGGCTTCGTGCAATGAATTGTGATAGATTTGACAACTATAAATATCCAAATTCATTGCTCTGCGGTTCAGTGTTCTTTAGAGGCACAAATGAACCAGCAGCAGGTATAACCAAATGAAGAGAGATACCCAACACTGATGTCTCAATGCTGCCATCCAGAAGAGACTTCCTGCACAAGCGCTTTCATTTGGTTCTGCTATACAGGCTAAAACACATGGTCTCTCAAAATAGTGTCAGCCTGAGTTAACTTGGGAGCAGGCATAATTCCAGGGATGCACATTTATTCACACATATATACACGCACAAAAAGATGTCTCCATATCGCAGTGAAAATCATCATGCATATCATACTGTACAGTTTCTGATGAAGAGAAATTGCAGAGCATCAGAGAATGTACACTTGGATTTAATGTAAGTGTGAACATTTGTGCCTACTCAATACATACTATAAGCCAAAAGCAAAGAAACACTGGTAAAATGTAGGCCTAGTCCCTATAGATTCACAGATTCATCTGTTTTAGTCAGACTTGATTTAACACCCTGATGAGTTAAAAATTCTAGTTACTTACAGGAAGGTGTTACCCATTCTGAGTTCAAATCGCTGAAAAAGCAGCATAAAACATATTTAAAACAGTCTTTTTTTCCTAGTAGAATCAATTGTTATCATGCCTTCCTCACCTCTTTAGTGGCAGTACAGCATCTTGGCTCAGTGTCACTGCCTCAGGATATCTTTGACCCAAACGCTTCCTAAAATTACTAAACTCACATTTAACACTATTCAATTAATAATATGTATATGCTGAAGAAAAATTTAATGGATCCTTAAAATTAACACTGAAGTCCCGCAAAAAAATAAAGACCCAGAAGAGTTTTAGGGATGAACTACTAGAGAGATTCTCTCTTTAAGGGGGAAAAGAGCAGCAACAGTACATCATTGCCTGCATGGTCCCAAAGCAACAGTGCAGAGCAAGTTAGATACAAAACATCCATGTTCCCATTCTAATAGCACAAAATTACAGGTTGGTTTGGTTTTGTTTATTTTTTCAAATGCCATGGTAGCCACTTTGCTTGATGTTTCAACTTCAGATCTCAAATCCAGACGATCCTTTTCTAATTCTAAACCTTTCTAATTGAACACCATTTAATGAACAAATGTTTGTTTCACAGTTTGACAGTTTCAAACTTCAAATTGAGCTTGCTTTTCTAAAAACATCATTTATTCAACTTAACGTACCCAAACAAGCCTCGTTTCTATTTTCTAACATTGCATTACTGAACAAAGCTTAAATTTTTCAATCATAAAGCACAGATGATATTTGCCCCTTTCTTCTACATAGATCTGAAAGGAATTTTTTCACTTGACCTTACAAAACCAAATATGTTTCGTAAGCTGAAGCCTGAAAAGTTTCATATATTATATAAGCAACTGAGGAAAAACAGTTGATTAGGATGGGACATAAAGCTTTCTCTCTGCATTTGTTACCAAGACTTGGCACCAGATGTGAACAAGAAATATACTAACCTACACACTCTACAAGTGTGATCTGGCGAGCCACCGTTCTTTGCACCAAGAAAGGAAGTCCAGAACCACTTCCAGATGTGCAGGAATGGTCCAATAAATCCTGTTCAAAAGGAAAAGCAGAAGTTTACAATCTATGAGAAGTCACTCAAAACAGAGAGCGCCGAGAATGGCCACAGGCACGTGTAGCACCACAGGGTTTTCTCTGATAAACTTCAAGTCCCTGCCCCAAATTAGAACTTCTTTAAGAGACAACACCCAAATAACTTCTTGTAAGTCTCTTTCCCTAAAGTGGCTGAACCATGCTAGATGAACAGTCCCTTGAATTAAAAAAAAAAAAAGGGCCGTTTTGTGGTAGATAATAGTCACGGGAAGTTTTGGCCCAAACTATTCAAGTTTGGCACAGTTTTTTATAACTTAAAACACCTTTAAAATAAACAAGGTGACAGGAGTATTACCTGTACCACCTACACCAGATATGTCATTGATACTCCAAAGAACTTTCCATAACAAGTCTTTCTTAAAAGTTTTTATCAGTTTCTAGTATTTTTAGTGTATGGAAACCAGACTTTATTTAAACTGTAAGCTTGTAAAAAAAACATGAGTAAGATTCTAATTGAATGTTAAAATCCTATTAGCCTTTTAAAGTGCTAATATCCAGCTACTTTTATGGCTAGGACTTCCATACTAGTTCAAGGCATTAACAACTGTATTACTGGACTTTTTTCCTTACAAAGGAAAATAGGATAAAAAAGTGTAAGCATAATCAACTTTCCAATATTTCCAGCAAACTGTACTGCTGGGCTTTAACCAGATCTGATGAAATCTCATTTCTCCTAACAATTTTTTAATGAGTGCTCAAGAAAAAGATAATCTAAGAATGACAGGAGGCTTCTATTTTGCTTTTTAATACAAACTGAGAGCTCATTTTCCTTCTTGCTTGTATCAGAGGCAAGCCCCTCCCCCCCTGCAACTTATCTGCATCGACTGTAAAAACAAGATTTGAAGAGGCCACAGCTCTTTCAATTCCCCATTAGGAAGCTTAGGGCTTTAAGCATTTGCTACATTATGGATGGAGACTAATCCTAAACGTAAACTAATGTGTAAGAAAACTAGCAATTTAAAACACACAATGGAGAAGAAAAATACGGAATTTCAAAAAGACTTATTGTTTAGATGAACTTTAAGGAACTATCTTTTGGGGGTTTTTTATGTCACCAACACTCAAGAGGCACACCAAAGGCACTGTGATCTTAAAGCTAAGAGGGTCTGACAGCTGAGAACACAGCTCCATTAGACTAAGCCTTTACAGTTAGCAACTTCTCCAAGTTACTTTAAAAAGAATTTTGATTTATTCTTCTCAGGTTTTATCACCCTTTCCAAGTAACATTAAATGACTTAAAGTGCAAAAGGTTTGCAAATGGAATGGAAATGGTCTTGTACTGATAAGAGATAAGAGCTGGTAAAAGCTGGAAGGCTGTGCTTAAAGACAGATAACCAGTTGCACACATGCCTAGTTCATGGTGAACATATCAAAACTGGCTGTTTTAAAACAGTAACACAGAATCAAGCTTTGTAGGCTAATTAAAACCAAAGGCATTAAAAAAAAAGAAAAATATTACCAAGTATAGTTTATATAGGGCCAAGCTGAAGCAAAATAGCAGTGCAAGGAGTTCCACTGATTCAATTAGCACCATGTTAAGAACCACCTTCCTTATTTTTATCCTTGATCTAACTTGCTAATTTTGATGCCTCCCCCTGTTATTGCACTGCAGAATGCAAATGAGTGATTCCTACCCATCCTTTCCCTACCCCTTGCCATGTTGTGTGTCTCCATCATACACACACACATACCCACCCCTCCACCCCACCCACCCCCGCTTAAGAGAACCAGGCTCTTCTTCCTGGCTGAAGCATTGGTTTACCTACTCAGTTCCCCACATAAGCTCTTTCAAGAATGCATATTGGGGCATCCAGATGACCAAGAGTCTGATTACTCAGTTTTACCTATTCTTCCTTAAAGAAGAATCTTCCCTGCTCCAATGCTATCCCTGGCCATCTCAAACCCTGAAAACTTACTTGTCAGAACATACTGTCTTATGAATGAAAGGGTTTTCCACGTGACTCTTCCAGCACTTACTCACAGCAGTATTTTATCTAAACATCTCTGCCTCAAAACAAAGCAATGCAAGAAATAGTTTCCAGCTCCCCAAAACAGTTCCATTTTTTTTGAACAGTCCCACAGATCTTCCTTTTAATAAATTCCCATAGTTGGGCCTGCAAAGTGGTTGTCAACTTTCAGGTGAGGAGCTGCAACTGTTTTCTGGGTTTTTGTTTTTTTTGTGTGGTTTTTTTGTTGTTGTTGTTTTTGGGTTTTTTTGATGTAGTCAGAACTCCTTCCCTAGTTGGTGGCAACCAATGCTTTCTAAGGAAAATATCGAAGGTTATTCCGCACTTAAAGAGATACCTATTTCAGTTTCTCTCTCCTACAGAGAGAAACACAGTCCAAAACACAGAAAGAAAATATGCAATCAGTGTATTTAGTAGCATATTATGAAAAATATTTGTGTTTTGGACCATCTTTCTTTAGCCACTTCTCAACCCTGCAGTGAAAGCATATTATGACGGGAAAGCACCAAAATGGAAAGTGTTTTCCAACCTCTTAATGTTGAAGAGATTTTATCTTAGAAATGCAAGGAGGAGAAAACTCCTCCTCTTTGCATTGGTTTCAGAAACAAACACTCAAGCTGCCTCTGAAGCCTTGCTTGCTCACTTGCACAATAAAGCACAGGAAAGCTGCTGGGAACACTTTTTTCCTGGCCTCAAGTGAAAGGGTAAGATACACTATGTCTTTAGAAAAAAAACACTTCCCCATGTCATTTTATTTTCCAGAGACTGCGTGAACAAGAACATATTTTAAAAACTGAATTCTGACTAAGTGGTTCTCATTCTTAAAATTCCTACCGTTCTTCTGTCAACAAAATTTCACTAATTTCCTAGTCATCAGAGAGCCCTTCTACTAAGATCATGGGAGTCAGGTTTGAAGTTTTTAAAAGTTAAAAACATCTGTATTTTCTTCTTCCCCTAGCATCACATCTTTTCCAACCTTTCAGGCTGTCTTTGTATATCAAAGATGCAGCACATTTTTACACCTTTCATATCACTTCAGGCTACCCAACAATCAGGCATACTCTATTTTACCGTTTTGACATTGCTTCTAGGAACATAAACAGTTTGACTACAGTTTATAGCAATTCTCCAGGTCAAAGAAGCTATACTTGCAAAAGCTATCTTTTGGTTAAATTTCATTTAAACTACGGCTTTGCGGGCATAGGAATGTCACCACAGAAGTCCTGACGCTAAGTGGCATCCCCTGGCAGCAAAAGGTCCTGTTACTGACGTGGCCATGTCTGGAGGGTACAAGAGGGGAGTTCGGAAGTGAAGAAAGCTGAAACAAATTTTCACCATGCACACAGGTTACTTACTGCCAACGTGCTGTCTCCAACGTTTGATGCAATGAGTCCCTCAATTGTGCCATATTCTGCATCTCTAGAATTGAGCCTCTCCATATGGTTTTTCTGTATTCTTCGGATGATCAGCACAGCTACTGCAGAAAAAACTATCAACACTATCACAGGAGCCAGTATAACAATGATTAGTGTTTCCATGCTGTAACCTGCAGCTTCTCCTTTAAAGTTTTGCCCTTGGAAAGGAGAAGGGAGGAAAAAAAAAAAAAAAAGAAAAAAAAAGAAAAAAGAAGAGAAAGGAAAAAAAAAATTAATTTGCAAATTCCCAGAGAAAGTTTTTAAAACCAGCAGCACTGACACCAACATTTAACTTGGTAGCTACCTAGTCTGAAAGAGAGGCTGTGACACAGCCAGAGCTATGAGCGTGCACTTGTACAAAGGACGCTACCACAGCAACTCCCTGCAGAGCTGTTAGAACAACCCCCATCCCTTCAGAACAAACCACACCTGTGACTGTGCAATTCACTCACAGGCAATAACTCAATCACTCAATCCTGACCTTGATCCCTATCCTTCATCCAGCAATATAGATCAATTGACCTGTGGACATCAGATGTGTGCCAGTGGGCCCCAGGGTAGGGAACAAGGTAGAAAGGGCCTTACTGAGTTGATTAAGCCCTTACTTATGCTAGAACTAAAACCACCTCTTTCCCATCACATCAAATGAAAGCCAAACATTTTTTTCTGTCTCAAAATTCACTATTTCTTAATTAACCTCTCACCTTTAGAAGAGGGCAACTGTGCTGTGATATTCATGTTGCACAGGTATCCTTGGCAGCACTCAACAGCTTGGTCAGGAGACGGAGGTGTTTTGCACGTCATTTTCCCTTGTTCATAGACTTGGAAGCAGCCTTTCTGGTAAACCTTAGCACCATCATTAATGCTCAGGGAAGCAAAACATTGCTGGCCTTGGCAACGATCTCCATTCCCACAGGACATGCCTTCACACACACATTCATAGTGGACCATATTTAGCTTCAGTTCATCATCTGTAAAAGGGGAGAGTTGAGGAAAAAACACCATCGTATTCTTAATAGCTTCAGTTATACAGAGAGAATGAAATCATTAGACAATAAAACCTTCTGTTTAAGGGAAGAAATATTATTTGCAGCTAGTGCTGAAGAACCACCAAGTAGGAGCTAATGATTCTAATTTAGCTGTTTCAGGAAGACAAAGATATGAGCTTGCACCATCAAAGAAATACCAGTCATATCTGCCCACTCCACGTACTCAAATTTCCAGAGTTCAGTGACATTTTACATCACCTCTCACACAGACACTACCGCTGGTATACAACATGGGAGGATCATCTACACGGGGACACCCAGCAGATGAAAAAGAAAAAAAAAACCCTAACAAAGAGTGTAAATTTAAAACATATTTGCTAAACCACATTATATTTCTATATGGAAATAGTTGTTCTCAAGCATTCCAGAAATGACTTTAACTAAATCAAATTAAGGCCATTTAAATTTGCAGTGGACACAGCTACACAGGATTGAGCAGCATTAACTAGCTTGCTTGAAAAGTAAATCTGGACCTACTTTCCCAGGAAGACAAGCCTTTGAGGAGTACCTTGCGAGTCTGAGTAACCATGGAGATAAAAAGGAAAGTGAGAAGCAGCACACACTGTCAGCAGTACAACACTTCCCTTCTAACTCCAGATGCTTCAGCTAAATAAAAGGAATAACTTTTAAGAGAATGTATAGAGTAGGAAACTAAACTTCTAAGTATCCTCAGCAAAGTGTCTGGAGATCCCTAGCTGGGAAAATCCCACTCTCTGTGCAGAACTGCACACACTGCTGCTTTCAGGAATGGCACATGCCTTTGAACACACAGCACTGAGTCACTCTGGTCTCTGCAGGAGAGGACACCACTCTCAACTAGCTAACAGAGAACACTGGAAGCTCTTCAGTTTCCTGGAAAATACAGGTGCCCATGGTGGTAAACAGCCATGTGCACTCACAGATGGCTGAGAAAAGAGGCACAGCTGTGAAGGACAGAACAAGTCACTGCTCTCTGTTACACACATCCCATGCACACGCACACTTATGGCAACTTAACTCATATTTACATTGTCTTTGTCAGTTCTAACACACAAGAAAAATTTCCAGCCACGAATACAGTGGATGCTCCTAAAATAGCAGTGGAGCATACCATGTGTTGGACTTTTTCAAGCCTATCATTAGAGTCTGCCTACTGGGAATATAACTCCGTTTGTTTTCCGCTTTATTTTCCTCCCCTCCTCCCACAATGAACAAATACACAAATATAATTTTCCATTTTTGAACCACTAAGAAAAACTAAATTAGGGAAAGAATCCTGAAATCAGACAGCGTTTGCCACCTTGATTTCAAGTACCGGTATACACAATCCGTCAGACACACACACACACCAAGTAATAACTTTGCTAATTTTGTGGAACTTTTGGAAGAAGAAAAAAAAAAGTACGCCAAACATTCCTATAATCAAAGTTCTGTTCTTTCTCCTCCCACAACAGCAGCAGTAAAACACAACCGGTATTGTAACACACAAGCCCTTAATCTTGGTTCGTCTGGCTGGAACTGCTGAAGGCATTCAGAGCCAGAGACCTAGAACGGACTTCCTCCTGAGGCATAGCCACGACCTGCCTAAAAGACCCATACCTTTGGTAAGGACAGTCTTCCCCAGAACAGCCCTTCAGCAGCAAGGATTTCAGTACCTCCCAGTGAGAGAGACACTTCTTCTGTCATTGACAAACACAGGCCTGTGAGGACAGAGCTGAGGAGGCTTGCAGGCTGCAGTAACAGCCCTTTCAGCTATTAAGTAACAGCAGAAATAGCTGCTGTATGGAGTAGGACAACTAACCTACCATCTGAGCACCATACCAAGTCCCCAAGGGAAATTCCTCTGGCTTGCAGCCTGATCCAGCCTAATACTTCCCTCTCCTCTTGACCCAAGGACCCTTTAAGGCTGAGCAAACCTCACGCAAGCCAGAGGAGCAGTTCTGGCAGAACCAACCCCCCCCCCCCCCGCCTCATGTGCCACCTCTTGGAGGAGCTCTGCAATCCCAGAACGGCCCAGGAAGCAACTGTGCAGCCACAGGGCAGTCAATCAGCCCATGCAGAGCAAACCTGACATCCCTTACAAGCAATGAACTAAGGCACTGCAACTCCAAACACACTACCTGTCTTTTGAAAAGATTGCTCTAGCCTGAAGGCAGCGCGAGCGATCTAACATGACACACAGGCTGTGGATCCATTTAATAGAGGATGAAGACAGCGTAACGCTGACTACAGGCATGTGAACTGCTACAGATCCTGGTGTGTCCACGGACCAATACAGACCAATTCTCTACTGAAAAAATTGAAACATTTCTGGTGAAGAACTCCTGGGTTGGAAACGGAGACACTCTCCTTCATGACTGTTACTATTCCTCATCCCAAACTGCTCCTTTCTTTATTTAGTCAGTTTTCCAACTCCACGGTATATTACCACATACCAGCCAGCCCTTCCCTCATTAATGCTCCTGCTGTGCCACACTCACTTTGCTTTACCCAGACAGGAAGGCTTATTCAGGCTGCAGAACCAGCCAAAGCCCTGACCGTGTCCTCCCATTCCTGCCTCTGCAGGCCACCAGCTAAGACAGAGCTGCAGGTCAGAAGCCTGAGAGCAGGCAGGCGGAGCGATGCTTCCGTGAACATGTACAAGCTAAACACTGTATCTACTATGCCCACAAAGCACTCTCCCCATGCACAAAGCCAGCTCTGAAGGGCTGGATATTCTAGCCATATTTCCCCAAAATGAAACCAGCTGCACTTGCAAAGCACAGTTTTGTTGGCATATGGTGAATCCGCAGTAGAGGCAGAGCTGGACTGGGTGATACTTCTCCACAGCTCTCATGAGCATGGCTGTACGAGCAAGTCTCTGGGACAGATGTGACCAGAAAACGCCACAGGCCAGTTGTAATCAAGAGGTTATAGCTGAAGCAGATCAACTCCCCCAGGCACAGATGCTCAGAGGTAAGTACCTACTCAGCAACAGCTCCAGGCGTGGAAGGCTGTCAGGCCAACTACGTATGTAGCTGTCAGGCAACACACGCAGGCAAGACGCCAAGCTTAAAAATACTTCCATTACCTAAACACATTCACTGCATATATTTTTGTTTCGTAATACAGAGACTCATTGCTGCACTTCTGGCCCATATATGTTGTACACACACAAAAAACCTGACTTGCCACACAAAGATACAGAGATTTGCATTAACTTCTCATTAACTAGTTTACTAGTTCACTATTATTAAAGTGTCAAAATTGAAGCTCCTTTATTTTGTTTGCTTATTCACTTTGTGAAAGTCAACAATTACGAGTGCTGGCTTTAATTATCTAGGTATTTCAACAGAACAAGAACAAAGACACTCCACATTTTAATCAGTAAACTGGAAGGTCCAGTGTTTAACCCTCTCAGTGACTGCCCAGGACACGTTATGCTGCGTGCAGTGCTTGTGTGCAGGCACACAGCCCCAGCCTGAATCCACAGGACACCTAACAGCAAGACTGAGAATGCAGGTTAGTGATGGAAATGCACAGATGCAAGGAAACAAAAACAAGTTATTTACTCCTATGGGAAGTTTATTTCACAAAACCAGTTACCAATCCAGACATTTTTATTTCGTATTTTATATCCAATTCCTGGACTGTAAACATTGTTTACTTTTTGTGAAAATACCAAAACTTCCTCTGTCCGGGGAGAAATACACTATATATGTTTCTGGTAGCACATCTTAATTTTGAGGTGATTTCACATTCAGAAGAGTGAGTCATTTTCCATCGAAACAGCTAGTACAATAGGCACTTGGCCAGCTTTTCTTATTGGCACTACAGCAACACAGTTTCTTCAACTACCTTTGACATGAAAAAAATGCTTATGTTAACTATGTGACTTGGTTGGCAAATATAGAATTGAAGTAATTTTAAAAGAAGCATAAAAAAGTAAAAACATGCACTGTAAGAGTCTCAATTTTCTTCCTAAAAACACAGTCTCTAATTATATTACATGTACCTTTTAAAGAAGGGCTTTAACAAGATCAAATAATTTCCTTCCAGCAATGCACCACCACTGCGTACCCTCCCTTTCAAAATTTCATAGAATATCTCAAGTTGGAAGGGACCCATAAGGATCCGAGTCCAACGCCCTGTTCCTCGCAGGACTAAATTTCACCTTGCAGATAAAGACTAGTACATGTACCACACAGATATAATATACATTTAGCGCATGCATGTGAGCGACTGTTCAGAGGGATAACCTACACGACACCCCAAGAACTCTCAGCATGTGGCTGGAAAAAAAGAGCCAGGCGTCCAAGGATGGACAGAGGTAAACAAGCCTTAAACAGACTAGTCTTTCGCTCACCAAGACAAACTTATGTCGTTATAAAGTCACAAGAAGACCAATTCCATCTAATTGAATCCTCTTTACCGAAGAGCAAGGCGAAGCAAAGGAGTGACACCTTCTGTCACAAACAAGCGGGCAGAGACGATCCGTCCGGGAGCTCTCCTCCGGTCCAGCCCACAGCTGTGCAG
The DNA here is from genome assembly GCA_027564655.1 of Leptodon cayanensis. Taxonomy (NCBI): domain Eukaryota; kingdom Metazoa; phylum Chordata; class Aves; order Accipitriformes; family Accipitridae; genus Leptodon; species Leptodon cayanensis. Next base: position 53,738,385 of record JANXJC010000001.1, read on the forward strand.
CAGGAAGGCGCCGTGCCTCCGTGGCCACATACTGAACATGCACAGACACTGCAGTCATCGGCTAACCTCGGGCACACGCGGCCGATCCCAGCCCTCAGAGCCACCGGGATCCAGCTCACCAACCCGAGGCCACTCGGAGCCGTACTACGGTTGTTATCCCCTTTGTAGGCTTGCTGCTAGGCTTTGAGTGGGACCACCTGCTGAGCGGAATCACTCTTTTCACATGGAAAACCTTGAAATCAAACAGACAAAGCTTATTTCAGAGCTGCTGAAGTCTCTAGTAGGATGAAAGGGACTTCACGCTTGAAGGCCAAAATACTTAAAAGCTGCAATATTCTTTTTCTTTTTAAATGACTAGGACTGGGGGAAGATGTGGGATCTGCTAGGGCTCCATATCATAACGAACTGAAGGAAAGCAGAACTGGAAAAGTTAAAATCTGTTTAGACTCCATTTAATTGTACATGAGACAGCTCTTTTTTGGTGTGTAACTTCCCTTTATGATTCTTCATCATTTCAGGGATACACAAAATAATAATCTTTTAGAGATGACTTCTCCATTCAGAGTTTTATTTTTCTCTTTCTCAATGAATACAGTCAACAAGCATTATACAACAGCCATAATGATAATCACAGAATCATTTAGGTTGGAAAAGACCCTTAACATCAAGTCCAACCGTAAACCTAACACCACCAAGTCCATCACTAAACCATGTCCCTAAGTGCCACATGTACATGTCTTTTAAATACCTGTAGGGATGGTGATTCAATCACTTCCCTGGGCAGCCTATAATAATTTATTTTATATAGGATTTATTAATTTAACAAAAGCCTTTGAATTTTCCAGCACTAAGAAACAGCCATTTAGCCTTATTATTGCTCTCCATATTACTAAAAACCCTAAAACAGAAAAAGCACAAGTGCTATGGACACTGACAGTCAGTTAGAAAGCTCCAAGACCCAGAGGTGCCCGGCTCTGCAGAGGAGCAGCCTCCCCCAGCCCAGCTGCTGGAGAGGTGGTTAGGCTTCCCAGAGCCAGCTTCCCAGAGGCCAGACAGTAGTTTCTGGAGTTTCGGTACCTGCCAAATGCTTCCTGGCCATGGTGTGGCATGAGACCCTTTCCAGCCTGCCCAGTTCTGACACCCAGGCGAGAGGCTGCATTTGGCAGAGAAGCCGTGCCAGCCAGAGCAGAACGTGACCCGGACACCTTCCCACAGTCACTAGAGAAGGCAGAAGCATCAGCAGCATTTCATGCACTGTGCTCCTAACACTGCCATCAGGATCAGGAAGTGGCACTTGTGCATGGTTGCTAGTAAATGAAAAACCTCACACTCTTAAGCATAGGCATTACATTATTTAGAAAGTGTTCTGCTTTAGACAGGGTTTAGCTTCTTGCGAAATGAAGAAAAGCCTCTTTTCCCACTTTACAGGACTAATAAAGAAGTAACACAGAAGTAAGCACTGCAATAAAGCTTTAGAATAAAAGAATTTTCTGGACACTCAGGTAGGGAAGAGATGTGTTTCTACACTTAGAATTCTACACAGTGTTTGATTTTGCG
>JANXJC010000001.1:53739966-53763624 GCA_027564655.1 Leptodon cayanensis
GGGGTGGGGGTGGTGTTTGTTTAAATCATGTTTAATCTCATTTTCTGAAGCCTAGTGGCAATGCAGAAATAGTCAGTCTGCCCCTGAATGCTACCCAAAAATATGGCCAGCCATTTTTCACTCATTTAAAAAAAACCACACCACACCACCACACCAAACCTGGTCCAAATCCCAGTGAAGGAAATGGACTGATCTGTGGTAAAATACATAAGGGGGAAAAAAAAAAATATCAGAAGGCTTTGCACCTTTTGTTGTTGTTATTTCATGCAAAGGGAAGACAAAATAACTGTTCTCCCCCAAAGCATCAACTTTTTTAAAAAGTCAGAAAAAGCACATGGGAAAGCATGCTGGTCAGGGTCCACCAGACCCACCTCCATGGCCTGTTAGCAGGCAGCAGAGGATCAACTTCCATTCCCTTGATGGATCTCCAAAGGCATGCTCTCCCTTGAAAACCACTCCAAACACAGGTCTGCACTTCTGGGCTTACCACCTTAGCCCTAGCATAGGCTGCTGGCTTATAAGCACTGAGCGGCACTTAGACACTCAAGGAACAAAGTGGCAAGTTCTCCCATTACTACTACGTCTGATTGGTGAGGAAGCCAAAACCTAGATCCTAGATGAAGAGACATACATGAAAATTTGCCAAGGGGTCCACTAGGTATTTCTGCCTCCTCAAACACTCCTCTACAACCAGCTTAGAAGTAGGAAACTATTTCCAAAGGAAACAGAACAGCATTACTACTAGCAAACATGAAAAAGGGGAAGAGCAGTATTGTTTACACGAGTTAAACAAGTAATTGCTCACAGAAAAAGAAAATTCACCGTAGGAAGTATGAGGGGAGGAGAAGGGAAGGAATAAAGCAAGAAAAGCAAAGCAAAGCAAGATTGTCACATTTTTCTACAAAGTCTTTCACAGCTCTATCACCATGGGAAAGAAATGTGGGCCCAAACACAGAGCTCTTTAAAAAGCATTATTGGATGAGCTCTCCCTCAGCACAGCAGCTCCACGCTGTGAACAGGAAACTCTGCTCTTCATAGATGACCAATTGGCACAGGCGGGTGGACAGCAAGAACACAACATCTGCACATCTCTGCTCACACACTGCTGTCCCCCCACAAACCCGTCCAAAGCCCGTTCCTGCACTGCATCTGGTCCAGCTCTGCCTTTTCTCCCAGATGAGGCATGATCCTGTACCTCCAGTCAGTATCACAGAGAGCCAGGAAAAGAAAGAAAACATCTTGGCACAGATTTAGTAACTCTTCTCTTGCTGATCGCTTATTGACATCTTTTCAACAAAAAGATCATGTTTAAGCCCTAGAACCTACTTTTCTTTTTTTAAGCTGAGTCAGGTCAAATAACTAAGATTTGAACACCTGCATGATAGCTTTGGAAGGGTAGGGTGGGTTGCTGCTCTATAGGTTGCCCTACACAGGCACCGCAAGTGTCTGATTCCATACATTGTGCAAGAGAAATTAACCAGAACTTCAGACTTTAACATGCACCTTTCCTGTGTTTCTCTTCATCTTCTGCTCTTCATGTTAAGGATATGAGGTAGTTTAACTTTTGACATTTTTAATATAAGCAGCTCTGAAAGCTGAAAAAACATTTGAGAAGCAGATAGCTGCACTTCAAGAGCAATAAGAACGTACAGTGTGATAACTGCTACCAAACCTTATTTGAAGATAATATTGTATCAATAACATTAACCATTTAATGTATTTCCACAAACATTCATCCAGCGTCCCTCCCTTTTTAAATTTTGTCTCGATTTCCTATTCATCGACATGACTAAAGTCAACCACTAGACCTCCGTGCATTTTTAATCTTCACCTTCCACCATCCGTTCTAACGTTCCATTTCATATACTCTGCCTTTTATTATTTGCACCAACATTTGATAATAAATGCATTTCAGCAGAGTAGTTCAGAAAGAGATTTCACAAGGTAAATACAAAAGAGCATAGATATGCCATAACAAACACTAGATACACCTCTCAAGTCACTTAAAATTTAAAATTGAGATAACCAAGTTACATGCAGAAAACCTTTATTCAACATTTTTAAAGGCTATTTGCAAAGTAGCAAGTATGCATCTTTCAGGAGGTCATCTCCCAAAACATCCAGAAGACCTTGAAATGACCCATTTCTGCCTCTCCATGGCAGTGGAAATACCCTTCTCCCATTTTGCTGAGGCAAATCTTAAATGCACTGCATGTCATAAAAAACTTTATGTGCACACAACTGCATAAACGATTTATGAAAAAGTCCCTTTCCATATCCAAAGACCTTACTGGAGCAATCATGGAAAAGTTATTAAATGCCATACTAAATACTCCAAAGAGCCTTCCCAGAGAAAAAACTTTGCTTTTAAGAATGCAAGCCACACAACTGCACCTCAGCCCATGGGCTAAAAAGATCTACTCATTCCATAGCTCTGTAACTTGCCATTCAAATAAGGTTTCCCACTCCCCTTCCCAGGCCCTGGCAAGACCTATGCCAACCAATCGCACATGCTATAAATTTTATACATAAACAGGCAACGAATATCCTTTGAAGCAACTTGAAATGGAAAACCAAACATCTCATTCCTCTGAGCAATTTGCCCATGCTGTCAGCTCGAAGTGAGCAGGGTGCTGTGGACCGGTGCCAGGCTCCCCCAGCAGCAGACAGCTACTGCACCACCCCGCACATCACTCACCTTGCCAGCTCGGGGAGGGAAACACCATCATGATCAGCACAGGAAGGATCATAACTCCATCTACCATTATAGAGCTGCAGAAAGAGAAGAGACATGTGAGCTGTGTACACTTTCACTGTTGCCTTAAAATGTAACCACCCCAAAATCAGTGTTTAGCAAAGTCTTTCATCATTTCCTTATACAAAACACAGAACAGCCAAGGTTTATTTGCCTCCTTTTTACTGTGTCTTGTTTCCCAAGTAATTTATTTCATTTATAAAATTCATGATTTACTCCAATTTCTTAAATCTGATTTCTTTGTCATAGAAACATCACGTGCACTACAGTGCATATATAGAAGCATGCTAGTAGGAAAACACGAACCCTTTCAGTACCAAGCAGGCATGTAAAATAGAAGATACTTTTTTTTCAACCAGGTATTAAAGAGTTAAATTATTGTGAACTGAAAAGAAGTTCTGTAAAACTGTGTATTATTTGGGCTTTGAGGAGAAACAGAAAATATCTCAGCCAGAAAACTCGGAACAACTTTCTTTAACCAGCAGAAACCATTGCCAGATGGCAAGAAAAAGAGCAAGACGTATTTAAGGAAGACATCGCTCTCAGAACAGTAATTTCCCAGTTCAAGCCGCTTTTCCAAGGGTTTTCCTTTCAATGTCCCAGCTTCATTTCCCTACTGTTGAAGACAGGTAACTACATCTTGCGTGAAAGCTCAGGCTGTTTCCTGCATATCAGTAGAGGCACATGCTCCTTCTAAAACACTAAATAAAAGGAGTGAATTCTCTTGTGTATTTCAAATCTTTTCCAGTACACTTGGTCTTTACAAAAAAATAAAAGCTCGACTTCTTACTGTGAATTAAGAATTATTTAAAGGCTTCCAAAAAGAAACTTTGCTGCAGTTTCTTAAACTCTATATTTAAATGATCACTATTACGAAGGAATAGAGATTAACCACAATCAATCTTCAGTGGGATTTAGCCCAACAAGCAGGGCTGGATAACTTGGAAGGGCTCGTCTGTCCTGTGCTACTTGGTTCCTACAGAGACTCTCCAGCCTAATCACATGCCATAAAATTTCAGTCAAAAGCAGTGGCAAATAGTATGTGCAAAACAGTTACTCTCCTTGACCAAGGCACTGAGTCATTACCATTCTTTTTACATGTAAGTATTTGTCTTTGTTTTTCAGATTTAATTCTGGTGAAGCAGATGAAACTTGAAAATAAAATTGATATTGCCATTTTTCTTTCAGGTATCTACTGTTGCTGCCTTTTCAAATCGTTAGCAGGTTGCTTAAGTGCTTGGTGACGAAAGCCAAGCCATTTACTTCTATATTTATTTCCTGACATGGATTTGTTTTGCAGAATATGAGAAACGTTTCAGTAATTGCTTCACTATCAGTTAAAATGATCAAAGATTTCTGAACCCAAGTATTCAGAGTTTTTGTCCTTACAGAAAGGATCAGGCAGCGCTCACCACTTCACCTCCAGGAGGGAAACTCTCACTTTCAAAAATCCGTTCACCAAGTAACTTTGCCTTCCTCGTTCTTGATACACATCAATGCATTCTTAATACATGCTGATATTTAACCTTCAACAATAATGCTGGAAACACAACGAAATGAAGTTGTACATAGCATGACCGTTGAGCAATGCAACATAGGAAGTTTAAAGCAGAAGAAAGCTATCCCAGGGAACGATTAGTTGCTTAATGCTCCGGATCAGCTCAAAGGGTTCCGTTGCTCCAAAGCTGGGGCAGCTGCAGGACACGAGAGCGACACCATTCTCCTCAGCCAGCCAGCATGCACGCTTCCTTTGGCTGAAGAGCTTACACCAGCATTTTCCTCGGCATTACACCCGGATAACTCTCTGCAAGTCTAGACAGAGGTGGCTCATGAGACATGCCCTCTTTCTTTCAACACATCAATGGTTCAAAGAGCAGAGGCAGAAAACTTTGATTTTAATGATGCCGGCCCACAGCCGCAGCGGAGCTGGGCGAGCCAGCCACCCTGGAGGCTGCTGGGCGGAGGGGGGAGCCCAGCAGGGACAGGCAGCCGGTCCGCCCAGAGAGCCCTTCAGACAGCGGGGACACCGACCGCAAGGAAAAAGGGCTTTACAAGAGATGAAAAATGAATTTAACAACATAGAGTGGGTTGAGACATTAAACACTAGTGTGCTGCCGACACGCAGAGCGGTTGCGGGGTTTTCTACAGATCTGTAATTCATGGTTCCATCCTCCCTGCCCAATTAAAAAGCGACAAGGGTTGTTTTCTGCTGGTGGGGAGCCATCACACCACCTCCAACACCACAGGTTGGGTCAGAGACCCACACACACCACAGCCTCCCCTCAGCGGGGCTCCCTCCCTCCTCCCAGCCATCTCTACCTGCAAGTCCCCCCACCCTTGGCCATTTCAGACCTTCCTCCTGTCAAACCTGGCTGAAGTAGGGAGAGCAGGAGAGGAACCTGCAATGAGTTCAGCTCAGTTCTGCCAGGAAAGGAGGTTGAACACAAGAAACGTGGGCTAGCTAGAGCAGAAGAAGGAAGCAGACAGCAGTATGGAAACCAGGAAAACTCCCTAAGTTGTACATACCTATTTGTTTTCTTTTCAAACAGTTTATTTCACTTCCCTAAAGAAAAAATTTATATATATACACACACACATATATATATATATATATACACACACACAACCCCCTACCCTGTATTTCTCAGAGGAAGGAGGAGGAGGGAAATCCAAACTGCACCCCCCCGAAAAGGCAAACAACCTCCCACGGGAGCCGGCCCACAGTGACTACTTCCCATCTCAAGAAGGGGAGTTAACACACTCGGGGTGCTAAAAATCAGCTCCCCATCCTCCAATTCCACACGGCCCCATGTCCCCACCCCATGTCTGCACTTCAGGTCAAAGCCAGCACAGGTTGAGACAGACAGCAGTTCATCAACAAGTATGAGGATTTTTACCAGTCCTCACCAAAGGGATCAAACAAGGAAAAAAGCCACGAAACCACAGTAACAGTCATTCTTGATCCCTCATCCAAAACACCAGAGTTCCTCTTCAACAAAGTCCAAGGATGACTTCATTGAGTAACGCACCTGAAATTACACCACATTTTTTTGTTAAATGCATTTAAGTGCCTAACACAAAGGCGGCTGGCATCCTTCCCCTGCTTCACAGCTGCAGGAGAGGTGCGCACACCAAGTCAAGCCACCCGCAGTGACTCAGTGGGCAAGCGCCGGCAGGGATGGGCAGCAGCTGGGTCAGAGGCTGCTTGGGCCCGGATCCTAGTCCTGCAGGCCAGGGACGGTTTGCCCAGTGCCTATAGAAAGGCCTGCTGAATAACCTGCATTCAGCCCTGCATTAGCAAGCAACCATTTGTGCAAGCCTCTGTGGTAGGGTTACCTTTATGAATAGACTTTTCCTATTATTAAATGCAAACAATATCAGACTATTAACAGACTTTGAGTTTCACAGCATGCGTGGTCCTCTCAAAGAAAAAAGCCAAATAGTAAGAATTTAAACCCTGCTTCTATGGAACTTTGCTCCTGTAGACGTTCATTTTCCCAAAAGCCTCAAAGAGTATTTTGTCTGCTTTCTCTAAGAAGTGCTGTGCATACTTATAACAACCTATAAAAAAAACCCACCCTGCGTGTACTTATTGTCAATTAAAAACCTGTGCTGCGTATGTGCAGACTCGGTACAGCTCTAGGGCTTTTGGCAAGCCACCCGCACAGCCCTCAGCACAGCACGGCACGGCACAGCCCAGTTACACCACCTCAAACTGGGACTGCTGGGGTTGGGAGACCGTAGGAGGGAAGGAGTTGGGAGGGAGCCTCTGATCTTTAAAAAATACTGATTTTTTCCTTCAGAAATTATTTGAGAGCAAGTGCACGCACTCCAAAAATTAAAAGTGACAAATAAAACTCTTCGCTATATTAAAACCATGCCAAGTCCTTAATCCCTGCTCTAAGAGAAGAGAATATTTCAGGTGGGATCAGGCAAGGTCTGCTCTCAGCCCACTCCGTTACCCAGCACCGGCCAACTGAAACCGCTGAAATCCTGCCTGAGCCTCGGAAGAGGTGTCACAAACCCTTGCTGGTTGCCGTTTTGCTCGGGGTATGCTGTATCTGTTGCACGCCTGTTAAATCAGCAGTTAAAAATAAGCCTGGAGAGCACACCTTGCAAGGCAGCTGTGGGACGTGTGGTCAGGAAGCCCCTCTCCAGGGGTCCCACCAGGCACCAACCCCACTCAGAGCCACCGCAGGTGCTGGGGTGGGATGGAGCCATGCCGTCCTGCAGCTCCAAAATGGTGCTCTGGTTTTTACAGTCACCTGCATTCCCACAGTACTCTTTTTAAGTGGAGGCACAAAAACCACACGCAACACTGCAGCCAGGCTTTTGCTCCAGTTCACTTTCAGGTTATCCCAGTTGCAAACTGCAGACACAGCAGGGGACGAGTTTAAAAAGTCCTGTTTTGTTTTCCATTGCTTAAAAAAAAAAAAAATAACTTTCTAAAGCAATTAATAATACACATATGTAAGAAAAAAAATCTGGTTCCAGTGACAGCAGCAAGCACGTCTTCCACTTACTTTTTAAGAAAGAAAGAAAATGTAAGTTTTAATGTAAAGAACAAAACATTCTTTAATAAAACTCCATAGCAAGTTGCTATGGATCTAGAGATACACAAGATACCCTTTTACTACCTGGTGTTTGAATTCACAAGAATTTTTTCCAAATGGGAGGATTGCCATTTAATCCAGATAAAAAAGGAACTAGAAAGCAACCAGCAAATAATGCACAAAGTTTATTTTCCTTTCTAGACATGTCAATCTTTACTATTGCTTGACTGCAACTCTTCAAGGTGTCCTACAGGAAAGATATGACAGCTGCAGTAGCCACTAGAGGGCATTCAAAACTGAGAGCTGGGATTTAAGCACTCCACACCATGCTTCATACACACCCATGCTGGGCACTGCATGGCAGAGCTGGAGAAAGCATACAGTGTCTGTGAATTTCAGTCATGTACACTGAAAAGAAGATCATTTGGTTTTAACTTCTTCCTACAAAAGCATATAATTAGAAAACCTGAGACTTGCTGTAGGTCACGATGGAAAAGTCTCTTTTAAAGTAGGAGCTAACAGATTTCTAAACAAATCTGTTGTGAAGTACAGACGACAAAGTGAACCTAGCTTCAGAGCAGGCCGCTACCTAGTCTGAAGCCAGCTTTGGATTCCAAAGAAGGAATCCATTAAACTGTTTTCAGAAGCCTAAATGAACAATAATAAGCATATCATATGGCAGATACAATACTTGGTTAGGACACCTAACTTACAGATGCACAACTTATTGCTTTAGAGAAAATAACTGATAGAATTCTTATAGTGTGTATTCATAAAGTCTCAACACTTTATAGAATCTACCCTGAAAACCCCAATACCTTTTCCACTTCAACAGCCAATAAATTGCTTTCTCTTTTCTTAACAAGAAAACTACTTGTCTCCTGCCAAATCATTCCTCTATGGCCTGACAGCACCATAGGGGTGAGGGAGAGCTCAGATTCATAGCTGGGAATGTCGAGATCGCTGCTGCAACAAGCCACAGGGGAGAGAACGAGGAGTTAAGACAACATGAAACACCACACCAACACCAGCACAGGCTGTTGGGAAACTGCATTTAGCCTCCAATGCCACCACCCTCACAGAGAGCAAAGACTGCGCCAGACAAAAGAGCAAGTCCAATTAGTGAAGAAATTTAAGATTACATTTCATCTCAATACGACACAGACATGGGAACACGAACCATTAGAGGAGTTCAGACTTTTCTGATGAGATCAGAAGCACCCACACTATCACTGACAGTCCTGGTGGCAATCCGCCAAGAGCCCAAGGGCTGTACATATTTTGCATGTACCTCACCAGATTTGTATCAAAAGAAAACATCCATAATACTGGATTGTAATTCTACCATCCACAATAGCCACACACAAGCTAAATTCATCAACAGCTGTGCCTTTAGAAGGAAAGATGTGCATTTAAAAGCAGTAATTCACAGCTTGCTTTTTTTTTTTTTTTTAATTGAAACTCACACAAATTAACAACCTCAGAACAGCACACACAAAAGCATTCCCAATGTCAGAGAATGGCAACCTTGGGTATTCCTTTCTCAAAGTCTAAACTTTGTTGCCAGAATTCAGCAAGATGGAAGCCAGCCACAAACTCCATTTGGCATCCACCTGCAAGTGCACACGGCACACATCAATACACTTCTGCTCAAGAAAATTTGCAAGAGATCGCCACCTCGAAAGGCTGAATGTCTCAGATTCAAATGACTGCAAAAACATAGACAGTGAAGTGTGCAAGATACTGGTTCTCCTGTACTACTCATATACAAAGCAAAATCACGACACTGCTGAACAAGAATAAAACCACCAGGAGGAAACCTACCTATACAATGTAAAATGTCATGAAAGTTACTCCTTATGAGGTTAATGACTCTGAATATTCTCATGAAGAAGTGCTCCCTAGGTTCTTAAAAGAAAAGGAAGAGGTAACAAAGCACAAGTGTCACTTATGGAAATAAAATCCTGTTTGGTCTCCCTCCTGGCATATGCAAGTAAGAATCCATTTATTGCCTATGCTGTCACCCAAAGGCTCCAGCTGACACACCAACTGCAGAAATGGCACAGCATGGGACAACAAATTAGCAACATTCACAACATCAGGGTGGGGGGGGCAGACACATGACGACACAGAGGAACAATAAAACCACTTACCCAAGAGAAAAAGAAAAAAATCTTACCTAGGCAAAGAAGTGAACCAGAAGCAGCACCAGCCCCTTCCTGAGTGGGATGGGGAAGGCACGAGTCACACACACACACAGCCTTTCCTTTAACGGAGGGGAAGGCAGGGCTCTCTTGTGCCCAGAGCAGGGGTAATCCCCAGAGAACAAGGAGAGCAGCTGAAGCCCCAGGATGCACAAGGGGCACAGAAGAGACCAAAAATAATGCTAGCTTCCCCATGCAGGTCAGCTGGTGAGCAGGCAGACTCATGACCTTGTATGTGGGCAGCAGAACTTCTCTGTGTGGTTGAAGGAGACAGAAGTGGCTCGTTGTTAGAAAGCCCAGGTGCAAACTTGGGTTGTGTGTAGGTATTGCATCAATACAGGTGTCTTAGGCAACCCAACAGTGGATGGCTTACTCAAATGATGAGTTAAGCACAGACTTTTTTAAACTGATCTGAAAACCCCAATACATATTGCAACTTCCTAGTGCCTCTAAAGCCACATGCGTTTCTTTCTATATCATTTATTGCCTCGCAGGGTAAATAAATTCACCAGGAGGCAGCTATCAAGGATGAGCTGCACCATGGAACAGCTTTCCTCTGCAGAGCCTGCACACAGCAACACCCCTTAAAAATGTTCATTCACGAAGTTACTGCATATGGTTCACCGATCATGTCATTGCTGTGAGCATCTTGAAAGTTAGGTATGCAATTCCATATGTGCAAAGAACCAACTACACATGGTTTCATTTATATGGGCAAATTAACAGATATGAATTTGCAAGCAGTTTCATAAGACAGTCAAGTGAACAGCCAAGCATGCAGTAACTTCATATTGCAATGTATGTGCCTGAGGCATCAAGTAGGTATCAGTTCAAGACACTGTTAGAAATACATGAATTATTGTGGCTTCTCACATATTTCATATATAAACAAAGATGCTATTTTATTACACTACATACATTTTATTGCTACACAGGTATTATTACATAGCACAGAGACCGTTCCTACCAGAGGGGAACACTGCATTCTGTAATTGCCATGAGAAAGGCTCCATTGCACAGCTGCAACAAAGTTTCTTGGACATTTTCCCTATTAGAAACAATTCAGAGTTGTAGACAACCTTGGGTACCACTCACTTTGCCAAGGCCATTCCAAGAACCCAAAGTGGAGTCAATTTCCATTAACATCTGTTGACTTAATTTGTGCTGGGGCCTTGGGCTTAAGAGGCAAGCAAAACACCCTTTCAAATCCTGCTGCAAGACAGTACTTTTTCCCCTAGAATTGCTCTCTCTCTGAACCCAGTACCTGCTGTCAGATCTCGGCACAGAACTTCACATGAAAATATAAACTCCCTGTAATCTAAACAGAAAACCTGGATTTATCCACCAGCTGTGAACAAAACCCAAACACAAATATTTTCAACTGACAAGTTATCAGAAATTGCCTGTAAAAGCTGTTTCTGCATTCTTTAGGAAAAAGAAAATAACCACACAAACCCAAAATGCACACAGTTAACAGCTAGTTACTTTTAACTTGCTCAAAGTCTACCTCTTTGAGACTTGGCCTGCTTTCATCCAGCTAGCAATACTTCATTTACTGAAGATTTTATCTGTGCAGTGTGTGACGAAGGAGGTCAGGGAGGATCGCACTTTCACAGCTTGCAGGCGTTTCAAAATTGCCTATCAAACACTGTTTATATCACATCCTGGGCACATCTGTCTTGACAGGTGAGCAAAATGAGAAGTATGGGCAGAAACACTGAGCTTAATTCATATCTGCACAGAAAGGGCACATAGTCTGACACAGGATCAGAGTCAAGTTTTATTAGGGTACGGTTTCACAACCAGTTTGGACCAACCCAAGACACCGCAGTGCCAAAACTGGCTGTCCAACCGTGTCCTCAGCTCACTGCCGTCACTCTAAGCAGGCTCTCACCCCTCCTCTTGGCTGCAGTGATCGCAAGGCTGTGGGGTAAGCCGGATTAGGCCACTGATCAGACCACACACTGTTTAGTCTTCACTGTGACTAAACGTGAGAGGCTCAGCCCAGCAATGCAGTGTTGCCAGTGATAGCACGGGAGAGGCGGTGGGAAGACAGCTGATCTCGGAGACAGGAATCCCTTCAATGGCAGCAAAATCTTCGGTAGATTTAAAACAAACAAACAAAAAGCACTCCAAACAAACAGCAACAACTACAACAAAATCACAGTGAAAACACACCTTCAATCCCTACAAGAGAATTCGCAAGGCACACAGCAGGGTCTTAACAATTGCCCCCTCTAGCTCTCCAAATAAAATATACTTTTTAAAGCAAAATCCTAACAATCTGCCAAATAAAGAAATATTCTCATCAGAGCATTCCTCTAGGGTTTTTTTTTTATTTTGTTCTTAGTCTAAAACAAAGCTCCCATTTTTATTACTTTCACTTGCCTTTCATCAAGCAATTGCCAGCTTCCCCTCCTGATACAGGCTTGGTTCAGCAAAGAGCCCTTCTGGCAGGCTGGTCCTTGCCACTTAAGAGAAACTGCTGGTATGTCCCCAGATAGTATTTTGCTCTTGAAAACCTAAACACCCCAGTCAACCTCAGGAAAGTTTCAGAAGGCGGCCTGCAAGACAGGATGACAGAAGATCTCTCTGCACTGCAATTTTACCAGATGGTCAAATACATTATATCATCACATTGGACTGAAACCAGGTATCAAAACCGCTGCATCTATGTCAAGCCCTACAGAAGTTCAAGGTTGTGTCACGGTTTGTGTACACTACAGAGATACCAAATATCCCCACATGGCCCTGTCCTGCAGTTCGTTTTAACTCTTCCAGAGAACTGCATTACAATCTTAACAAAAAACCGAGACTGTTGGAGTTAGGGTCTAAACGAGATCAGTGACTATTAATCCAAGATCAGGATTTTTAAAGGCTTTTTATTAAATAGTTAAGTATTACATAGACTGCCTGTTAAAAATTTCTTGTGGAACACTTCAGCCAACACAAAACAAACATTTCCGAAAACAAATCTTTAGCTTCAGTCTCACCAACAATTTTTCCTCAAAAAAGTTTAATCTTTTTCTGGTTTTCCCCTTTTTATTTACACAAATTTTAAATACTCATTTCTTCGCCTTGGGTGGGTTTTGGGGGTTTTTTGCCTTGTGGGGGTTTTTTGTTATTTTTTTTTCTTTTAGGGGAAGAGCTAGGGTCTGATTATATGTGAACAGCATTTAAAGACCATCTCTCCATTCTGGAAAGCCCTACTGAAAGATAAAAATGTAGTCTAGTTCCTACAAATTTATTAATCAAGCAGTGTCTCACTACAATGCAGTTCTGTGTTTTCACACATGCAGGGACCTTAAGAGGTGCAAATGCTTTTTATTTTCAGCCTCTGATGTTATCAGGCTGGATTATTCAGAGCCAAACTCAGTAAATGAATTGAAGGAGCTGCTGGAAGCTCCCTCACTGCCGCAGGACTCTCTGGGTGACCCCTTATCTGTATTGGTATTTCACCATCAATGAGGACCCTCATTTGCACATCAATAATCCCAGGGGGATTTTGCCTGCCTGGGTAAATCTGAACCTCTACAATTATTTTCACAGGGTCATTACCACAGGAATACTCTACTTGCATCTCTTAGCCCAAGCATCCTAACCAGAATGAAACTCGTGGTATTTTGATAAAAGTTAGCAAAAAAAAAATTTTTAATCCATTTCATTGCATTGGCAGAATAATACAACTGCAGCATGACACAGCAAACGAGCAGCCGTTTGTTAAAATAAAGCCACCAAACCTGTAAAACGGAGGATGACAGAAGAGCGCGATGTGCAGAGGAGCAGCACGGCGAAGGGTGCAGGAGCAGCCCCACCACGCATGTCCCTGCTCCACGGCAAGGAGCACGGAGGGCAGGAGGGACTCTGGAGAACCGGCCTTCACACCCCTGGCTCATTGCTCATGGATTATGCCGGCATTAGAACAGCATTCTTCAGGAGTGAGGGGTTGCTACAAAGTAAGAAATGTTAAGGGCCACGAAAGAGTCAGGTATTGGTTTTGCGAGCCACTTAAAGCTTAACCTCCCAAACGTCAATGAGCCAAAAGAAGCCAAATACAAATTAACAAAATATTTTTAGAACAATTGGACTGAGAACAGAAGTTCCTAACACTCCATAGGCACGTGTCGCTGAACAGCCTTTCATCTCATCAGATTCTTTCATTAACTATTACTTTGGAGACCAAGAACCTGAACGCAATTAGCAATCCAGAAAAGAAGGAAACACCCTGCTGCATGAGAAAGTAGAATTCTTCAGAGACTATATTATACCACCACAGAATTTTAACAATATTTTTCTACAGTTTGGTCTTGCCTGTTTGGACAGGCCAGAGCCATATTATTCTGTTCTTAAATACAAAGTACAGACAAAACCAAGTTATATGGACCTGTTGGAGGGAGTCCAGAGGAGGGTCACAAAGATGATCAGAGGGCTGGAGCACCTGTCCTATGAAGACAGGCTGAGAGAGTTGGGGTTGTTCAGCCTGGGGAAGAGAAGGCTCCAGGGAGACCCTGCAGCAGCCTTCCAGTACCTAAAGGGGGCCTACAGGAAAGCTGGAGAGGGACTTTTTACAAGGGCAGGTAGTGAGAGGACAAGGGGTAATGGCTTTGAACTGAAAGAGGGCAGATTTAGATTGGGTGTAGGGAAGAAGTTCTTCACTGTGAGGGTGGTGAGGCACTGGAACAGGTTTCCCAGAGAGGTTGTGGATGCCCCATCCCTGGCAGTGTTCAAGGCCAGGTTGGACGGGGCTTCGAGCAACCTGGTCTAGTGGAAGGTGTCCCTGCCCATGGCAGGGGGGGCTGGAACTAGATGATCTTTAAGGTCCAACCCAAACCATTCTATGATTCTATACTACAGGCATGGTGGTCCATGCTTCTTCCTTTCTTCTTCCACTGGCATTATGCAAATTGGCCACTACCACACAGAGGCATACAGAACCCCATTAAATCTAGAAACATAACATTGGAAGGTCAGTCATCAGTACAAGATGAGTATAACTCAAAGCTGAGTTTAAAGAGCTAGTAAGGCAAAGAACAGTTGGGGGTTTTCTCCATCCTAGAACTCTCAAATTATATTTCTCACCCCCCCTACCCCCCACTACATTAACCTCAAAGTTACTTGTGCTGGTCTTCACACCACCGCTTTACCCTCTGTTCTCAGCCTCCACGATGATCCTTTCCCCTTGCTCAAAGCATCCTGCAAGCTCTCCTCCTTTCTCACCTGAGGCTTCATAAGACTCCGCAACCTCCACCACAGGTCTCTGTTCCGCTCACGTCTTACCTGTGGCTGCCTCACCTGCCAATACTAATCCAGCTAACATTTCAAACCATATGCTAAAAGAGCTTGAGATCTTTCTTTCCAAATTGCTCTGTCCTGACATTCCTTAGTTGCTGTTTTATCTGTGTCTATCCTGATCTCACAGGCAAACATCTGTGTCCCTCCTGGTAATGGAACTACCCTTTCATAGTCACAACTGACATTCATCATTGCCATACGACATAACCCTTGTCTAATAATCAGGCATCTTGTCACCTTTCCCTGCGTCAAATTTACTCCAAATACATACAATTCTGACACTTCTTTCCAGAGCTGTTATAAGTATTCCCTTTCCACCTATTTAGCTGTAAGCTTTCAAATTCACACATCTCACATGGCCTTGCCAAACCTGACTGTACTTGCATATCTTCAGAAAACTGTTCTATATATTTACTGAGACTTTTGTTTTAATTGCTGCTACAGATGCCAAAAGCAATCAATCAAATTACTATTTAACAGCTAAATTACTGTGGCTGACCTCACACATACTCCTAGCTGCAAACTGCAAATGCAAAGTAAAATGCAAGCTAAAATTTTCTTTACAGACAAGTCTAGCTTTGGATCTCTGAATGAAGGACCGCCTAAGAGCAGCTCATCTATGACCATGAGGAAACAAAGCCATACTCTCTTGATTAAAGTGAGCTTATGACATACATCCACTGGTGATTTCCAAGGTTCAACATCTCTACATAGAGGATCCAGGCACGAATATCAATATAACAGACTGAAGACAACAAAGATAACCTTCACCAACTGCTTCTGAAAAAGTAAGCGCCCAAATATGCTTTGGGTCAACAGGCCTCCTCACTAGTGGGAAGTGATGGAGTAAGAGACCATTCTGAATAGGATACAAGAAAAAACAGTACTTGTTCATACAGAGTAGGGGACCACACCACTTTTTTTCAATATCAGGAAGTATCTGGCATGAAGCCATTTTCCTCTGAGATGAGGATGCACAAGTTAAAAGAGTGAATATACTTCCCACAAATAACCTTTTATGGAAACTGTTACTACAAAAAGTGTAAAAAAGCATTGTCAAAGGCACAAGGAACTAAATTTTGGATGCCCTGGACAGTTATTGTCATCAACCTGTCAGCACAGATGATACTACTGATGAAAAGGTCCAACAGTCAGGATGAAAAGATTTCCACGTCCTTACTGCTGCTCAGTGGAAATGGAAAGCCAGATCAGTCAGCAAGGCCAGATCTACCCCCACAGGCATCTGTCGAGTTTTAGCCTATCTCCTGGCCACAAGATAAACTCTTTTGAGTTTCATGCTGCGAAACCTTCCACTCAAAGAAAAACAGCAACAAAAAGCAACCTCAGGTTCTCACCAGTGTGGATTTAATTCTGAAGTGCTCTGAAGTTAGCAGGAACACTGTTGCAGAGATAAAGCAGTAGCTGCCATGTCTGCCTACAAGCATTCAATTAGGCCAGGAATCATCTTAGCTTCAGCCGGACTAGACGCTAAGGAAACCACAATAAAATGGACCAAGGCATCCACAATTATTCTCAGAAAATAGGCCAGACGGGGCACGAAAACATCTGGGCTTGGCTTGAATCGTGAACCACATGAGCAAGACACCCCACTGCCGCCTCCAGGCAGCTGAGCCAAGGAATGCAGAGCAGCACAAAGGTAGGCAGCAGGAGTCTCCTACACCCAGATTTTCATTCTGTATCTTCCTCCAGCTAACATGTGAAACGGCCCATTTATTCTGAAGCTTTTCCTACAGCCCAGTCCTGTAAGATTTCTAGGATGGTGTTTTTGGGGCATCAGGCAACGCTTACGCAACCATGGCTGGTCAGCCAGCTGGCTGCAGGCACATACTCGCACCTCTGTGGCAAAAACAAGGCTAAAAGGGTTAAATCATTACAAACCTAGCCTATGTTAACATGCACATCCAACTGGTTAAGACTGTACACACTGCAAGGATCTTACTCTGTTACACCAACACACACCAGTTCCCTTCCACCCAAAACACAAAACCAAACCCTTGTTTCAACAAATCACACAAACTGTGATGTGGACAAGTTTATCCCAATCCCAAGCAGCAAACAGACAAGACTTCAGATACCAGAAGAGCTCTAACAGCTTGGCTCCTCTGTAACTTAAATGAGTCAGTGTCAGCACTATTAACTTTCAGCTTTATAGTATTAAACAAGACAAGCGAACTGAGCATTCTTACAAGAACGGTTCAGTGAGGTCAAAAAACCCGAAGGGCAACAACTACGCCACACTGGAAGGGACAGCCAATGGGGGAAGCAGGCCACTGATCAGAAACTGCTATTTCCTAGTCTCAACAATGGAAAAAGAAAAAAAAAATTAAGGAGGAAATAAGCAGAACTGCAGCAATCATTTAAAAATAAACTGCTTATACATTTTAGAAATAAGCATGATGATACAAACACATCAGGAAGAGACATAGGACACAGCATACTTAAGTATTTAATATAGTGTAACATGGAAAATGGATAGACTATTGTACATATAACCTATAGACTAGTACAGGAAATTGCATTCCTGGCCACCATATAAACTCCTAACAAGCATTTCAGCAGTTTTATTTGAGTGGATTTAGCCTGGTCCCTTTACTAGAAGTTGTCCCTACCACATGTGACTCAAAGCTGTCCAGAGGAGGCTGAGACCTTTACGCCCACATTTCAGGATGGAGCACATTTGGTACACACCATAGACAGAGCTCGCAGCTTAGTTTCCTCCAGAAGGAATCCAGTACATGCATGCCCAAACTGCTCTGCAACTCCCCATAAATGGAGCTCATCAGGGTGATGAGCTTCAAAAACCACCCTGGTGCTCCAAGACAAAGCTCTGATGTAGTTAAGAGCCATTAAAGCCATCTGACCCTGAAAGCACGTTTTACTGACATCCCTTCACCCCAGCTTTGCACCTCCACCCAACATCCACAGTCACCTGCTGAAGGTAAGCAAGCAGGACTCTCAGATGTGTCAGAGGCTGGGGCAGGGGAGAAGAAAGGGGGCTAAGAATTAACTTTTAACTGGGGAAAAAAAAGGGGGGGGGGATTTGCACACTCGAACAAAACCCCACTGCTATCCAAGTAAGTTAATGTTTAGTTTTACTTTAATACTTCTCAGCCTCTGCAGCTGTCTCCTCTTGCAGTTGGCACTGATCATTGCCAATCTGGGACTTATTTCCAGTGAAGACAGCGTTGTTTTATTGGCTACTTAGGCAGCGCATGCACCATTAATGGAGGTTTTATCTCTCCATTTTCCTGTCAGTACAGAACCAGCCAGTCTGACTCTGTTAACATTAAGAATGCTTATTTTTCCCCTACTCACTATCTCCAAGCCAAAACAACATCTGGAACTTCAGCTTGCCATACAAAGAAGAGAGACAGATTAAAACTGGAAAAAGCTACACATCAGCTTCCAGAGCTTTATACATTTCTGCTTTTATCCAAATTTCCCACATGTACCTTCCAAAACAGCCCTACCGGGAGGAAAAAAAACGAGTCCCTCATACAGACTCCCAAACAAAATGTAAAGCCCTTTCCACTTCAAAATAACCTCAAAAAGGATATCAGAAAAATAACAGGAACAAAACTGATACAAAAGTTTAGAGTAAGAATTTAGCATAGCTTTTTCAACAAAACAAAAATGACATACCAGTGACCTAGAAAAGGAAATTAAACAGAAATATTACTGGTGTGTGTTACTTGATAAAGTAATGGAAAAAAAACCTGGCGCCATTTCAGCATACATAAATGTCCCACTTTAACAGACAGCTGTCTCCAGTGTCATTTAAGTATGCTTTTTGCTTAGATCATGTTCAATGAATCATGAAAATCAATACAGAGAAAAAACATAAAACCACACTGTAGACATGCACAGAAATCAAGCATGTACCAACTAGCACCAGCCTTTTCTGGAGAAAGACATGCCAAATAAACACAGACTAGTTTTTCCAACAACATTTATTTAACTCTTAGTAGTTAATTAACAGAAGTCATGACTACTGGTTGTTTTCTAACCAGCTATCACACTGAAAAGAATTACGAACTTAAGGCTTACCACCAAAGAAATACTCTCCCACTTGTTTGCCTGCCTTCTCCCCCCCGACAGACAGCACACCTAGCCTTGACGAAGACCTGGCTTCCAGCCCAACACACAGCTCCCCGCCACGGGCACACGTTCAGCATAACTGGGCACTCTGGGAAAGCAGAGGCAGAGATGTTTTCCACCCGCCGCCCGAGCCTGGGGCTCCTGGAGCGCAGTGCTGCCTGCTGCCAGCGGCTGTGAAACCCACCCTTGGTCCTCGCAGCAGTGGGTGCATTGAGCCAGCGCTGCCTCCCATCCCTCTCCACGGCCACTTCCGATGGCCACGCTGCTGTGTGCTAAGCAATGAATGCTGTCAGAGAAGGAATTTTCATTTCTGTAACGCACAGCCCCCACTGGACAAATTATACAGTTTATAGTCCTGGGCCACAGGAAGCTGCCTCGCTGCTGAAGTGCTGCCAAATGCAGTATTTTTTTCAGCTGACAATCACATAAAATGAATTTGAATGACCAAAGCAGAATAAAGTGTATGTTTTCAGTGACAAACAAAAGGTACGTCATGGGTTTCTACATCTAGCGCAGAGTTTTAACATAACACAGAGTGGGAACCAATTAAAATAGTTCCCGTTGAACAGAATCCATCGTGTTGCAAGTGGAAGGACAGAGTGCCAACCACTACATTGTACAACCATTTTAACAAAGTCTCATAGCAATGACAATCAGTTTCAAATAGACACCTCATGCCAACTTCGGGGAAGGAACAACAGCATACGCTCAAATGGTAATTTGCTACTGAATACATACAAAAATCTCTACCCAACACTTCAGAAATTACTACTGTTATAGCAGATTTTTGTTTTGCACCCAGCTGTTGCCTATTCCCAAGGCATCTACTAACTTACTAGCTATTTCCTTTTTGAAAAGAAGGATTAACCAAAAGCAATAGCACTCAGAAGCACGGACATTGCAACAGCTTCCCCACACACCCAACTCTGCTAACAGCAGGACTGTGCCATCACCCAATGCCCCCTGCCACTGCAGGTCTCCAATCCACATCACAGGCAGCCTGGCACTCCAAATAAAGCTAAGCACCAGCAAGCAAACAACCAGATTAGAGCTAAATAAATGAATTCTTTATCAATGCTTTTAATACATTATTTTTCTATGTCAGTTGGCTGAATAAACACAGAAATTTCTAAAACATCTCCAAGACTCTCAGAATTGACTGAATAATATGAACTTACTTGATAACTTCAGCTAGTAAAAACAAAAGCCATCCCTACTGATCTGTGCAACAGTCATTTGCCTTTTGTTTGTGTAACATTCACCATGGACATGCATAAGATTGCATTCATTTGTACTAGAGCTTTGGGCTTGAATCATCTTGCTGTTGTCTGATGGAAGGGACTTTCTTCTTGTCCTGCTCACAGATTTCAGAAAAGAACATCTCATATTCCTCATGGATTCCAAGAGCAAAGGTAATCAAGACCAAGGCTAGCAGAGTTTGAAACTAACAAGCCAGTGAAGCACGATTGCATGAAGTTGTTTGTTGGTCAAGTTTGTATAAATGGCTTTTCATGAAAAACAATCAAATAAAATCTTCTCTCTGCCTAGAATTTTCCTGAATTGGAAGAGCAATGCAGCATTTTCTTAATACCTAGTTCACGACTATGCATTAAACTGAAATTTAGCTACCTACAATACTTAAGATGGCATAAATCATTTAATTAAGAAAAGCACTTTGATTTCTCCTCTTTTTCTGTTCCCCTGCTAACACTGTGAACATTTTCACTCACTGCAAGTCCTTCAAAGCGATCATTCTCACTCCGTTTTCTGGATCTTCCCCTACCCTTCACCTTTGCATCTGCCTTGCAGTCCATGCACTTCTGGCCACCTTCTCTTCCAGCTATCTTCTGTACTAGAAGAACTTTACATATACCACATAGCAGATAATTTTCAAACATTGTCACCTCTTACAAAAGGATTAGATTGAACTTGTGCTAATGTCAAAGAAAGAAGTTAAGGGAAGCAATAATTAATGGTGCCTGAAATATCTCCTCCTTCAGCCATGTAGCTGACAGGAATGTGGAGCCTGGAGTCGATCTTGTTCAGGGCACCTCAGAAGCAGAAGGCTAAGGAGAGAGAGGTGACTGCCTGCCTCTTCCACCCTCACATTATTATTTTTTTTAAGTAGCTTTTGTAACTGAATGCAGTGCATGATCTCAAACTACTTTTTCTAGCTGTGATCAATGCTTTTTTTTGTTCCCTTTTTTCCTATCAAGTTCTGAAGTGTGCAGCCAGGGTGCCAGTCAGCTGTGATCTTTAGCAATGACACTAAATGTTCAACAACACAGCATCTGGATTTTCATGAAGACAGGTGTTGCTGGACACAAGTTAACACTGGTCCAGAGATATAAAAACACTGCTGCAAAAACATAACTACTAACAACAGATCTTTAAATAACAGCCCTTGTAAGAGATGACTTCTTACCTGCAGCTGTTTAGGGGGCCATGTATTTCTGGACTTGCAACTGTACATTACCTTCCATTCCTCCTCAAGCAGCAATTAAACTATACATCCCACTGCTGCACTCATCAGCCTGTTTTCTTCCTTTAAAGTCTCACAACTGTTATACCTCTGTATGACCAGATGCAGACAATATCATATTAGCTCCACATGCAAGCTAGAGACCATGAGGCAGTTCTTGCCTACAAACGGCTGGGAACATGAATTCTGAGCAAATGCACTGCTCAATAATCTGTATTTGACTGTATGAACGCAGCCTTAGCTCACCTGTCACCAGCTGGGGAGGAAAGGGTAAGAGATGTTTGAACAGCTCTCTCATCCCCCGTGCAAAAGCCTGCACTGCTGTCGCACCACGACACAGGCACCAGCAGCAACACCAGCTCAATGCAGGCAGACCGAGCCATGGTACAAAGCCCAAAAACACTGAGGTTCCCACAAGCAGGACTGCAAAGAAATCAAACAGCTTCAAAATAATTTTGTGGTAAACTTCCTAGGGGCAGAGTTGCCAAACTAGCAGTTCTGGGGAGGGTTGTACAAACTAGGGATCTTTGCAGGTCTGCACTGCTCCCCAGGAGAAAACAATACCTGGCCACCTGAAAATCCAGCCAGTCTGCGCAAGCTGCTTCAGGCAAGTAACACTGCACAGAACTATTTTAGCACTATATTATTTCCATCCTTCCTAGACTGCTCCAGTTCTCAGCACCACAGCTCTAGGGGATGTGTTATGCCACACAGGCATTAGAGAAGTTTTCTTATAGAAGGGTAAAGGTTTCTTTGAACCTTCTACGCTGCTTTAAGACTTCAACTCCATCTTAGAATCATAGCATTTAGGTTGGAAAAGACCTTCAAGATCATCGAGTCCAACTGTCATCCATGCCCACTAGACCATGGTACAGAGTACCTCGTCAATGTGCTTTTTGAGACCTAATGCGCTTTTTAAATACCTATCTTCATCCCCTTCCTCCTGTCTCCTCCCTCAAACTCAAAATCTTATTCTTAGAAATGTATAAAATGACATTGATGTTATTTCAAAGCACTTCATGCCCCCAACCGTTCTCAGCTCACAGTGGATAAATCCACAGAATGAACATCCAACACCCCTGAGTACAGCCACACTCCCTCTTTTGCTGCAGCCTGCAGCCACTTTACTTAACAGGGAATTCTTTACTCAGGATGGATGCACGGGATGGGAGTTTCTTCAGACTACTACCAGGAAAAAAATAGCTACAGAAACGCAAAATAAACCCTACTGAGTAATTGTGTGATCATAATGATTCAAAGAAAAGCTAAGCAAAATTCATGGTTAAAGAAAAAATAAATTAAAAAAACCCACACCACACCATTTGGAATTTTACCTTGTTTTCTGACATTTTCAAAACAGCATTTTACATTTGCACAGGTGGAATATTCATTTCAGGTGTTGGTATGCATTTAAATAGTTTCAAGTTCTCAAGGTGATTTAAATTACCTAGTTGAGTCACAATTTAAATAACCAATTTTACATCTGATTTTGCACTTATTTTTTGCTCTTTTCTAAAGAAAGGTTAATTGCTGTCCAACACAAATGAACATATTGTTAAGACTAACTAAATACAGACTTTAAAGACCATTTCCCAGGGAAAGAGGCAGTCTTTCTAAGAATAACCGGGAATGGAAGGGAAGAAGATGACTTTTGGTTATTATTGACAGCATGCTGTGCTGGTTTGCAGTAATGGGATGGGACAGCCCCCAAAGTTACTGCTGCAAATCTTTGCTTACCCCAACGAAGAACTGAGGCAAAACAGATGCAAAAAGCGCATGGAGTAATAGACAGTGAGAGAGAAACAGAGCAAGCGTGCTGTGAGGGAAGTATACAGCACAGGAAGGAGGGGGGCACAAACAGCAGTTCACATGAAAGGGCAGCATAAGTCACAGCTGTTTAGGAAGGTCTGCTTTACACTGCATTTGGCATATTTCATTAACCAAGCCTTAACCAAAGCAGCTCCATGCCTCTACTTTAATATCCAGCAACCCAGGTTCCTAGTTTTTATAGTTCACATTTTACCATAATAGAAAGCGATACTTTTGATTATTCACTCTCTTACAAACAGAATATTTCAAAAGTTTACTTTCAGTTGGAAAACAGGCTTACAACAGCTTGACTGTGCTAATCATGCAAGAAAAATTATCAAAACATCTTGCTGTTAAAGCCCATTTATTAGACAAAGGACACTGTACCTGCAATTACTGAACTAAACTAACCAAAACCAGCCAGCTGATCTTGTTGTCTGGGTG
>JANXJC010000001.1:53763648-53777904 GCA_027564655.1 Leptodon cayanensis
GGATAAGATCTCCCTGTTTCTCAGTTGATAGATCAGATGGAAACATGCTTTTCTGTCTTCAGAAGTTCCAGCTGCCTTGACAGCTCCAAATCCACCAGGTCAGCGGAGCACCCACAGAAGTGCCAGCTGCCCGGCCAGGCAGCAGGACCAGCGCCAGCGCAGCCGGCCTGCCACCGTACCTGGTGGTGGGTGCTCAGCCACCTGCTCACTCCAATTCCCCTCAGCAGCAAGCACCCATCAGCCCACGTACCATCTTGACATGAAAGATTTGAAGACCTTTTTAGGAATCTCTGAAATGTCTTAGATTGGGAAGGAGTGCGTAATCACCTTTAAATCATCTTCATTATGGAGCTGGGGTGAGCGTTTAATAAACTTTATTTAGCATTTACTGTGTCCTTTTATGAAAAACGACAAGCAAACAAAGACACAAATTAAATTAAACCCCAAACAGTTCAAGCATTTAGATTAATTTTAACTTTTATACTTTAAACACAAAGGCAAAGGTGAAGTCTACTTCTTCAGGACCTCAGCCTCAGTATCACTTCAGGGGCAGGTCAGCTCAGGGAAGAAAATCTCATTATTCCCTCAAATTCTTCCACAGAGGTCTAAGTTTTAGCTTTCTAGTTTTTAACTCAATTCAGAGTAAAATTAAATGGTATTCCCCCCCCTGCCATGTTTTACTTGGAAAATCTTTACTATGTTCATTTATTTTATTTAAACATTTAAAATTACTTGCGACAGAGAAGACATGTTTTTGCAGGGGTTTTTTTGTTTGTTTGTTTTGTAAGAAAAGTGGCCTTTCAAGATCAAGGAATCAACAGAATCCCCTTTTAACATTTAGATACTTAAATATTTCCTCATTGTCTCAAGAAACTGATCAAATACTACATCAGAAAACCCAGTGTACTTTTTCTTACTATCTGAGAAAACCCACTTTAATACTAAGCTATAACTCATGGTTAGCCATACAAGCCTAATTTCTTTCCTTTGGTGTTGGTTTGCTTCTTGACACAGTAGCTACTGTAGCCTTCTTGACCAACAATCATTACCTAAAAAGAAGATAACGTATGAAGCATACATTTTTATTCAGTTGTTAGAACCAATGGTGATTGCATATCAGCTGTAATACTAAGAACAATTTGGGTAAAACCTATAAGCTGCATCAAGTTGTCAACTAACAAATTTAACATGCACCTTTTTCATACAATTGTGATATGTAAATTGAGAGTGTTAAATTTGTGATTTCTGGCTTGTCCAACATTAATTTGTTAATTAATATGCCATTACAAACTGAATTTGGGACATTCTTCATCCTCCTGGGACATTTAGCAGTGCCAACAGAGCAGACACAAGCCACCCTAAGGCACTTCCACAGCTCTGTGCAGAGCTACCTGGAGCACAACACAAAGGACAAGCAAACCTTCAATATAAAGCCAAGACAAAAACTAAACTAAAAAAATGAACCGTTATTTATGCACTTGTTAGAGAAAGGCTATACCTCCAAAGGATGAGTTACAGAGAAACTGGAAGGCTTGCTCTCAAAGCATCCTCAAGAGCTAAGGATAAGCAGGCACATTTTCAGTACACTACATGTTTATGCACCAACTTTTACAACTGCAACATGTTCATTTTCAGAAGAATCCCTCACTTCACATACAACCAAACACTCCTGTGGGACTGAAACAAGATCAATCATGTCAAAAAAGCCTTAACATTTTTGGAAGAATATTTCAGAACTCTGAGGGGGAAAAAAAAAAAAGTACATTTCATATCCTTTCACAGTATTAGCACACCAAACCCTCAGAGATTTCATTTTACAGCTAATTGTTCACTTCTGTTGGCGGTTTTGTTTTGGGTTGTTTTTTTTTTTTTCCTTCATGTTCACATTGGTCAGCATTTTAGAGAGAAAGCTCTTCCATGCACTTAACTACCATGCAAGAATTTAGCAGATGCTCACCGAGCCCTACTCCCTTGAGGGACCTTGAAGTCCAACCTGCAGAGGGTCATCACCAGCGCAATCCACACAAGGAAGACTGCAAGGCCTCCAGCTGTCGCACTGTGCAGAGCGGTTCGCTCGGAGCTCCCACCGACAAAAAGCTGTTAAAAACCACAGTCCTCGCCCTGTGAGATGGTACAGGTGCTACTAGGGGCTGTTCAGGTAACACAATTCTGAGTCAAACGCGCAATCTGATGCCATCACAGTTCTTCTGACTTGCCACGAAAAACCTTATCATGGTGCCATGGTACGGCGTACCGGTTAGTGCATCAACTAGGACACAGAAACTGCGGGGCAAACACCAAGACACACCACCTGAAATCTCAATGAAATGTTTTCAGCTACTGTTCTACCCACATTCATGAAACACAGAGCTGAACAGCACCAATTAACAGCTGATAAGCAGTAACTTATTTTGTTATGGATACTCAGCCACATGCTTGGCCTTTTGCCATTAACCCCTCTCACGGTGATGCGTAAGAGTCCTAGGAAGCCTGCTTGAGCGTCCCTCTTTCACCTCTACGCCCACCAATTACCTGTATCTGTAAAGAGAGCCAAACTCCATCTCAGTTCTCCAGAATTCTCCTTTAAGAGGCCTGACAGAACAGGAGACCTTCACTCCCAGCACATGGGTTCTTCACCCTGTAAACATTGTGAACCCAGTGCCACGGCCACTTCCAGTTCACAGGTGTTTGAATTCCAAGCTGAACAACCTACACAAGGCAGGTCACATTGGTTCTCCAAGTTCCGGGCTGGTTCCAGTCTCGCTTCTACAGGCAGTAACTTACACCCAAATTTTGTGGTCATCTTTGCCTAATATTCCCTCAGGTCTCCTCCAAAGCTTGCTGAAGGAGGCTCCTTTGCTCTCCCAGATTCTCCACAAAGTCCTCCAGTTTCCCCAACTGCTGTGAAGTCCCACAATCACATAACCCTACAAAGAAGTCCATCCTGTTATGACTCTTTCAGGAGCAAAAAGAGCACAGAGAGGACTCTTGAGGCAAAGGACCATGTGCTACTCTCAACTAGACAGCATCAAGAAAAAAACCAGCCTTCTCCACTCACCCTGAACTAATCAAACCCCAGCATTCCTACCAGAAGTCAATCAAAAGCTATGAGTTAGGCTCCTTCCCTCCCTAGAAAAAGTGGGGGTTGCCAATTTGTTTTGCTTTCAGTTATCTTGTGGCACACACACGTCTGAAGAAGCACACTTGGTTCTCTTTCCAGATTTTCCATCACAGCCAGGAAAAACTGTAAATCTCCCTCTTCAAAACAGGAACCTGTTGATTTCTTCAACCAGGTCTCAAAAGTACCACAAGACAATTTCAAAAGCTGCAAGTTAAAGGCTCCCCTACATCAGAAAACAGCCAGGAATGTTTCTCACTATTCCTTATGGGAATAGTGCAGCATGCGCAGCAAACTCACTTAGGCCATACAAGGACTGATGCTGCAGAGTAGGAATGATGACAAGAGGACTCTGTGCAGAGGAACAGTAGCCTCTGAATTGCATCTACTTCACTTCTGAATAGCCCGAAAATATAAACAAGCTCTCAAAATCTCTTTCTTTTGTCTTCATCTACCACTGTGTTGATGTGCTGTGGCTCTATTAACCCAGCCTTGCGGAACAACTTCAAGTTAATTCACCTTTTCCATTTGCTTTAGTCCACTCCCCAGAGCTCTATATCCAGTAGATACTTATTTTAAAGCTAAGCCAAAACCATTCAAATGCTAACATTTCAGAGCCTTCAATACTCTTGTTTGCATGCAGTAGGGCCCCTTTTAGAATAAAGAGCATCCACTTTGGGAATTAAACCACCATAATTATAATTGGCCTACACGTCAAAGTTTTACAAATCCCCAGACTGGGAATAAAGCACGTTTTACTCCTAGCAGACCCTTTGTTAAGGAAGGCATAAAAACTGCATTGCAGACCGATTTCTCACCAGAGACTCCAGTAACTGCATAAGAAAACTGACAGCTTCTAAAAGCGAGTTTGGTCTTCTGGCTCATAGCTGCATGTCATTTTGGCCTTCCTAATGGAGAAACAAGATAAAGTTTCCTCAAAATCCCGGCCGTTGTTGTACATTAGAGTCCAATAAATATTTTACTTGAATTTCTAACCAACATCCAGGATCAAATAGCAACCAAAAAGTTGAAGTCAAAGACTTTTCCACTCATTAAAAAATGCCACTTTTGCGCAAGGCGTGGAAATACCATGTTTCTTTCAACCAGTACTTTAATGGGGCTTAGGTTTTTATTTCCATAATTTCAGAACAGTCATATTGATGCACTCATTCTTCAAAATATTATTTGTGACCTAAGGCACGTGTATGGAGGGAAGGGTTTAAGTAACTTCAGATTTTAGAACAGATTTTGCAGAACAATTATGCACAAGTTTGCTTCAGAGGTACGGACATGAGTCTTACAAATGTGTAAAATGCCTACACAAAGACAGAAAAACACCCTATTGTTTAGGCAAGTTGGAACATGTTATGCATTTAGATTATTCTCTACTAAAGGCTGATGCAAACACGCCAGGTCCACAAACACACACAAGAGTGTCTACGTGGCATTTCTGGCACATTTGTAAAGGCCTAATTGACAATCAACTAATGTGAGATTAAGAGAGATAACAAAGGCAAAGCCAAAGAGTTGTTCAAGAATTTTTAAGAAGTGCACAGTCCCAATAACAAAAGCCGAGGGGCAGGATCCATGAGAAAAGACATGGAGGAAAGACCAGGTTATGACACATTTGAAAAGCAGGAAGCCACCAGCCATACTCCAAGCTGTGCCTTTACTGGTGCTGCATGTGCATGATGCAGGGATTTGCAGGTAAGGACAACCTATCCCAGGTTTCTTTGCAATCTTTTAGGTGGAGCTTTTTCTTCTATCCCAGTGACTTGAAATAACTTGCATGTTTCTTTCTGGACAGAGAAGAGTTCAAATTATGCAAAGATGTTGGAGGGTAGCCAATACTCAAATGATTTAACCTTCATCATAACCACAAAGTAAAGACATACCTCTGGTCTTACAAAGACTTGTGTTTCGTTAGCCATTCTGGACGGAAAGGGCTTCTAACCTGCAGCAAAAGGATTCTGCCCGAGAGAGAGGAAGGATTACATCAAAGTAAGACCCTATACTACCTCTTCAGTGAAGACAGCTCCTGAATCAAGATAAGCAGAGATGGTTCCATACCACATTTACACCTAGTTACCCTTGAGATGAAAAGCAGACAGAGTGAAAATTGCCATGCAAGCACCTTTTTATCATCATCATTTCATTTAGATTCAGGATGCACACAGGTTTTACAACTCAGTCCAAAAATACAGGTCAAGTGGAATAAAAATTACTTAGATCAATGCCCAGGAAGTAAGAATGAATGTCCAGAAAAGAATTTCAGCCTAAGTTTTCCAAATATTTACTTTATTTTTTGCTATTATAATGACAATCACCAAAAGCATACACGCACACATTTTTTTAATTTACAGGCATCAGCGCCTTTTTCATGAGCTAAGAGTACATCTAAAATACTTATTATCATTTAACTTGAGCAAGTATTTAAAAGTCAAATTGAAAATAGCTTTTTTTAAAATGCACAACTTATTTTAATTCCAACCCTAAACAGATATGAGTTAGCTAATTTAATACTCAGACTAGTGCACTACAAGTCATATATCTTTTCATTCTGACAATAGAAAATAAGGAGTCACACACATTATAATACTACGAGATTGACTGCCACATAAAATCCATTGCCAAAACATCCTACAGCCTGGGATTTCTCCAGCCCATGCAATCAAAATCAATGTTTTAGCAGGCTGCTACACAGAACTGCAGCTTCAACAGGCAGTTACACTTGAGCATCAGTGAAGAGTGAAATTTAACAGATAAAAAAAAAAATTACTTCTTATGAAGTCAGGAAGAGTTTCAACATGCAACGTGGACATGATTTTTACCAATGATAAACAACCTGCAAGGTACCATCTATCTTTTCTCTAATGTAACACGACACAATTAATTTATTCTCTTAAACCAAACCATTATCTTTTAATTTTATTTTCTCTTTTAAGATTCAGCCTTAAAATGACTTAATTGTTGCAGTCCACCCCCACAAACACAAGAGACAACTTCACTGCAGTGGAGAGCCCTAAATAGCACAGTCTGTTTTAGGCTGACTAATACAAACATGCATTTTGTTTAATTTTAGATTTGTTCCTAGGGAGATTTAGATCTCATCTCTTCTACCTCCAGTCCAATACTAAATGACATCGTAGGAAATTATCCACCCCTAAAGGGATGAGTAACACAGGCAGATCTCCCATTGTATGCAGCGTCTCACAGAGGACAGACTGGCCGCCATGCTAGTCACAACCCGTACAAGAAGGAAGGGCAGGCAGGTGCTGGAGCCGTGGCACAAAAGCCGTGGCATGCAGAACTTCCAAAAATGTGTGTTAGAGCACGCCCTGGTGTAACAACCAGGGCCAAGAGCAAGCAGGCAGCAAAGAAACCTGCAGGAACTCTTCCAGGGGAGTGGACCATGCCAGGTCCACTCCAGCAGCGACAAACTGGGCCAAAGCACTCTGCAAACAGCCTTGGTCAAACAGCCAGCAAACTCAACACACCCACAATGCACTCGAGTAAGGCAACGGTTTTCACAAACACGTCGAGGTAGCACACACAGTCCTCCGCATCTGCCCAGTCACTCACAGCCTAGGAGAACCCTCCTTAGCACCAGCACAAAAAACCAAACCAGGAATTAACGTGGGTTACAACTAATCCGGCAAAGACAGACTAAGTTTTAATCAAATGAATGCCTCATCCAGTTCACCACATGGCCACAGAGATGCCACAGCACATGGAGAGGGACAAGCACAACTACTTACTTCCCTGGCATTAGTAGCCAGCAAAAAGGCTTGCACAACCACAGCACCAACTGTCTAAAACTGCTCAGCCAGGAACCCTAGGCCATTCGGAGAGGAAGGTTGGAGGGGCCTGCTGAGGCACACTGATTCATGAAAGCAGAGATCAGCAGCTTGCAGGACTTCAAAAGGAAGCCACTTCTACCCTCCAAGCTATCCGCCCAGCCAAAGGCAGCTGTCGAAAAGCTGCCAACCTGCTCCTACTGTTACAGGATACTTGCCAGACAAACAGCAGACCTGCAATTAGAAGAGGTGTTTGTTGGCCTCTCTTCTGCAGCCTATTAGCAGAGAGGTAAAGTTTGCAGTCAGAACAAGAAATGCCTGACCTCCAGTGAGCACAACTAGTTACGACTGCTCTGTAAGATGAGGAAGAGGTCCTCCTAGAGTTTCTATTCAACCAAGGTCGATCTGTGGCTTCAGCATGCCAAGAAGGAATGTTCCAGATACTCAGGACAGAAGGTTAGGAGTTGGAGCATCATCTCTTCTGTAAAAAGGCCTAGATAATAGCCATTGGTCTTCCCCTGCACCATCTCCTACCTCCATCTTTGTTCATTTCCGACAAAGCAAATGAAGAGTCTAAAGTCTGCCTTGAACAATCACTGAACTGGAGGTCTTCTGTTTTAATAAGTTTTCTCTAATCAAGCCATAGCCTTCCTTTTCCTAAACCAGACTTGAGTTAACTTACAACAAGCTACAGACACTGCCATATGCATCTTCTCAGAAGTACTACAGGTAGCGAACAGTGACATGGTTTGACACTGCCAGGAGCATTTCAAACAGGGGAGACACACTGACAAAAATTACTTCTGGGGATGAGCAACCATTTAGCTGCCTTTTCAGGTCAACATGAGAAACAGAAGAACAACGAAATGTACAACTAACTCAAGAATAACCTGATGACTCTAGAAGAGGCTAGTAGCAGATGCTCAGGAAGAAGCATAAGGACATAGCATGCAAAGGTCATTCTTCCACACTCCTCTGCCCCCTGACCCTATGCTTACCAGTCAGAGGTAAATTCCCAAGCCCAAAACTGCATCTGGACAACTGTATTTAATGGTCCACCCAGAGACCTACAAACATATCCAATTCCTTTCTTAACAAACAAACAAACAAAAAAACTTCTCTTGAATGTCCCACTGCAATCATTCTATAACTTAAAAAGGCACCACGCAAACATTACATCTTTTTTTTATTTTAAAACTGCTGACTATTGACTACACATGGCATTCCCTATTTCTTACATCATAAGAAACAATGCAAAATCATAATTTCCCATTTACTCACCTTTCAGTCGTGACTTTAAGACCTCTATATTTCCGTGCAAACATTTCTCTCCTCAGCAAAAGAGTCAGTTTATTTAGACACACTGCATCTACACCATCTCACAAAGCTTTGCAGAACAAGACTGAGCCAATGCCATGTAAAACTAAAACAACAGGTCCTGAGCGTAAAGAAACTAATGATCTGAAGGACAATGAGTTATCCTGATTGCTTAGAGACTTATGCCGCCTTTGTACTTCAACCAAACAGAGCACGACCACTTGAGATGAGTGATGTTAAACAGTTGGCTTTAGCCCCCAAGATCAAGAGCTGGTGGCACACTAATTTGCAGGTACAAAGAATGCAAAACATGTTCTAACCAGAACTGGGCAGAATCCTCCATCCAACAGCCCCTGGGATCCAACACACTGCCTGGCCTGCCAGGCATAGCCACCAGGCCACAGAGCAACATTCACAGCCAGTACTGGTTCAGCAAACAAGGTGGAGCACCAACAACCAGGATGAATTCAGCATGAAAGAGTACATCAAAAGAACCCTGTTTAAAGACGGGATCGTATAATAACTGGCAAAGACCGTGATGCAGCACCTGATGTTGACTATTCACCGGCAGATGAATCATAAGGTCAGTTGTGGCCTTCCAGGGGAAAATCAGCATCTGAACTGCTAGCAAAGAACACCATCACATTTCTAAAATACACTACTGCTTTCTTTCATATAAAGAAGTAGTAATGTACTTATTTCACTAGGAATGTCGGCACACTCTTGATGTTCCTTCTAGAAAATGGTTAGCATCCCACGGAATTAACGTCAAAGGCTAGATTCAATGCTACTTTATAATCAGTTAGTTCATTGTAGAACTTGTTATGAGACTAAAATTCTGAGAGCATGTACTGAATACCAGTAAGACTTACAAATGCAAATTACTTTGAAATAGGAACCTGTGAATGCTGAGTTATATACATGTAATTGCAAAAGACCACACTTTAAGGAAGGGATTATCTATCAGCTGAAACTGGGTCACGTGCATACTCATGGTCCAATATAACAAAGAAAACTATTTCATTACAACTACTTATTGCTATTTGACTACACTTTTATGCTTTTGAAAGCGTTAGTCTAAAGCTGTGTTTTGGCTGCAAACATCGCAAAGAAAAAAAGGAATTTCTTGAAAGCATTTCCATGGAATTCCATACATTTCATAGTCAATAGCATTTTCTGAATTCATGATCCCAAAACACTTCGAAAACTTATGTGAATTCAGCTTTCCAACACTGCTAAGAAATACCATCATTCCTTATTTTACAGATACGTACAGATATGTAAAAGATGTAAATGACTTATGTCCTTAATGCGTAGTCGCTGAACTTGTCTACAGCAGGATTTAAAAAAAGGGGTTTTCAGACAGTGTTGGATACCTTTGTAACTAACATGCTCTTTAACTGTCTCAGTCTTGACTACCCTCAGGTCTCAAACCAAATAAACTACCCCCTAATACACATGCATACTCTCATCAAGGCCAACCTGCAATCCACCCCAATGGATCTCCATGAATTCTCATAGAGAGGCTAGAAGAGAGCAATTATCACTCAGAAATCTACTTCATTCAACACCACTGCTGTAATCTTTCTTCTGTAGCCCTATACAGCTGCACAGGTGAGTGGGCTAAGCTTTTAACCTGTTTATACACAGTGGAAGAGATAAAAGATACAAGAGCAGATACTGAGATGCCCATTTGAAAGTTCAGATACCTAAGAATGCCAGTGAATTCAAGCAGCTTTTTTATTTTTGGCAGGGACAAGGGGGCTAAAAGGGTGCCTAATTGTTTTACAACGGCTGTCCCTAGATCCTATTTTAGCATCAGGCTTTCATTAAATTTAAGCATGACTTCAGAGTACCAGCTGACAAAAAAACCCAAAAAAACCAACAACCAACACAAACACAATCCACCCACAACACCCCACTGGTGTTCTTTCCCCCGCCTATTTTCTCTTCCCACCCCAAGAGCTCCTTCACTGCTAAAGAGCCCACTGCTTTCTCCCTTCCCAAGAAGCATGCAGCTTGTTAAAGAGCAATGCAAGGACAGAGCAGGGGCTGAGAGGGAGAGGGTGTTTCTCCAAATGATTTTTATCCCTCTCCCAGACTCATTTGCATCCCTCCCAAGTAAGCTATTTGATGCCTCTGCTGTTGCTGTGTCTGGCAGTTTTGGCAAGATGATGCAAGTCTCCATTCCTTGCCCGCTGGACACAGACTGAAGACAGGCAAACGATACTATGTCAAGTTACATTCCCGCATGCCTTCCAGCCTCCCCCAGCCCTGGCCACCAATCCCTTTGTTTTCCCTTACACCTGCACTGGGACTTGCCAACCACAGTCAGGCTGTGGACAACTACAGCGTTATCTGTGAAGAGTAAAACAGGAAAAGAAACCCTCTCCGTAGGCTTAGGGAGACAAAAAACTTCATTTGGAGAGCTAGCCTCAAAAATAGATAAGTTTTGCAGGAAATGGCTATATTTAGCCCTCCCCTTTCACCTCAGCTGCTCAACACATTCACATTCTCTTGCAGAAGAATCTTTCTAAATGGTGTTAGCAGTGAGCTTTAGCAGGCCACCTCAGCAGGAAAAACAAAAAAGGCAACCAACTTAATATATGTTTACACAGAAGAGTGTAAACTATCATCGGACTATCAAATATCCAGCTACTAAGGCATTAAAAAAATTTCTCATGTCTCGAAGTGTGTTAAATTGCAAGCTCCAAGAACATAATACGGCCAAAGTTACTTTATGAGTTAAGTCCATGGAGGCTGAACTTCTGCACACACCATTCAGGTCTTCACGAATACTTTTTTAAGTAACTAATGGAGCCATAGTGTTCTCTACAGAGAGTATAAACATTAAGTAACAACCTCAACAGCTATGCAGCCAAAATATTTCCAGTTTCCTAATGTACATATAAAAATAAGTCATGAGAAAATGAGTTAGCAACAACCACTGTGCAGTGGAACTTATGCAGAGACTGTCCACGACCTCTCTGGAAACATCATCAGTACTGGGTCAGTAGGATTTCCCTTTCTCAGCTTGCAACTTTGAAACATGTTATAAGACTTAAAACTAAAAATATGTAACGCAGTTGTCTTCCCTCACATTGTTTCATTTAAACAACAGCCTCACCTTCTATAGTTTTGACCTAAATATGATTTAGGCCTGTAAGAGCTGATTATTTACAAACTGAAATGGTTGAGGGGTGATCTAAGTCACAGCAACTGACCTTAAAGTTCGTCCTGAAATGGAGACAGAGGCAGACAAAATGAAACACACCTGTCACTACAGCCTGAGAAGACAAATAAGCAGAGATTTAAGATCAGTAACTACTCCTAAGTCCTGTGCCATTGGGCAAGGAGCAGCACCCCCACCCCCCCACCCCCCCCCCAAAACAAAGCAGCGGAATGCAGGTCTTATCCCAGCAAACAAAATACTGAGATGGAAGGCAAACCTCTCAAAACATTGCACACACTTAACACCTCCGAGGGAGAGCACAGTGCATACAGGAACTTTTTGTTCCCCTAAAATAGATATGTAACACCTCCTCCAAAAAAATGTTACGGTCATCCAAGGAAGCAGACATGCACTTGAGAGCTTTCCGCAACCAGGATTTCAGCTTTCACCGATTTCAATTTCAAGGCAACCCAGTACTCTTCAAACAGTACTAGACCTTCAAGGACAGAACTTGGAGTGTATTTACAAAGTGTCTGCTGCATTCCAGGTCACTACCATTTCTCTGAAAATGAAGTATAAGGATCATAATAAAGATCCTATTACAGGAAACAAAAGAAAACTGAAGACTTAAAAACAGACCTGTTGTTGCCCACAGCAAACTGCTAACAACCATAGAGGTTTTCCTGAATGAAAGGATGAGATCCATGACAGATGAGCTTCAATGCATACCACAAAAACACGTGAGATTTGGGAAAAGAACCTGTTCTCTTCTGAAAGCTCGACGCATCATTTCTAAAAAGTGTTTATATACCCAAGTGCCAGTTCTGCAGCTCAGTCCAGAACCTGAAACTTTCCACCTCATGCTGCCATCAGTAACAAGGCTATTTTGATGAATTAGTCCCTCCAGCACACCTACATAAACCCCTACTCTTTCAAAACCTGCTGAAGATGAGTTTCTCTCTCAATGTGGGAAAAATAAAGTGATTTAGTCCCAGTTTACTGTAAAAGTACTGCTGGAAACAAGTTATTTTAACACATTTTTACAAACTAACATAGTTGGAAAGACTGCCCAGGCAGCTTTCCCTACTGTATTCATGCCCCACATTTCACAGACCAGCATGTGGTTTTAAAAGCCTCGAGGTTAATACACAGATTCGAGCAGGCTGAAAGAATGACTGCCTGCTTCTAGCGACCCGTCCTCCATCACCAGCAAAAGTCGTGACAGGAGTTCAGGCAACAGTCCCGCCATCCCCTTTGTCTCCTCCTGAAATTCAGAGCTGCGTAACTGTAAATAAGCAGGCCGATTTATACCCCTACGGACTCACTGTGCAAAACACCATCATATTTGGCAGTGGGAGGAAGAAGTGCCTTTAACAGATTAATAGGCACAAGGGACTTTGGCCTCTAACTTTCTTTCTCCTGTCAAACCACGAACCTTCAGCATATTGACATTAGTAATGCCAGCACAGTCACACTGAGAGAGCTTGCTCTGATGCAGCACAACTCTACATCCCCCACTTGGAGGCGTTTCTGTAGCTTTTGAAAAAAGAAAATAAAAAGGAGGAGAGGCCCCCAAACCAGTGCCCCTCTCTGCAGGCACGGCAGCCTTGCCTACCGCAGAACCAGAGCGATACCGTTAGCCGCGACACGCGTGTTTCACGACGGTCACGGGGAACCGAAATCCTTTGTGTCGCCTCCCGTAGCCGAGACCCGACTCCGCCTGCGGGACGGGGTGACAGCGGCTGCCGAGACACGCCGCACCCTCGGCTTCGCTTTTCGCGAAAAAAGGCGCTTTTCGGCGAAGCCTCTCCCGCCCCGGGGTGGGTGGGGGGGAGGGTTGTCTGGCGGGGGCATTTCCCAGCTCAAACAGATGGAGCGGGATTAGAGCTGCGGCTCCCCAAGGGCCGCGGTTAGATTTGGCTTGGGGTGAGCGCTCGGCGGCAGAGGCGCAGCGCCGACGTCCTGGGGTGGGATGGCGGGGACCCCGTGGGACGTGGTGGCCGTGTCACCGGTGGCACGCCGTTCCCCAGCCCCGAGCGAGCCTGACCCCTCTCTGTGTCTTGCAGCGAAGGCGTCTTCAAGTGCCCCGAGGACCAGCTGCCCCTGGACTACGCCAAGGTGAGCCCGGCACGTGGCTGTGGTACCCCGCTCCGAGGGGACGTCTCCGTCACCTGTGCCCCCTCGCCAAGGGGCCGTCCCCGGGCTCCGCGCGCCCGCCTGGCACAGCCGCGCCGGCCTGGCACGGGCGCCCGTGCGGAAGCAAAAACCCTTTGTGCCGCGGGGCCGGGGAACGGAAACCCACTCCCGACAAAGGGCGCTTGTTCGCTTGCCGGTGGGTGGGGGGGATGCAGCCCCGGGCAGCGTGCCTGTGGCTCCCAGCCAGGCTGGGGTGGGGGGGGGTGTCCGTGTACCCCCCGCAGCCCGGTGTGGGATGCTGATGCCCCGGCGCTGCCTCCCCAGATCTACCCCGACCCGGAGCTGGAGGCGCAGGTGCTGAGCCTGGCCATCCGCTGCATCCACAGTGAGGAGGGCTGCCGCTGGAGCGGGCTCATCAAGCACCTCCAGGTAGGGTCCGGCAGGATGGATCGGGGCCGGGGGGGGGAGGCCAAGGCTGTGCCCCATGGCTGCCCCTCCGCCCTCACCATCCCTGTGCTCCCCAGGCCCATCTTGGCACCTGCGGCTTCAACGTCATCCCCTGCCCCAACCGGTGCAGCGCCAAGCTGAGCCGCCGTGACCTGCCCGAGCACGTCCAGCACGGCTGCCCCAAGCGCCGGGTCAAGTGCGAGTTCTGCGCCAGCGACTTCACCGGGGAGGCCTTCGAGGTGGGTGATGGGAGCGGGGTGGGGGGGGAT
>JANXJC010000001.1:53778004-53808116 GCA_027564655.1 Leptodon cayanensis
CCCGCCCCGCTAATGGCCGCCGGCAGCCGTCACTCCCGGCTCCGCCGCGTCACTTCCGCCCGCCGCGCCGCACCGCGCCCCCTGGCGGCCGGCGGCGGGAGCGTGTGCGGGGGCGCGGGGCCGGCCCCGCCGTCGCCGCCGGGTTCCGCGCCCGAACCGTTCAGGGGCGGCAGAAGAACGTCCGCAACCGCCGGCGCCGCCTCCCGCCGAGCGGGGCCGTCAGGCGGCAGAGGCGCCCTCGCCCGTACCCAAGGCGCGGTGGGGCCTGGGCCGGGGAGCGCCCCGCGGCGTCCCCTTGGAGCAGGGGCCCGGCGCCTTCCGCCCCGAGTAAGGGGGTCTCTCCCAGCCGGGCCTGAGGCTGGGCTTCACTGCCGGCACCGGGCCCCGGCGGCAGAAGGAGGTCTCCAGCTGTGCCGGGGGCAGAAGCCCTCGCCTCGGGAGGAACCCGCCGAGAGGCCAAGGAGGGCCGCGGGGCGCAGGGCGGCCAGCGTCCCGGGGGCCAGCGGGGAGCAGACCTGCGGCCCATGAAGCATCGCAGCCTGGCGCACCGTCCCCGGAGATTTTGGAGGAACGTGGAACTTGAAGGAAGAGGAGAAAAGCAGGCAACGACGAGGAGGATCGGACCGCGGGCAGCTTTTGCACCGCTTTAGGGTCCGTTAAGGCTACCGTCACCAAAAACACCCTTATTTTGATTGGTTCAGCTTGAACCGCTGCCACTGTGCCAGTTGCGCTAAGTAAATGTCACTGGGAGTTCCTGAAAGGGCACAGGTTTCTTTCCAAGGGGGATAATGAGGCAGATTTCCAGAATAGTTGCATCTAATTACTACCAACAGAGCGCTTAAGTTATCACGTGGTGAATTAAGGACATGAAAACCTACGTTTTAAACAAGCCTGAACAATTCAGAGCAGACTTACTACATCAGAAATTCCCAAGTAATACTGACCTTCTGATGCTCCGCACACCTTCCTGACTTAAGTCCTGTGACACAGGGCTTCCCTGTGATGCTCCATGTTTCCTCAAGACAGTGATACGAGGGCAGAGCGCTCAGTAGGCAGTGAGGAAGGCGAGTCCCCTGACACCGCCAGCTCAGGCTGTGTGAAACCATTCTGCCAGGTCTTGTTTTGTCAAACCCTGTCTGAAACATTAACTTTGTTGCCAGAGACTTCAGACTTATCAGCCATTACATGTTCCCTCTGTGATCAACATGGGGCTGCCATCATCACCCCATGGTTCACTCTCACCCACCCAGGAGCACCCTTCTGTGCTTATGGCCGAGCTAGACCATGTTTGTTTTCCCAGGCAACACCGCCATGCGCAGCCCTGCTGCTGATGGATGTGGAGCCCAGCGGGCTTTAACAACCCACAGCACATGCCAGCGGGTGAACCACAGAGGTTTCCTTCCTGATCCAGGGGAGATGGACACCAAAGGTCTGCGCAAGGACAACGGCGAACCCTGTTCTTGTGCCAGTAACGAGACCCTGAGGCTGGCTGAGCCACCGCTTCCAGCTGTGGAGGCGGCAGGGAAAGATTTCAGGCCAGAGGAGAGGCATGCTGTGCCCTGCATCATTTCTCCTACATGATGGAGGACATATTTTGTTCTTCTTGACACATATGTAACTTTCCAAGCAGTGACATGAGCATCTGTGAGACAGGAGGTGAGGGACTAAGAGAAGTGAAAACAGAAGACATGGAGACATAGCATGAGTCAGGCTGGGACAACATGGGTAGTAATCACAACAGTGGTGTCGGGGTGGGAGGCGCATGCTGGTTCCCTTGGGAAAAGGCAGGTGCACAGAGGGTTTGGGAAGTGCTTCCTCAGAAGCTTCTTTGTGTGTACAGCCCATTTATGCACCACTCTCCGAATGGGGCCAGGATTTGACTCATTATGAGTAATAGGAATGTTTTAAACAGAGGAAAGAATACTAATTCCCTTAAAAATACAGATAGGTCTACATTTGGCTCAACAGTACAAGGCCAGTAATTTTCCACAGTGTACTGCCAAATAATTGAATGTGACATTCAAGTAGCTCATGTGTAGGTGTTCCTCAGGAGAAAATACAGCTCTAACAAGGACCATTTTTCAAAAGAGAAGACTAAAGGTTGGGTATCTAAATAGGACTTTACAGGATCTAAGTAAACAGCTAAATTTCCAGAAATGCCAAGCTTCCCTTGAGGCTCCACTTGTGGTGCTGACAGCCAACACTTCTGACAATCTAACTGCTTATTTGCAGCCTAAAGCACTTTTGAAAATAGTAGCCCACATAGTTAATAGAGCTCATAACCAAGGCTGACATTGTTGGATTAAAAGCCATCTCTGACTAATGACAGGTTGCAGGATTTCCAGGCGACATGAGAAACTGCATGGGTTAGAAACACTTGGCATGAAAAAGTTTCTACTTTACTTTTGGTTGAACAACATGAGTTTTGGTAACTGTTATTTTCTAAGTAACCCACACGTGGCTTGCTAAGGGACAGCTCTTGCTAAGTGCTCGTTCAAAGCCACAGCAGGAATCAGTGCTAGAAACTGGAATCAGGACTCCGCAGCTCCTGCCCACAGCCTCATGTGACTGGATCACGTACAGTTTAGTTGCAGCTGATTTTTAATTAATAGTGAAAATGAGGGAAGAATTGGGTTAGTGAAGTAATCTCAGCATAATTGGTAAACGACTATTTTTCTGTCCTTTTGAATACCACTTCTTATTCATCATTATAAGCATCCTTACAAATAAATTTGCTTTCCAAAAGGTGCAGGTTTTTTTCAATTATCTTTTCTATCAGTACCGTAAGTGTTGATAAGAAATTCCAGCCGTAAGCAGAATTTCATCTGTAATAACGTTATCTGGGGAGAAAAACAGGGCTGAAGTCTAAGATGAGTATTGTGACAAGGTGTTTTGTTTCATGGCTGGCAGTGGTGTCTCAGAATCAGTACCGCTGGTTGTGCTGCTGACCACTGACTTGGGGAGGATCACAGGGCTGTTTGTTTCTCTGTGCCTCGGTTGCCGTGATGGCAACTGGTGAGGGCACTAAAACACGTAGCTTTTCAAGTATTTTACAGTCCCCCAAGGAAAGGCTTTACGGGTTTAATGACCGTATTCATGCATAGCTGACTTTGCACAGCTGTGCAAGGAATGGAGCATGATTAAATTTGGGGTCTTCTAGTCCACGGCAGAGTAACTCTTGTAGCTACTCTTTCCATGCCAGTGTACAGTTTCTAACTTTTTCCTGGATAATGTTTGTATTAATCAAGGTATAATAATGGCATGTCCATGTGAAAGGAGTTCTATGCGCATAAATTGCCACGCACAGACATTAGAATAAACCCATTAATGTTAATGCAAATATCATCCTCTTTAGAAGTATGTGGGCCCCAG
This sequence comes from Leptodon cayanensis, assembly GCA_027564655.1. Lineage (NCBI taxonomy): Eukaryota > Metazoa > Chordata > Aves > Accipitriformes > Accipitridae > Leptodon > Leptodon cayanensis. Next base: position 53,781,377 of record JANXJC010000001.1, read on the forward strand.
AAAACAACTGCAAGCAGAGCACGCCTTTTGCTGTAGAGCAGGTTCACCCTGTCATCTTTCCACGTAGAAAACTCTCCCGACAAGACAGCAAGTATAGCAAAATCAGGCTTCTCTGTTTTGAAATTATTACCATGGTAACCTGAAACCCCTTTGTACTTCATAAATTCTGCGCCTCTCTGGAGCAGCTGAAATTTCAAGTAAGACCACTTCGCAATGCTTTGTGAGTGTAGAAACAGCTCACACAGTTTAAAGATGACATAGACGAAATTTTTGGAAGGCTAAGGAGTTGTTGGATCCCAGACTAGTCACCTCATTTAGTAAAACGATCTCCCTTTAGACTCCTATGTCTTTTCAATCGAATGGAAGATTTGCCATTCTCACGAGCGCAGCTCTGACTTGGTACACGCTGCAATTAGCCGGATCGCTCGCCACTCTTGAAGCGTATCTACTTCAAGGAAGTTTGGGGGAATTTTCCTGTGCTGGCGCAGTTCCACGTGACCCAGCGGGCGAGATGCAGGAGGCGTCATCACGCAGCGGGCAGCATGGCAGAGATGCTGCAGAGCGGTGAGCACCGTTCCTCTCCTGCCGCAGGAGAGGAGCAGGCAGGGCTGGAGGAACCTGCCCAGGTCCGGGCTGCCTGGACGGGCACCGCTGCCACCAGAAGAGCGGTGGGATGGCTCAGGGTCAGTATGGAGCTGAACGACGAGGCCTGTTCAGCAAAAAAACCCCCACAAACCAACACTATTATTCCTTCTAAAATACATAGAAAAAGATATTTTTGTTAAAGTACATGAAATGCGGCCGTACATGAAAAAGCCTAATAATTCCTTGGAGTATTGCTAAGGTTTTAAACTCTTTTAGCATTATTAAAATCAGTATGTAAAGACTTTGCTTATGTGCTGGAGATGAGCTGCGATACAGAAATAATAATCCAGTTGACCTTCCAAGCTGCTGCTTGTCATGAATTATTTTCTCTTGCCTTGGGGAAATTTCTAAATATATATATATACACGCAAATAAGCAAATCTTTCAGTTGTAATGTAGTGACAGTTACATCACTGCCCCTTCCCAAGTGTACAGCACAGCATCACTCTGAGTACAGCTGCTGAGAAAACCCCGGGAAGTACTTGGGTTTGAAATTAAAGAGCTTGTTTTAATATTTAGCTGTGATAAATTTGACTGAGAGTACATGTATTTCATCAGGCGTCTGTGAGTCAGGCATGTGAGTCACAAAAGGAGCTGCGCTTGGGCTGCTGAAGACAGCCGGTGAGGCCTGTCCTAACAGTTCCAGTGCATGCATGCAAAACCCCCATTAATTCCTCTGGGGAGATTTAATTAGTGTGAGGACAGGATGGAGGACATGCATGCTGTCCTAGCTGCTCTGGAAAAGGCCTGACCCCAAGCACCTTCTTTGTTTCTCTTTGTTCAAGTCCTTGCATCGCACACGCACCTTTACGTCGCAAATCCCACAGACTTTGGTGGCATCGGAGAGCCAGGTGTGAGTCGGTATGGGCATGGAGAGGAGAACCCAACTTCAAGTAATTAACAATAACATATGATTGCTACTAATTCAGTTTTACACAAATTACACAGTGTTATTAAATTAAGCAAACCATGTTCTTGCATCTGAGCATTAGCAGCAGAACTCATTTTCATTCCATTTTTTAAAGCAGCACTTGTAATTAGTCCTCTTTGCTTTCCAGACCAATCACATGCAACATTTTGTTTTTACCAAAACACCCACCAAAAGCGTTCAGGTTCTCTAATTGCAAAGATTCACTTCACACGGCTGTGCAACTTCTTTCTGCTCTGGGTGTTATTTAGGAACAGCCAACTGGAATTTATTGAAATCGTGTCGAAAAACAAACAATTAAAATTGCTCGCCAGCTGGGTGGGAGACCTCGCGTGCCAAGTTTCAGCCCATGGGAACTCTCGCAGCGGAGTCACGGGGCACGCGGCTGAGCGCGGGAGGTCGGGGTGGAAAATCCAGCAAGCTCTTTACCGTTCCAAACGCCGAGACCGTCATACGGGCGAGCTCTCCCCTGCGGCCGATGGTGCGTCAACGCGGGCGCCGGGCACTGGCACACCTCCGCTGGGCGATGCACCGGCCTCTTCCTCCCTGCGGCCCGAGGCACCGCGGCCCGCTGCTTGCTCCTGCCTGGCGCAGGCGTCCCCGGTGTGCCCGGTGCCGGCCCTGCACCCCCATGGCCTCGCTGGCGCAGTCGCCCCTTTCTCTCCCGCTTGGCTGGGAAGGGTGCTTTTTTTGGCCTCTGCTTCTGTCATCTGGCATTTAAATGTAACGCGATCTCTCATTGCTAACATTTATAGCAGCAAAATATTTAAGTTCCAGGGCTTGTAACACGTGTTGTTAATGTCCCGTTGCCAAGCCCAGCTGAAGGATCCCCAAACCCTTCTCCGCGCTTGCTTCGGGTCCGTGCCAGCAAAAGGACGTCACCCCTGGCTGCGCGGCTGCGGGTGAGTGGGAGCTGCCGGGGGTGACCGGTGAGCACCGGAGCCCCGGTCGCTCTCATGGCCCCAGGAGGGAGAGGAAAAGCCCACCGGCGCTCCCCAAGGGTAACGCCTGCTGGTGAGGGACTGCCGGCCCCCGCAGCAGCAGCAGCGTGGCGGCGGTGGCCGCCTCTGAGCGGACCCTCACGGGGCTTCACCTGCCCGCTGCTGGTGGGCATCAAGCCTGCGTCTCCAGCCAGGGCCTCGGCTCACCGCCGGGGCCGGCTCCAGGTGCCAGCTGCACCCAGAAAGTGCTGGCACACGAAGGACCAGGTGGAGTTTGTCAAATGGGCCGACACGGTGGGGCAGAGGAGGAAACAGGAGAAGGACAAGCTACAGTCGTCAGCCTGCCAGGACTTCAACCAAAAGCATTAATTAAAGAGAGAAAGTGCTTTAAAGTGCCTGATTTAGCAATGCACGTGCCAAGGCGTGTATTTAAACGCTCCCACTGTTCCCGCTGCAGCCCTGGCAGTCAGTCTGCAAAAACCACCTGGAAAGGACAGGAGGCGAGCAAGCACGGCCTGGTCTGCACGCACGGAGCCGGCACATGGCCTCTTGTCCCTCGCCCCCTCCTCGCCCCTCTGTGGAGCCCGCAGTGCCAGGCTGCCTGGCGGGACGTTCCTGCCTCCCCAGCGCCGGTGCAGAGCGGGAGGGGAGCTGGGAAAAAGCACCAAGGCAAGCAGAAAGCGATGCCTCGGTCCCACAATTGTCTAATAAAGATGTTCCTGGCTTTCGAAAAAGCCTAAAGCAACATCAAACGTTACCAAAGAGTCTCTTCTTCCTGCTCCTGTTTCACCCTTCGTTAGATCACCTCCGAGATCCGAAAGCTGCTCCTGACCAGCCTGCGCCGGGGTGCTGCATGTGCGGGTGTTGCTCCCTTGCGCGCCGGTGCTGCGCGGCACTGCTGCTCTGCAGCGGGCGAGGGGCCGTGGTAGCTGCTGGCCATCGCTCACCAGCCCATCCCGGCAGTGGTTTGGGGTCGTCCCAAAGCCACAGCTCTTGGACACCCTGGACACCTCAGGGGTTGGGAAGAATAAGAAGAGGGGCTTCTGACCCTTATGGTCACAGCAAGGAGCTTGAGATGTAAACCCCAAAGGCTCAGTCAGACAATACAGAAAAAAAACCCAAAACATTTTTAAGCTTCCAGATTTTTGAGCCAGGCTCCAGGTCTGTCTTCTTGCGATCCGAAGCCCTGGGGTTGAATCGCTGGAGCCCTCGCCTTTGCAGGAGCACAGCAGGCAGCCAGCATCTCGCCCGCTGGTGTCCTCTTCTCCCACTCGGCTTTTTCAGAACTTCCCACCTCACTATGGACTGAGGAATCCCTCAAAGGTCTCGTTGCCTGCAGCACCCCTAAAAGACCCACTCTGCGACAGATTTCTTCAGCCTTCTGCTTGGAGGTCATGGCCAGGCTCTGTGCTGGAAAACCACGCCAAGTATTTCGGAGCAGCTCTTGACACATGCTCTTCCATTTGAAGAGTGGACACAAGAAAGAGAAGTGGACTGCAGTTGCCAAATTTAGACCCAGGAGTGAGAGGAGGTATTGGATGTGAGGGCTTGGCCCACCCTTTTACAACATCTGCCAAGCAGAGACTGTGATTCAAATACCTCCAAAGCCCAGGGCATGAGACCAGAGCAGCAAAGGATTGGTCCTCAGCAGCTCCTCTGAAGTGAAGGCTAAAAGGGGTGCAGCCTCAGTATGAAGATAGTTCTCATAAATCAATTCTCATAAAGCCAGGCACCATTTTTATTTTCCTCTCCAACAGCTGATTAAGTAGCTGGTGAAGGGAAGACGTGTAATTCATCGTCTGACCAGGACAAGGACCCAAAGTCTGCTCGCTGTGATGCTTCTGAACAGCTGGAAAGGGAAAGAGGGAGAACGTCTGTTAATATTGGACGTGACAGAAATAACCTGGCAATATATCAGAGGGCAGACAGCCTAATGCAGTTAAGGGCAGCGTGTGCTGTGAGATACAGTTATATTTTAAATAAAGCACTTTGGAAGGTCCCAGATTTCTTCAGATCGTCTGTGACTGGCATGGATGAGGCTACAGCCTGACTTATGTCCTTCCCTCTTGGATGAGCTCAAAGCGACCCAGCTGGCCGCTAATCTGCAGGGGCCTTTCTGGGGAGCACAATTGTTGCGTGCATGATAAAACATGGCTGAAATATACTGTGGTCCGTAGCAGAGTGGTGCTGCCATAGCTTAGCTCCAAACAGCGCTTGGGCGAGCTGGATGTCAGGGACGGGGACCAGTTATAAGCAGTTGTACAACATCTCCTCCTCAGAGCAGCTGCTTTCAGCAGATAGGAGTGCCAGCATGAAATAAGAAATAAAGCCAGGTCATCGCTGTAAAAAGGATGCTTTGCTCTACTGGCCTTAATGTGATTTATTTGTTTTAGGCTTCTTTTTGCAAAGTAATAAGAAACTTTATAGATTTGGCGATAATCTGAGACCCATCTGAATGACAGAATTGCAACTGCTGTCCAAATAAAGGAAATGCTTTCATAATTTAGCAGAGAGGTTTATGAAAGCAAAGAACAGCTACACAGAGAATATACTACATGCACACCTGACTCTTGCCACATTATAACCCTGCGTAGTTGGATATTTGGGAGTTAGAGGAGTTAACAGCTCATAAATAAATTGTCCTGAAGTTGTGAGCGCTGAAATCGGGCTCCTCTATGGATCAGTCGGTAGGCTGTCTGCCCTGGCATACTTAATTAAATTGCCTTTGTCTCGTTACCTGAGGTGAGAAATGAGCCAGCAGAGTTGTACCAGGCGTAGGGCTGAGCAGGGGGGAGGGCGGCAGCAGGGAGCACCGTAAACCCAGGGGCATGGCCAGCGTGCAGCTCCTTTGCTAGGGTGAACGAATGGGCAGAACGAGCCTCTTTCACCAGTCTGCCTTAGTTCTGCCTTCTTTGACTTCTCTCCTCCATGAAAAAGACACCAGAGCCACCATTCTACGAATTTAGCAGTGCTGGCACTTAAAAACATGAGTTACTGCCCAAAGCAATGAGACTGGCCTAAAGACAAGAAGGCTACGCGTTTACAGACAGGCTGCAGGGCAGGGCTCCTCTGTAGTGCTCAGGATTTTCGCTGGGTTTCCTCCCAGAAGACGTCTGCGCGCGGACCCCGTGTGCCCTGCAGCATCACACCACATCAAAGTTTTGTTCCCTGCCTGGTGCCACCTGTGGCCTTTTCAGGCCCAGTACGCAGTTACAAGAACTGGAAACGTGGTAGAAAGAAACCATGAGCTGTGATTTTGCTTGGCTGCCGGGAAAGTACCCACCTACTCTCAGATGACCAGTCCTGGAGTACCGAGTGACCACGAGTGGCCCTCAAAATGCCGTCAATGCCAAAAGTGACATGCCTCCCCACGCCGGGTACCTCCAGCGCACCGCCTGCCCCCGCGCCGCTCACCTCCCCGGCCCCCCGTGCCCCATCCAGGGCAGGTCTGGAGCTCGGCACTGGGAAACTCCCACCAGCTCTGGTTTTATCTCTGCTTGAGGAGCTTTCCCCCGGGCCGCCTGCATGACCGAGGTGGCCTGAGCTGTCCGTGAAACACCCTCCTTCATATTTACAAAAATCGAGCTTCAGTCCACCTGGTTTTGTCTTTCGGGTCCAGCTCTGCTCTCAGGCTCTCCTTCCATTTCACAGCACTGGGCTAACAGACCTGGTTTTGACTCTGTGGTGAAACACTCAAATGCCTGTTGCCCCGTGCACCCTCCTCTGGTGTGTGCGCAATGGTATTTCTGAATTTAGCTATCGCAGGAAAATAGGGCTGAACAGGGCAGTGGAGGGAGGGGGAGGCCGGTGTTGCTCTGGCAGCCTGCAAAAGCAGCACCTGGCCAGAGCCAAAGGGTGAGCAACTGTCGCTGGCTGGGGAGGGCTGGGACTGGGAACACAAACCAGGGGAAAGGGAATAAAAGGGAAGTGCTCTCCTGGATGGGGGCTGCTTGTTTAGCTTTAACTTTATAGCCATTTAATTAAAAATCTGTTCTAACAAAGGCAGAAGAAAATGAGGACATTTACTCAAAAAACCCCATAAAGTTACTGAAATTAGTTCTGAAATATTTATGTTTAAGAGCCTTTTGCTGTGCTGCGCCTTATGTAGTAAAGGCAAAACCAGGTAACACACCCTCGTAGTGGCCAACAGCCTGAGCTGATACGTCTTTTTTAGGCAAATACAACTGCAACCCCCAGGTTCACAGGTGCCCTCCGAGTCCAGCCTGCAGCCCACGCGTGAGCTGCCCGTGCTGTCCCCACGCACTTACTGGCGGTCTAGCCCAAATCCCCGCAGTCTGCAGACAAAGTGATTGCTCTGCACCGGGGATGCCCCTAAGGCTGGTCAGGCTGATCAGGTCGGTGGCGGGGGTCAGGACGAGGGATGAGGGCTCCCTGTGCGGCGCAGGGACGTGCTGAGGTGTAGAGGAAAGCCAGCACGGTGCCTGGAAATGCTGCTCGGGCTCTGGCCCTGCACAGCAGCAGTCCCACGCCTCCCCGGCAGTGGACATTGCCTGAACAGGAGCAGGTCCCTCGCATGCTTGGTGTCTGCTCTGCTGGAGCTGCCGGACCCCTCGGTGTGTTTCACTGCCCCACGGATCCCCTACTCAACGCTGCGGTCCTGTGGATGAGAGCCACAGAAGGATCTTCTGTGGGCAAAAAAAGCATTAACTTCATGGCAAGGCAGCACAGCTCCGAATCTGTCACGGAGCAGCTGAACCGCTTGTGCCCTGCCCTCGGGGGGCACAAGCCCTGGCGAGCAGTGGCAGCCCCTCAGGGGCATCTTGCGCCCCGCAGGCCCCCTGGCCCATCCCCGGCGTGGCACTGGGGTCAGCGCAGCCCAGCTGCCCACTTCGACCCGAGTTCTGAGCAGCCAGGAGGGTGCTGCACACTGCTGTCCTTGCCAGCTTCAGTTACCCCACCTCTTCTTTCCAGGCACCCTGCTCAAACTCCTGATTCATTGGAAAAAAAAAGGCAGTTTCTTTTAGCACAGGTAAGTTTCCCAGCCCATCACCAGGGACGGGCCAGCAGCCACTGCCCTCTGCACGTTTCAGCCGAGCTCAGGCTGCCAGGAGCTCTGCTCCCTTCTGGAGCAGCCCGCCCGAGTTGCTGGCAGTGCCGACATCTTCTGCCAGCGCTGCAACGGTGGGTCTCACTCGTGGTGCCGGGCCAGCAGCACTGTCGGTATGGCCGGGATGACCTACACCTTCAGTCTGAGGACGTTGATTTTTGAATTAATTTTTCATAAAGGCTTGGGATACACAGCTCAGAGTCGACTGCTAGTGCTGTCTTACAGGCTGCTATTTTTATCGCCTTGATAAAATAATTACTGCTAGAGCTGGAGGTGAGCGCAGGAATGTAAATATTTATTAGAGGGTCTGTGTGCAGATATGGAGATGCACCGCCAGCCCAGGTGAGGGCTGATGTCTCATCAGCACGCCTGCCAGGCCTGCCAGGCCTGCTGGCTAGCACATAAATAATTACACCGGGAGCTGGATTTGGTTTTACAGAAGGAGTTCGTACAGCACAAACAAGGTAAGGCTTTCAGAGCAGCAGCGCCTGTTGCAGTGCGAAGGCACCGTAGCACAGAGGGCCCCAAGGTTGTTCAAGTAAGCCTCACTGCCAACGGTGGGGCGAGTAATTAATAACCGAAGCAGATGAACAGAGGGGGGTGCTCCGGTCTCGGCTCTGCCAAAGCCCTGAGCCGCCCAGCCAGACACACAGGCTGGGGAGAGGGACCCATCGAACTCCGTCCCGCTGTCCGCACTGCTCCAGCCTCCCGGCAGCGCCGGGAAAGGCAGAAGCACCGACAGGGTCCACTTTTACCCCGTATGGTTTGTCCCGTTTCGGTCGGCTCGCATCATGTTCAGCTGCAGGGTGCCAGGGAGGACAGCCTGCTCCTGCTCGAGCTCAAGAAAGAACCGAATGGCTCCGTTTTCCTCCCTTTTACATTATGTTTCCTCGGGTGGTTCTTAATAGCTCAGCTACAGCACCTTTGCTCTGCCAACGCTCTTAAGCACATTCATCGATTTGCTTCTGCTGTTTGTTTTCCTGCCGTCACTCAGAGGCTGCCGGCTTTGACGGCAGCCAGACGTGTGCCTTTGCTGGCTGCAGGGCAGCCGGGCACCCCGTGGCACCTCCGACGGACAAGCGTCCCCCCACGCGCCCGCAGACCCCGGGCACGGGAGACCCCGCGCGTCGCCCATGCGTGCCGCAGCCAGCCGGCCCGGCGGCAGCGGGCGATGCCGACAGCGGTCTCCGTCCCGCAGGGCCGCGCACAGCCTGGCGGTTACCCGCCACCGGGCAGATTTGGGCTCGCCGCCACAGACCCGAACAAGCCGAGCCTGGCAGAAAAGGGCGCCCGTGGGGGGAATACTTGAAAAAGTGCGATCTGCGTCTTCCGTCGGTGTCCCTGTGGAAGGGGTGCTGTGCCGCTGTGTGTTCTTAAACAGCTGCCGGGGTGTCGTGAGGAGATGGCTGCATTTCAGTGGTGAGTGAAGAGTTTATCAAAGGCGCCACCAAATAAAAATAAAAGAAGGAAAGAAATTCTCTCTCACTGTGCCTGCTGCTTGGAGAAGGGTTTCCACACAAGGTGGCACCTGTCTCCTTCCCTTCTGGCCTCGCTCGGGAGAAGCTGAACGGCGGCTGAAAATACTCTCTGAAAACTGACTCCTCGCAAGTAGGATGCATAATACGTCATTCGTTCGCTCATTAGCCATCGTTTTTTTCCTAGGCGCTAAGAATCAGGAGCAGAAACGAGTTCCGCCCTGACGAGCACTGGTATTCAGCAGCACGGGGCCGGCAGGACGGGGGAGGCTGCCAGAAGCGGAGTCGGCTCCCCAGTGCCCCAGCTGTGGGACAGGCAGGCTCCCCCCCAGAGCCTCCCCAGGCACAGGGACGCTCCCGGGAGCCAAAGGGGAGCCCTGCCCAGCCACCCCCGGCTGCCCCCGGGCACTCCACGTCTGCTGCAGACGGGCAAAGAGGTTTATGTGCTCCCAGCAGATCGGCCCTGCACTTTATCTGATGGAGCTTAATGGTTTTGTGCCTATAATTTTAAATCCCAATTAAGGTATTTTAGAATATTTTTTTCATACCCAGTGCAGACCAGTCATAGCTCTGCTGATGTATGACATGCTTTTGCATTCAAATGCAGGATGCTGACAAGGCCTGCCTTCCACTGCAGGCTTTTGCTTTCGATGCTGACCTTTCCACACAAAGAAAATGCAAAATATTATTACATATTAGAAATACGGTGTAGCCAGAAATAGCCTCTTGCATTCAGTAGTGAGACGGTAACAGCTTTGTGGCCTGGCTGAGATGCCCAGGCTGTGCTGGGCAAGGCGTTCACTGCCTACACCAGCAGGATGGCCAGAGTCTGACAGCCCGATGTGCCCACGCTCATCCCCGGGTCCGTTCCAGAGCCGTCCTGGAGCTGGTCCCATGGCTGGTAAACTCAGGGAGTTAATTTTCTGTGGGATCTGCCTAGATTAGCAGACTTCAGAGAACAGCAGGGTTATGAAGGAATTACAAAGAGAGTGCCTCTGTCATGCTTTCTGTAAGAAACTAAGGATCCCGGATCATGTGGCTTTGGCAATGAGGCTCCATTTACAGACAGATGCTTCCCATTCTTCAGACTCCTCTCAAAATGCAACGAATACATCACTGAAGGCTGGGACTGGCCGCCGGGAGTGCATCCCTGAAGCTAACCTCAGCAACAGCTCGGACCCGTCCAGCGGCAGAGCCGCCCTGGGCACCATGGGGGAAAGCACACAGCGCCCTGGGCCAGGGCAGGGCACTGCCACGGGCACCCAAAACCCGGGGCACGCACCGCCCCAGGCACGCACAGCCCCTTGGACTGTGCAGATTTGCTGCACGGAGCCTTGGGTGTGCTGCAAGGCAGAACTGCTGTTAGACTCACTACTCCCATTGAGGGGTACAAAATGCCATTCGTGCCAGCAGCGCCAGTTAATGTCTGTCCCGGTACTGAGTGGAAGTTAAAGTTTCAGTACTTCTCCTAAAATCAGAGCTGGGTTGGGGTAGGGGTAGAATTTTTAGTGTATCAAAGCAGTGTGCTCCAGCTTCAACTTTTTAAAAATGGCCTTTTCTAATATAAAAGGAAATATATTTCAAAGTAATGAAGTTTCTACACGGCAATCTAGACATCACGCTCTGAAAATGTCAGCTTGGGATGACATTAATGAATCGTTTTGTGTTTGGGTATTCTGCTGACATGGAAATTCATCAGAATGGACTGTCTTCACTGAAATGTATTTGCTTTTGATGAATTGGCCTTTTACAATGGGAAAATGGTCTGTGTGAAAATTGCCGACAGCCCCAGCCAACGGGGTGCTGTCGAGCCCCTTTTTCCCTTCTAAATGCGACTGCTGTTGGCTGCAGCCTGCACACACTCGCTGCACCTCACCCCGTGCCAGCGCGATTGTGCCAGCTCCTGGGTTCCCATGGGTCAACCCCAAATACCTCGGCTTTGAAGATGTTTCGGCACCAGTTGTTTCAGAGGTTAACCATTAACTCTGACAGTGGTGTCTGCTGCGTGCCGCTGTGATGTGCTGCAAACAGAGAAACCTGGTTTCTGTTGTGCTGTCGGATGGGCGTGTTCTGTCCCAGTGCACGGACTCTCTTCGGTTTGGTTGTTTCGTAACTTCTCTGCGGACCTGGGGTCGGCTCCTGTGCTTTCAGGGATTGCAGATGGGAGCCTGAGTTCAGGCTGGGCCACAGAGCAAGCGTCGCCGCGAGTGCTCTGAGCTCTCCCTTGCTCACAGCCCTGACTTTTCGGGGGTGGCATTACTTTTGATTCACCACTTCAGCACACAAAGCTGTGAAAGGTTAATTTCAGATCTCATGGATGCTGGCAGGGTGTTACTACATGGGAATTGCACATACTTCAGCTGAATCGGTTCAGATTTAAACCCATATAAGTGAGGGCTGGTTCTGGGTCTGGGAAGTAATTTATCTAAATTCCTGCCTCATGAAATGTAGCTACCGTTAAATGTCCCATTTCAAAATCATCAGAAAATCACACCAATACTTACCCAATGCTGCTGCTGCCGTAAAGTGAATTTTCATGTCCCTGAGTTGCAGGAAACAGAATTCTTGCACTGCAAATGGATTTGAATATAGCGTGAAGAACTTCACAGAAGAGTGCTCTTTCTGAAGCTAAAACTGTCTTTTTTTCTGGCACATGGCAGCCTATGGAGGTACAGAGTTTCCGTGATGGCTTATCCATATTTAACTAACATGCATATTTGCAGAACAGCTGGAATGATGGCGTTAAATTGAATTGCTGAAATATTTGAATATACAAATAGAAATACGCGGTTTAGTTTGTCCAAGACTGCAGGTGAGGTCCGACCTCACACAATAGCCCCGACTCAGACGGGGGCTGGCCCAGGTGACCTCCTCGGGTCCCTTCCAGCCCGGCCGTCCAGTGGCTCAGCATTCTCCAGAAGCTGTGCCGCAGAGCCAACATCAGCCAGAGGCAGCAACATGCTCCAACACACAGGTCCTCTGACGATAAACTCATACCTGGTGCTGAGCTGTGGCACTCTGCCATGGCCCTGCTGGTGAAATCACTGCAAAAACTCCCCATGGTGTCCTTGGAGATGGAGATTCAAACCTCTTCTCTCCTGTAGCCGCTGACAGGATGGGCTCATGGAAGGGTCTCCTGGCTGGGGGGATTCCCCTGTCCTGTGCTGCACTCCCAGCAGCGCTGAGCAAGGGCCTTTAATTCGCATCATTACCAACCATCCCTAGAGCTGCATTTAATCCTGCAGCCCAGTAACTCCAGATGCCGTGCCACAGCGGCTCCGCACACCAGCCAGCCAGGACTGGAGCGACACAGGCTGGTCGCCCAGTCCGTATAATGCCACGCTCCTGTGCTCACCTTCGGGAGCAGGATGGGTGCCGGCGAGGGGAACCGAGACCCTCCGGCCCTGCAGGCGCCCCCGGTCACGTCCCACGGGACGGGGGCTCTCCAGGGCTGGCCCAGAGCTGCCCCTGCCCACCCCCTGGTTTATGCCTGCGGTGCAGCAGGCACAGGGGGGCAGAAAAAATGAGCACTGCGGTCCCCAGCCTGGGAAGCTTACAACCGGCTTTTAACAGACTGGAGCTCAAAAAGAACGTAACAAACCGGTGAATAAAGATACTGGAAGGCCTGCTGATAGAGGGTTTAAGTGCACATATATCTGTACAGCGACTTTCCTCTAAGCCAAGGATTTTCCGGATTTGGGAGCTTGCTTGGGGCGAGCAGCGGGTGCCCCACGGCGAGCTGCAGCCCGCCGCTGGCTGCGCCCAGGTGGGGTTTCCAGCTCCGCTCGGACCCCTGCACCAGCTGTGCCGGGAGAGCCGCCCAGCACTCGCCAGCCCAGCTTGCAAACTGCTGGTTTATGTGCTGATGCAAATACCATTAACATTAAATAGAAGAATCTCAACAGCTGCTAACCACTGGTACCTCTGTGCATGCAGAAAAAAAAAACAAACCCAGTCACATATTGACTTGTTCACAAGACTCTTTTTCTGGCTTTTTTGTTTGTTTGTTTTCTTCTAAAGCCTCTGTCTTCCCCATCCTGGCACATCACATGCAGGCTGAGAAATAGTCAGTCACAGAGCTCTCAGCTCTGCGATTACGAAAATATATGACCTTCTATTTTTCTGGGTTGTACAGGGCAAATTATTAACCCAGTTCTCTCTGCCCTGGCTTCACATGCCATTTATTTAGTTTTCTAATTAATTTCTAGTTTGAATGGCTAAGTACCTCATCTGTTTAAAATGCTCAGTTTTGTAAAAACAGACTGTTTTGAGGACTTCTAGTCTCTTCTGTTTGGTACAAGAACAGAGGAACATTGAGGTTTTCATATCTTATGCTAAAAAAGAAAAAAAAAAGGAAGGTCAATTTTGTAGATGACTTTCAGGGTGATGAACTGATGAGCTTACTCCTACCTGAGCTGAACATCAGATAAACACCATGCAACAGGGACTATAACGTGACTGCTCTGTAATAAATGCTTAGCCAGTCTGGAACAGTTTTAAGATAAACTGTGATTCTTCTGGGATATTTATATGCTTTATTGTACACTTCTCATCTGCATCCAGTAAGTGCTTGGCACAAATACATAAAAAATTAAATGGGACATGCCAGAAGGGTACCTTCAGAGGGTTATCGCACTTCCTGAATGACTAAAACCGCTTGCCCTTCAGTCCCACATCTCCCACAGCACCAGAGATGCTGTAAGTCCAGAAATCCCTTGTCTTAGCGTGCAAATGAGCCGTGAACAGTGCCGCTGATCTGCAGCCATCAGAGATAGCAGGGTTGGATAAGGAAGGGATCTTATGGGTCATCTGGCCCATTTACTTCCATCTGTAGGTAATTTGGGTTTATGCAGAAGAGTCGCACTAATGAAAAGTCTTTCTGAGCCTTGTTTGCAGGGTAAGAGAGGAGCAGGGCTGTCCTCCGGCACCTTGCGCCCTCGGTACCCGCACAGAGCCCGCTGGGCACCATCATGACCCGCCGTCCCGGCAGCCGGGTCCCGGCACAGGCGCAGGGATGCCCTTGTTGAGCGTCTCCTCTGGTAGCATTGCCAACAGCCCTGCTTCCACCCAGCCCTTCTCCAAGGGCGTGCTGTGGCACACAGGACTGCCACAGCATCCCTTTCACGTGCATTTTCCAAACTCAGCTGACAAGGCTGTGGGGACCCGTAAGGCCCCATTGCCATTTCTTTCCACCCCCTTCCAGCCTCCAGTCTTAGCCTGTGGCTTGCTAAATCCCTGTCTTCATGGACCATGAGATTTCAGCAGAAGCCTTGCAATGTCTGGTGGTTTTAAACCTTAAAAACCGTGGTGAGGCTATGAAGCTGCAAGATCACTTACTTGCATTAAGGTCCTTGGTCCTCAGAGTTTCTGGGAAAGGCAAGGATATGTCCTGAAGGCTGCAAGAAACCAGTTTGATTTTTGTGTTATTATTTTAACCTCTCTCATGCTTCTCTCACCTGTCTCCAGCTCTGCGGTCTCTGGCCACATCCCAGTGCTGGCACAGTGGCTAAGGGCTTGGGCTCCCATGCCTGTGGAGTGGGATGGCAGGTTGGGGAGGAGTGTGGGACAAACCCTCCTTCTCCAGCCTCCATGGAGGAGAATGGGAAAGGCCATGGGGACACGTGGCCAACGGTGAGAGAGGAGATGTGTAAAAAGAGAGAAATTATGATAATTACAGCAAAAAGGAAAGGAACTGTCTGAAAAAGAAAAAATACACATTTCAAGCCTGCTTGGTTGAACTGGGTGCAGGGAAGAGGGAGGAAAGGCAGGGATGGTTTTGCAATCCTCCTGCACATGTGTCCACAAGGCACTGAAACACAGAGCCAGCACCGGCAGGACCAGGGCACCTCCTCTGAAAGCTGTATTTATTCCTTTTATGTGTTTCCATCTCAACAAAGTTGGATAAGGTAAGGTCTGGACACCTTATTTTAAAATAATGGAGCCAGCGTAGGTTTGTCATTGCCTGGAAGCCCCTAATCTTCCATGGGGTGTAGGAAACTGCCTGAGCAGCCACGCAAAGAGAAAACTCAGATCCTAACAAATTTAGCACACAAAGCGATGCAGCAGCCACCACCAAGCCCAGCCGCGCTGCCTGGGGCTGGGGACCAGGTCATGCCCGTGCTCCAGCCCTGCACCAGCCGCAGGCACCCCACCAGCGCAGGGCACGTGGGCAGGAGCAGGCAGCTTTGGAGGGGACAGGGCTGGGGCACAGTCAGCCAGACCCCCGTATGCTGCCAGAAGAAAAATTGTTTCTCGTCCTGGTTTTGACCTGTGATTGGGCTCGACAAGCACAGTGGCTTTATGAACTCTGCTCAAGCCCTGCGTCATTTGCCTTATTGTGGTCGAAATCTCCTCCCAGCCCTCTCTCCTTCTGCCTGCACCCACAGGCACCAACGTCTGTAACATGCACCCACAGGCCCAGAGAGGGAAGGACGAAAGGGTAAAAATACCCATGTAAAAAAAAAAGAGAAAAAGAAACCCAGGCACCATCTGGATTCAGAGCCTGGAGAGCAGGAAAGCAGGAAGGGAGCAAACAGAGAGTAGCACATTTGCTGGTGCCGAGAGTTGGGGACCACCACCGAGCCCATGCATGCTCTCACCGCAGCTGGTCTCCCAGCTGAGGGAGAGCTGCTTCCCTGCTCCATCTCAGCAAACCAGGCAGCATTTCAACCATCTGCATTTTGCATAAGCCTCTGTGGATGCTCTCAGCAGCCGACCAGGGCATGTGGAGCTGCCGGGGAGGGCTGGTGGCTCCGCAGGAGGTGGGCAGCCCTGGGAAGGGACTGCTGCTGGCTGCAGAGGGGATAGAGCAAGCCGAGAACATGCTGGCAATGACATTCCCATAGTTCGTGAAGGACTGGAGCAGCTAACTCTAATACAAACCTTGCATTAGTTTCTTGTTGCATAGGACAGGGCTGGCGGCTGGATGATGGGTGAGCATTCATGGGGTGGTTGGAGGGGGGCCGTGGAGACACGTGAAACTCAGATGTCACAGCACTCAGTGCCCAGGAACAAGCCCATCCCAGGGCACCTGGTCCCCGGCTCTTCTTAAAGCAGAGGAGCCCCTCCACAGGAGAGCAGACGAGCAGCAGATGGAAAAGAAAAGGGCTGCACTTGACGGTGGGCACATGCATTGCGCCATGCAAACACAGGTTGGCCGGGAGAGACCTGGTGGTCCTGGACCCTTAGTGCTCCCCCACGTGTCTCACACCCATCCTGGGACATGGCAAGGTGCAGCCCCACGGCAAAGGGACTACCCTCCCTGTCACTCTGAATAATGGATAAACAACACAAACCTGTGCAGACATACTCTCCATAGGCAACACAGAGCACAGAGCAACTCAGAAAATATTGACAATTAAGCTGAGAATGTCATGAAGATCCTTTCTTTTTCCAGGATTGGGTTAAGTACAGCCCTTATTCAGGATCTGGCAGATTGTTCCTGTTAAGACCGGAATTCATAATGAAGTCAGGTATTAATTTCTTGCAATGTGTTAATTTAAAAAAAAGATAATCTCAAATTCTTTTATTTTCTGCACATACCGCAGGAGACAGTTTTCATGCTCAAAATAAAAAAGTCTGTTTTTGCCACCAGTATTGCACCCAGAAGCGTCCACCCTCCTTCCACAAGCCTTGGCTCTTCTGCTGATCCCTGGCTTTCTGCAGCCAGCACTGCCCGCGGCCGTCGTTCCTGGTGGGCGCTCCGACAGCCGCCATCCCAGTGCTCGTGCCCAGCTCCCAGCCCGGCCGTGCAGCCGCGCAGCCCGCGCCAGCCCTGCATGCCCATGGCGGGGTACGTGCCCTGGCAGCGGGCAGGCACGCTGACCCCCAGAATGGCCCCAGCTGGACTCAGTTCATACGAGCCGATTTCTGAGCAGGGATGGAAACCTAACAGAGCTGACATCTTTACCAATTAACAAAACTATGTCCCGAGGCTGTTTCTCCAGCCCCTGCTCCTGACTACAAACCATCATCTTATCATCTACAAGCATCTGTGCTTTTGGAAGGAAAAGAGGTCTCGCGCCTGACCCCGCGGCAGGGTTTCCGCTTGCGAGGGCTGAAGAAAGGAAAGTCTGGGGCTCTGCTCTGCTGTGCAGAAGAAACTGCTGCCGCCTCCGCTTTGTGCTCGCTTTCATGTCCCCACCCTGGCACGCCGCTGAACCAATTTGCGATTGCTAGTGGCAAAGCGCTGGGATCCAAGGTCGCTCTCTTGCGTTTCCCTCAGCCACGCCATGTCTGCACAAAGCCTGCAGCGGGCAGCGGGGGTACACACAGCCAGAGCGGGGGCTGCTCCGATGTGGCCGTAAGTGGGGCTCTCCATCCGCCGCGGCTCAGCCTTCCTCATGCCGCACCGTTGCCCTCGTGAAGGCCACGCAGCTTGTGGCTGCCACCAGAGCAGCACCGGGGCAGGAGCCGCATTCGCACAGGAGGGCAGGAGGCAGGTCGGGCCGATGGACGACCGGACCCGGGCACCCCGTGCCCATCGATGTGGGATCCCTGCTACGGGATGGAGACCGACAGCAGCGACAACTGTACGGCACTGCAACGCTACCACCGTGTTTACCAAGCACTTAAGAAAATTGCCTTTCTGGAACAATAACGCTTCACAGGATAAATCAAGCACGCTTGTTCTCTGTGCCACCGGCGGAGGCAGGGTGAGGACAACGACGACCCGCGGGGCGATGGCAGAGGTCTGGCAGGAGCCAGAGGTTATTTCGGGGTGCGGGGGGTAGCCGGCCGCTGGCAGCAGGTGCAGGGAGGCAGCAGGCCAGCCGACGGCACGACCGCGACACAGGAGAGAGCGGGAATGACCTTGCCGTGCATCGCCTGGTTGGGTGCTCCGGCGGCGAGCGGCTTGGCGCTGCCAACCCCGCTGGTCCCTGCGGCCCTGCCGGGCAGCACGGCGGTGACACCGGCAGGAGCGGCGACCGCGGGGTCTGCCGGGCTGCGGGGACGGCGCCTGGCTCAGGGCACCCTGAGGGGCACCCCCGGGGTGTGTGGGATGGGGCTGCGAGAGCCCGGCCCACGAACACCACCAGCTCGGCTCTGCCCGGTCAGGTCGTGAGGAGATGGAGTTTGCCGGGACATAGGGAAACACGGGACCAGAGGCTGCCGGGTCCTGGCTGTCCTCCTCCTGCGCTTCCCTTAGCAGGGTCCTCCCCGAGCCACTGGTTAACAAAACAGCGCTTTAAAAAGAAGCAAATTCCTGCAGTCTCTAGTGACTCTGATTAATCAACGAGCAGTAAAAAAGACGGGAATTAGCCCAGTTTCCAAAATTCCTGTGGGGGCCGGCCACCAGCAGGGCTCAGACGTTGCGGTTGCACTGGCGGCGCTGGGAACCGGCCTGGGTGGGAGCTGGTGGCGGAGGCTGGTGGGGGGGCTGCCAGGTGGTGACAGCTCCTGCACGGGCCCTTCCCCAGCCAGGAACACTGCTGGTCTGGACCAGCAACATGGTGCTATAGAGCCGGGGAGAGCTGGACTGTTTCCCATTAGCTACCTCCAGGCTGCGGGTTTCTGCTCTGGGATGGGGTGTGTTTGCTCCGCTGGATGCACTAATTGTCCCGCAACAAGCCTGCCCCGATCCCTCTGCCCGTCAGCAGAGGAGCAGTGTCCAGCTGGGCTGCAGCGCTCGGTTGCACTACAAGCAATAAATAAGCTCCTGTATTGGATCTTCCTCGCTCCTCTCGTGTGAATATGGCTGTAACTGAGCGCCCACAGGAGATGCAGCAGCGGCTCGCAGGCAGCGATGAGCCTGGTTCTCCAGCCCGGAGGCTGCGCCTGGCACCGCGGGGACCCTGCCGGGAATGGCCCAGGCGGGTCACGCCGAGGTGGTCAACTCCACATGCCCGGCCGTGACCACTCACCGCCCGAGCGCCTGCGGTGGGTGCAAGCTCCTCTTTGGGAAAGGCAAGCCCACACGGCTGCACTGTGGGGAAGAGCCCAGGGCCAGGAACACTGATTGAAGGTGGGCATACGTAGACAGCCAAGTCCAGCTCTGTCAGTCCCAGGGATCAGAGAAGGTGAGTTGGGAAAACCGGGGGTCCAGCCTGGTGTCCAAATTTGGCACCTGGATTTCACTCGCCGAAGGGTGCCAGGCAGATGGAGAGCTGGCAAGGTGGGCGCGTGTCGCAGAGCACAGCTCCTCCAACTGGCTGGCCTTGCTCGGGAAAGCAGCTGGCGGTGTTGATAAATAAATGTAATAAAAAAAGTAGAAAGTGTTGGCCATCAGTACGAGGGCCCCAATGCGGTGGGGTAAATGAGTTCAGCAGCACAGAGCAGTGTGAGAGCCACTCAGTGGGGTGGTTTGCTCCGAGCCTGTAAATCTCATCCAAGATGGGAGAGAACAGCCCCAGACACTGGAGGAGAAGGGGACCGTACTGGTGCCAGGACGGGACGGCAGCTCCTCGCCCGGAGCTCTGCTGGTGACGCAGCATGGGGACCAGCAGAGCTCACCGGCAGGGTTTCTGCTTGCCACGGGCTGTTCTGGCGTTCACTGAAGTCTTTGAGGATCTGATCCCATAGCACCAGCAGCAGCGCAGCAGCATCGCCCCGTGCCAGTATCCAGCCCTGCATCAGCCCTGGGGGTCCCCGTGCCCGCGCAGGGTCTGTGCCGGGGCAGAGGTGGTGCAGCTCCCTCCAGCCCGTCGCCGTAAGCAGCCCTGCGCAGCGGGTGTGGTGTGACAGCAGCAGTCACCCCCCATATGTGGTCTCACCGCGGCTTTCCCACATGGTCCCAGGGATCTGCTGCGCTGCCCTTGCTCTTTCAAAGCACATTTTGTGGCTGCAGCGAGCAGGAACAAAAACAGCTTAAAGGAAGGCAAGGTGAAACCTAACCCAGCCTGGGCGTGGGGTCCCTACCTCCAAACAATCCCACTGCTGATCTTTCTTCTCGCTTTAATTTCTGTCCTGCGTGAAGGCACGAAAGGAACTCTGCATTTGGAGAAGCAACGCGCCAAAAACAACGTTTGCTGTTGAAACTGATCCTCTGTGCTGGGCCAAGGAAGGAAGTTGTCCGGGAAGGGCACCGATGGGCAGCAGCGATACCGCAGTAACGACAACAAACCTGCACGGTGCGGACCGTGACGGCAGCAGCAGGGCAGACGGCCTCGGGTGCCGGAGGGAAACGCCACGCGGCTGCTTGTGCCAAGGGCGCCGGAGCCGGGCAGGGCTGGGGCAGCGTCCCGTCCTCCTGCAACAGCCAGGACCGACTCTGGCCAGAAACCGGCGAGTTTAAACCCAACCGGAGCAGCTTTTCTGGAGGCGCGCGAGGGGCCAGCCTGGCGCTCCCTGAGCGTGTGTGGCTGCCGCCTTCGCACCTCTCGGGCAGCCCGGCGGGGCCGGACGCCCCGGTGCGTGGGCTCGGCACCTCCTGTCTGCCTGGGCAGGATTTGGGCAGAAAGGCGTCTGCAGAGCAGGCAGAGTCCTTGCCCGTCCCCAGGGGGGGAGCCAGCATGATGTGTCTGAGGCTACGGAGTGGGTACGGTGGGAAAAGCAGCTTAACCTTGTCCACAACTCCACGAAACATTGCTGCAATGAAGCAGCAGTGCTCAGCCCCTCCAGCGCAGCAGACAGAGGGACTGGTGGATCAGCAGCTCCTTGAATAGCTACACACATCAGGCAGCTGATTTCTGCCTGAAATAAATGGGTTTATGACAGTGTTTCACCTCAGGGGAAAACATGTCCTGACAAGCTGTAGTTACTCGCGTGCCCTGAGGATTTGTGGTGCCTGGTTTCTTCAGAGAGCTTTTTACTGACTTCTCCTGAAGTCAGGAACAGATTTATACCAATAATAAACAAGGCAAAAGAAAGAACCAGAGCAAACAGTTGATAAAAATCTACATTTTGCCCACCTTGTTTGCTCATCTGGATCTGCAACACAGGGAAGGGAAGGGGCAGAGGCAGGGCAGGGGCTGGGGAAGGGGAGAGGGAAAGCTCCGTAGTGTTGGCACGCAGCCTTGTTTCTGTCAGGTAAGAACTCTCCCCAGTGCTTTTTCTGCTCCTTTATGCCGATTGCCAGAAATCATCACTAGAGGAATACACCAGACATCTCATAGATTGGGAATTTTCATAAGCTCTCTGCTAACAAACCAGAACTGCTAATTTAAAAGCTGACACTGATGCACTTGTGGCGATCACGGGCTCACGCGCCCGCTGCTGTGATGATGGTGGAAGAGCCTGCTCCTGCTACGAGCACAATCTGTCCCCTCCTGCCCAGCCCCGAGACCCGTGGCTGCAGGGGGCTGCCGGGGCTGCCGGCCTTCGCTCATAGACCGGGGCTGCGCTCCACACGGCTGGAATATCGCGTTTATCAGCAGCTTCAGGCAGCACAGCGTTGCGACAGAGGTACCACAGGAGAGAAGTCAGAAATGAGCTGACTTGAGAAGAAGCTGCTCAGGCTTGTTCAGAGCAGACATTACAGCAGCTCGGGCAGGACACAGCGGGTGGAACGTCTTTCTGCCATGCAAAGGCTGACATGCGGCTGTCTATTTTAAAATAGCATTTAACATGACTAGAGGTGTTGGATGGGTACAGGAGTGCTGGCTCTCCCAAGCTTTTCTCTTGCTGAGAGCCTGTCTAGATTACCATATGTTATTCTGCCGTATACTTCATCGTGCTTTATTTGTCATCCTTTAGCACATATGCTAACAGCTCTACTGCCTGGCACTCAGAAAGTCTGAATTTAGCTCTGAATCAGTCACAAACAAACACTCGCTCAGGGCAATGATCTCTGCTTTTCACCATCCGCACTTCCCCACCCTGCCTCGCAAAAGAAGAAAACAGTCAGGCAGTTGGACTAGATGATCGTTGTAGGCCCCTTTCAACTGAAAAGATTTTCTATTCTATTCTTTTCTTTTCTCTGTTCTATTCTGTTCTTGCAGCCTCTGCTGTGGCAAGCAGGAGGGCAAACCGTGCCTGCAACACACAAGTCACCCTACAGTTAGTGAGAGAACAGCCACGCTTCAGTTCAGGATATATTTAAAGCCATACTATAGGAGAAGAACCACGAGAAAAATAATCACAAACGAGTGACCCAAATGTCAGGGACTTTTTGTACGAGCCAGGCGGCGAGCCCACCTGCGCAGAGGCAGGCGCCGAAACTCGTGCAGCCATGGCAGCTGTTGTCCCTTCCCTTCAACATCAGTTCTGAGAAGCCAAAAGCACAAGTCAACTGTTTCCCTTGGTGCAATTGTGTTTACTTAAAAAGAACACGCTTGTTCCTTTTACCTTGAACACAGCAGGGACAAACACCACCAGGAACATTGCTTACTCACGATTTCTCAGCCTACCTTTCCAGGCAGAGCTATAGCTCCAGATTTCTGTCTCTGCTCACTCAGCAGGACCACCCTCCAAAATCTTGCCCCTTTGCCACACACGGGAGTGGGGGGGGCGCTCCCTGCCAGGGACCGAGCACACCGGGGGCAGAGGGCTGCGGCGGGTTGGGGATGGGGTTTCACTCACCACCAGGCAAGGATGTTACGAATGGCAGCTGGGTGTGCTGGAATATTATTTTTAGTTCATAAGTAAATATTTAACTTAAGAAGTTGTCCGTGTACTCTGGGAAATTGTTTCATCGTGAGACGGTTTACAATCGCGCAGATGCGGACCTTGCCAGATGTG
This sequence comes from Leptodon cayanensis, assembly GCA_027564655.1. Lineage (NCBI taxonomy): Eukaryota > Metazoa > Chordata > Aves > Accipitriformes > Accipitridae > Leptodon > Leptodon cayanensis. The sequence continues at coordinate 53,804,051 of JANXJC010000001.1, forward strand.
TCCCAAAATATTTTGCCACAAAAGGTGGAGAAGGGGAAGACAAAGGAAATTTAACCGACCAAGCCACCAGTGACCTCTGCCCACAGGAGCACGCTGGCTCGGGGCCATACGCACGCTCCCGCCTTGCCGCAGGGTCACTCACGTGATGGCAGCCGTCTGTCCATCCGTCCATCCACCATTCTGCCAAATCCTGCCTTTCCCTCCAGCACCGCTGAATACTTGCTCCCCGATGAAGCCCCCGTCCAGTCATGCCCTGCGAGTCGCAGAGCGCCTGCGGATGGGCTCAGCCCGCCGCAGAGCCGGCATTCACGGGGCCGAGACACTGCCGTGCCGGAGCGAGACCAAGGTCCCTCCTCCTCCTTACCCCCTTGGGGCTGTGGATTGCAAGTCTGTGTTGGAGCCATTGGAAAACGATGGAGCAGGGTGAGGACTTGTGCCATTCCTTCCCTATCAGCTGCGCTCCCTTTGCAAGCAGGTGATTTTTGTGCCCACTCATCCCACGGACTCATCTGGGCTCGACGCACAAGCTGTTCCTTCTCCTTCGTGCAACAACAATAATACGGGCCCTGTGAGTGCCAAATTAGTCTCTTAACGATGGCTGTGTAACTGCCCTGGCTTCGGCCCATCCGCACTCGTGCGGCTGCGTGGCTCATGGCACACAGGCAGGGCAGAAGCCAGCGCTCCCCCCCAGTTCTGTGCCTCCCACGGGACCGGAGCCCCGGCGGGGAAGGCATTTCTGTCCGGGAGCAAGGGATGCAAAAGGCAGGCATGGGGCAGGGGAACCGCGTTTCCCTCCACCAAACAAGTGCGCACCCAGGGAAGCAGGCAAAGAGAAACCCGTGGGAAGCCTAAATCGTGATCTCACCTCCCCCAAAGTGTTTACAGCTGCCATTTGCAAGTAGCAAACCTTTCTATTGCATTCTCTAAATCAAGTAATGCTAATTGGACAAAACTGTAAAGATCTGCATGACAATCACTGAATTAACTGCAATGTGCCTGAAACATTGAGTTTTACGCTGAAAAATAGAGCAATTGCATTGAGTCACTTAGGCAGTTCAAGGCTGCAGGAGGAAGATGTACGCGCAGCCCCAAGGAAGCTTTTCTCTGTGTACCTCATGGTGCAATCTGGTGCACGCTAAAAGGAAAAAGAGACTCCAGATCCTTATTCTTCAGGAGTGCTATGGAGCATCAGTAATAAGTCATCTTTGGCAGGCATATGTTAACAGCATCCAGGGAGGGGAGAACTTCATCAGAGCAGAGAAATCATTCCAGCCTGACTTTGGTACGACTCCAGCAAGTCTGAAATATCCATAAGGGCTCTGCTCCCATCCCTCCTCGGATCTATCCTGACCCTGTCTTGGGCAAGATACCCAGTTTACACTTTTCTGTACCACTGATTTGTAATGCTTATTTGCTTTTAGATGGTGTTTTGCAATTTTAAGGGTTTGGATGTGTATTTGCCCAGCAAAAGGCTGCCTCAGTTACAGCAATTACCTTCCCTGCCCTGTTAGCGAAACAGGACCTCGTTACTGCCTGGATGCTATGCCGCAAGCGGCCACACACAATATGTTTTTAACTAGGGCTGCAGCTTTGAATGGATGGCAATTGTGCTTTGATTTTTCTTTCATTTATTTTTAGTGCTTATTAACCGGCTAAATGGGTAAGAAGAAAACCATCACGCACGAAGAGTAAAGGCATCTAGAAGGAGGGGGCCTTGCAAATCACTTTGAAAGAAGCCGAAGCCATCATTAAGTACCAGTCCAAAAGATGGGGGACGCCATGGCAGCAGGAGGGGGGAGTGAGCAGGAGCAGGATGGTTAGCCCAGCAGCCTCATCCCCCGGCCTCACAGGACACCTCGCAGCCCCAGACGCAGAAGAGCTGCCTGTCATAGTCGAGCACCCAGCCAACGTTGGGATTTTGCGCTGATTTGGGTCTACCTCTGGACAGCAGTTGCCCAGTGTCACAAGGCCGGCACTCAGCCCAGGACCCCGGAGATGCGAGCACAGCCCGTGACCAGCTGAAGGCAGGAGGGCAGGGGACCAGCTGCTGAACCAGGGGCATGGGGGGCATCCGCTCCACGGGGGAGGCAACCCGGGCTGCTCGGCCATCCCTGGCCGGGCGCAGAGGGGTGGTCAGGCCAGGGTCCTGGGCGCAGGAGCCCACCAGCACCCGGAGGACACCTGGCCCCCAGCCCACATCTGAACAGTTCAGTCTGCAAAGTGCATGGCTGGCCAGGCCCTGCCATGTTTGCATGGCTCCGATTGCAAAAGTTGTCAGAGCTAAAAAAACAAAATAATAAAAACCTCTGTAGGCAATTAAGGCTGCCCAGAGGCTGTAATGAGTGCACTGGCTGCTTCTGCAGACTCTTCATGCTTCTCTGCAGTTTGCTGCTAGGACGAGCATTTGCCCTAACAGCCAGAGGGCCTGCGATGGCGATCACATAAATCACAGCAAAGTGATCCGAGACGGCAGCAGATCAAAAGCATCGGCTGACAAAATCTGCACTGAAATCAGACGTGTTTATTGGTTCAGTTCACCATGGTAATTAATTACCTAGCACTTATCTAATTAACCAGAGCTTTCATCTACCATTCCCAGAGGCCAATAGCAAACGCCAGATCCCGCCCCTCCAGCCTCTGCCTAAAATATCTTCCAGGGCAACGCAATGTCTTGCGTCATGTCAGGACAGGCAGCAGGACCAGTATCTCCAGTCTTCTCCCGCTCCTGAAGCACGGGACGCTTGTTGCACGCCTGTCTCAAACAGCAGCTTGTTGCTGACGAGACAAACCTGGGAAGCGCCGAGGCAGAGACCGAGCGCCCGCAGCCTCGCTCAGCGTCCCGCGGTTCACGCCGCGAGCAGGGGGGACCCAGCCTGGCCCGAGCAGCGCTGCCCTTCGGTCCGAGCCGCGAGCAGGGGCTGTGCCGGCTGCTCCCCAGACCCCATCCAGCACCCCAAGGCATGCCCCATCTCCCACCGCAGGGGACAGCAGGCAGCGGGGTGTGCTCCCCGCAGCGCAGCCATCGCCCAGGCCTGGGCCCGTTGCACGTGAGGGGGGTCACCAGGCGCCGCTGGGACACCCGCAGCTGACGTCAGCCGCTTAGGTGCGACGGGCTGCTGTGCAAAGTCCCTCGTGTCCTTGGGGGGGGTCTGAGAAGAGACCCTGGGTGGGGGACGACGGCACCAAAGGCGACTCCCGAACCAAGGGAGCCGAGAGAAGGGCTGTGCTGGAGAGAGACCCCGGGGAAGCCGGCACCCACTCCTGCTACCCCCGAGCACCAGCCGGCCTCCCTGGAATGAGGGAGAGCCTGCCCCGACACCCCTGAGCTCAAACCATCCTGAAGGGCTCCTGGGCCGAGACGGAGCCAGGTGCGGACAGTGAGAACAAACACCATTATCTGGACGCTGCTGAGAATACAATCAGCCTCTCCAGGCCAGGACTAGTCGCTTCAGGATCTGTTTGTGAGCAGCGGTAGCTGATCCCTGTCTGTCGCCATAGCTGGGCACCGCTGTGGTAATTAATCAGCAGTGGTACCTTCTGGGGAGCTTAGTCAGCAAGAGAAACAAACCTACTGCAGGTCACTTTTTTGTGTTAAGAGCCACAAGGGTGAAAACGGGGATAGGTGGGAATGGGCACATCCATCTCTCGAGGCTTATCTCAGTTTTCTGGGCCAGCTGGAAGGACCACGACAGTTCAAAACGTAAAAGGTGTCCCAGCCGCCGGTGGCCCCAGGCTCAGATAGGATGGCCAGGGCTGGAAAGCCAAGAGTGCTGAGCCCAAGCCCCGGAGCCAGTGTCCCCCCTGAGCCATGTGTCCCGTGTCCCCCCCCCGCCCCGAGCACCATGGCAGGCTGACGCCACATGGACACCCGCAGCCAGGGTGCCGAGCCAGGGGCTGTGGCACAGCCACCCCTTCACAGAGCCCGCGGAGAATCATAGAATCATAGAATCATTCAGGTTGGAAAAGACCTTCAAGATCACAGAGTCCAGCCATCATCTGTGCCCACTAGACCATGGCACAGAGTACCTCGTCTATGCGCTTTTTAAATACCTCCAGGGATGGTGAC
>JANXJC010000001.1:53808216-53826286 GCA_027564655.1 Leptodon cayanensis
CAGGAGACTTGTGCTCCAGGCCCCTCACCAACTTGGTTGCTCTTCTCTGGACTCTTTCTTTGTGCACCTGAGAAAAACGCAGAGCGGTTTCCAATTTGCACCGGACGGGGCCAGAGGAAGGCACGGCCTGAAGCCGGCGTCCGGGGCAGGAGCGCCGTTTCGATCCCCGGGGCCCAGGGGAAGCAGAGCCCGGGTGAGGAGCGCCGCGGCGGCGAACTCGGACAAACCCTCGGCACGAAGCCGTGGCCGGGCACGTGGGCCTGCCACGCGCCTCGGCGCCCGCCCTGCCGGCCAGAGGGCGAGCGGGTGCCACCGGCCCCGGCCGTCACTGCCGGAGCGCGGCGGTGGAAGGCGAGTCGAGGTTCTCGGTGACGCACCTGCCAAAACAGCCAGCGCGGGACGAGCCACGGCGCCGGCCCCGAGGAGGAACCTCTCACACCTGACGGGGCAAAGGCGAGCGGGTGGAGGGGGACCGCCGCTGTTGATCTTGGGAGCCGCGCAAAGCCAGAGAGGGTATTTAGCCCCCCGCAGAGCCCCTCAAAACCTCTTCTGAGAGCCAAAACCCAACAGCTGAAGAAATAGGCGGGTGTTTTCTTTACTGTTTCTGCAGAGTATCACTTTCAGCTGACTGGTAGAGCCGCTGTGACCGAAACAACAGATTACTCTGGGTGAGTAACAGGGGAAGGTTTGAATTTGTTTTAATAAGACAAGAAAAATGATCTCTGGGGTTTGTTTAAGCCTTATTTACAAAATTTACTTGTATTGTTACTTAGTTGCTTTCCGTTTATTAGAGCAGGTGGAAAGGAAAGGCGAACTGCCCCCCCGCTGTCTGCAGAATCTGCATTTAATTTGCACTTGTACTGCTAGGCAGTTATTTGTGACAATGTAAATATAAAATCCTGATTTGCTAAGAGCTTAATAAGCTGTCACATACAAAATAGCACAGTACGTTACCCGCTAGATACTTCTGGCAGAATTATATGAAAGAAAGAGATAAGGTTGCCATTGACAAAATTGATGATAAATTCGGGAAAACCGTTTTTTTGCCGAATACGCTGACATAATAAAGAGATGTCAAAAAGGTTACCAATAGCGGTGGATGTAAGGACGAGGACAGCTCATGTGACAGCAGGGCTCTGACAGAAAGGCAGCCACCCCAGACACCACGCAGAGCTGGCTCATCCCTGTTCCCTGTCCCGTCCCTTCCCTGACACCAGGGCCGTGCGTGCCCTTCGCAGGGCTCCCAGGCCACCCCATACCCCATCCTGCCCTCTCCCCCTTCCTGCAGGCACTGCCTGGTGCACTTGACCCGTCTTCACCCCGTCTCCCTGCAGCAGTCGGCTTGTCCACATTAAAAACCTGCATTTGGACTTGATGGAGGAGAATGTTCTGTATCACTTGGACTTGGGAACAAAGACGCACAGCCTGCCAGCTATGTTTGGGGACATAAAGGTAAATAGCAGGTAAAAAAGCAAGGCAGCAGGTCCCAGCCCCGCAGGGCTCTCCAGCCCCTCGTCCCACAGCTCCTGCCATCCCATGCCGGGACCCCGCTGCTGCGGGCGCTCTGGCTGGGGACAGGGTCCAGCTGCTTGGCAAAGGGACTCAGCAACCCGGGGCAGGCCGGGCAGGGAGGTCATCTGTCCTTGCTTGTTTTGGGCAGAAGTCCCAATAGCAAATTATCCTTCTAAAACCCTGTAGTTCCGTAAAACCTGATTTTATATTGGTGATCATATTGGAGGACAGACAGAGGCAGCATTTGTCCAAAGCATCTCATCATCATCTACTGGAGGCAACGGAAAGAGGATGTCGTATTTTTGGCTGAGACCTGCTGTCAAAACCAGACCATCATAACTGCATCCTCTCCCATTTTAAATTGGAGCATTTCCCCAGCGGTGCAGGGGAAGAGCCGCGGTGCCCTGGGGTTCAAGCAGCCTGGCGCAGCCCTGCCATGCGTGGGCTCCTGCTCCCCTGCGCTGCTGGCAGCCGGATCAGCAGCACTGCCCTTCCAGCTGCTTGTGGGTCTCCCTCCTATGTTCAGGGAGCATTTTTTCCTTTAATATGTAAAATTTGTCCTTTTTCCTCCCTGACTTTACGGCCCCTGTGTCACCAGCAGTGCTCACTAATTGCAGTCAGCACTGTTGATAGAACAAATTAAACGATGAGCTACTCTAACATCTGGTTTTGCTTTGCTGTCAGTAGGAATACTAACAGCTTAAATTTGCTGAATTAGTTTAGATTTTCTTGGCCTGGGACTGATACCCAAGTACGTGCAGCTGTACAGCTGTCTGAACCTAGCATAGTCACAACCCTAAAGGAGTAACAGCTTGGTTTTACTGTTAACTCCCGTTTTTGAGACCCTTGGTTGTTCTGATGTCCCTTGACTGCCTGCGAGGAAGCGGCATCCCGCTGTGCTCTCTGGGGAGACCTGTCTGGTGCAGCCCGCCGCTGCCACATTAAGACTGAATCTTGGCACCAATTTTAGCTAAAAAGTACCAACATGTACCTATTTCACATCCAGTTTGTCTGCATTGGCAGCAGCCCAAACAGGATGAGGGCATTTGCCCAGTTCATGCACAAGGAGCTGGGACTGGCGGGTGAGACAGGGAAGACCTGGCAGACATCTGCCTGGGGATGGACCGGTGCTCTCCATCAGCGCAAGTACCGTGCCACGCTGGACCACACCGCACACGTTTTCCAACCCGGGCACTCGTGGCAGCCCCTCCCCCGGGGTCTGCTGCTGCCGGCGTGGTCCCGCAGCGGGCTGGCATGGGGGACCCACCTCCCCCGGCGGCAGGGAGGGCAGCTGGCACGACCTCTCCCTCCTGCAACACCCACCAGCAGGGTTTTTTTTCCTCTTCTCAGTTTTCAGCCATTACCACTAGTGCAACCTTTCAGCCATGGCAAAGCTGCTTCTGTTTGAATGATATTTCTCGGCACCCTACATGTTCAGTTTTAAAAGCATTGTATTAAAAATGAACATGCACGTGTTTGCTCAGCTCAGCAGCCTGGCAATTTGAGAGGCAAAGACCACTTCCCACTACGCATGAACTACGAAATATTGCTGGAAGTATTACATTGACATGAGCTCTAAAGTAAAAACCTTGCTTTATTATTAATTATTCTTTAAGAGCAGAGTTTTTGGCACTGCACAAAGGAAAAAACAAATACAGGCTGTGCTAGTGAGTGCTCATACCCAAAGGCTTGGTCCCACTGTCATTTCTTCAGGCACAAGATTAATCTTAAATCTGATTCACAGGAGACAGTGTCACTCACACGACAGAGCTCACGTTTGGTCCCTCTGACAAAACCAAACCAAACCTGACTGATTGAAAAGCCTGAGGGAATCAATCTGTCAGGATCCAAGGGGAAAGAAACCCACAAGTTTTGCTATTCCCCAGTCTGGCAGCAGTTGTGACACAGCTAGAAGAAAAGCCTACGCTGAGCTCTTGGCCGTGCACCAGTTTTGTGCCAATGCAGAAGCCATCGACCCCCAGGCTCGTCCCTGCGAGGGGACGCAGGGCAGAGCACGCAGCGAGCCTCCCCCAAAATGCTTCGTGCAGAGCAGCTGCCAACATCCCATTTTTGCAAGTTGCTTAGAAACACAAATGAACTCAAACATACCGGAGGCAGGAACACAGTTTCCTGCTTTGAATATTTACAATGAGAATAAATTTTTTAGGCATTTGGCAAATAAGTCAGGCTGATGTTCCAGAATAACAACATGCAAAAAGTTTTCATATTTAAAACATGATACAAGCCTAATAGACCACCAGTCTCACAGCCAAATGAAAAGAGACAAAGCAATATGAGAAGTGACAGCGAATGTTAAATTAACTGTGCTTCTTTACATATGCTTCCTTCAGGTTTTTGAACACGATAGCAAAACCAAAAAAACGTGAGGCATTTTTCTTGGGAAGAAACAAACCCCACACCACCAGATACCTTTTGTTTTTAAAGGTAAAGCTGAGAAAAGGATGTTGGTTGAGCGATGGAGCAGAAAACTAAGAGGATCATGTGAGGGAGCACTGGGCAGAAAGCAGAGGCAGCCTCGATAGCTCGAGATTTGCAAAACATCTGCCAGCCCAGAGGAGCAGCAGCGGAGACAGGGCAGTGGGGCACCACGAGCCGCGGCAGAGGACGGGGAACGGGCCAGTGCCAGCGAAGGGGAGAGCCTGCAGGCAGCCAGCCAGGCGCTGGGGACGGAGGGACACCAGGGTGGGCAATGCGAGCCAGGAGGCAGGACAGGTGGCCCGCAAGGCGCGAGGCTCCATGCGGCAAACGCCTGACCCCGAAACCGGTCCTCGCCGAGGGGCACAAACGCATCCATCGTCCTTCGCGCCCAGCGACGCAGGAGGAGGTGCTCCGGCGTGGGGCGAGGACAGGCTGGGAGGCACCCAGGGGAGCAGAGGCTCAGGTTGTCCTCACTGAAATTCGCCACTCCAAGAGTACGAGCAGGACGTGACAAAGAATGGAAGTCAGCGTGTGGTGTAAGGACGGGCAACACAAGGGGAAGGTCTTGGAGCATTCAGGATGCATTGGCATTCAGCAGATGTCAGGATGCGTTTGTTGCAGTCACGTACCTGTCGCCTGCCGCAGCATCACAGGGAATGACACTTTTCTTTTCTCTCCTCCCAACAGCATGGGATGCGCATCCCTTCCATTTCCATCATGCTTCAGGAGGAACTAATCAAACTGCTGCACCATGCAAAATGCCGAGACGTTACTATTATACATTATCAGTACTTCTGGAGGCTTAGGTAAGCTGTCCGTGGTCTTTCTTCAGAGCCAAAAAGCTATCAATAGAAAAAAATCTCAGCGATAGGTCATACAATTATGAGCTTTAGCATTTTGTCAGGTCCCCAAATATCAAACAACACGATATCTTGTTTTGGGTTAAAACCCAGCAAACTTCTAGCGACTGGCTTAGCAGAGCACACATTTTCACAATGGACAAAGGCTTTGAATTCACAACAAGTGGGTATCACTTTTCAAACAGAAAACACTTGACTGGAAGTCACTTTCATGCTTTGAGATCCTCCTGGCTGTCCCGGTGCCTGTAGTCCTGTGGGACCCCCAGCCGGGGCAGTGGTGCTGCTTGTGCCTGCGCAAGCTGGTGGTGGGGCATCACCTCTGCAAGCCAAAAGCAAGTAAAACACTGTCACTCGGCATGTTCCCACGATCACTCATCGTGTGCTGATTCTGTACATTTTACTTGTACATCTGTGCTACTGCATGAATTTCAATTATTCTCTCGCATCTGTTTTACTCACTAAAAAGAACAACCCCAGAGTGACACATATATCTATAGAGATTCTCCTGTCATGCTAGAAGTTTTGCAGCAGGTCACAAGTGTTACAAGCTCTGGCTTAGCCTCAGCCTTCCTTTTCACAGGGATCGAGGCCGGGTCTGTTGTGATCACGGACATGGTGGTGGACTCCTCCTTCCAGCCATGGTTTGAGCTGGTGGTGCTTGGTGACGTGGTGGTGTGGAGCACTGAGCTGGACAAGGACCTCGTAGGGGAACTACTTGCCTGCAGCAAGGAAATTCCTGACCTTCCCACGCTCGTCAGCCATACTATGTGCACCTACGACTTCTGCAAAGGTAAACCGATCTTTCACTGTCCTTCCTCCCCCCAAACATAATGCCAAGTCTTTACATTCTTATGTAGGCAAAACTATCCATGCTACCAGAGCCTAAGAAGGGCTGCAGGAGCAGACCCACCTGATGCGTTAGAGCTCGTTCAGTGGTCAGAGCAGGGTACTCCTTCAGAGCACACAATGAAAGTGGGAGGCCAGTAGCTGCACCCTGGCAACGGAAACAGCCCCTCATCCACAATCCTGTAGTAAGCCTAGCAGATGGGTTTCGCTGAGTTGTTTCCTACAACAAGATTGTAACTTCAGAACTACCAAACACTAGAAGAGTGTCAGGAAGCATGTGACATTTACGTAAACAAACTTTGGTTACTCTGGAACCATTTCCTTTGCAAAATTAAATGCTGATTGCAGAGTAGATGAAATGTAATAAATGAAGAATTAATAATCTGAGGACTATTTATAAACCTTTGGCTCTCCTCGCAAATGCGACCATCTGTGTATTGCTCAAGGCCATGTTTTATTTAAACAAAAAGCCATTTGTGGGGATTAACAGTAGGAACATCAATAAAATGAAGCACTCTGCCCAGGTTAGCACAGCTGCAGGTATACATTTTGCTTGCATCGAGGACTTTAACATACTCTGCAAGAGGAGCAGCTGCACCGGGCACGGGTCTGCTCTGTGGACCCAGGTGTGGCTGCGGGACAGCCAAAGCCACCAGTGGAGTTAGAGGAGAAGGTCGGGATGGGTGCCTGTCCTGGACACATTGAGCACGGCATCAGGTCCTGCCTGCAGCAATGCCCTGGGGCTGAGGCAAGAGCAGGAGGGAGCACCAGCACCCCAGGACACAGCTCCCCGGCCAGCACCAATGCCACCTGAGCAGGGAACGCCACTCGCAAGCTGTCCCAGCTGCCTGCCATCCATGGCAGACCCTTAAGAAAAATTAAACCTAAATTGAGGGTATTTTCCTCTCCCCAATTTTCCCATTCCGCACAGCTTGCTATGCCTCTTCTGCAGTAATCTGGCATTTCTTTGATTTAAGCTGGCAGACCTTCACAGCTGATGTATGCTATGGACCTCAGAGGAGCTGCAATGACTTGCCCCTGCAGAATGCAATATACCCCCTATACTTAACACCTGTGGGCTTACTCATCCTTTTCACAAATGTTAAAACCTGCATGATTTTCTCCTCTATACAGAGACATAGCACACTGGCTTTAAACACTGAGGTTAATATGAGTTAAGTAACCATTCAAAGGAAAACTTAGTCGGCTTCACACAAAATGTAGGCACTGCTGGACTTTACATTTGAAACTACACCCCGTTCAGCATGACTGTAAACCCACACAGGACCAGCAGTGACACTTCTCTGCTTCTTTTCAAGATCAGGGTAGATTAGACGGAGCATTGTGCTCTTTTTCCAGTGAAAAAAAGCTAGAGTACTTAAAAAGAGCTTATGACGCCTGCGTGAGGAACATTGAAATGGAGTCCTCGGTGTCTGCTGCCCTGTGCAGGCTGCGTGGCCTGAAAGGTGAGTCCTCCTGCGGCCACTTCCACGTCCTTCCCGCACCCCTGCGCTCCCTGGCTTCACCTCGCCCGAGGGTTTGGTTTGGTGTGAGATTCAGACAACCTGAAGGCCAAAAACACATTCCTAACGACTTTAACCAGAGAAGTACACTGAAACAAATTTTGTGCCTCAATAAAAAACAAGTTTGTTTTAGAAGGCCTGAGTGCATGTTGCACAAAACTAAACTTAATACCCCCCTCATCCCTCTCTTGGTCCTAAAACAAGCCCTGGCCAAACTGGTGTAGCTGCCTTCCCCTCTCTTGCTGGAAAAGAAACAGAGCGAGTGGAGGGCACCTGCAGAGAGGTGCTGTGGCCAGCGCCTCCCCCGGGGGTCCTGCCGCTTCGGCCCCTCCGGAGCATTGGGGCACATCCCCCAGTGAGCCCCGGGGAGGGCGGCGGGAGCAGGGCCTCCTCTCCTTCCCCGTAGGGCAGTGCTTTAAGGCCTGGATGCGTGAGGGCGTCTGCATGGCGCTCCTGGACCGGTGGAGGGGGACCAGATCCGGGTGCCCCGCGAGGAGGTGCTGCAGGAGTACCAGCAGTGGCCCCAGCACCTGATCTCGGCCTTCATCCAAAAGCACCTGGGCTGAGCCTTCTGGTGGGAAACACGCTTTTCTCCACAAACTGATGGGCGATGCAGCACGAGCAATGGGGCGCCGGGTCCCAGCTGGCGCAGAGTGGGTCTGTGCTCCCGCACCAGGAGCGGCTGTGCAGGACTTACGCCCACCGGCACACCATGGCCCCTTTTTCCTGGGAAATGCAAAAGACAGACCCGGTCACGATGCAATCCCACGGGCAAGCACCTTCCACGGCTGAGTGGGGCAGCCGGATCCAACGAACATCATCGGGCAGGAGCTGGAGACCTCCAATATGGCTTGAATTGCACCAGCACACTTGTACACCCAAGGAGAGCTCCAGCCAAAATTTGCACAGAAGTTAAGACTGTGTTACTGAACTGCATGCTCATCACTCCCGTCTCCAGGGGTTGTCAAGGACTGTCCCGTTAGGGTCGCTCCTGTTCACAGTGACCCTCTAGCAATGAGATCCCTTTGCACTTGGCATAAAACCAAAACCTAAGTAAACGACATGCAAAATTAATCCACATTTGTGACCATTATTGTTATTCATTGCTGTCACAAAGGGCATCCAGACTTTCATTCATACCATGTTTAAAGATTTGGCAAAAACTGACGCCTACCAGTGTTTGAACACAAGAGGTCGGCGTGCGGGGAGCCCACCTTGTGCACACTGTGCCCAGCTGAGCAGGAGCAGCTTTGCCCCCATCGCTCAGTCGGCAGGTTTGGATGTGGGGCACACAGGAACCCTCAGGAGGGAAAGGGATGGGGAGGACACGTTACTGATACAACCTTGACCTGATTTAACATAACTGCCAGGGACTGCATCTTTCACATTCATCTGCTAATCAACACACACCAACGATCAAGAAAATAATCTTTAAGTGTCTCCACAAGCCGTAAGAGACTAAACTGCGGCTGGGTTGAGTGGAGAGTTTTTTGGAGGGTCACCTACAGCCTGAAGAATTTCCCACCAAAATCACTTCCAGTTCTTAAGGTTCACTAACAAGCTTGCTTCAAAATGAATTTTGACACCTTTGGAACAATAACTTACAGGATTTAAGAGTTCTGGTAGATAAAATTTTAACATATCAAAAAACATGGGAGAGGATCTTAAGATATTAATGATACTAAGAGCACGAACCATCTAAGTCTAAAGCTGCTTACAGACATGCCAAGGGGCTATCCCCGAGGTACTTGTGCTCTGGCCAGCATCCTAAAATCTGCTTCATCAGCAACCTCTGGGCCCCTCTAGTCCCGGAAATATTTCCACACGCTCAGGTACAGCTCGATTTGCCTCCCAAATGTGGGGGTTTCTGTTGGCATCCCTCTCGTCACCCCACTGCAAGTTGTCACGCCCCCTCCTCCCGTCTGCAGAGGTTCGTTTCTGGGGCGTGGGGCCAGCAGCGGAGCGGGGCCGTCTGGGGTGCTCCCCCAATAGGCTTCCCTGGTGCTGGGACCCCACTTTCATGGTGCCCCTGAGCTACTTCAACAACTTGCCAGCACTTTGATCTGGGATACATTCAGTTTGCTGCCATGAAAAAGCAAACTCCACTTTTTACAAGAAAAGGAGATCAGTTCCTAGTTTCCATTCCAAGATTGCAGTTTTTAGAGCTCAAATATTAATCTGACGGGGTAGGTATCCCAGAACAGGAGCCAGTGTCCTCCCAGAAATGAAACAAAATCACTCCAGTCACTTAACATGCAATCTAACCTACCATTCAAACTCAGTTCTGCTAAGTCCAAAGTCCACTTAAGAAAATTCTATACTAATAGCAATGTACCTTAAGTCCTTTGTGAAAATAATTTAAAACCACTCCAGGAAAAGAAATATGATACTTTAACATTTTGCCTAATTTGATAGGTGAGGTTTGCTCTGCCACAGTTTACTGAAATACAGTCCTGGTCATTAACTTTGCAAGAGATAGTGAACTCTATTTTCCAGAACATTGTCCAGTGAAGAGACTCTTCTTTTTCTTATTTTGCTTTTAGCTGATTGATTATCTTGTTAAAGGGTTTTTCTGCTGTACATTCTAAGTTTGATACTCTTTGAAGGTTTCAGATGAGTCAGCAGTTTACAGAGCTCAGAATGCATGTCCTTGGTGAGCTCCTTTTCAAAATATTGACCATTACTGCAAAGCCCTCATTATTCTCAGAGGGGTCAGAACTGGCATTGCAATCACTTACATTTTTCTTTTTCTATAAAAACACACATAAATGTGCATATAAGCTTATGTGCATGTAAGTTGGCACATACTTTAAGTGTTTTACAACAGCTGGATACCGCACCAACTGATCTTACGCCAGTTGGGTACTTGACTTTCAGGCACTATTTAACATTTAAGCCACTTTTCTGACTACCACAATTCACAGATAAGTAGTATATCTTGAAACTGAATAACTTAATTTTCACAAAAGTTTTTCTCAGGCTTTAAAAAGTCAGATTGTTAGTCAAACTGCATACACTTCATACACTGGCATAAAGGATAGCTGAATTCTGAAGTGTTACTCTTACCGAGTCAAAAACAACAAAGTAGGGCTGCAAGAGATGCTGGCTGAGAAGTCCCATTAACATTTTCTAAATTACTATTTTTATGTGCAAGTAATTTCATACATCTTTGTACAAAAACAACTTGCAAAATTTCTTTTTTTTTTTAAAGTGTAGAAAGCATTTATCATGCTTATAAGGACATTTTTTTTTGATCTCCATTTCCTGAAGGGTTTTGATCATCTCTTGTGAACAATGCTAAGGTGAGGATGACAAAGTAAGCCAAAACAACTACCTCCATCCCCCAGGAGCACGGAAGAGAGGTGCTTCGCCAGGCCAGGGAAAGTGGCTGAGGCAGTCTGCAGGAGCTCTCCTGGCAAGAGCAGCCTCTGGTTGTGCTAAGCAAAATACCTGAAGCCAGTTTGACTGACCTGCACATTTTCCGTGCTCCACTGTTACATGAAAATCCCTCTAAAAATCCTCATTCTGGCCTCACCATATGAATAACAAGCTCCAATTCATGGTTGCAGTGAGCTGGCACAGACTCATCAAGGTAAGCGGACTTCTACTCAGTCTATTCCCTGAGAAATAACAGACAGGAAGACAATCACAAGATGCTGCCTAAAAATCAGTGCCCTTTATTTCAAAGACAAATGTCTCCTTCATTTAAACTCTCTTTTTTCATAAATGTCTTGGTATTTATAAAAGATGACAAAACAACTATAATCTGAAGAGATTTTGCATCACTGAAATTATCTTGTAGGCTTGCTTTTAAAGGCAAGGTAAAAAAAAAAAAAAAAGTCAGCTGCCTTAAGTTTGGGATCTTCCATTTCTGGGAAGCAGTCTAGTGGCCAGTCTGGTCTCCAAAACAGAACAAAAGCAATGCTGGTTTCCCCGCAGGAAGATCCAACAAGTTGTGAAGCTGGTCAAGTGTGTTTTGAAAATAATGAGTTACCACAAATGAGATACCAAAATAAAATGCACAAATGTACACAGAATTGTAATTTTAGCACAAACATGCAAAAGCTAAATCCAGAAGACATACAGCTCCCATGGCTTTTGGGCAGTCTGTGTAGCATTTCTTCCCCCATTAAAAATAACTTAGCCTCAATACTCAGATTATGTTGCTTCTGGTCTTAAACTTTGCTTGCTCTTGAGAGTCTGTCGCACCAGCTCTTCCCCTGCCTTTCTGGCACCCTTCTTAGAGTCTCCGTCTGCTTCTGACTTTGCACCGTGCACACCCAGGCCAGAGCAAACCTCCCTCCCCCAGGTGCTCAGAGACACCCGCTGGGATAAGGCTTATGCTACAAGATTTTGCCAATGTTACTATCAGTTTGAGGTGTGAAAACTTCACGTTGCTTGTCTCTGATTGCAAAACATTTGGTGTAGAGTTGCTGAATATGTCAAAAGAAGAGGGCCTGTTGTCTGTGCCAGGTAAGGAGGTGGCATATAGTGGCTAGCAGTAAAACTGCTCTCTTGGTGTTTGCTAGACTTGCAGCGTGGGCTCCGCTGGGAGAACACAGACAGGGCTCTCATCTACCCTGATCCTCAATTTCTCATTTCGACAGTGAAGAATTACTATCTGTTTCACAAGGCAGCATTACAATATTACATTAATGAAGTTACTATAATTATCTAGATACATAACTATGGATGTTCAGATCTTTCTGATACTCATCATCCTTAGAAATTTTCGGTTAAACTGCTAATTGTAACTTGTTTATATACATTTTACACTTACCTTATGTAAGGCTTGAAAACATAATGAGTTACAAAATGAAATGACATCAATTTCCCTTTCATTTAATAGAATCATATTCAGTAGTTTCAGCTCCAAAATAAAGATCCCAGATCTGAAACATTATTTCTAATTTATAATTTATACTGAAAGACTAATCTGCAATATGAAATTGCAGACTGATTTGCAGTAAATATGATGTAGCAAATTGGTTTCTAAATATAGACAAAGTTTAAGTTTCTTCTTATAATAATCAAGGAATAATAGAAACATTCATGATAATGAAGATTTTATAATTAAAAGAATCAAATTCTCAAGAAACCTGGAATGAAAGTTGTGGGATATATTCATGCATCATAATATAATCTAAAGTGACTGTTCTGCAAAGCTATTTTGGATTTATGCTGCCAATTAAAAAACAGAGTTTCTACTCAAGATGCTATACACCAGATTGGCCTGTAATGTCTGTAGGAAACTTTCATGCACAGGTGTCCTATCTCCCAGCAGAAAGGGACATGGAAAATTATACTACAACAGCCTACACCCACCAAACCTCTATAAAACCTTCACCAAGACAGGTGTAAAATGGTGTAGCACTGCATGAGAAAGGCATGTCGTTTTTTTGAATGACTGCACACACGGAGAGCTAAGTAGTTCTATGACACAGCCTAAGGGAAATTTATTTAAAGATTTCACATTATAGGCCAGACAATACCCCTGAACCTTCTCTACTTCTGATATGAGAGGTGCTCTACATTTTAAAAGCTGTAGATTCCATATCTCTTCTTGGAAGCTTCAGTGGGAGAATTTTTGGTAAAATCTCTTTTGCATAAAGTGTTTTATGAAGTCCAGCTTCTCGAAGAGCTAGCTCAACACGAAGTCTAGGGTCAGAAATGATCTGTTAAAATAAACCACAGCAATGATAAACAAAACAATACTTTCCTCATACACACAGTGCATCTTACAGGTTATCTGTGGATGTATATATTCAAAAAGTTTTAAAAGACAGTCAGAAAATTATGGTCATAATATAAAGCCTTCAAAAGCAGAGAAACTCCATAGTGAACAAGCCTTATCTCACTGCACATATCTTGATATGATCCTTTTTAATATTAATGATCGCAAACTATTTTAACAAAGAGCTCTGGTTGTCATTCCTCAGCAAAACTCAAAGGGTAGATGAGAAACTGAGTGACTTGTAATTCAGCCTACTCACTGAAGAGTTGCTGACTTCTCTAACGTTCCCCCCCATCAATACTGCCCTGCTTTCACCACAAGACTTTTAATCCCTTCCTGTTTGTTTCTATGGAATCTGTACGCTTCAAACATGTTTACGATTTTTCTCACAGCATTGCCTTGTGACTACATGGCAGTACCACTTTCATTTTACAAAACAACAATTAATGCCCAGGGAAATTACTTATAAAATTTGTCGAAAGGTTATTTGACAAAATTTGTAAGCCTCCTTCAAATCCTTCTTCCAACGGCTACAGTGGGGAAGCACTGAAAGTACAAGAGAGTGTCACATTGCCTTCAGTTCTAGCATCACCTGCCACAGTGCCCAGAGCCGCTGGGAAGACCAACACTGGGGAACATTACCCATAACAACTGTAGCTCTGGGATGGAGCACACTAATACGCTTGGCAGGAATCACGAATTGCAGTCTGAGCAGTACCAAAACCCCTTTGGAGTTGAAACAGGACAAATATTCTGAGAATTTAGGTATCAAGCCCAAATACACATGTTCAGAGCATTTTTAAAGCTAAGGCTTTTCAGAACCTCGTACATCAGTCAGATTTGGGTAAATTTTAATAGCCAAACAAAAACTATACCTGTTGTACCACATCTTTACCAAACTGAGAAGCTTTAAAATGTCTTAAAATGGGAAGTGCTGGACAAGCTTAGTTATAGACATCACTAAATTTCAGCTTATTCAGTGCTAGAAGAAAGCTTTTATGCCATAGAATTATATCATAGCACTTCCCTTTCTGCAAACATAATTTTCAAATTCCAGAGTGGGAATAATTTCAAATGCATAGACTGAGCAGATGGGGAACAGCAAGGGAATCAAAAAATCCTCCCCTATGTTGCTTAATTCCATTTGAAATTGAGCTAGCACTGTCCTTAGCAATCTGAGTGACCTGAAAACAGGAGTATAGTTACTTCAGTTTCCTGCTTCATTTACACCTCACTGGTTTCTTCTCCTTTAGCCCTCGCATATTACATCCCAACTGATCTTAAATCCAGCAATAGTGTAAAAATAGTCAAGATACTAATTTTCAGCTTATGAATAGATTTGTGCTGTGCATAATCTTCCAAAAAAAAAGAATACCCCATAATGAAGTTACCTGTGACATAGCTCTTTTGTATATAGTCAGTAGAATTTTTATGCTAAGTCAATTCACTTCAAATACTTAGTACAACACTAACTGGAGCAGGTGAAAAGGAGGCACTCTTTTAAATAAATGCATAAAAATGTGAAAGCAGTGAGTTTTGAAATGAAAAAATAGCAAACAGATCCATCAAAATGCCTAGCAAACACAGGAACTGCCCAATGGTCCATTTAGCCCAGTATCCTCTCTCCAGTGGTGCCAATGGGAGATGCTGTTCAGGGAGAGCCCAGGAGTCCTACGCTGGACCTGAATGGACCTTTGTGGTCCACTCTTGTGCTCCTCCAGCATCTGCATTGGGTCAGAGAGATTACCCCACCTATTATTCCTAAGTCTTTTATTCTTTTTACACACATTATATTCTATACTCTACTGTTAATATTGCTACTTAGGATATATTATTAATATTACTATCATAGATCACTATTAAGATATATGTGCATACAATAAACTATATGGTATGATTACAGACGATTACCTGCTGTTCACTGTATGTATGCAACTTAAACAGTGGCTTCTGAAGATCAAACTCTTTGTTGGTTCCAATGCCCATCCGAGCTTTAGATGCCACCGTATCAGCCACTACTCTAGCTGGATCTAATTTTGCAACAACGGCAACCTAAAATACATGATATGAAAATAACAATTACTCTATGTAGGCTAAGGTGAGAAAAGGTTATTATCAAAACCACATCCTTTGAGAACACAATCATTTATCTGGTTTTAAAATTTCAAAAGTTGTCTTAAACCACTTTGTATCCATATATTAAATTTGTAAAGTTTAAAACTTGAATCCAGAGTAAAACCACTCTGACAGAGAATAATAATCAGGGAGATTTTTCTCCTGTTTTGCAAAAGAGACAGTTTAATTGGCTGGACTTAATGCAGCACTGTGCATGCCCAGAACTGCTGTAAAAAGTGGAGAATTGCATGCTATGTGGGGGCAGGCTTAACACAGAACCACCTGCATATTATGAATTCTAATTATCAGTCCTTGAAAACAAACTTGAAAGCTGGGTGGCATTTCCATGAAGAGAGAAAGCTTATGTTGCTACCTCATCATACCCCTGATAGGAAATAAGCTTACACTAAGCTTTAGGCTACCAGAAAACAGCACTTCCCGAATATGTGCACTACTGATCTTTGCACCTTAACAGCGGCATGTGGTCCTGGCTGTGAAGGAGGCCTTGGCTCAGCAAGGATGCTATAAGAGAGAAGCAATAGCATCCTCGGCTCTCTAGCAGAGATTGACATGAGCTCTGCCGTTCAAAACCAGTAACCAAAAGGAACCAGCAGTCTCATAGTTTAGCAATACCCACAATTTCTGGAAGTCCAAACTTTCTTCTTTTTCTTCTGATGGAAACAAAGGTCTTCGGTAGTTCACAATTTTTACAGAGTCATGGGCAACAACATGAGTGATATGCCACAAATAACACAATTCTTTGTTTTTTTTTCTTAAGTGCGTCTGTTTTAACTGTTTAATTTCCTGTGGCTAGAGCAGTATCAAAGATTCTCTCAGACAATATATTGTGCAAGAGTCAAACTTTTTTCATTGCTTATTTTCTTTGTGTTAAAAGATTCAGATATAGGCTAATACTACTTTGGAAAATACAGAAAAATGCATAAGCAAAATAATCAAAGTCAGGATACATTCTGAATGGCTAAAATGAGAAAAAAAAATATTTAAAATTGTGTATGATCATTCTTTTTTTTTTCCGTCTCTAATAAAATGTCATCTTTGTATTTACAGGCTGTCGAAATATACAGACTGGACGGCTTTAGTAAAGATCTTTTTTTTTCCCCACATACAACCAAGGGGCATATTTTATGAAGCATTATTTCATTAGTGTGAAACACAGAGAATAAAAGGTTAGAAAAATGTAAGCAAGTAGGAACTCTACCATCCTGGTCAAAGGCCATTCTAGAAGCATTTTCTACTTTGGTAAGACAATTGGGTCAGTCAGAAGAGATCAACAGATCATGACTCTCAACCAGCCTCTTGTAAAATCTGACACAAAAGACAATGCAATTCAACCAGTATCTTAGAAAAGATACAACAGAGTTATTAAAAATGCATTGACAACCAAAAATAACACTGTTAATACTGCAAAATATTTAATTGAATCAGATTACTAAAAATAAAGCATTATTGACTGGAAATGAGCCCAAGTTCAACAGCTTAAAAAATGACTGAAATAACAGACCAATGATCCCTTAGGTTTATTTATTCCTGTTATGCTCAGCTCTCCCACAGAAGATGACCTCTGTTATATTTTTCTTTCTTCTTGACTTTGTACACCCAAATGCTGAAGTGAAAGCACTTATAAGGCCACAAACAGTCCACGAGGGACTGAGGAAGAATTTCACTGGCATGCACACTGTACTTGGTTGGTTAATCCTGAAGCCAAAGGATGTGCTGAAGGTGAGGTCAAGGCTACATCAGGTACCGTATATTTAACCATGGGTAGTCCCAGGGAGAAAGCTGCTGCATTAGTGCTGTTTAAATTATCCGAAATCAAAGGGTTTGGAAGAGCACCTTTTCTCCCTTCCTTATTTTCCTTTGGCTGTACATTTAGGCTGCAGTACCTGGAATGTAAAGAATGTGAACT
This sequence comes from Leptodon cayanensis, assembly GCA_027564655.1. NCBI lineage: Eukaryota > Metazoa > Chordata > Aves > Accipitriformes > Accipitridae > Leptodon > Leptodon cayanensis. The sequence goes on from JANXJC010000001.1 coordinate 53,825,173, forward strand.
CCAGATTTTTCCTTTTAATCTTTGGAGGAAAAACCAAGGAGATTAGATACAAAAATATAAATGAAGGTAAAATTACTCCTTCAAAAGTCAGCAGTAGAAAAAAACCAATAACACTACATTTACTATGACAAACATCAGCAAGCATTTTCTGGGATACCCTTTTTAAAAGAGCGTGCAAAAGTTTCACACAGAGTTAAATATCTCTCTAAAGAAAAGTCATCCAAGGTCTGTAAGTTTTCAGAATTTAAAAAGAATTTAAATTACTCATAAATCTTGCCTAAGACTCAAGGCAGACTTAAGATTATTAAAAAAAAAAAAAAAGAAAAAAAACCAACAAAATCAAAGAAAAAGAGAAATCACATCCAACCCAGAAAAAATAATATCTATTTTCAGATATCAACAGATTCTACAGTGCAATTTAACATCATAATGCTCCTGCTGTCAGAGTTACAAAGCACACAGGATTTATAACGTGACAGAATTACTGTTAAAGTCAGACCAAAAGTGCATTTCAACTTCTTCATTTAGTTGCTTTTGATGGATTGTTCTTTTTATCTTTCATGTAATATGACAGTATGTGTTTGTATCATCACTGTATATGAAAATACTATACACAGGAAATAAAACCACCTGTTGTCGGAGTGCTTCAAGGCATTTCTCTTTTTCCTTTTCTTCATGTGCTTCTTTAAGGGCCAGGTGCTTTTTCTGCAGCAATCGTTTTTCTAGTAATGCTTGTCTAAACTTTACCCTGCAAAACAGCATACATACAAATGGAAAAAACATTGTTCAAGTGTAATTTTAGATTTCTGTTATGATATTTCAGTTTGGAAACTAGTCTGATGTTATCTATATCCATCTGATAATAATACAGTGGTCCATCAAAACACCTGAAAAATGCAAAAAATGCTTTTTCATTTGAATGTGTCATTTTTGTTGGAGTTTTTTGGTTTGGGGTTTTGGGGTAAAGGGGGTTTGGGGAGCTGTATTTTTTGATTTGTTCTGGGGGTTTGGTTTTTTGGTTGGTTGGTTTGTTTTAAGTAACTTTGCTAACCCTTCAGATTTAATTTCTAGAATGCAGATTTTCTCTAGCATGCTTTATATAGCCCTGTTGCGG
>JANXJC010000001.1:53835869-53872722 GCA_027564655.1 Leptodon cayanensis
AGAAGCTGAAAAGTCCTTGATCTTAGACCAAACAGTACTTAGCAACAACTGAAAACATCAGTGTTATCAACATTCTTTGCACACTGAACTCAAAACACAGCACCTTACCAGCTACTAGGAAGACAACTAACTCTATCCCAGCTGAAACCAGGACATCAGTCTATGAAAGGTATCAATTATGCTTATTGGCAACATGATGCTCCAGCCATTTCTTGCATCCATTTGCCTGTGGAAAACCCCAGCACACCTCACTATAAGACCTCCCGTATTTCATGATCTTGCAGCCTCTTGCCCTTACTGAAGGTAAGCTGACCTATCCTGCCTGTTCCAGTTACTAATATGTAATAATAACAACACCACACAATAATACAACCCATAATTCCACACCATCTCCAACAGGTATCGTATATTCTCTTTTCTGCATTATACTAAGTATTCTGCTATCCCAACAAGAAGAGGTAGGATGGCATGGTAGATCTACAAGGGTTAGTGTTCTTGCAATTTCTCTTTGTTGTACTTCTCACTCTTTCATTTCCACTTTTTTTTTTTTTCCTCCATTCCACATGCAGGTACCAGAAGAGAAAGACAGGCTGGGACACAGAAATAATTACATAGCCTGATGTACTTCCAAATGAGAAACCAAAGGAATAGCCAGAGAATGGCATGGTGCTTCACACCACCTGAGGGCTGACTGAGAAACCCCTTAATTTCTTAGACCTAACAGACTTCTTGGCAATTGCTATGACAAATAGAAAGAGAAAAGCTACAAAATTCACTAAAAATTATTGCTTCCAGCAAAACAAAGGTAGTGTTTACCTTGAAAATCAAGACTGAGTTTTTGAAAAGACTGTTTATGATGACAGAAGCATATGACAATGCTGTCACTTGTAATTCATTGACAAAACAGCATTATGTTTCTAAAATTTAAAATACAGCTGGGAAAACAGAGAATAGAAGCTTTAGAAAAAGATGCAAAAACCTAAGAAAATCTTAAGAATTTTAATAATCTAAGAAAATGTTAATTATAAAATTACTTATAAAAGCAATTGAAATTATATGTCAGTAATCTGTCGATTTTACAATTAAATGCATAAAGTTCCTGTGAAGGTCTGGGACCTTATCCTACCTCCCAAAATATAGGTAATTTCTTACAATGATATTTACTTATGGAATCATCTCACATAGGAAAAGCTTCATAAAATGGCAATAAAAATAACTTCTGTATCACCCACTGAACTATATTGAATTTAAGCCTCTTTTGGAGATTTCAGTTGAAATGGCAGTCAAAATACTGTTCTCTTTATGTGATTGTGCAGAAAAACCTTTTAACTATCATGATTCAGAACAAAACAGGTCTTCCAAACAGTGTTTATATTTCAGAATTCCCAACCTATAAGCCAATCATTTCTTTATATAGGCCATTTTTTACACATGAAGGACATGAAAGTAAGGATTATAGCTATAGTCATATTTCTTAGAATGCATTTATTTAATATTGTTTGGAATACTTATGTTTATGAAACAAAACTCTCTCTTCTGCAATTATTGTCTTTCCATATTCCACATTGCCTGAAGGCTTTCTCATAAACTCTAATTAGGGACCAGTTTCCGAAATTCCGTATTTAAATATACAGGGAAAAAACTGATCAGCAGTCCAATAGAGCAAATGTAGCATTGGTATTTAAGATTTAATGTCATTTTACTTATTCTCAGGTTTGGAAGAACTTGACATACCCTGCCTAGGTTACAAACTAGGTAGAGTATGGGCATTCATTTTACACTGATCACTGATATTTTACATATTATTCTTGCTACCACAGAACATTCACCAGAAAAGCAGCTGCAGTATAAGGTTAGCAGCCCTTTTTAAGGTTCTAAGATGTAATATAATCAAATGAAACATATGACCATTGACCTCAAACAGCTGCTATTCCATCTGTGCATAGGCAGAGGACTGTTCTATGTAGACATTACACATAGGCCAGAGAAAAGCAGAAAGTTTGCACAACCAAAATATTTACACATAAAATGAACATTGCTGGTGGTTAGGTCAACACAGCCTCACCAAGCCTCTTCCTTCCTTGTGGTTTCAGAGCCACCTGCCACTATAAACACAGTGTGAGTAAAGACAAATAAGCAGAACAAGCTGTAACAAAAAGAAAAGCAGCTGTGAAGTTTCTCATAACCTAAGCAGCAAACTGTCATTAAATATGGGCTGCCCCTCTCTCTGTACCTCTGTTTCCAGTGCTGGTGGAGAAACCACAAAATCTCACAATCACACGCTCCAACTAGAACAACTTACACATTATCCATACCAGTCAAAATTTCATCACGTCTCACCCTGAAAACTCTTACATAGAAGGTGAGTGCAGACACCAAATGTAGTTCTGCCTTAATTTGTTATTTTATAACTTTAAATCCAGCAAGTAAGAACAGTAACAACATATCAACCAAGAACAAATACCAGGAAACATATGTCAGTGTGGAAAAAAAAAAAAAAAAAAAAAAAAAAATCCCAAAACCCCACAAATACAATAAAGTTTTGTAAAACAATGCACATATATATAATCTTGAAAAATTCCTGGGTCTTTTTATAGAGATTTATGTCTGAAAAGTTCACCAACAATATCTACAATAAGCCAATTAAAGGTAAAGGTAAAGCCAATACTGATTTAAACTGAGCCAGGATTTCTCTGAAAGTGCATAGTTTGCAAACACGTAAATATGGCTTTCTTAACTTTTGAACCCGAAATGACAGTCTTAAATATTAGAGATAAATTTAAGGATAAATAAAACAAATTGAAATAAGGATAAAAACATAAGTTACCTGATTGTACCTCGTAACTGAGCAGGAGATTGGACTAGAGACCTATTAAGCTCCCTTTCAATCTGAACTTTTCTGATTCCTATGAAAAGTGAGAGCATTCTGTGTATTTTGAAGGAAAGAGAAACATCTCTTGAAACTGACTTTTGGACAATTATTTGCTCTTTTGCTAACTAAAGGATTTAGCATAGTTTAACAGAAAGATTGTGCTCTGCCAAGAATGTATATTTCATCTTTAAGATAAATTGCAGAAAAAGAATAAAATCAGGTGACCAGTGTAACTAGAGACTTCTTCAGCTAGAGAAGAAACTGGATACATGCAATATGCAAACGCAGTCATGACCAAGAAGAGTGAACTCACAAAATAAAATCGATTTGAAATTTGGCAGCTGTTCAAATGTTGGCTCTGGGGACTTGCAGCAATGAGATATAATGAGGAGATAACTGTCTCTGTCTGGAGACAAGAAGGCTTCATCAGCTGCACCTTCTTTTCTCCAGGTAGCACTTTCAGTCAAGTGCTTCTCTGCAGAATTGTTGATATAACCAAATTCAATGGTTATGCGAACTACCACCAGGAATACAATAAGCTGCAAGAGCTTCTGCTTTTGACCTGTTTGACATGGCATGAAGACATATTTCTTTGGACAAAGCAACGAAAAGATATTCAAGTGCTATAAAAAAAAGATAGGGAAATTCCAAGTAGTGTAGGACTTTATTTTCATCCTGCTGCTAACGCAGTCAGTTTCACCCTCCTGCAAGTCATTTATTTTGCTCTGCTATAATCTCTTTTCTGCTTTTAGTAAGTGTTGTAAATTGTTTTAGTAACAACTTAATCAAATTGCTGTAAGTATGGATAGTTTTGTGTTTGTTTTTTTCCCTGCAAGGAATATCACTGCAATAGGCACCGCTACCGAAGTGAGAATCCATCAAATTCTAGGGTGTCTAACTGGCTACGTTGTAGTCCAAGCAGTAAACATTTGCTCCCAGTAAGATATGTAACACAGAAATGGGGCAGATAAATAAAGACAAGAAGGGAAAATCTAAAGAGAAAACATGTTAACATATACAAAGATTTTGTTTTCTTCCTTTTTTTGCACAAGCTTTCTGTAGTGTGATACATACTGATGTCACTAAAGCCTTCATATGCATCATGAACATACTCTATTTGGAACAGTTTAGCCTTGTTTTCTTAACTCTGCTTCTAACTGGTGTAAGAGCACAGCTTTTAGTGACCCTTCTTGCAAACATGTTAGCATGAGTAGTTCCATAAGAGTAAAAGAGACTACTTACTCATCAGCATTTGAAAGACAAAGCAGTAAGAATCTATGACGTTTTCTGACTTAGTTTTTCCAGAAATAATTATGCAGTCTTAACAAATACGTATGCCACAGGTGAGTTGGACTCTAAGCACGTCAGATTTCAGTGTAAAGAATAATCAGAAAAAGAGGTAGAGTTCTAATAAAACAATCTCCTGGACTTTTGCCATATCATTTAAATAAAAAGTTCAAGACAAATACATATGTGACAGCTTGATCTTCCAAAAGCATTACATTCACTATAGTGGATTTCTGATTTTCTATTAAGTTGAAGTTTAGACTTATGCATCAAAGTTATTTCCCAAGCAGTCACCACATCAGTACTTAGAAAAATTTAACATGGAATTCTGATATTCTGAAACAGTTAATATTACCATTGTGCTTCAGGCCCAGTTTTAAGGTCCTTATGCTGCAAAGTGCAGTGCGCTATCTTGCAGACAATATACTGTAAGGCTCATTTGCTGCATTGCAGCATACTTAACTGCAGCATTGGAACCTTTCATAGTCTTTGCCACATTGCTAAAAAGCACAAATTTGTAAGAGTTAGAAATTTAGTAGGGCCTCTGCACTGATTTTTTTGTGACACAGAGATAGTCACATACACTTATTTGTGTACGCCTTTTTTTTTTTTTTTTTTTAAACTTAATGAAGTAACATAACTGGTGTGTAAGAGCAGGCAGCTTTAAAGCTAAAATGGAGAGTAGCAAAACTCAACTAACCATTTGCTCATCTCTATACTAATACTTAATACTTTACAACAATACAAGGTAGTGAGATCAGTTAAAGATTTTAAAGGCAATTGTACACATTAACATATGCAAAAACTTATAAAAGTTTCTCATACTTTCTCTTTCTCCTGAGCTCTACGAATCATTTCCTGCTCTTTCTGTAGCCTTTCTTTCTCATCTTCCTTTTCTTTTCTTTTGGCAGCTACAGCAGCTTCTAGTTCAGCAGCCTCTTCCTGCTGTGCTTTCCACTGTAGAACCTGGAAGAAACAGTTGAAAAGGCAGTCCTGCAGTAGACTTGTGTAATACTGTGATCCTGCCAAACGGACTGGGAAGGAAACCCATGTAATGCATTTACAAAATAAGATTATAATCTTATCAGCAACACATAATCATTTAGTAAGCACCACCTTTCCGCACGTTCATGTGCAATTTGCAATGGACTGGCATAATATGCAATAAAATCACATATGAAAAGATTTTAGGCAAAATTGCCAAAACCACCTCAGTAACATCAGATCTTAAATTCCCCTTCCCTGCTTAGACTTTCAATAACATGTAAATTGCTTAATGAACCTATGAACAAATGGAAGCCAATGCTAACAGACCAGAGTCCACTCGCATCCTTCAGCTCAGGCATTTCTGTAACAGCACTTTGCTTCCAACCAGGACTCTGTGGAAATCAACGGACTCCAGTGAGAGACTTCACCTTTTGTCAGCTTTCAAACTGTGCAAAATTAGTCTAGGATCCCTGCCACCCATCCAAAGGTTATGACCGGTGCCTATAATGGTCTTGTATACCCGACATCCCGCTCTTCTGTGGGAAGAGAGACATCGGCTGCAGCTCAGCTGCCCGGCAGCTTCCCGGACCGCTGGCTAAGCGGGTGCAGAAGCAGGACAGGACCAGCTCCACCGCACCTCTCCTTATGGGGCCTGCCACACTTCGTAACAAAAAGTGTCAGGGACGGGATGGATCACTTCGCTCAACATGCCAAGAATCCATTCTCGGCATATTCCTGACACACTGTATTGATTAAACAAGACAACACGTCCTCAGTAACTGGCAATGGGTAGGGACTTATTTTCAGTGTTCTCGAGCACACTGTTCTCAGACAGTGTAGATCCCCAATTTACGTCGGTGCTGTCAAGAGCAGTTGTATGCTCATCTGTTTCACGCTGGTTTCAATAGGATTAATGATGTCTCCTTTTTGTTGGCTTGCCAGCTCTTTTTGCCATAGATTTGTCAAGTGCTAGCAAAACTCTGTATTCCTCACAGGAGCAAGCATTTCAGCCATTTTTCATCTGGTTTTCTATACTACAGTAAGTAATTTAATACTAAGAATTAAAGTATTTTAATATACATTTTTTCCACCTTTACTGCATTTCACTACCTATGTGCACAGACTCTATTAATTCTTCTGTTCTGTGCTTATGACAGATTTCTGTTCAGAAATCCAGTGCTCCCCATGGTCTGAGCTTCTCAGTGAGTTGCATCTGAGTGATGCCGTGTTTGCCCTGCTTCTCTGCTTAAATAACAATTATATTTTGTTTTTTGCAAAGTGTCCCAATAGACTAAACACTGCTGTGACTTTTCATGTAGTGCAGGCAAAGTAATAACATGAAAATAACATGAAATTTTACAGTGGTTGTAAAATTAAACTCTCTCTTTATTAAAAGATTTAAAGATAGCTTGTTAAAAAGATACTCTGCCTGTAATGAATGCCACAGACTAACCAACAGTTACTTTTGTCTCCTGCAACCTGAGTTTATCTTTAAAAGTTCAATGTAGTTTGCTACCATACCCAAGCATAAGCATTAACTGGTGTGCTTTCATGTTTTAATAAAAACTGAGTTTTGGGGTTCTTCAAGCAATTTTCATTTACGCTGTTATTCTCTCAGAGTACGTACAACTTTTCCCAGCTTCAACTCCATCCTCAAAGTTAAGAATTATGATTTAGCTGAGCATTAAACTCTTTAACCTCTTTTCTTCCCTTTTTGTAACTAATTCTCAGTAGAGGCCTGTCCATGACGGTGTTTCACCTTCTGAAATCTCCTTTCTAGGAGAAAAAAAAAAGAAAAGCTAGGAAACAGCCATCTTCATGAGCTAGATGTTTTACAGGAAGAGAGCAAAGGCCCGAGTCAAAAATTATCCTTGCAACTAGGAAAATGTAGGCAGCTAGGAGAAAAAAGGCACAAGATCCTGAAAACCCAAACCTCTAAACTTCCCTCCCTCTCCCCCTTATTTGAACAACACTACTAATTATTTTATGGGGCAGTGGGGTGAAAACAGGGATAAGTTTGTATATGCCAGCAAGTATTAATGGCACTGAATGAGTGTCAAAAAATGGAGTGGGATGGTTTTGCAAGGAGGGAACATAAACATGTGCACGTAGAAATTGCAGGTGGGCATGGATATTTGAAAATATGCAAGAGGGATCAATTAGGATACATACATGCAAACTGCACTTGTCCATATGCATTTGAGTGTGCAGTAATGTAATGGCAGACAGCATAGAAACAGCTATCTTTCTTTTAGCTATTCTTACAAAATTATTTCAAACTGGAATTCAAACTTGTACACTATGGAAGGAAAAATTAAAAATGTTATGCAGTGTTCCTTAGCACAGATGTTATTCTTCATATATGACTTTTCTCCTCAGAATTTTGAAAATGTTCCCTTAACAGGATCTCATGAATATAATAATAATAAATGAAAGACATATTTTGTAGAGCTTCTTTGGCAGTGGTAAAACTATCCTTTCATTCCTAAAAAGAAAAAAGCACAACCCCTCCACCCCCCAAATCCTTTAACCTGCCAGTCATAGGTATGTTCATTTTCTATAAGAACTGGGGAGAACACTGAGCCCTTGTGGGACACTCAGAACACTTGTTCTCCCCCCACCCCCCACTTTTCTATTAATTAGAAGTGACATATTAACATAAATAACCCTGAGACATAAGTACTGTAATATAAATAGCTCTAAGCATCTGCATTAAATAATTTATTTTTTTCAGAAAAGAAAACTAAATATGACTGGTCCCACTTGAATATATACTGCATATGAATCATTTACCTTAATTTCCTCAAAACAGGTTATTAAAAGAAGTACTGGGCAAAAATTTTTGCTATGTAGTAAGTTTCCTCCCCAGTAATATCATGCTTTTGGTCATCCCAAATACGTTAATTAATTCAAGCAGCATGTTCCAAATAATTTCCAAATTTTTATTTAATGACTCAATTAATCAAGACTGCCATATCACAGCATAAATACCTTGAGCCCCCTTGCCGCAGCTGTGGGAGATCCACATTCAATTCTTTATTCTGTAAAAAGGAATATGAAACCATGTTTATGGTTAAAATTATTCCAGGTTGCAGAAAACAGAATCAGAGCAGTTGAGGTTGGAAGGGACCTCTCAAGACTCTCTGAGACCACCCCCCCTGCTCAAGCAGGGTCAGCTACAGGTGGTTGATTACCTAGGACCATGTCAAATTGAGGTTTAAATATCTCCAAAGGGTGGAGGCTGCACAATGTCTCTGGCCAACATGTTCTAGTGTTCATCCACCCTCTCAGTAGAAAATTGATGGATGGAATGGAATTTCAAGTGTTTCAGTTTGCGCCTGTTGCTTCTCAGCCTGTCACTGGGCACCTCTGAAAGAGCCCAGCTCTGTGCTCTTTGCACCCTCCCTTCAGGTATTTATCTACATTGACAAGATCCCCCTGATCCTCCTCTTCTCCAGGCTGAACAGTCCCAACTCTCTCAGCCCTTCCTCACAGGAGAGGTGCTCCAGACCCTTCATCTTAATGGTCCTTCACTGGACTCGCTCCAGTAAGAAAGAAATAATGAAACACTTTTTAAGGCAGGGACCTGTATCCAGCTGCCCTCAAAATTAAAAAGAACATCCTCATTTCTAGACTAGCTTGAACCAGGGTCTTCTCACTCCCTGGCACTGTAGCTGTTCCACTTGAAAACCACCAAGAAGCAGAAGAGCATCTCTCTTCCAGTGTCCAGACATCCACTTGGGAATGTCTTCTCTGCTGTTTATTTAATGTCAAAGAATTACTCTGGTGTAGAGAGGAACACATTTTCCTATAGTTCAGTCCTCACATCATTCTCCCATACCAGTTCCCATACTCAGTTCTGGGACTCCAGTCTTTCTCTCCTATCATCCAAGATGTTATTTCCGTAACTTTGTTCATAAGTTAAAAACATCAAGTTGACAAGCAGATGCTCTAAGATTTAAGCAAGTTCCAAGAAAAAGAATCAGGCATTTGGCTACGGATTTAGGCGTAACAGAAATGCATTTTCTTGAGGAATATGCAAAGCAAGGATTCTTGTGATGTAGTTCAGCATAGGGGCACTACCAAAAAGGCAGGAAAGAAGCAGGTAAGAGGATCTAACAAGCTCTCTTGGGAGAGTTGTCTGAACTCTCCCAAGTTCTGAAAAGAGCCACTGAAGTAGTGAGGAACAGCCAAGTATAAGGAGCAAGATGTATTCAAAACCTTTATTTCAGGGTTTTCTATAGTTCTAACACTGATAACAAATGCAGCACTAGACGGGGTCTGAATAGCTTGCTGAGCTTGGCAAGAACGAAAATGGATAAATGAGGACTTAAAGAAAAAATAGCTACATAGCAGAGGTTTATTAGATAGATACTACAGAGGAAGCCAGCGGGTTTGGGCCTGTCTCATGCAGAGGGAATGACAAATTGATTGGTTCTAAGCCATACAAGAGTAAGAATACCATCAAGTGGGCAAAGAAATCCATAGCAGCTCTGCATGCTAAAACAAGCAAGTTCCAAGGGAAGTGTCAGCAGAAGAACGTGTATCACTCTTAATGAAAACAGCCAATTACAATTTCAAACCATCCATCGAAACAGAAACATGGAACAACAATGAACACAGAACAAGGATTACACGAGATGATCATACTAGCAGCTAAGAGACTTCTAGAGGGAAGGTGTCAATTTTCATAAGGCTCTATTTCCTGGAGCTTAGCTGTAATACCTGATTGAAACCTCCCCCACGCTGTGAAACTTGTAACACAAGGTCTTTGTCTAAACAGAAATTTTTATTTAGCAATTTTGACAGCAGTCTGCTCATACATTTTAGCAGTTAAAGGATCTAAAATAAAATGCTAAATTGTTTCTGTTACCCTTCACTTGCTACGCTAATAAACTTAAAAATGAATGTTTTGAAAATGAATGTGGAAGAACATGCAATCATTTCTACCTCACTTGTGAAATAGACTGAAGAAAAAACATACATCAAGCTTTAAAATCTAAGAACAAATAAAAAAATGAATGAAATCTGCTAAAAGTCTACTCAGATTGGAGCTAGAATAAACTGCAGAAGCATTCAAAGGAACTTTAAACTTCTGTAATAACATCATTGAGATTTCTGAACTGGAATGAGGTAACACTCAAACTATGTAACAAAAATATTGCCTTTTTTAAGCTTGTATTTTCCTATATCCTGCTTCATACTCCTTTCAAACTTTCTTCAATAATAAGATATATGCCATTGTAAGTGGGCTCATGATATGATGCAGCTTCAGTTTCCTCCAAGTCTGAGAACTCTCTTGATCCTTTACTTGTCTTCTCCAGATATTACTTTACCTACTATCCAGGGATCTTTTTCAGTTGTTTGACTGCAGCCATAAGTTAGCACAATGAGTCCATTAAATTGGTATCAATAAAAGCTGCAAGGAATTGATACTTCAGGGGAACTACTGACTGAAAATGGATGTTGAGAACAGAATTGGCCCAGCAGAGAGTCTCTCAAAATGACAACTGATTGAAGGAAAGCAAACAAAAAAGCAGTAAGCAGAAACAGATACTAATCTAGTTTAAAATCACCTCAAGCCTCATTATTCATTCATTTTGATTAGCAGTTGTTTGCATTTCATATGCTACACTCCAGTCTCATGACAGGCCATAATCACTTTCCCTAGTTATTTTCACATAGCTCTTCCGTTAAAGCCTTTTGACTCGAGTCAGAAATCAATACTGGGGCACAACCTAGATTTTCAACAGGTTTCAGACAAACAAGTGAGCATTACCAAGCATCAAATATATAACTTCACTGAGCTGACAAAACATTAATCATGCAGTGAGGTTCCCCAGACAAAACTCATATGCCAATAATTCAGTGCATATCTCCACTACCTTCTACAATGCTATCTACACTGCCCTAAATCACTACTAAACACACCTATTTACTCAGTGGGTAGAATTTGCTTTCCATTTTTATCTAGTTAGGTTTTTTTAATGCATGAGCCCATTGCCAATCAAGAAAATGGGTAGTAACAATGACAGAAGGAAAGGAAGTTTCATTGTATTATGCTTTCCCACAATACCCGTTTATTCTTTTGTGTAGGCAGCATATGAAGTTAGTCTACATCATCCCAGGCCCTCCCACGTTTATCTAATCCAAGCCTTTTCATTAAGGCAAAAGAAGAGTCACTTCCTTTAAAAAATGAATCCTAACTGCAACAAAAAAGGAAAAACTGGTAAAAAACAGAAAAGAACTGTTTGCAAAATATTTATAAAATGTGATTCAGTAGGTTGGCATTTTGCCATGTCTTCCCCACGTGAAGAGTTAAAGTCATATTGGAATAAAATGTTCGTAAAAGAGCTGAGCTAAATTAAAGTGGTTTATTATGTAAGAAATACAAAAAAGTAGGAATTAAACAGCTGATTCAAATGTCAATATATTTCACTTTTTAAACCACATTCGAACATTAACACATCTCTCTGCTAGAGAGTAATTCTAGTCCCACAGCCTCAACTTACTTTGTGAGCCAGCCTGCCTACAAAGGGGAACTTCTCACGGGAGTACCATCCACAGAAGATGGCAGGGGCCAGAATGAAAAGATTCCCAAACCAGTCCCCTGTCCATATTGTCACAGGTTCAAAAATTAGGAGCTAGACTATCTTAACTCATTATAACAAAGGATAGAGTGAACTGCCTCTTACGGAAAACCAGCCTGCATCTGTATCTACCTTGCAAACTACACTTTACTGTGAGTTTGTACAACACGAGGCACTGCAGGACCCCAACCCTACCTGAGAGCCTCTGGGCACTGCTGCAGAACAAATAACAACAACAAAGGGCAGGCAGTGAAATGGAGCATAATTGTTGACGAATCTCTGTGGTATACATTTCCATACTTTTAATATTTTGCTGTTTAAAAGTGACTACCTGACGCTGAATTTCCAACATTCCTACAATTTAAGCTTTTCAAGAAAACCTGCTGTATTCATCAGGTTTTTCCTCCAGAGGTAGTACTGTGCAGATCTGAAGACCAAAAAAAAAATCCCAAACAATAATTCTGATTCACTAAGGCAGTAATCTGGGACAAAAATGCAGGGGGAAAAAAAAAAAAAAAGTGTTCTTGATTGTATTCTTTCATTCTTATGAGTGCAAAATCAGAAGGGTAGAGTTTACTGTTTCAATAGTAAATGTTCCATTTAAATATTTAAAAAATCCTAGTAGTTAAACTAATATTGAAAATACACTAAAAACTGGATCCCCTAGTGCCTGTTTCACAAAGAAGCTTACATTTTAGCAGTACAAGCACTGCCAACATTAAGTTCTGAAAGTTTTTAATTACAACTCGCATTTCAAGCACATTTCACAGTTCATGTATTACTAGAGGAGCTTTTGCCAAGTGAGTTATGAAATTGCTATGCTGAACAGAATGTGTACATACCGATTTTCAGTTCATTATTTCAATATTGCATATTACGATAATGTAAAGTACACTACAAGCTAATTAAAGTAATAAATTAATTCTTTCACTCTAACATCTGAATAGTAATAATGTATTTACCATGTACTTAATGCTACAGATACATCTCTTCTAATGACAAAACAATTTTTGAGTTACTTTCCTTGGGAATTCCCATTAAATTAGCACATGGCAACACAGCACCATGTAAGGTTTTCTCTTTAAGCAACAATGACTTACATTATAAACAGATCTTGAAACTGCCTAGGGTGACACAAGACAGTTGTCATCAAGCTCCTTCTAGCAGCTAAGCCGCATAGCTAGGTAAATAGGAACACAGGACAACTGACTGGCATAGAGAGGGTCTGCACAGTAAAGGTCACATGAGGAGTAAAACTAGCCTTTGAAAACTGAGGCAAAAATACACTACAAACCAAAAGGACATAAAATGACTGGGAGAACAGTGTCACAAAAAGACTACACAGAGCTCCAGATCAGTATTCTCGCAGGCTACACTGTGCTACACGGATACAATAAGCTGCTAGAATTCAAATTCTAAGCACAAATTCCCAGTAATCATGTGATAAAGTCAGTACTGTTTGTCATAACTAAAGGCATAAAAAGAAAATCCTCTGATATCCCCACCCCGATTTTCTCTAGCTCACTCTTTCAACCTCATAAAATGACCCAATCCCAATACACTTTCAGAATCTCCCGGAGCTTTATTAATCTCTGAAACATTTCTGCCCACCCTATTTTTATTATGGTTTGCAGTTCTTTTTCCTTCTTCAAACTGTTCATAACTGATTCTAAGAATGCCTGGGAAAAAAATATTTTAGAGGGTCTCTTCAAGAAAAATAACTTCACAAAAGAAGTACCACAAAATTTGCATGAGTAAGGTGAGGAAGTATGCAACAGAATACTATTCCTGCACTGGTGAAAGAACCAGCATTTTCATGGTGGCATCACCATGCAGCTGAAAGCAATAGCAGCTGCAGCAATCAGGGTTGCACGGTCAGAAATGTTGAAGTGTGATTACAGATGACTAGAGATTCAGATAGAATTTAAAGGAATTCAATATAAAAGAAATCCTAAGCATAAAACAAGGAATCACAGAATGCATCCAGATACATTTGTCCCACAGTTCTCACTGGTGGTTCTGCAAAGTGGGTAGGAAATCCTAACAAGTAACAGCCATGAAGTGCTAGTTCATGTTTCACAGTTGGGACAGCACAGACTACCTGAGGTTAGTGTTATATTGCATGTCATCTGTACCAAAAATTGGTATAAGTAGCAATAAAATTCCTATTGTGTGGCAAAGCTCCATGTTAGGCTACTGAAGGTACCGTTGAAAACAGAGAACAAGTTCAGCAGCTTTTTGGCTTGTCCAGATAGAGCCCAAGTAGTCATTCAGAACCATGAAATAAGCTCTGGAAAGGATGAGCGCCAAATTACATGGGAACCCACATCTGCTCCCTTTCCATGGGATTATTCAGGCTAGAGTCCTCTAGGTCATCTAAGGCTTTCCTGCAGCTACTTACACTGTGCTCATATGAAGCTCAAAAGAAAGAGGAAGCTTGGAATCAACAGAGTCCAAAAGCACAGCAAGAAATGTCAACAGTTCAGATAACCAGACTGATCTACTTCTATTGCTAGGACTAGCTCCTCTCCTTTTTTACCTTCCTTCCCAACTTCACTGCATCATCGTCATCTTCTCTGCCCAGCTTTTCTGCCCTGTTTCTTGCTGAATAAGCAACTGAGTTATCCCATTTATGCTATGTCAGAGATACCTCTTCATTTTTCCAGATAGAAGCCACAAGGTGCAGAGGGGGAAAAAGTGCCTCTTAGTTGCAAGTTTGGATTCAAACCACGTCAACCATAACATTTTTCCTTCACATTTTTAAGATAAGGACAGCAGCCTCACAACAAGTTGGTGACCTAAGGAATTCTGTTTACGGAGAAAAGGCTGCTTTAGAACTATGCATTTCTAGTGTGTCCTGAAAAACAAAATTAAGCAAAACAGATGTAAAAGGTGATTAAGTGATAAAAAGTTATGGGCTAAAGGAATTACAAGATTGCAACATCAGGTCTTCAGTAAGGATATTCTTCTCAGTTCCATTCCTAATGGACACATCATCCAATCAATGAAGATGATTTACTAAATTTGGCAAGCTTCTTATTTCCCCACACAAGAGGTCATTACTTTTTATCTACTATAGAACTGGCCAAAGAGCACAGTCAAACTGAGATCACTAGAAGATTAACATGGAAAACTCATTAAAAGGTGACTTTCATTACCAGCAGTGTAGCCCCTTCACTTGCATTATAGCTTAGTCGTTAATACTTCAGATAAAAGTAGTGCATGCTGATCTATGTCTCTTGCCTGAGCAACTCCCTTCCATTCTAAGGTGGAAAAAAATGAAAGATTTTTAAGAAAAGGGGGAAGGAAATGTAGAGGAAAATAAAAAATTAAAGACCTAGTGTCCCATAGAAGAACAAAGATTCACCCAGATAATTTCTATTAAGGTTAATAGAAGTGAAGCACATAAATTGCACTTGGGTTAATGGGATAATAAATCCCTTAGACTTAAATATTTTATAAATGGAACAGGACAATAGAAGTCTGTGTTACAAAACTAAACCAATATGTTAAGCCACTAATTATACAGAAATGTCTATTCAATGACTATTAGAGTAGTGCATTTCATTAAAAAAAAAAAAAAAAAAGTCTTTTCAAACTTACTTGCATTCACCCACAATTTCTCATTACAAACCCTGTTTCAACTACGCAAACTTTTACGACTTTCTGCTAGGGACTAGGAAGAAGGAGATTAATGCATGTTGTAAAACATTTGCATCTCCAGGACAGAATTGCTACAGCTTTTCCCAGACAAACATGTGAGCCTCCACAGTATTTGCACAGCAACCCTGACACTCACAGGAAGCAATGGCTGGATACACTCTTTATAAATGGTTTGGGCATGCATGAAAACTATGAAATTTAGGAAACACTGGACTGACTGGTAACATATGCCAATGTGCAGTAGTTTCAACAGCTCTCAGACATGCAGAACTCACAGCTCAGGTACTGGAAAGTAGATTTATGCTTGCACAGTAGGCGTCTCATGGATTTCTAGATTTCCAGTTAATGACTTGTTTCCCAAGACTTTGGAAGTCAGGTAAACTTTGCCCCAACAAAGCTGACAAGTCAAAAGAAACTAGGATGTATGCTAGACCTGCTACTGATGGGAAACTGTATCAACTGAAAATAAAACAAAAAAACCCAACTTGCACTAATCAAACCCACCACACATTGAAATATAAAATATTGTTATTCTTGGAAATAAGAACAGAAAGTGTATGTATATATTCCTAAATGGAAAGATAATGAGATGGGTGCCTCAGGGTGTGAATATTAGAGCTTATAAAAGGGAAAAAATTAAAATGCATA
Source organism: Leptodon cayanensis (assembly GCA_027564655.1). Classification (NCBI taxonomy): domain Eukaryota; kingdom Metazoa; phylum Chordata; class Aves; order Accipitriformes; family Accipitridae; genus Leptodon; species Leptodon cayanensis. The sequence continues at coordinate 53,851,917 of JANXJC010000001.1, forward strand.
TTAAGAACAGTTCCCTGGAATCTAAAATACTAAGGGGCAGAGGCAAGTTTGTCAAAACAATGTGAAAAAGCCATCGTTTTTTTAATTTAGAAAGTTCTTTTTTATAAGCATCATACACACTGTTTTCCTTTTCTTGTTTGTCAGTAACCTTATGAACCGACATGAATGTTTAAAACAGCAAATGTGTCAATTACTAGTTTACTGTGGAAGGAAGTTCAGATTTACAAGGGGGCCTCCATATTAAATATCACAATCAAGTGGAAATATTACCAAGAATCATTACTGTTTACAAGTTTTGGTTCATACGCTGTTGGTAGCAGCCCAGAGAGCTGCGGTGATGAGTTACTGTCTCCGGCTAGCAGGCTAAGCACCACGCTGCTCAGGCACCCTCCTGTCTGTGCTTTGCGATACCATGCTTAAAATTGTGCGGGCCGTTAGCTTCACAACAAACACCAAGCATTCAAAATCCATGCTAACACCTAATCCTAAATACAAAAACCCAACACACCCCCTGTGACAGAGGTTACAGGGCAGCAAACACTCTGAAACAGCAGGTCACTCAGCAGTCCAGCAGTAGGAATCATGCTCATTTTCTGTGGGGACAAGACTTAGCTCTACTGTCATTGTGAAGAACTCATCTGTATTACTTTTACAGAGAGTGCAGCACCTCCTGAGACCACACAGTTAATACGTGAAGTTACTTATGACATCAACAGTTACTGACATCAACAGTACATCAACAACATAAACTATTGTGATATTAACAGATGGTGGTCTGAAGTCTCCAGTAAATTTCAACTCTAAAAACCTGTTCCTTCTTTTCTAGACTGGGGATTCTTCAACCCTGAAGACTTCTCAACAGCACCTGGAATCATGTCCAGACTCCACAGGGTCTTGCATGACAAAACAGCAAATGGTAGAAGCTAACGGTATACTGCTTCTTACTGACTCACACAAGACCTATGAGAAGTCCAGTATTAGACCATTTGGCAATGGGATAATTAAGAAATAATACACTTGCAAGTTTGCCTGTTAATCTCAGAAGATAATCTCGTTCTGGCTGTGATTAGAAAAACAATTACATTTCACATCCCTAGTAGATTTTTGACTGGTACTCTTGAGCAGCTTGTGCTCCACAGGCTACCTCTAAGAGGTCTGCAAGAAATAATAGAGAAAAGCAAGGCTACTGGCATTAGGATTAATTTTGTTACATAAAAAAACCAAACCATATCCACCTCTAGAAAAATTTTAATTTGAAAATCAGAAAGTGGTTAAAAATAACTTTTTTGATCATTAACAGAACTGTAGACATTTTCTTCAGCTATAGAAGTGTTTAAATCTGAAAAAGGGATGCGAGAGGATTATTTGAGCATAATCCTCAGTCATAACTTGAAGAGTGAAACAATACATTGCTTTTAGTTAGGAAACTTAGTGACAAGGGCTAGGATTGGTACCTGTAAAACTTGTGATCCAATATAGGACTGGTTTTAGTTCCCTGAAGCTCAAAGCACATCCTGACATCTTTGCTCAAGACAGTGTGTGAACAATTTATTTTTCACAGCTTGTCCTTGTATTTCCTCTCGCTTCTCAGTCAGCATTATTCAGAACATCTTTCTGTTCTTGACAACAGGAGTGTCAACATTTTATTAATGTGTTTAAATATTATGTAGGCTTAAATATTCACACATGCATAACCTTAAGTAAGCCACATTTCTATTTACACCTACTTAGCTAAATTTGCTGTGCTTTTATATACAGTACTGTCTCTTCTAGTTCCTTCTGCAGTCGCATGGAAAGCTCCTTTGATCCTTTACCACTTTTGCAAAATTTTAATGCAAATTATTTTGCTTGCCTGTGGTGCCACTTACCTAGCTGAAGAAGGAAGATAATTCTCCTAAGAAAAGAAGGTTAGCATGAGCTGTCTGCTTGTCCAGCTATCCATCTTCAAGTAGTTTTGGGGATCACTGGACAATTTCAACTAAATTTGACACACAAGTGTATGTCTCAAACATACTTAAGATCCTACAAGCTTTGATAAACCTAGCAGAGCAAGATGAGTCTCAGGCTGAGGCACTATGTGCTCCTCGGATCGGCTGATGTTTTGGGGCGCAATGGGTTGTCTGAATGGATCTCAGAGCTGACAAGTCAGTCCATGGTCTCCTCCCATGCAGGCTACCCCTGCAGCCCCCTGTTACCAAAACCCTGCAATTTATGCCCACTACATAAGATTAAGCATGCAGTTGTGATGGCGTCCTCAGAAGAATAAAAAGAAATGCACATAATGGAGTTACCATGGTTTAACAAACTGCCCCTTGTCAACTTCACTGGAGTGTGGTTCTGTGTGTGCTCCTAGTCCTCCCCAAATCTGGTATGGTCAAATAATGAAGAAACCATTTTCACATTTGTATGCTGTCTCATATAGCATAAATTGTAATTATAATGCCGGAGCAAACCGTGAAGGCAGTTTAAACTAATACACTTTCCACGCAATTGGCGTAGTGCAAGAGGTCCGCTGCTGTGGCTCAGCTGGTAACTCAATAGTTATGTTCAGCTGATCACTTGCAATCACCTGTGCATTGCCTCACACCAGCCATCAAACTTACCATGGGTTGTGTGCAGCTAACAACATAACTAAATCACTCAAAGTAGAAAGAATGTGTGGTTATAGATTAATTACACTGCAAACACAATTTATGAAACAGGCAATAGCTAAAGTCTGAATTTCTATTTCTCTCAGATTAGTATTTACTAATTGGTACAACTTTTTCTTAATTAGCAAAAAGGACAACTATTTTTTCATTTGTAGCTTAAAACATGGAGAATGCCTGCTTTTTACACACTTCATAAATTGGTTTATCAACTACTTCTGTTGTGTGTGTACTGAAAAAGAGTGAAGTTATAAGAACATTTCCACCTTTTCATTGTGGCCTTACAGTTGCATCACCGTAACAAAAAGCTGTGAACAGCACCACAAGGTAAGAAAAAACATTCGGGATGGTAACCCCTTAAATCTGCCATGTCCCCAGACAAAATATTAGGCAATACTTTGTGAGAAGATTTCAACAGAGAGGTTGATAGATTCAGAAATGACAACATCATGTGACAGAACACATGTGGTACAGGAAAACAGCAAGGAAAAAAGGAGGGGTGAAAGGAAAAGCAGGGAAAAGTTGCAGAAACAATCTTTGCGTGTGCTTCAAGCTTACTGCGTATGAGCTCCATCTGACCCAAAAGCCATGTAATTCATCAATGCTGTGCTGACCTCAAACTAATAAATCCAGGTTTATTAGCTCTGGATTAAAAACATACTACTAAATCAGAGTTGGCTCATCTTTGGTGAATTTTAAAATCTTAGATATTTGCTCACATCCACTTTGGAGAAATACTATAGCATCCTACAACTCTTAAGTTCACCACATACTTCCTGAATGGGTATCTGTATTTAAAATTTAGGTTATTAAAACTTCCTTGTATTTCTCATATCCAGCGAATGAACAGGTCACCTCAGTGGTGAATAGACAATGCTTCTGAGAAAGAAAACCCCTCTTTTAAAGATCCCACTATTTAAGTATCTGTTTTTTAAAGACTTTCCTGCAAAGTGATCATATTATAGGCAAAGTACTAGATTTGATACCTACCCAGACTTTTTTTTTTCATTTGATTGTAATATTTTCATGTTGATCTCCTATGGCAGTCAAATCATTCAAATGAGTGACTTGCCTATATGCTGAATAGGGAGATACAACTTTTTTCACCTGAGTTTACTGGCACATCCTTTCTTCTCATTATACAGGAAGGGAGAAAGAAGGCTATCTGTGACATGCTTTATATGATTTGCAATATCCCAGTTAATTCCACCTAACTCTTTTCCTTTTGAAATTAATTTATCTTAGTTTCTGCCAGGATAAGGAATGCAAGGGTTGCTTTTCAAAAATTAACACTGTGTTGCAAGAGGTGTTAGCACTAGAGTGGGGATTAATCCTGGAACAGTAAAAGAGAAAGAGAAAAGACTTAAAGGAAGGCAGGCACATAGCTTTACACTAAGGAAGAAAAAGCCCTTCCTATGCATCATACACAGGAGATTCAACTGGCCTTTTGTCTACTGTTGTATGTCTTCCCTTGAGTGTCACTTTAAAATTGTTTTATATGAAGATGGAAAATACTGGGTTATAAGTATTTTAAGATAAATTCAATAGAAAAATAATATTTTGAATGCATGCAGATACCTTAAGTGAATTTCTAAATGTATTGCAGCAAGTACTTCAATCCTTCAAACACCAACTGTGAAGCAGCACCCTACTAAACTGCGTAAACGTGGCACTTCAGGATATGGTTTAGCGGGCATGGTGGTGTTGGGTTGACAGTTGGACTCGATGATCTTAAAGGTGTTTTCTAATCTAAATAATTCTATGATTCTATAAACCTCTTGAAAGATTGCTCTCTCACTTCATTACTTAACTACCTTATGAAGAAGAATTTGCTTCTCTATGTTGTTTAGAAAGAGGAATTTTACAAAGAAAGAAATTTTTTACACAGCATCTGCTACAGAACCCTGAAAGTGGTTAAACCCACACAGTATAAAGCATACCAAATACAAGTGATTCTTGATCACTCATTGAAAGTGTAACCTCCCCATGTTTTTGTTTTGTTTTCCCACAGCAAACAGGGGTTTTAAAGATACGTACCAGAAACATTTCTTCTTTAATAACGTACAGTATATCCTCACCAGTATTATCCATTTCATGCTTTATTTTATTCAGATGACTACCATATGGCCCTTGGGATTTACTTCACCTGAGCTTCTTGACTTGTTTCAAAACTCCTTAGAACCTCTGATTCCTGTTAAGGACACACACTGATCTTCTGTGAGATGGAACATAGAATAAGGATTTGAAAGTCCTTTCCCTAAGTAAACACTGCTACAAACATTAATTTAACTTCCCTGCTGCTTTACTTTTTAATTGTTATCACCTCTTGTGAGTCACAAGGCCTAGAGTCTCACTGATGGCATAGTTGCTTGTAGTACATTTAAAACAGCTTTAAATAATGTATTCATTAGTCTTTTGTTATGCCTTTGGTTTGTTGCTGACAGATGAAAAGAACTATATGAAAGTTAGGTGATATCATGTGGTTATTGCAGTAATAAAAAAATTCATAGCCTGTCACACATGCACATTTTCTTTCTCTTACGCGTTGCTCAATCTGTACCACAATTAGGAACAACGAGATTTTCACACACAAAGAAAAACCTCTTTTGAAAAACCCCACAAACTCAAAGAAGCACAGAAATTTACAGAAAGATATCCCTTTTAAACCAAATAAGTAAAATAGGCTAAATGGTTTACTGACTGGAAGTTAGATGAAAGGTGTCATATTCAGAGTCTAGTCTTCCACTCTATCATCAGTAGCTACTTAAACAATCCATTTTCATTTTAATGTATTTCTGCATGTTGTGTCTGCAGAAAGGATCTAACAATCCTCTGCATTTTAGAACTGCTTACATATCTTACAGTGTGTGTGTGTGTGTGTACGTGTGATAACTTCATTTTACAGCTGATGTAAATAGGCATACAAATGCTATGACTTTCTCTGAAGCCTGCTCATGTCATGAAGGAAATCTGTATCTCTCTCATTCAGAATACAAACTCTTCACAAGCATACCTAAAGTTTACTATACAGCTAAATTATTATAGAAACTGTATTTTCCCCCAATAAAGTGATACAAGTAAGATATCCTTATGCAAAACTTACTGAAATGCTAAAAAATTAAGTCAATTAATGGCCAAAAAGAAAAAGTGGGAGAACAGCCCTAATCCCTGATTTCCAGCTCTACACTCATTCCCTTAGAGACAGATTCACTTTTTACCCCATCTTATGGATCCTCGTCAGGATGGGATTTTATCACTGTAAAATAACTCACTAGACTGAGATTTACTTTTTACCTGATAGCTGCCAACAGCCGCTTTCCACGGTATGACATTCTGTAGTTGCATACTTCAGAAATGTGGAAAGACAAGTCTGTAAAATGAACTAAAACTGGGTAAAGTATGAGTTTTTAAATGCATATACCCATCAAATCCAAACAAAAAACATGGATACATTCAGAATAATTTCTTTGAAAAACAGCTAGTTCCTTGCCCAATTTCAACTTCTGTCCTCTAGCCCTTTCAGCTGTAGAGCTGATCAAAACAAGGTCATGATGATATCCTTCTTTAATGAAAGGAATGTACCTTTTTCATTCCTCTTTTCTGGGAAACAGGTGAATTGTTTTTGTTCAAATGTTCAACATTTTAACAAAGCCACCTTTGAAAGCAACCCTTAAAAAGTATAGGCCTAATAGGTTTAAGTTTCAAACAGTTCCAGGTTACTGGGAAGAGGTCAGAATCCAAAAAACTTTCAGACAATGTTCAATGCATCAGTGAGAATCTTAAGCTACATGGAGACAACATAAGTACTCCAACACTTGCTTGTTACTTTTTGTGGGGAAGAAAAAGAAAAAAAGAGAAAAAAGACTGACTCATAAATTCACAGTTCTGGAATAAATGGCCTTTCTACCTCTAATTGTGCAGATACGAGAGACACAGCAATTCCAGAAAGGGAGGCCTAGGTAAAAAAAAACAAAAACCACCAACCCCCTCCAACTCCAGAGAACCACTCCTTACTCCACTTGGCTCCAGGGAAGCCTGCTAGAGGGGTTAAAATGGGGTACTCCCCACTTAGTCAAGCCCAGACAGTTTCTAACCCTAAAGTGTTCAAATTCAAACCCTCCTATGACAGACAGCTCCAGGAACAAGAGACAGAAGGTTTTTTGTATTATTACTATAGTGAAAAACTAGCATCAATTAAAAAAATCTTAATCACAGTACAGATTTTATTGTGGTTTTCTATTTGTAGAAAACCAAAATCAAGCGTTTAGTATTTGCTGAAAAGTAAGGGTTCAACAGAGATAATGTTGGTAAAAGCAAGAATGATACATTGTATATGCTTTCAGATGTTAATTTCTGTACAAGTAGAAAATCACAGAAAGGAGTTTAAACAAATTTTAACATGCCTTTCATGCCCAGAAATGTGGTTCCCCTTATAAATGCCTTGGGCATCAACATCATAACACTTTCCTCTTGTACCCAGGCTCCTCCCATTCTATTCTTTTCTCTTACAACAAACAACCCAGGTATTTTTATCTTTTTTCACCTCTTAACACAGTAAATCACCTTTCAGAATATTGTTAGACCTCCATAACAAGGGCAAACAAGTTACAGGATCCATTTTTTTCAGGTCTTAGAAAGTATTCTTAAAAATAAACAGAAGGGAAGACAGATATTCATTATTTCTCTGACAACAGACTAGCATTCATCTAAAAAAATGGTGGTAGTGATGATGAATGGAACATTACGCTTCCACTTCCAAGGATTCTCGTGTTAAAAGTCATTATGAACTAAGCCTCAGACAGTATAGATATCAATCCCACTTTGCTGAGGAAGAAACAGAAACACAAAAATGTTTTGTGATTTGTCAGTATTAGAAAGGAACCCAAGGAATATGATGCCAGACCTTTACTCCTGTAGCTTGCTTACAGTCTCTCATATTGTAAACTGCAGAACAAATCTTGTTCTTCCAATACTGAAATACAGTTCAAACTCTTCAATGGTGCTCAAAATCCATCAAAATAAATGTGATCACAGTTTATACAGAGATTATACCCACAGTATGAAACTCATAGTAAGGCCTAAAGTGTGCTAGGTCATTAAATTCTTAATCAAAAGAAGACAAACTAAGTTCAAAAGCTGGCTGAAACACTAACAAAGGCCCCTATTGGTAATGAAACACAGCATCTCCAAAAGCATTTGCAAGTCAAGCTTCACAAACATACTGATCTCTGCCAACAGATTATAGTTTGCTTTTTTTCCCCTAACTGCCCGAAACACTTCAATCAGGCCAGTTAAAGACAGGATTATGACAACTAGATTCAGTTAGTTTTTCTTCACTTCAACACTCTAACTTCATTTTGAATTTTGCAGTAAAAGGCAGATTTACATGTGGTAGATTTATAACTGAACCTACCTTTGCTTTCAGATCAGCACAAATCTCCTGTTGCTTTTGTCTGGTATTGGCCAACACCACTTCTGTCTCACGAGCAGCAGAGGCTTCAGCAACGGTTGCCACTGCCTTAAGTAAAAAGGCTTTCCTAGCTTGAGCCCAATTTAACATCAAGACTCTGCGCTGATTCCTAATGAAATGGTAACGATCCCAAGCTTTCTCATGAACAACCTAAAAGAGCAAAGCATTTCAGAAGGTTTAAAAACTATGCATTAATAAAATAATTCTAGACTTTTTTTGCAAACCTGGAACATAATTAATTATTATATCACCAATATTCCTATGGAATCTACAATTTAGGCACCAAAAGTATTCTGTCAGGTGCCAGGTACGCTGCAGTCTCCCAGAGTCGGTAGGTGGTGATGCCACTCCAGCCCTTCCCTGTTTGCCTATATCACACGGCACTGCAGCATCCTGATGTCCCACTGTTCTTTTCTGAACTACGGTTTTGCAACATAAATTGAATGCAATGGTTCCTTCATGCCCTAAAGTACATAAAATGCAAGCAGATCCTTTCAATACATCTTCAGAGATACTGAGCACTCATAGCAAGATGAGGCTTTTGGTAGCAAATTATGATCTATAGAGAAAAAGAACACAAATTAAAGCAATTGTAGAAAGGCAGTACAGATGAGAATTAGCTTCATTTTTTCTTTCCTAACAGGAAATTTGGCAATAGATTTTTAGCTTACCAAGCAGCATACTGCCACCACCAATGTCACCACCTAACAAAAATGGCGAGTGTTTAATCTTAAATACACCTTCTTTGGCCTTATTCAGTGATGTTCCCAAGGACATTCTTCCGTCAAGACTTTGACAGAAGTAGTAACAGGTAAGGCTGCATAGACTGAGGCAGTAGAGTCTTGGACCTGCCTCATATCCCCCCAAAAATACAAGTTACAGGGATGAAGGAGATTCTAGAGATGGTTGTCTACTCGCAAGTGTCAAGGGGACCATTCCTGATGCTAATTTCCAGGCTTTTGGCAGGGGATGGGGATGCTGACTCGTCTGGTGCCTAGCTCACAGATATTCCTGTCAGCTCATAGCTAGATGAAGATAAAGTGGTACCACTACCTCTGGAGCTTCTCTTTGGTCAAATGCACATAGGCCACCGCATCAGAAGCTCACAGTGCCATTGCTGCTGCCACAAACTCAGGTGAGCCTTGCTAGCAAGCACCTAAAGCTAAGACACCCAGAAGGAAGAAATGGGATGGAGAGTTTGCACTTCTAAAAACAGACCTCTCTGATAAGCTGCTCCTGGATCAAGCACTCAGTGCTTGCCTACTGATCCATTCTTCTTCAGAGGGAAGAAGGCATAGAAGGCCCTAAGTATAGTATTCTAATGTAACACAAATGTTTTAAGAATAGATTCTTAGTACTGTTTTAACATTTCTTTATTTGTCGTGCTAATATACATACTAAGGGATATCAGTTCAATGCAGAATTATGATTTTTAAATTTAGAAATTTTAAATTTAAATGAATCTTCAAAGAATTAGGGAGACCCATTAATAATGGCTATGCTTAAAATATACCTACATTGTAGAAAGCACGTAATTATTTAGCCCAGTTCTCACAGGTAAAAGTTCCAAACTCCACAAGAACTTTATTTTTGGTGAAACTATGTCAGTCACAGTATCACTTCATTGTCACTCCTTTGCACTAGGCACTCCTCAAACACAAGCAAGTAGATGGTCTAAAAATACATGCAGAGATAAAAAAAGACTCCTACTTTACTTATGACATCCTGAAGTGTTCTGGCCTTGAAATGGGTTTCTCTATTAGCTGCTATGTGCTTATTCACTATGGAGTGTAAAAGGAATCAGCAATCAATTTGAAAGGCATTATGAATATAAAAATAGCCTCTCCCTGAGAGCAAGAGATAACTTTCCACTCTTCCTGCTATATATGTGCCACAGACCAATTAAAATAACTATTCCTAGACAGTGCAACAATGCTATACAGCCTCATAAAAAATAAAAATACCAAGAGAAGCAGAATAGCATGACATAACTATAAAACTGTACAGCAAAAGCAATGCTAACAAATTAATTTTGTGAATTTGGCTGTTATAGTATGTGGAACTATAAAATCTCCACAGCGCTTATTTTGAAGAAGTGATACGTTTTCAAGCTCGTGCATTTTGAAGACAGGGACATCTCTTCTTTACTGTGCAGAATAAAATTGATAATTAAGAAATTTTAAAATAAAAAAACTTTGATAAACATTGTTTAATACAAATGTTCACTACATGGTTTATGTAAGAATTTATATAATTGATCTAATATTTAAAACAACACTGACCAGATCATGCCTAGATTTGTGAGGAAGGTATCTCTGCAGCACATCGAGGTACAAAGTCCTCCTTCTCTGAAGATTACTTGGATACTGATTGATAACAGTCTGAAAAACCCACTGATCTTCCTCCTTCCATTCAATGTTCCTATAGAAATGCAAAACAATCAGCCCCAGTATAACTTAACATTTGAAAGGAGAAGTTTCGTTCTAGTTTGGTTTTAAAGGCCCAACCTCTCAGTGGGCTCACCATCCTGAACCTGTAAACTAAATGCTGGATCAGAGCTGAGAAATTTAGATTTACTTTAATGAAACAAAGCAAATCTATATTGCTTTGCTTAGGTGACCATTTATTGTGCCATCATTTGAGTGAATTGTTCCTTTTCTAATCTGGCTTTTTATCAGGGAATGACAGTGTGTTTCTCAAATACGTCACATGAATGAATAGTCACACCACATGGAAAATACAACGTGAAAAACAAAGAAGATGATCAGTCTCTACCACTGAGCACTAAATAAATAATGAAAAATGAAGTGATAATACCTGTGTGTAGCTAAATGAGGAACTAGCTTAAAAACAAACTTCTGACAGCCATAAACTCATCAGCAAGGCATAAGATTCACAATTTTTTAAAATAGGAGGTGTAGTAATCAGTATGCATCCATGTATTACAGAAAATTAGAGTAGCAAAAAGTAAGCTAAAACTAAAACAGAATACCACAGGTTTGGATTTAGCAGATTAGATTTTACCCTCAATCTGAACTCTTGGCCTTGAAGGGATTAACGTCAGGCTTTTATTGTCAGCGTTAATGGTAGGAGCAGCAACACTGAGTCAGACCAAAAGGTCTCTCTATCCCCGTGACCTGTTTTCAAAAGTGACTAAAAGCCTAGGGAAAATTAAAGGCGGCAATCATATGACTCTACCCCCCACCAAATTCCTCAGGCCTCCAGCTGTTTGCAGCTCTTGGACTTCCTGAGCCAGCAGTGGTGTCTTGGTATTTAATAGCACTGCATTCATTAAGATATTAGAACAACTTTATCCTTACGCAGGCAGAAGCATCAGATATTTTAAAAAGAGGATTTTTGTGAGATGTTCATATATAATTAATGTTAAACTAGATTTTATGATAGGATCTAGCATTACAACTAAAGAGAGAATAGTGAACACGAGTATTAAAAAAATTCTATATAATTCAGTTTTTCTTTAAAAAACATTGTACAGTAAACCCACTGTCATTTACCATTGTACAATATTCTGGGATACCAAAGGAGGAAACAAGAAAATATCCCTAGACCTGTTAGTTTTAAGAAATGAAAAGCTTCACCTACAGACATATCTCAAGAATGCAAAGACACAATATCCTGTTTCAACAAACCGTTTTCAAAGTAATATCCTGTCAGGCAAGGGAACCCAATCTCTGGATGACATGCATTTCACCTTTTTTCCTCTCTACTGCCACTTTCTGCTGTTGCATGCTTTGCTGTGAAGTTGGCACAAATTTGGACAGAGGTCCACTTATCTCCACCTACCTAAAGACAGTTATTTTACAGTTTTCTTCAGGCAGACTAATGGGCTTTATTTTTACCCTTATGGTCTTAAGAGGGATTTAACCTTCACTCATCTTCCTGGAGACAGCTAGTGATCAGACGTTCTTTCCTCCTTGCTTCAATTCTTCATCCTCTGACTTTCATGAAACAAAAATGATTCTTGGCTTACTATGACATTTTCAGCACAGAATCATTATTCTGGGATCAGAATGGTGGCAACTCCATGATAACCAAATATAAGGAAACATTAAAATTACTATTCCCTATTAATGAACACCTTGTTTCTTATACTCTATATGTACTTTTTCTGTATTTTGTTTTTCTTTGAATACATGTTAAAAGTTACACTTGTCTTTTATACAGACAGCATCACAATGAAGATGGCCAGGTAAGGAGAAATCACATCCTACCTCCTTCAGTAAACTCCAATAACATTATCATAGCTATTAGTGCCACAAACACATCAAAACAGAGAGCTCTGCACTAATAATGTTGGTATTGTATACAGAGAGATTCCAGTCACGAAAAGGTTTTTTGCAGGAAAATATCAAGCACTAGCTCTTAGCTGGCCCTATGTGGTAGTGCTTTTGAGTAGCTTATCTGTTTATCAATGGAGCAAAATGAAAACACATAGAAAATTAACTTCAAAAAAGACTGAAGTGCCCACACGTAGCAGTGTCATGTCACAGGACAAAGAGCATACACTGACACTTTAATCTTTGTTTTTCCACTCAGGAGAAATGTTCACAGTCTACCTTTGTTGACAGCTCTAGAATAATTCACAAAACGTAGCCAATAAAAACCAGAGCTCAACAGCAACCTAACTTCTCACGAAAGGAACACCAACCAGCCAACTTGCAGTTAGCGCTCCCAGGGGTGGTGAGTGGGGTATATAAAGTATCACTAAGTCATACCTTACCTTGCAGCCCATTGACTTCCCCGCTTAGACAAGACTTCAAACACTTGCTGTGTGGGCATGTATTACAGTACAGCAGTGCAAGCTCATACAGAAAAGCTCCCCACCACTTGTGCAGACACAGATTTAGGACTAGGAATATGATAGTAACAATCCTAACTCGGAGACTCATTAGTAGGCTAAAGTTAATAAAACTGTGGAAGGAGACAGCTTTCCCTCTACATGCTTACATGAGAGAAATACATATTATTCATACTTCCCACCTATTTTCCTTTCTCTCCTTATAAACTGTGTGAAATATCTGACAAACTGTTTCTAGGACCCAGCTGTTTGCTATTAAATCCAGCCATCATGTAAAGAAATGGAGAAGGCATCGAAACAGGGGAGAGAAAAGATCTAGGTCCTGAAAAGAGTTTATTTGCAGCAACTGACAACTACCAAGCAAAAGTTGGACACAACATGAAAAGTGGAAATACATTATCAAGAGCAGAATAGTAATGAAAGTGTTTCTTTATCGGTGATTGCTTAAATGTCCCATGACAGACAATGAATATAGATGTCTGAGCTGAGTCTTTCATACACTAAGTCTAAAGAAGAAACAGTGCCCTGGAAAGTGAAATGCGGCTGAGGAGTCCTTCAAAGAGGGAACGGTTGCAGTAGTATCTTATAACCTCCAAGCTGCAGGTCTGGAACAGCAGACACAGTTCTCTGAAGACAAGAGTCCCTGAGCTTTGACACAGAGGTGGTATTGGAAAGATGTACTATTTCTGCAACATCTACTGCCTCTAAGAAAAATGTCTTGTAACTGATCCTCAGAAATTAATGTTTTAAACTCCTCCCTTTTCTCCAAAGGGAGCTTTTCTATGAAATCAGTTAATTTATTAATTTTAGAATCTCTGTGTCATAATTTGATATTTTGAGGTACAGGCTTTCTGAAGAATAATGAACAAATTAATTATTCTTTGCTATGATTTATATCTCGTTCACTTCAACTGCTCCTACTGATGCTGAACTTAGTACAAAAATATTTTTTTTCTTAAGATAACACCTAGCATTCCTGTCTTTCCAGTCCCAGTGCTTTATTTATTTATTAGAAGAACCATAAAACCCTGCTAGCCTTTACACAGAGGCAGTACCAGCCATCCTAAGAGAGTATTTACTAGTTTATGGGTTGGATTGTGAACTACCTTGCGTAATTTCTGAAAGAAATCAGTAATCCTCTTCTGTGAGCCTGATACACCTAGGTATGGTGCTGTTTGAACATTTTATTTTAGTGACAACAATGAGAGGCTGAGTAAGATATATCTTGGTCAGGAGACATTACACCATGAACTTGAGAGCACGGAAGACCACAGATTCTGTGGGCCGAAGGCCAGTCTGGTGATGTCCTCTGCCTCCAGCACAGAAGTGCAGATGCACCAGTTGCTGCATCAGTTTCTGCCTCCTATATCTCACATATCTCTCAAGGCTCCCTCTGACTTGTATATTCCTCTAATAGCCAGCTAACAATGAATGTCTACACTACTCAGGAACAAGATGGAGAAATTGAGGTTTGTGGAAGATACTTTGGGAGCAATCAGCTATAGCTAGAACTCTAAGTAGTTTATTATAAGTAGGGACAAACTGACTGCCAAAGCCTTGGTTTGTCAGCTGTGCCAAAATTTGTCAGCTGTGCTGAGATTTTGTCAGCTGTTCGTAGACAAATAGCCAAAAAAAAAAAAAAAAAGGCAGCATGATCCAGCCCAGCGTATTCATAACCGTTAAATGCATGTAGAATTTCAAAATATCCTGCCTGACTGAATTCAAGATGTCCCCTCACTTAAACTTTTGTAAAATTCCAGAAAGGAAGATCTCATCTAAAATGAGTTTGAAACATGCCAACACATTTTACATTAATATTTAAGATAATATCAGGCTTCTTCAGTGTCAAGATATTAACAAACTTTTACAAGGCTGAATGCATGACCCAAATTTTAAATGTAGTGCTTGCTTTTCTTGTACATATCGTTCTACTAGAAAACAGTACAATCTTTATTTTGTTTCAGTACTGAAACACAGCAATTGTCTTTATATTCAACAACCCAGAGGCAGCTGCTTCCTTTGAAACAGATTTACCCAGCATTAATCCCTGGCTTTACACATTCTAAAGAATATAAACAACTCCGAAGGGAAGCTACCCTCTCCACCCTATAATCCCCACATATCCTTTGCAATAGCAATGTATACTTGATGCACTGCTGTCTTGTTGAATCTGCAGAGACGCAGACTGCAACAATACCACCAAGTGACATGTTAACCTCCCTGACAATTAATTATGTCATTGCCGATTGTCGTACCAGAAACATCCTGGTAATAGGCCTGAAAAGAAGAACTAAATTTACTTGACTTAGCCCTAATAGCCCATTCATTTCAAAGGAAGCTGCAGAGGATACAGTGCTGAATATGCAATACTCCATTCATCCTTTGGTTATTTAAATAATTCAGACATCCTTGGAAATTGTGGCAAAAATATAATTGCGCTTAGAGAATCATCAGCTATAACACACACATCAGTTCCAAGTCCATAATTTGTGGGATAACTCAAGGCTTGGGTATTTCCCAAACACAAAAATTTTGTGTTTTAGCAGCAGTAAAAGAAGTGAATTTAGATTATAAAACATTATAAAGCAATATTGAAAAAAACCCCAAATTCTTCAGTTTCTAAAAGCAATAAACACTGTAATGTGCATTCTAGTAGGACTGAAAAGCACACAAAGAATATATTAGACCAGAATATTACCTTATTCTGATTTTTCTTCTTTGGAAATTCTATGCACATTTTCCAAATTTTCTGTTCCAGACAGTCTGAACAGTTAAACAATGAGATGTGTAACACCAGAAGACTAATATTAACTTAAGGTTTCTTTACTGTACATTCAAGCATATGAAAAGAGAAGAATGACAGGAAGTAATCCTCAGATGGAGTGACTAAGTTACCATGTTATCATGTAATCATATTGTTCCACTAAGCAACTTCTCAAATTACAAAAATCGGAAAAAAAAATGTCTTGCAGGAGAACATTTGGTATCTTCAGGTATAGAGCAATGACAATAATCACAAAGGCTTCATTAAAGCTGTATTAATCAGTAGAGTACAGTGGATACATACCAAGGTCAAAAATCTGTCACCCAATTTTTGACAGTATTATCTGTGTTCGTTGGATCAAAGTTAGCTTGATGAATTACAGAATACTTAAATCACAAGGCTGTATCTTTGCAAAATCGTAAAATACTTTCATGCAAATTAGTCAATATAAATGTAAGAAGTGATAGAGAGTGTTGTGTCTTTTATAAAACCCAGATCTTGGAAGTAAGCAATTCTACAAGAACAAAGTCTTGTTTTTTTTATTGAAAACACATTTTTAACCTTGTTGTGGATAAAATCATAGAAACACAAATGAGCAATACATTAAAGATTTGGAGACCACAATGCAAACAAAAAAAGACCAAGATCTAGCTTTAAATAAAATGCCTAAGATAATTGCTGATGGTTCCTGTATGATTTCATACATTCCCAGCTAACAATACTGGCACATGCTGATCTATATTGGGTAAATTGTCCTATGCAACCTACCCTTACATCCCACCAGCAGATTTCTGCCACTGCCACTACCACCAGCATTTCTTCCAGCTACATCCATTTCTTTTTTCCCATCTAGATATCATAACTTAATTCATTCAAAGTACCACTGCATATGTTTTCATGCCTACAACAATTTCTTTCCCTTACAAATATGGTATTTTACCTTTAAGTCTTGATGTTACTTAATTATCAGTGCAAAATTAGCTAGCTCAAGACCTAAATTCAAACCTGGCATATGATCAATGAAAATACCACGGTAGATTTTTCAACCATTTTCATAGATTCTGTTGTCTACATTAATGTGTGTCTATTACTCAGCAGCACACATGCTATGTGGATCAAGGTATTTAAATTTATGAATATTCACCAGAATTTTTTGATCATAAACTTTAACACAATTTTAATTAAAACCACTAGAAAGACTTTGTACATATTTAATGATTTAGTATTTGTCACAGATTTTCTCACAGAGGTGGTTAAAACTTCTTCCATAAGAGCAACTGTAACAAAATATCAGAGACAGCAGCAAAGGAACTGCTGTAAATTTGCCACTTGCTGCTTAATAAACACTATAAATATGGGAAAGATCAGAACAATTTTTAGTAAGTATCATGTTATAATAGCTAGGATATTACAGTAACAATATACAAGTTTCAGGTAACAGAAGTACAACCTACAGAATATCTGTACAATTTATACAAAAGTAAATAACATTACTTTCTATGGGATTCAACATTTTAAACCTGTTTCAGCACCCCCAAACTAATTTGGCAGAAGATATAAGTGCTGCACTGTAGGTGTATACAGAAAACCAGGGAGATTAAGAGATAGCATGTGATTGTTTTACCAAAGAAACTTCGGGACTTCCCTGCTCTCCCCAGTTTCTTCTGCCCAGGCTTAAAACAATTCCACTGACCTTCCTATTCCCAGTCTTAAAACCTGGTGCCATTCTAAGCCAGAGGTATATCAGTAGATGGCAAAAAGAAGTCAAGGTTGGTCCAATATCTGCAACTCAATATCTCCTGGACTCAAGTTAGCCTCAGCAGAAAAGCTAAGGTTTATACTACTAATATGTAGGTATGTTACATTTCTAGATCATTATGAATATTTATGGTTTTTCTATAAACTTTTTTACTTACAGAAAAATCTCTCCTCCTTTCACTTATTCTGAACCACAGCTACATACATTTTTTACATTTCTTTGTGATGAGAATTACTGCAGTGATTCAAAACTTGTGAAAAGATTAGATTTATTTATCTGCTTTATAGAAAAATACATTCTAGATATCTCTCAGAAAGACTGTACTTTTCTGGCATAAATTTGGTAATGTAATTACCATACAGAAAGAATAATTTCTATTCATACAAAAGCATGTGAAGAGGACATTTGATGCACACCAGATTGTTGGTGCTTTAATCCACAAAACATTTTGCTTATTATTTCAGATGAGAGCTTTTGAAAGGACTGCCTCAGTTCTCTCAGCTGTGCAAACAGTTACCAACTATTTAACCCCAGAGAGCTGGGCAGTGCGTCAACTGTTCTCTACTCTGCATAAAATAGAACCAACTCTAATGGTAAAGGCAACTGCAGGATCTATAGATTACAGAATACATTATAGTTATGTATTTTATACCCAAAAAAGAAATCCAGAAACAGACGTCATTACCTATATAAAACTTTTAACTGTTGATCAATCTCTTGAAGCTTAGACCAGTACCCACTTGCAAGCTTTTGGTATTCATTGATAACTAAAGTCTTCAAATCAGGGTAGGGGCATTCCAAAGACAGTAGTGCTGAAGGAACTTCAAGGAAAAGTCCATTTTTCTCTTCAAAAGAATGCGTTAATGCCTGTGATGAAAAAATGCTACTCAGCAGACTACTCTGCATTATATTTTCTCTCTCAAAAGACTGCTAATTAAACTTATACGGAAAAGCTTACTTTTTTTTTATAGTCTTCAAGCTCTCTTTCCAAAGCCAGACTTTCAAGGATAAGGAATTCCAAAATTGCCTTCTGTTGCTTCTTCACAAATTTGATCTATTTCATGAAATAAGTTACTGTTACTTCTTTATCTTTTTATAATGTGAAAGCCATTATTTAGAAACAAAGACCCTGATTTCCAGTTCTACACTGCTATGCTTTTATAGATTTTAGTGAAGCAGACTTACAGTATGGCAAATACAGCAGTTACCGGTACTCTGAGAGCTATATTCTCAAAGTACTACATAAAAATAAATGAAAATACTAAAAATATGGCGATAATAAATTGTAAAAGTAAAGTTAAAATACCAACCTGCTGTAACATCTCAACTGGATTGATCCAGGATTTCAGACAAGATTCTTCTGAGAGGTAACACTGCATTTCAGACAGCCTGAACTTCAAATTCTCTTTTAGTTGCCAGATAGGAACTACAGTATTTGTTTGGTATGTATCCCGCTCCTTTGACAATTTATGGTCTATATCCAAATGAAACATAAAGCTTTCTCAAACACACAAAATATTACACAGCACTGTGCTTTCTAAATCTAAACATGTTAAGACAGGGATTTAAAAACCCAAACAAATAATCAAGACAATTTTGACTACAATAAATAATCAAGAAATGAATAAAAAATTCTTACCGAAGTCCCTCATATCCAAAAAAAAGTTGTGCTTATGGCTTTCTTCATCAAGAAAAGTCTTTATTTCTGCTTCTGCTTTTTGCCTGGAAGGTATGAACATGAATTTTACAGAAGCTTTAATTTCTTCTTCATTAAGTTTTCAAGCATGATAAGCCTCAAACAGTCTAATAATTAAGTAAAAAAGGGGATTCTTTGCCTGGGAAGTTATGAAGTGCAGGACTTGGACATGAAGATGGTATGGAAGACACCCTTCTCCGAGCAAAAAATGTTTTCATTGATCTGCTGTATATACAATACGCAAGCGAATAGACAAGACCAATATTAATAAGTGTTAACTCAACATGCACATCTAGAGACAGACTCTGAAGGAATTAAAAAGTATCTGAAAACTTCCGATAATCCCTCAAATATATGCTCTTCAGATGCTGATAGGTCAACTAAACAGCTATGAGATCATCATGGAGAGGTACATGCAGAACAACATCCACTCTATTCTCCATTCCCTTTGTGTTCTCTTCACATCTACAGACCCCTTTCAATGTATATCACATACTCTCACGCCCCACACAAAAAATTATATTCAGTTCAGGTATTTTAATCTTTTCCTCTTAATGTCCCTTGAATCAAGCATGCCATACCAGAATCTCTTTCTACTGAAGTATTTCTTCAATAATGGCTAATTAATGCTCCTCAGTTCTTACCTGTTCTCACTCAGTCTTTTATGCTCTTGCCACCACACTTGCCGATGCTGATTCAGCAGCATTTGCTCCTTGTTAATTTTTGAAGCTTGCTCTGTTTTTTTAATCTGCAGGAAAAATTAAAGCTTGTAAGTATTTTGAACCTGTACAATAGCTTTATCAAATGCTTTCACATGGAAACTTCTAACTACAGAATGGTGAACCTAAAAGCTTTTTTCAAAACTGTGTTTTTCTCAAGAACAATGGGTTCAAATGTAACCAATTTTCATGAAAAAAAATTTATTCCATTCAAATCACAATTAAATGAGAGGAGAAAGTGAAAAAAATGCAGTCCATTTTTTTCTTTCCCTTTTTCTCCTTTTCTTTCCCATCCCTATTTCCCAGGAGGTGAAAGGGGGAAGATGAGCAGGAGAAAGAAAAATACACTTTCTTACAGGTGAAAAGATGAAAGAGGGAAAGCATGTCTTGCAAGAAAAAGAATTTCAAAAATTGATTACTAAAAAGAGTGCTTTCTCAAAATCTATCCAATTAAAGAGGCTCTGAAATTGCCCGAGAGCTTCACAAAAACATTGGTGCCAACTTCAGCTAAAATAGAAATACATGCTTTTGAGATAGATGGAGTTACTGCTTAAACTAGATGAAAAGCCATCAGGGAAAGGCTGATGAAGTGGTATCCAGATTGACTCTGGCCAACCAACAATGAAGGAAAAAGCATCAGAAGTCTGCGGCTGCCAGACTCAGATTCTCTCACCCTCCTGCCATCGCAACTGTCTTCTGCCCTCTCAGTGGATACTCAGGACAAAGCAGCATTTCAGTTCAGAATTGGCTCCTTTCCTGCTCCTTCTCTTTTTGCCACCTTTCTCCATAACACGTGACTGCATCCCTGACCCAGCCAACTTCCAGTTGTAAAACCCCTTCTGATTCCAGAGGGTCCCACAATTCATACAGCCCCCCCCCCCTTTTTTTTGCCCTCCCCAGACCTTCCGTCATGCAGACACATTACTCGGTT
>JANXJC010000001.1:53906437-53974682 GCA_027564655.1 Leptodon cayanensis
CACCAAACAGAACAGCCACTGCAGACATCCCTGCTTTCCTCTCAAGTGAAAAGTACAGCTCTGTGACCTGTCTCCTCCCTAGCATAGCTTTATGTGCAAGTGAATAGAAAGCCAGACCTGAAACTGGAGTTTTGGGCATGGCTTGTAAATATTGCTTGCTACTGTTCCTAGCTTGTTTGCAAATATTGCTGACAATAAGGCAGTTCAAATACTAGTCGAGATGGAGAGCAAATACGTAACAACAGCTGAGGACAGAACCAAAGCCTGTGGAAACAGCCCTTCTTGCTGTAAAGCTGCACTTGGTTCCTGCAGCAGAACCGTGCCTAACGAATTTGCAAACAGAGCTGGAGGGACTGCCAGCACTAAGCGGTTCTCTGGGCGTGCTTGGTAGCTTTTCTGATTCTCAGCTGCTTTTCCTAGGGCCTGTGATACATCCTAGTTCATTGGGTAACTTTTCATGTTCTTTTTACCCAAACGGAATACTCATTCCTTCTGCTCTGGGGAGGCTTGCAGAGGGAGGGAGGAGGTGGATGAGGACAGCTGAAAACTGCCTCCGGTGACCTTCCCAAAGCTCTTGCTTGCATGGAAGAAAACCGCAGCTTCTTGTCAGTTAAAATCTCTGCAGCTGGCACCAGCGTTCAGACCTTTGCTCCTTTCCCGCTCGCTGTCTCTTTCCCTCTCTGCCCTTAGTACCTCGCTCCTTTTTCTTCCGAGGCAGAGGAGGGACACAGGCATTTCAGGAAGAAGGAAGGACTCCTTCGGTTTTGCAGTAGATTAATTTATTTATTTTTTTAATTATGAAATCCCCAGCACTATCATTAAAAGGAAAGGCTTAAGGAGAAGGCTCTTCGAATGGTATCCCTCAGAGGTTTAATTGCTCTCCGAGCCACTAAAAGGCAGGAGGACATGCCTTTCCAGTCGGGGAGCAGGCATGTGTCACCGGGTCAGGGAGGTGACTCTAGCGCAGGCTTGTCCTTTCAGGATCGGCTTCTTGAGTCAGCCTGCCCTCCCTCCCTCCCTTCCTCAAGAGCAGTGTCTCGCACTGGGCTGGGAGAACAGGACTCTCTGAACCAGCTCAGCCAGTTTGCTGCCTCCCTCCCTCGCGTTGCCTTGCCTTGCCTCCCCTTGAGTCAGCAGGGAATGGCGAAGGCAGGAGCTTCGGTTGAAATGATCCGCGGAGAATTTCTGTGGCTATCTTTAACTTTCTAGTCCTTTTCGTTGCGTCACACTCTTACAGGCAAACGGAGACAACGTCACTTTGGGTAAAGTTGGGGAAAATCTGTTCTTAGTCTTTCAGTATTTTTAAACAAGGTGCCTTTTTAACAGAAATGTAAAAAAAAAATGTTAGGCATAATTTTAATATACATGTGTTTTCGTCCTGTTATTGCAGTCTTAAGGTATTGTGGTTACAAAGAAAAAGAAATTACCGTTTTTCTCCAAAATGTCTCCGTGGCCATCTCTGGCACATAGTCCCCCCCCCCTTTTTAATCTGCATAGCATTTTACAAAGTTCTTACCTAGCACTGGAAATTGAAGACCACTCAACTTCCTGTTTAATAGCTTTTAAAAATCATTTTGGCTGCACCTTTATTTTAGTGGAGAAAATAAAACTGTGAGTTATTACTTTATTTGAGAGTGATTGATCCATTCTTCAAGGAATAATTAAAATTAAGACTTCTTCCTCCCACCCCCACATAGTGGGGCCTTCTGCTTATAAAAGACTTGTGATCTAAGTGTCCTAGATGAAATGTAGTGGGGTTTTGTGAACCTTAAATCAGTATTATAGACAATCTAATATTCTGATTGGTATTGCAATTAATTCATTATGAAAGAGAAAAGAGGAATCTGTTGTAAATCCTTTGAAGATGTACGAGCTAAAACTTGCTTTCTGCATCACAGCTCAATGGGGGGATTTTTAATGTATTTACTGTTTATGCAACTGTGGAGTGGTAATTGTGGGCAGTGAGTAAAATTACCCTTTAGGTATTGGATCTGCAGAGCAGATGGTTCATAGATACTGCGTAGGTTGTATAATTAGCTAGCCTTTATTGTTTGTTGAATTCCTAAATAGGAGTTTAGAGCGTCGGGTCCCCATTCCTTTATGAGTGATGTACATCTCGGAGCATTAAGTGGGAAAGTTCCGGTGGGATTCACTTGTCCAGAGAGTACTTGTGGTAGCTGGCAGCAGGACAAAATGCAGCAAGAGTGGCTCTGCACAGCATTGGTTCGGTCCAGTAAATGTCCTTAGCTTAGCTGGAGCCATCTCCAGGGGCAGTAGGAGCAAGAGGGAGAAGAATGTCCTGGAAGGAGATGAAGGGGCTGAAGGCAAGAAGGTGGGAGCAATTTTTCTAGTGCCAGGCAGGGTAAGAAGTAGCAGAGATCTGGGGAGCAAGTGAGGAAAAGGAGGAGCTGGAGTGTGTGGTGCCAGATGTTGCCTTTTTTCTAATGTGCTTCAGCTGTAAGGGAACGGGGAAGAAGTGTTAGAAAAATTCTGGATTTCTGTTTGTTTGTGTGGGTGCCAAAAACTTTTCCCCTCCTCACCTTCTTAACAAAACCTCATTATGGTACCTATGTGGTGTGGAAAGCCTTAGGCTATCACCTGTGCCATACTTTTAACATTTTTTTATAAATGTACTCAAAAGCATTTGCATTACACGTGTCCAAATAGAAAGCATCTAATCTATATCTTAATTTGCTTGAAATTATTTTACTTAATGCCATCTCTGCTAGAAATTTAATGTGAACAGGAGACTTTCTAGTTTGTTGAGGATTTCTGTCTTCTTCCTGCCCAGGAGGTGGTGGCAGGCAATGCGTCCTTAGCACTCCTGAAGGAAATCTCTTCAATTCCAAAAACATGTTCTTCGACATCTTGTATTGGCAGAATTTTCTGTTTACTATACAACATGTGAATTGAGTATTCTTGTATTTGTTGTTATGCAGGTGAATCTGATTGGTGAAAACTAGTAAACTTGTAATCTTTCCCATTAGCCTGTTCATGTGGAGTACGGTTTATGGAAGCTTGCTCGTGGGTTGGGACACAGTGCGTGTGCAGCTGCATCAGCCGGCAGACTCCCCGCTTTCTTTGAGATACGCTTTGGAAACTTTCGGTTGCTGATACAGCGTAAGCACAGGATACAAATTCCCAGATATTTCTTCCTGGATTGATTTGTGCATACAATGCTGGTACTGATATATATTACCTAATATGCTGAAATTCAGTACGGTATCTCCGCTTAGAATTAACTCTTTTACTTTATAGTGGGAGGTTTTGTAGTAATTCCTGTCTAAAAAAAAAAAAAAAATCACTGATCTCTGAAACCATTTCAGACAAGTGATAACCCCTTAACTTCCATGTCATTGTGACATGTTTAAAAATGAAGTGTTTCATATCTTTCACAAAAATAAAACCAAGATGGTATACATAATGCAACTGATTTCAAGGGCTTCTGGACAAGTGAAGTGCAGGAGCGTTCATTGGAGAAATTCTGTGTACAGATTTGTTTGTGTGGTACTATTCACTGATTGTCTTTTGCAGATTCCTACTCAAGTCTTGCATGGTATCTAAAGGTAAGTAGGGAGACAGATCTTAAGAAGAGTTAATATTTTCATCTTGTTTTTATTGACAAACAAAATTGCAAGATTTTGTTATTAAGAAATAAGACGACAGTATCAAAATGATAGCATATTGTGAAAGATTTCATTTGTACTGTAGTAGTGCTTAAACTCCAAATTCATGTGCGCTTCTATGAAGTAGAGGGAAATCCATGCTCCATAGAGCTTACAAACAAAAAGGCAAAACTTAAGCAGATAGATGAAACAAGTGGAGGAGAAGATAGGAAGAACATGACTTTTTATAATACATACCTTCATCCAGGGTGCTTGTGATCCAGTAATAATGCTGAGTTGTTTGTCTATATTATTTGATACAGCCTTAATTGAACATACGCTAGCAGAATTTGCCATCTGTTGCTGCTCGATATCCTTCATATCAAACTTTGTCCTCCTAACTAATGTAATGAAAATAACCAGTGCTATATTTTAGCTGAAGTAGAAAATATTGGCATGTGAAATGATTGATACAATGCATCGCTTGTTTCTGGGCGCGTGTTTATATTTCAAACAAGAGATGAAAAAACATTGAACCCAGAAATTTCAGATTGACTCATAGATCTGTGAGATGTGTCTGTTTGCTCCGTGCTATTTCGGCTATCCACTAAAAAAAGAAAATTACTAAGTTTTCTTAATCTTGCCATTGTTTCTTAGCATAAATCACAGCAACAGCATACACTGAGATTCATGAGATTTCACTGCAATTAAATACATTCTTTTCCAGAAGATACTTTTAAAAATCATTGTTTAGAATTTTTTACAGAACAGAAAGACTGACACAAAACTTGCTGTGGTTCAAAGACTTGAAATTTTTTAAGGAAGTTCTGGTAGAGAACACTGCCTGTTGTGGGATGCTTTCTTGTTCAGGCTGACGTAATCAGTCTTCCAGTCCTGAGAGAGTTTTTTAATACTGTTGTGGAACACAGAGGTTATTTTTAAGCAACACAAAAAATTCACCAAGTCATGTACTGACACTGATATAAAAATTAAATAAATATTAAAAAAACCCAACCCCGAACCAAACAACAAAAAACCCCACCCCAAAGGTAGTCAGTAACTTAAAATACATTGAATTAGCTAGGCAGACTGAATACAGGAATTAGATTTGGCTGATGAGCTACTGAGTTTTATTTTGGCCGATGCCAAGTGCTTAGAAAGGAGCAGCAAGACCACTGTCCTTCAATCAGTTGCTGCTGCAGTAATAAAGTCTGAAAATTTACTTGCACAGTGTAAGAACATAACACTTTTTATTAAACTTAATATATTTATTTGTATTCATAATGACTAGGGTTTTTAATATCTTTTTTACTGTAATAGATGTAAAAGAAGATACCTTAAATCACATTTTGCCTGTTTTTAGGAATTGTGTAGTTCATCAGGTTTGGAAGCCTTGCCTTATTTGAATTTGAGCAAATGCCGTTTTAGTGATGTAGTTCATTGTATTATTTTATGTTGTATTATTAAATTGTCTTGTATTACTAGTATATTGATTTATCCTATAATATGAATATTTAGTAATATATTTCAGAAGGACTGAAATTTGAAGTAGAAAAGGAAGATACAATTATTTTTTTGTTTTAGATAGCAAAGATAAGTTGTTGCAATTTTTCCAGAGTTTTCCTTTGTTTTCCCTTAATTTGAAAGCATCACAGGCATCATATTACAACAGAACAAAAATATTTTACAATGGTAATATTCCAGATATTTTTTGTTATAGAAGTTGAAAATAATGCTTTATGTATAGCGTTGCAAACTGTGTGATGTTATTTTCACATATTCAAGTTTTAACAGTTTCAATAAGACCATCTGATTAAAAGCTCGTTTATATAGTTACTTAGTCCTTCCTGTGTGCACATCTTTGCAGATTAAAACAGTTGATGGAAAAATATCAGGTTGGTAGGCTAGTTAATTTGCATGCAACTTTAATGTCAGGCTGCATCACTACAAATGGTAAAAACAGTATTGTCACCAATAGAAACATTTCCGCAGCAGTCTCTAGCAGGTGGATTTTAAGTTGCTGGTTTTGTTGTGTTAAAGAGCACCTGTGATTCCTCAACTTCTTAATGTTTGTTGGGGCTTTTTTTCCTGGTCTTTACTGAATAATGTATTTCTGAATTGATTGTTCTCAAACTTGCATGTTATGATTGAGTATTGTGAAAACAAAGTATCTTGCTATGCAGACACTTTTTGCATTGTGAGGCATAAACATCTTTTCCTTGTGAATGGAAGCTGAGATTGATCATGCTTTAGAAGAACATCACTGTATGAAAACTTACGACACTACCTCCTTCGGTCACGTTTTGTCATCAGAATAGCAGCTCAGAAGTACTTCCATCTCACAGTCCAAGTGTCAAACACATTCTTTTACTTGTATAGAATTTTTTTCTTACAAAATCAAGGACCGCTAACACTAAGCAGGTAACTTCTTCAATATTTCATGCTTCTCTTGGAAGTAACAATTGGTTCTGTATGATCCTAAGCAAACTTTTTTTTCCCCCAGGTTCACTGAAACAAGCAGGCAATTGGTAAAAGCATGTTAACTGTTGTCTGCGTGGCAAACAGCCACCTGCCTGCTTAGGCTTTTCTTTCAAAATATTTGATGTGTCTGTCTCACTTTCAAGTCCTTAGATGGGCAAACTTAAACATGTTGGAGGAAGGGGAGACAGGATATACTACTGCGTGAACTCCATTCCTGCTCGTTCCCTCCTTGCCCAGGATCTCATGGAGGCTGCTTTAGCTGTGGTCTCCTAACTTAAAAATAGCCTCTAGCTGACTGAAATGATTTGCATGTTGCACAGAATTATAGCCAGGCTAGAGATTTTTCTCTTGGGTGCAAAAATGCCTTCTAATTCTAGAACTTCAAGTGTGGTGTGTCCTTTTCCACCTGGTATGAATAAATACTAAGTGTGAAACTTCTGCATTGTCATTCTACTAAGATTCATTAACTAATTAGCAGCCAACTACAGAGCCTCTGCTCTGGCAGTTTATAACAGCCTCAAACAGAAGGAGAGCAAAGATGTAGTTGTGATAACTAAACAATCTTCTTAACTTTCTCAGTTTTTACAACTTTTATTTTATCAACCCTCCCATAAAACTGCTGCCTTTTATAATTTGCACTTGTCAATGGGTTATATCATTTCTTAAACTAAGGTATCAGGTGAAAATCCTTATGGAAGAGTATAGTCTACTGAAATTCAAAGCCCTTAAGCTTGCTTGGCCTGTATTTCAGAGTCGAGTTTTGTTTCCAGACAACAGATTAATAACTACTGTTCTTCAGCATCTTTTGTGCAAGAATCTGGCACTTGTATTTAAAGGTTTTAAAAGAAGATTCTTTACAGAATGGGGGGGGGGGAAACCCCTGGGAAACAGCTAATATTCTGTGTTCCTTCAGAATATTTCTCCTTCATTTTATGCAATGTTTTAAAAGATACTGTAAGTTGGTACTTTTTATCTGCTTTACCATTAACTTCCCACGATTCAGCTGAATCTAGTAATTCAAGATTGGAAGCTGTCTTGTTTGTACAGCCGACTTGTTTTGTTGTGGTGGCTGGGAGAGAAACCTGGGGATACAGAACTGCATACTTCTCATGTCTTTTTTTCTCGAGCACCTGCTATAGGCCATCGTCATTCAGGATTATCATGCTAGATGAATCTCTAGTCTGATGCAGTGTAGCTTTTCTGAAGTTCTTGTGGGCAGCTGGATTTACTACATGCATTTCATATGTGGGCTTTTTCAGTCTTGGTTTGAAACAGGACAATCCAAGCTGAAGACGGTACTTATAACTGAGGATATGCTATTTTTTGAAATATAATGCTTTCTTATTTTTAATGCATTTAATAATCTCTTATACAGTGCGTGGAGAGAACAGCTATCTTTATAGTAGTATTGGTGACTTAGTTCGTCTTTAAAGGACCTTACCGATGGACAGCCTTGTATGGTCCAAAGTTTAGACTTCTTGCCAGTGTATATTTTAATAGGAATGTGAAGCAGTTTGGTGTGATGTTGCCTCATGATGTAACATGTTGAAAGTTGTAAGACTTAAGACTTCATAGGTGTACAAACAAAAAGCACACCTTTTCAGTTTTAAGTGCACATTAGCTTTCCACCCAGCTTTTCCTTGAAGGTAGAGCTGATGTTCAATATAATTTATCTTGGCCAGTATACTGGAAGTGGACCTAATAACATTGAATGACGTGGTGCTAGTGCCTGCTTTTATTTCCGTTTGCCTTTTTTATCTTGAAGCGTGTATTAGGAGATGCAGTGACTGTGCCTCTTGCCTGGCCAATGTCAAGATCATTTCTTCATCTAGATGAAGGGATATGTGGCCGTCAAACTTTACGCAGCATAGGATCTATGTGTAGGTTTGTATGTTATCTTCAAATAGAATGGTGATTTACATGTGCAGATTTACTTGGGTAGGCGACATTCAGCATCTCCAAGTAAGTTACCATTTATCACGACACAACTACGTCTGTGCAGATTTTCTCCTGTGCTACTGATTTTGGATTGGTGAGAGCAGCTATGGCCTTGACCACCTTGACTAGCTCTAAACTGAACAGACAGGATCAGATGCCCATTTAATCCCAGGTGAACTTAAACCGAAATGTGAGGTCTTTACCATAAAACTAGCAGAGGGAGATGCAGTGGCTTGAACTAATTGTTTTCAAATGCCAATTTGTACCTTTAAACATGGTGGAACCTGAACATGTGATTCTAAAAATCCTGTGGATGTCCAGATGTACTCGGCGTTGTTAGGGTGCTGTGGGTGGATGCTAAATGTCGTAATAGCTTTGATTATTAATAAGTTCAGCTACCGTATGAAGATACTTTTGTATATTTTATTCAAGAGCCCTAATTGAAATGGCCCTACCACAGAAGGAAAGCAAGCAAATCACCTTGATTTGACCTTAACATTTTCCAGTTGCAAAGATGCCAGCAGGATATGAATCAAAACAATACTGACTGTAAATGCATCCCAGAGGAGCTGGCTACTTTCTGCTGTTTTAACTGTGTGATTGAAGTAGTTTGACTTCCCTTATGGTAGATATGATTTTATTTGTATAAATAAGAAAAAATAAATCAGGTATACCAGTATGACAGGAATCCACTCTCAGGATCCTAGCAGTGCAATTACAACAGTGAAGAAAATAGCCAGGAATAACTGTATTCTCAAGTGATATATTCAGTATATTTTTTTCACTTTTCCAAGATGTTCATTACACTGAGAAATTTCCTAATTTATAGTTACAGAGTTAAATTTCTTTATGGTCGTTTAAGACCTATTTGATCTTCTCTCAAATGTCTCCTCATCCTCATTTTTACCCCCAAGTATTCATAGAAAACAGTATCTCCTCAGTCTTTGTTTTATAAGGTTTCTGCTTGTCAAAAAGGAGGGTTTGGTCCCTTTATTATGACAGCCTTTGAATTCAGTCAGACCAGCACAACCAGCTGCAAATGTGAGAACCAAGACCTGTGCCAGGCAGTGGGTTAACTTGTATTTCATTATAATGGAAGCAACACTTCAGAATCTCTACTGGAAGTGTATTTTTGATGTATTGTACAATGGCATGTGCCATTACTGTGGCCATCTCACAGGGACAGCTAGTGAGTCCATATTCTTCTCACCAGTCATTTCTTTGTGACCTTATTGTCTGTTACAGAAACTTCATTGGTCACCATCTGTGGAGTGGGTAAAGAACAGCAGCAAGATTAATTCCTCAAAGTCTTCCATAATGACATGCTGCTTAATGCCCCAAGCCCTTTTTGCCTACCAAAGCCCCCACAAATTTGGAAGCTGTGTGAAGGCCAGTTGTTTTGACAATGTTAAACATGATCAATCACAAGGGAATTCCTAGTGGAGACACTTTTTTCCAGATGGAGCTTCTCGTTAACTCTACATTTTGTCTTCCTTCCCATAAACAGGCTGAATACGTAATCATGATCATTGGACAATAGAGACCATGTCTAGCTTATTCTGTCTTAGGTAGCTGGTAGGGTATTACCTGACTGTGTTGCCTCTACAGACAAGTGTTTTTGTTACTCTTGGAATTTCTTTGCTGCTTTAGCAAGTCTTGTTTGGCTTGATTGTCTCTAACTTTCACATAATTCCATTATTATTTGACTTGGAAGACAACAGTTCTCAAAATTCATGGACATGTCAATTTCTCCTCTCCCCTTAGGGTGCTCTACTTTTTCACTTGTATCTCTTTTCAAGTAGGTATGCTTCCCAGATAAGTAATTCTTTGTTGGCTTAGATGTACGTTGCATGCTTCTGTGCGTCATCCCTTCCACCGCTTTGGATGGATACAGATTCGTTTGGTAGCACAAGCATCAGACAGCTCTACTGAGCTCAGCTGGTTGATTTCACCACACTGTTTTCTATTTTGTAAGATTTGTTCTTCTCAAATGGACAACTTCAGTTACAGGTCTGCCTACTTAAATTACCCTGCCATTAAAAATTTAAGTCAGTCCATAACAATGTGGTCCATGCCTATTTCGGCAACTGATTTGTTTCTGTTCTGTCTTTTAGGCTCAAGTTTAAGTAGTCTTTTTTGTTGGTTTAATTGCTCTTTTGTCACCATATCCGTGAAATGAATACCTGTGCCCCACTGTTGTGATGATTATTCATGCATCAATCAATGTCTAGAAAAGCTAGGTCTTACAGGACCAAGTTTCCAGTGGTATTTGTTTCTAATAGAGCTTCCACCCCAAAGTTTGAGTGGCTACTACTAGCAGCTATCTCTTCTCTGCTGTTGGAGATTCACTAAAAAGCATTAATGGTTATGCTGTAAACTTTGTCCTTTTTCACATGAAGGAACACCAATTACAGGAATGAACAGTCTCCAGAGAGATGACTTCTCTCTGAAGTCGAAAGCTGGCAATGTGACTATTCCTATCTTTTGAATTTTGCTTTGGTCAGTGTGTCTTAAAATTCACCGATGGATTAAGTTTTTAACTAATAAACTGGAAATGTCACAAAACAGTCTGTTGTGAAGACACTGAATCAATAGTTTATTAAGAAAGTCTTCTTTTTGTTGTTGACAATTTGTAGCTTCGAGCATGCTATACTTGGCATGGACACAAGCCTTTCCATCTTTTGCAAATAGGTCATCAGCCAGGTTAGATCATCAGTTCTTCAGCATTCAGTGTGAAACCTGAAGTTCATGTTGCCATTCCAGCAAATAAAGTGTTTCACTTTCATGAAGACTTACTTGGGGATAATGAGGTCTAAAGACGGGCTGCACCCATGGGGTCTTTATTGGTGGCAAGTACGGAGCAAGTACCCAGCCTTGTGTCAGAGCTTTGTCCCGTGCCAGTTCTACTACATTTTCCTTCATCTAAATGCTTTATATTTCTAATTCCTACTGAGGATAGGAGTAGTGATGGTGATGACCCTGGTTTTGAGAGCATTTCAGGCGGGCTTCGCCGAGGCGAGGGCTGGCTCCCCGGCATCCGTCTCGGCCTCGGAGATGAGACGGGCCCGACCCCGTGCCGAGGGGCAGGCCTAGCACCGCGGTGCCGAGCGGTCCTCCCGCTGTCCCCGGCGCCAGGAGCAGCACGGGCAGGATGATCCTCCTGGGAGGAGGCCTGGGTGGTTCTTGGGTGCCAGCGTGTCGCTGCGGCAGGCTTTGTTCGGCAGCGGCTGGCCCGCGTGGAGTGCCAGCGCTGCTCAGGGCCCCCTCTGCCGCCTCGCTAGCCTGAGGACAGGAACGCTCCAGAGCAGCACCGGCATGTGGTTACTCCAGCAGTTCGGTTGCAAGTAAATGCTCCCTTTTAAGGTGACCGTAAATGGCAAGTTAATGGACTTCTGGCTTATTCCACGTATCTGACAAAATTGTTGGGCATATCCTTCCTGCGGCTCAACAAGAGGATGTCGACAAGCAGCAACAGCATCAGCATTAAAACCGGATAAAACCGGGACAAGGTAGCGTGTTAGTGTGTGTGTTTACCTTGCCGTATTTGGACATGTTGATCTGAAGTCTGCATTAATAGCCTCGCCGAAGTCTATTTTTAAAACACGTAAAAAAAGATTTAAACGATGTTCATCAGAAGGTGTGTTGAGAGTTATTTGGAGTTAACCAGCAGCATTACTGTAGAGAAACGAGCTACAAACTGTATTTGCCGTTGTAAGGAAGCAACCTCTTTAAAAATGTTATTAGGAGAAATAATTATATGCAGACTATATAATGCAGACATTTTTCATTAGGTTTTTATTGTTCTTTGTTTGACAAAAGAAGTGGAGTGTTATACAACTTCCCTTAAACAAGAGAAGTGTAAGGCAGATTTTTGAGCCTGTTTTTGCCCTTCCTTTGCTGGGCATGTTAACATTTGTTCTGACATTTGCAGCTTTACCTGCCTGGTCATATGAGAACTGAACCAATAGAGAATATACTGGGTGAGCTTTAAAAGAAAAAGAAAAAAGAGGTTAAACCCTCTGTAGAACCTCTTCTGTGCCTTTGCTGAGAAGCTCAGTTTTAAAATTTTTGTATTTGAAGTGGTCTCTCTCACAAATAGAAGGGCAAAAAATGCAAATAGGTAGATACATATCCTGTTAACATCTGTGATTTATCCTGCTGTCTGTGATACTGAAAAGATAACCAGCAACTGACTTAAAGCCCCTTGCTGAAATGTTTTGGTTTTAGATAGCATAAATGATATGTGTAACAAATATTTTCAGTTCCTGTGGTGTAGTAATATGGGTGTTTCTTGTTGATTCCTCCCTTTACAAGTACTGGTTTTAGTACTTTGTTCAGCTGAAGGGTATTAGGGCTTTGTTTGGCTTGGGGTGCTTTCCTGCCTGGTGCTCAGCTGCTTCCTCTTCCTTACTTTACAGTGCTCAGAAAGTTCAGTTCAGTATCAGCTATCTGAAATTGCATATATTTTTATGAAGCTTAAGTAAGGCATTCTAAAAATGGAAAGATATGCCTCTAACTACAATTACTATTTAAGCGTTATATGCAATAGCAGTCTTGCAAGTTCTGGAAGTGCATTCTTTTCTGCTGTTGTCATCCATGAGTGTATTTCCTGAGTTATTACATTGACGTTTTCCTGGACTTGCACAGTGCAAGCAAGAGCAGGCTTTCTCTATTTTGAAAGTGGAAATCCCCTAAACCAGTAATTAATTGTTATGTTTTGTTAAGACTTAAAATTGTGTAATTTTTCAACTACTTCATGTTATTGAGGGGATTTGCTGTTGATAGCTGTGTTTTAAACTCCTCGTTTTGGGCTTTATGTTAAAGCACAGTGAAGATAACTGATTAAGTTTGTAACTTTTCTGGTGGTAGAGTTGCTTATTTAAATATATCCATATTAATTGTCAGGGGTATCTAAATCCTAACAGTGAGCATTTAGGTTTTTTCTATTATCTGTAGTTATGAAAAGGTCTAAAAAATAAAGTTTGTTTGCGTTTGGAAGGGGGGAGGAGCACCCCAGTATCCCATTTAGAAGAGACAGTAACACTTAAATAATTAATGTCATTGATATTGTCTGATACCTGGCAAGAAGGTAGCAGTAGCTTTTAAATTTTATCCTTGATTATTGTTTTGTCTTTTCTGCAGTGATTTCAATATTTCAGCTGTTATCACTCTTCCCTGTAGTCTCTGTTTTGTATCCAAAAATGGGCAACTCCTACATAAAATTTGCATAGCTTTGGTTGCTCTCTTCTGACTTTTCAATTGATCCAACTTGAAATTGGGTGCACAAAACTGGATACACTTCTTTAGCTAAGCAGACTGGGAAGATTGTACATTTCAGTGCAGTGGGAAATGGAAAATAAGCAGGAGTGATGAATGAGGTATCTTTTACTTTTTTCCCCTCCTTTTTATTTGTCACAGGAAATTGTGCCTTGATTACAGGCAACCCAACTTGATGTTGTTTCCCACAGAGTTGTTGTCGTCTTGCTAGTTGTCTTCTGTACTGTGTTTGTTCCTGCTTCAGTGCAGGTCTTTGATCATCTTTGTAGCCTGGCTGAACTTGAATATAAGCAAGGCAGGATTATGCATGTGGAGGTAATACGAAATCAGTGGGTATCACTGGGATGGATAGACAAGCTGCAATGTTCAGTTTGAGTTGGGATCAACTGCTTTGGAGCTTGGCATTTGTTTTTGGATAGATTCTCCTATATTTCACGATCTCTGAATGCTGGCCCTACCACTCAGTGATACGCACATTCCCCTCCCCTGCCCCCAGCCATCATCTACAAAATGCTGACAGTGGTGCTAGCTTTCATCTGTAATGCACTTTCGATGCAAGTGAACTATTAACTACTGCTTTGATTACAACTTTCTAACAAGTTACGCTGGTTACGTCTTTCCTC
Organism: Leptodon cayanensis; assembly: GCA_027564655.1. Taxonomy (NCBI): domain Eukaryota; kingdom Metazoa; phylum Chordata; class Aves; order Accipitriformes; family Accipitridae; genus Leptodon; species Leptodon cayanensis. The sequence continues at coordinate 53,920,362 of JANXJC010000001.1, forward strand.
CTGCCCCAGTATTTTCACCTATGCTATCTAGGCTGCTTGTCAGAAGGCCACGTGGCAGCGTCAAAAGCTCGACATTGAGGATGTATTTCTTCTAGTGCTTTTGTCATAGAACAAAATTAGGTAGATTTGATATAATCTACTGTTGACAAATCCACTCTTATTTCTTAACACCTGAAGTTCTAGTGCCTGTTACTGGGTTTGGTGTGCTTAATTTTCGCTGCTCAGAAATTAGAATTAGACTAGAATATGGGGCAGGGAATTAAAAGGTAGGAATAAGAGTGATGTTGTTGTGACCAGTATTTGAGATTCCTTTGAAACTTTGGATTTGAGCTTTTAAAATACATGTGAGTCATATTTTCAGTCTTACAGGTACTGAGGCAGGAAAGCTATATAAATTGCGTCTCCAACTGGTAAACTTTGATGCGAAATACTGCCATCTCATGACAAAATTGTTTGCCTCTAGCAGATTTTACAGGAAGAAAAGTTTTTCACTGAGAGGAGAAAATCACATCTTAGCATCATCACGGAGTGCTGCATAAAGATGCAGTGCTTCCATACAACAGGAAGCCTGTGAATACTGGTTTGAGGGTTTCTTCTTGTTTTAACTGAGCATCAGTGAAAAACCTGAACCATTTGCTGTCATTCAGTATTTGTTTCTCTTCTTGACCACTTCTACACTTAATCTTCATTCCCTTGGTAGATAGCTTTCTGTCCCTCTGAGTTTTCTTGTTGCTGTATACTGAATTGTCTACATTTTGCACTGTGGGCATCTATTTCAGAGTGTGGTTAAAATTATTGACGTTATTTTATGTACCACTGACCTGACTTTTTTTCCCATATGGCACTTTGCAAAAAGTCTTCATGCCTAGCCAAACATCTTAACCTAAGTGTGTCTATAGTTATGTTTCTATCATCGACCCACTGCTACGGGAAGGCATATGGTTCACTTTGATAGGAATAGTTCATATAATTTTGTATTTATCAACATTAGCTTATTCACCTTGCTTTATGGTTTTGCTCAAGTTACTCAGTTGTCTTGATGTCCTCTAACCGTAATGTCACTTTTAAATTTTGGTGCTTCACGGCTTTTCATCTCTTTATAAAGTATTAGCAGAAATAATAAATTCTCTATAGAGTTATGTGTAATCCTACTACCAGTACTTAAAGTTTTTAAGGGTAAACAAATTCAAATATACCTCAGAAAAATAATACCAATGATACCTTTTTTTTTTTTTTTTTTTTTTAGATTGGGGAACTGATTGAAGTTTTGGTAATTTTGGCTTTGAAAGCCATATGCTTATTGTCTAATTCATGTAGAGTTTGCTACTACGTGCAACTTTTTTTAGCTTCTAGCTTGGAGAACAGAAGAGGAAAGAGCTTCATTTGCTTAAACGTAGAAGTTTGCACGTAGAGCGTTCTTAGCAGCAAACTGAGTTTTGCTGTGCAGTTCTTTTTCAGAGCAAAATGAAGAGTAAACTACAGTTTACTAATTGAGAAGACTTCATTTTAGTAAACATTTTGCTACTCCATAGCCATGTTTATTAGAGAACTGTGGTATTCCCAAACCTATCTTTATGGTATACAAGAATTTGACGTTTCTGTAGTAGTCATTTGAGCAGGAGCAACCGTAGATTTCATTCAAGAACTTGCATATGTATCCCAAGTAAAAGCAGAAGTTTCAACATCATCAGTTTCTAAGTTTTGCAAGGGCATCGTTGGATTTTTCTCCCTGCTAACCCTGATTTAAGCTGCTGCTCATCGGTTGCCCATTTCTGAACCACGGTTCTCAGTGCAGAGATGGAGACGACAGCGTCAGTAAAAATATGCGAGTCTCTGTTGTAAGTGAAGTCAGACCACTAATCTAGTGTGGTTGTTTGGTTTTTTTAAAGGCAGGATGCAAAAGGGGGTTTGGTGGTGTTTAGTTCCAGACAATCTCAGTGATACACGTCACACCACATCCCTCAAAAACTTGCATGGGCAAAGCAGGGGGAGCTGTGGAAGTCTGGAACTCTTCAGCTGTCTTTTAAAACTGTGGTTGTAGCTGTTAATTTTTATCATTGGGAAAATTGTTTACATAGTAATTTTTTCCAATATACTATATGACAAAATTGAGCAGCATACTTTTATAAATTAATATAAAATAAATTTGGTTTTATAATACTTCCAGTTGAAATATATCTGCCTACAGTTAATATGCATTATATTTAGCAATAATGTATAGAGTAATAATTCAGTAATCATTTTACAGGGCTAGGAGAAAATATAAGTGGAAATAGAATAGCAGCTGCAGCTATTGTTCTGCTTGGTAATGTTTATATCTTTACTTACAGTTATTCTCAGTTTAACTCCCGTTTCTTTGTTTGGAAGAGTTTTCAGGTGGGAGATTGAAATGTATCAGTTTGGAGCTCCTATGCTTTGCAGGCATTTGGTAGCAGTACTGTACAGCATATGTGCACTGCAGTTACTCAGCTGTTAAGAGTTTTTAAGTGATGTTGTTCTGTGACAGTCATTCTGAATGACTTGATACCCTAAATAAATTGAGAATATTCCAACACCAAACTAAGAATTTATCCTTCTATGAATGGTTGAATGAATAATTGGTGAATGTCTTTGTCACCTGACAGTCTGTTTGTAAAATCTAAAGTCCTTCTGTGATGCTACGTATCCCTCCTCCCCCTCAGTCTGCACTAGGATGAGACTGAACTTTATCCCTTGAGATACATCTGCTGTTTGTTTGCTAGTCTGCAGAACTGGCTTTCAGCACTGTGCTCTGATGACGTTGTTCTAAATGGCAGTGGATTCACATATATCAGCAGAACAGAGCAATACAGGCTTGGGATGGTCCAAAGAAAGGATTCAGATTTGGGGTCTGTTGTCTTTTCTTTAAGGCACGGAGCCTTGTTGGCTTAAACTACTGAAAACTCTATTTTGTGCCAATTAGCTTATGGTATTATATTTGTGAAGGGTGAACGCTCATCAGACATCCTTCAGATGACAAAGATTCTTCTTTTTTTAAGGTGAGCTACAAATGGTGCCTCAGGCCTTGAAGGATTTTGAATATCCCTTTATTCAAAATGGTCGTCTTGCCATACCTGTCTGATCTCTTCTGGTGAATGGTTAGTTTGAAAGCTATAAAAAATATTAATCTTGTGAGCATGTTACAACTGGATATTTGTGGATGTAGAATCTTGCCTGCTCACTAGAGTGCAGTTAAAGTATCTAGCCATCGGCAAAAAAAAAAAAAAAAGAGAGAGACTGTCTTTTACTAGGAGCTGTAACAAAAATATATTTATCCAAAAGCTAGGGTAATAATTTTTAACATTTTAAAAAGGACATATCACTGAATGTCTTTTGAACCTGCATGTATTTAAATTTAAAAAAAAAATAAAAAGAGAGAGGAAAAACTGTATCCTGAAAAGAAAAAGGATGAGGAAGATACTACATTTAGCAGGAAGGTAGCTGAATGCATCTCCCACATGTCTTGGGCAGTGTGTCAGTTGCAGGTAGGTTTCTTTTGTTACTGTGGGACTCAATCTGCACAATTGTGCAGGTGAGGTTTTTTTGTCATGTCATTACAGAAGTCAGTTTCTTCCATGTTTTCATCAGGTAATATATTTACTTCCCTGGTTTCATCCTTATGTCCACATGAACAAAACTTTGGCACTACTGATGTCCATAAAGAAAAGTGATATCTTAACAGAATGGTTAGCCTATAGTGTGATACTTGAAGTATCTTGACTTACCGCATCTGGAAATTTTAAAACCTATTTTCCATGTAAATATTTGAGCCATCTTTCACATAATCCATTTTTAATTGATTGCATCATTTTTTGCAAGTGGATAAGTTGTCATCTGCTGTCTTTTAATCCAAACGCATAACTATAGGCTGGTAGACACAATACAGAGTTTATCTTAGTTTAGTCACTTGGTTGCACCAAGCCTGAGAATGTAAATCACTGCCTAGTTTGTAGGTGAGCAACACTCCATCCTTGTAGCAGGATGGAGCTAATGGGATCTACTCATACCTAGAAGTGTACTGACATGTCTGTGAAGTAACTCAAAAAATCAGATAAATTTTAATCATGTCTTCATCTAAAAACTGTAGAAATGTGGTAAGTCTTGTTTTTGTTTTGAATTTCACATACACTGTAAAGGATGAAAAAAGAAGAATCTTTGAGAGCTGAGATGTGCTCATCGTTCCCTCATGAAATAGGTAGTCTATCCTATCCTAGTTGACAGTGTTCATAAGAATTGTATTACCTCTTCAGCATGAATTACTTTGGTGACTTGTTCCTGGCTTCAGGTCAGCAATGGGAGGCTCAGAAACAGCGAAATTTGGGAGAATAACCTGTGTAAGGAAGGCAAGAGGAATATGAAGGGAAGCGAGTAGGAAGCTGTGGAAAAGCACTGCTTTTGCTGTCTTGCAGGGAACCTGGAAAGGTCTGGCTTCTTCTTGAGACTGCACTACAAGGAGAGGGATTACTTGATGCTGGCAAAGCTATCTGGATATCTCTAAGAAAATAACAGGAGGAGAAGTGAAAGGTTGGGAGTAGAGACTAATGAGAATGAAGAATTAAAGCATGGTTTCCTACACTCAGTTTAGTGATTTCTCATATTTCTTCTCTCCTTCTCAACTGTGTATTCTTGTTCCTTCCTTGCATCAGTGATTATACAGCTGCAAGATCTGCTGGTTCAGAAAAAAACACCCCACCCCCCAAAAAAAACGTAGCTTTGTGTCAGATGAACTCACTGAACTGATTTGCTTTGCAGCTGTTTGACCATTTGATCAGACACAAAAGAAAGTATTACCCGTTTTGGCAACCTACAACCTCACTGCATGCTTAGAGGACCAGTATGAAAGGCAGGATTGGCAAGCTACTAAAGAAAACTGGTGAATCTGCCCCATCATCAATGCTGGGGTGCCAAGAAGTCTGCTGCATTTGCAGAAAATGAGGACATCTGGGAGGTTTTTAGGAGTTGGTGCTAGATGAAAAGCTAATTGTGCATTGTGGAGGCAACAGGTATCCTCTAAAGAGGCAGTTAAAGCAGCTGTTTAAATGCAGTTTACTCAAAGCAAACCCCTGCATTTGCCTGAAGAGATGGTCTCTGCCATACACTTGTTGGGTTGAAAGCTTGCTCTTTTTGATGGCTTGGTTTCCTCTGATCAAACTTACTGCATGGTTTCATGAAACCATTTGAGTGAGCCTCCGTGGTAGAGAGGACGGAAAAGCCGCTGTTTTCAGAATTATTGTAGGGTATTTCAGACTAGAGGCTTCCAATTGAACAGCTTTATTTTCATTGCATACTTGCATCTAGTTTGAAAACGTAAATACAGGCCAGCCTAGAGCTAGACTGTCGCTGCTTCTGTTCTTTTGTCCTTTACTTTTAGAGAATTTCAAAATTCAGAATAGGTGTTAAGAATTTTCTGATGTATACTACAAGATGAAGCATGTAACAATTTTTCTGAAAAATTATTTAAATGATTGAAAATTCATTCTTTTTATCAGCAACTGAAATCCACAGAAAACAGTAGCAAATTCTTACTGTTCTCCTTGTCTGTTGTTAATCTCCCCCAGAAGTTTCAAAGTATCTCACATTACACTTTTGAGCTATACTAGAACCGTTTACACCATTCACAAATCTGTCGTTCTGCAACATCCATCAAAAGATCATCTCAAAACATTTAAATCTTTCAGTTTTCATGCTTTCTTTGCTATAGCAGAGAGCTTAAATCTGTAAACTGTTCTCTCGTACTCAGTAATTTTAAGATATGAATAAGGTATGCTGAAATGGTTTGCACGGAGCAGTAGAACAGTAAAATATGTTTTCTGAGTTTTCATAATGGCTACATAGATCTCAGTATCTTTAATGCGCAGGAGCAATTTGAGAATTAAAAGAGCTGGAATCCAAGGAAGCTTTAAGGTGCAGCTGTTTGCACTATAAATGTTTGCATTACAGATGGTACCTGTGTATATTGTCTGATTCATCAGTGCATAAGGTTTGTAGAAAGCAGCCCTGCATCCATCCTGACTGCAGTTTACCAGCTGTGATACTGCAGCAAAGGGTTGTAGGGGATGAGGATTTGGACAGACTGGGAAAGATGTAGGAACAAAGACTCCCATTCTGGGTGACAGATATCTAACTGCTGGGCCATGACACAAGAGGCAGGTGAAATAACTATGAACCTAATTTTTTCAGGGATGAAGTCTGGTTGCTCGTTTTCCAATAATGAATCAGTTGCCCATACCCAAAGGCGTGAGTAACAAAACTAAGTCCAGGGAGTATTTTCAGCCAGTAAATCCCAGTGTTGCGTAAGGAAGAAAGAGGTTTTCTTATTAACTCCTCATGAGTTTTCCTTGTACCTGATTTTAAGGCTCTCGCAAATCCTGCATTTCATATTTCTTGTTCCGATAAGGTGAATATGAGAATCTAAATTGACTTTGTGAGTTCCTTTCCTCAAACAGCATGCCTAGATGGAGGCATGGTGGTGGGGACTGGGTCCTCTATGGGGCTGGGCCATGGAGAGCATCTCCCGGTTCCTTCCTCTCCTGCAGTGTGTCACCTGAGTTCATGTGCCTCCCAGCTGCCTGGCCACGCAGGAGGTTGGAGTAAATGAGCATACTCGTTTGCGTTAGCTTAAGTATGTACGAAAGTTCTTGTAGAATCAAAGCCAACAGTTGTCTAATCTTGAAATTGAGATTAGAAAAATCAGTAACTTTGCCAAGAAATGTGTTAATTGAAAGAACAGCAGTTAAAACAACTGCCTGTGTGGAAGAGTATAGCTCTCTAATTACACCTCTTAACACTGAGATAGATGTGCATTTTAACACTGACATCTTTATTAATAATTGATTTGATTGGTTTTCATCTCAGTGTTACTATTAGAGACTCAATATTGGGTATATTTTCTGTTCAGACAAATTACCATACCTTCCAACTAGTTCAGATGTACGTTTTCTTGACTGGTTTGTTACAGAAGTTTACTACACATGGGTTGAAGAGTTACTTCACAGTGCTGGAGTGAGAAGAGAGTGACAGATAAAATGATGGAAAAGACAAATTGAGATCTTCTCACATCTGTGCTCATTGTATCATAGTTTTGTAGAGGTTTTTAGTTGGTCCAGTTTTAAGCATTCATGTAGACAATAGACTTTGAAAGCGATCACTTACAAGGAATCAGCACTACATTTTTATAGTACTTCTGTGGCACATCATAGAAGCTTCAAAAAGTCACTGTTTCTTTTTTAAAGCAAGTAAAAAGCTGTGCTTTTGCTTCCTCTATTAAACTGTCTATCTTAACCCACAAGTTTCTGTACTTTTACCCTTTGATTCTCTCCCCATCCCACTGGGGGGAAAGTGAGCAAGTGGCTGCGGGGGGCTGATTGCCCACTGGGGTTAAACCACAGCACATCTAAATATTTAATTGCTTTAAAACTACAGACATGCATAACTGGGAATTCAGTGCTGGCTTTTTTTTTTTTTTATTTGAAAGATTGGCTTTATTTACTATTGCACTGTATTTTCTGCTTCTCACCTGAGAGTCCCAACACAAGATGGACACTCCCCTGGTTACCATGGTGGTGAAGGCAAGTTGGGATGTATGGACAAGAAAGCAGCCCATTTCTGAAAGAAGGTCATGTGTAACTTGTGAGAGTTTTTGAGATTTGGCCTTTTGATTACTTAGCAAATATTCCTAAATGAAGGAAAAGCTTGACTGGGTAGTTTTATTGCTTCATGATGTGCTTGCAAATTTAACAGTCCGTTTAGAAACCTGAAACACTGAGTTGTAGTCATAAAAGAAGTGTGGAAAGTGATTTAAAAGATCAGGTATGACCCAGGGAGTCATAACATGTATTCTGTGATTCTTTGGGTTATTCCAGCTTGATGAAAGAGTTGATTTTTACAAGTAAAACCCTAAGAGAATACATTTTTATTTTCTAAAACCTTAAAGGTACATCTTTGACTTTTCAGAGTCCTGCTATATAACCATTAAAGCATGCTTTTTATTCTGCTTTCTTGAATGCTATTTTATTCATTCCTGTACAAACAAGGGTACTTGAAGCTTTAGGTGTATGCCAGGCTTACGAAAATCTCAGTGTGGCAGCCTTTGTATTTGCAAGCTTGAAAAGAACAAAAATGTTGTTTCAGAAACGGGCAGATACAGCTGGTTATTCATGTGGTGGTATTCTGGAAGCCAAGTCGCGTGTAATATCCCTTTATTCTCCAAGAGCAAGTTCTGTTCCAGTTGCAAGAGACCCACCTTGGTCTCCTTCAGACGTGCACACCCACAGGCATTGCAACACAGATGGAGATCAGTTGGGTGTGATAAAGGAACAGTGGAAGAAATGGTTCTTATCCTTCCTTTTCTTTATTTTTCTTTTTTTCTTTTTGTTGTTGTTGTTAAAAAAAACTCGGCTTCTCGTACTCTCTCCTCTCCGGTAGCGGTAGGACTGCGGCAGCTGGAGGACTCGGGGGTGCCGCCGCGCTCTCCAGCCCTCGCCGGCCCCGCGCTGCCTGGCGGGCCGCCGGCCCCGCCGCTCTCCTCCCCGCCGCTCCCGGCAGGTGCGGCTGGGCCTGGGGGGTGGGGGGGCACAGCGGGCACGGGAGGGCCCGCAACACACGGCGTCTCGCCCGCCTTTCTCGTGCTGCCCGTTTCTCGCCCCGAACCGCTGGCATCTCGGCGAAGAAGCGCGTTCGCCGGCGGCCAGCCGGGAACGGGCGGGCGGGAGGCCGCGGGCCGGGTGGGGCTGGAGGGCCGGGGGCCGCGCACCACGCAGCCTGCCGCCGTGCCCCGCTGGTCGGGGGTGAGGAGCGGTGGCGGGGCCTCCGCTCCCTCAGAGAGCGGGGTGTGGGTGAGGTGAGGCTGGAGGGGGCGGGCAGGGCTTTGGGCGGCTGTGGCGGGAGAGGAAGAAAGACGTACTCTGTCTGGACTTCAGGTTTTTCAGCTTAGGAGAAGGACAGAGCGTGGCATGGTCTTTACATCGCCACGCTTGTGGTTCGGCCCCGTGGGGAGGTGAGGTGAGGGTAGAAGGAAAGGGAGTTGGTCTTTGTGTCGCTAAGCTCGCGTGCTCAGATTTCCCTCTGCAGTCCGGACGCCAGAAACCTGGCAGCACGGATACCTGTGGAATTTCTTTTTCATTGTTCCGGAAGATAAATGTGATACGGGCATAAGGTGGGAGCGGGCTGTTTGTACAGACTCTTTTCAGGTGGCTGGAAAGCCTCCCTGTATTACTTGTGCAGTCGCTGAGGGGAGGAGAGGCCCCTTCTCCAGAAGGTAACTGAGCCCGAGTGAGACTCTTGCTCTAACGTGCTTTTGGAAGCAGCTTTTCTTTTTTCGTTCGCAGTGGTAGAAGCTGACGGGTGACCAGCCTCCTACATCATACGTTACCCCATGACTACTCCACTGCCTCGCATCACTCATCTTGCTTTAGTTTCTCTGAAGTTGTTGTTTGATTCACTCACTGGCTGACGTGAAACTGCACATTAACCATGTTACCAGCTCTCCTAGCAGACTGGAGTAGTGTGGTTAATAGAGACACCCTGCTAACGCACTTGACGGGGCTCCTAAGCCTGAACAGAAGTCATCCCTCTCATGGTGCACATGCCACTTCACACAAAGCAGAAAGAAAGTACTTTCTCTTACAACATCTCTTTTCTGGTTTCCACTCATCTTTTCTGCCCAAGGCTGCCTGTAGTAGCATAGAAGTCCTGTGACAACACAGTGCTTTGCCGGTACTTGGCCTCCATGTATAGGCACAAGTGCAGAAAATGTGCCGAGAGGGCGAGCGACCCCATAGGGTGATTCCAGAAGAGATCCCTCGAGTGTGAACTCGACCACTCTTCCGACCAGATCAGAAACACACAGCTTTACAGCACAGCCACTGATCTTGTAGATTGTCCTCTGTCTTTTTAGGGTGGTGTGTGCCCAGCTTTATGCTGATTCAGCATTTAAAAGGCAGGTGGCGAAGAAGGGATGGTCATGGTAAAACAGGTCAGGACTGAGAGGTCTTACGGGTCTGTTCCTGGCCTTGGAGCGTGTTCACAGTGTAAGCTGCTCCTTGCTCTTTCTGAAATGAAGGGAAGGAAGCTGCTGTTCATATTTGTTTCATCTAGGAGTGTTGAGTTCATTCTGGAAATCTAAAATGAAATATTGACTACTTTTAACATTAGACCTCACGAGCTTTATTTTCTTTTTTCTGAAGGAAATTAAAGCACGGTATATGTGCAAAAGCTACATGAATACCTCCTACTTGCTATTTTCAAAGTACTAAACACACTTCATCACTATCTCTGTAATATTAGTTAATGGTGACTTCTGTAGTTAAATGATTGCTTTTTTTTACATGTACTGGAATTGTTAGTGAGCTGCCTCCACGATAATGAACCTTAGGGTTCTTGAACACTAATCCTGTCGGTCCTTTCCACGCTATGCATAGCCCAGGGCAATTGGTTTAACTTTAGTGTTTTAAATTCCTCTTTTGCAAAAGGAACATTAGAAGCATTATTCCCATTAACTTTTTATTACCATAATTAGTTTCTTCCATGGTTTGTTCCTAACAGCAAAGCGTTCTGCTGCTACATGTCATTCCTCTATGCTAAAAAGTGGACATGTGGTAAACTTTTACGGATCCTGGGTGTTGTTAATGTTTAACAGCAGTATTTTTCACATCATGGATTTTCCTACTTCTATTAACTACCACAAAGTAGTGTTTTAAAAATAATCTTTAGATGTCATGCTGCTTTCTTGCTTTTGCCTGGCCCTCACATTCTGTATGTAATTCTGATTTCAATTTGTGAAGGTGAAGAACGGTAATAGCAACATAATTGATATTAATAACAAAGTTCTCTGCTAATTTGGTTAAGTTTGGAAAGGTTTTAGAAAAAAAGACAAGAGAACTTATAATCCTGAAAACTTGAATTTTAAACATCACTGGCTCAAAATGTAAACTATTTTAAAATATTGTTTTTCCAGGCAAAATGCCAGCCCCTGAGCAGACCCCAATGGTGGAGGAGGGGCTGCCGCAGACAACACAGGAAACTTCAACAGGCCCGGGCATGGAACCAGAGACCACTGCCACTACCATTTTAGCTTCTGTAAAGGAACAGGTATATGCCTTGTTTTCAGCAATTCAGAAGTTTGGTATGCGTTGTGGAGTTAACCATTGTCTCTTACTGCATTGCTGGAAAAAAACCATCATTGCTTCTAAAATGTGTTGCCTAGTGTTAGTATAGTATGATTTGTATATCAGAATGTTAGAACCTGAATATAAAAGGTTCATTTAATTGCATTGAACAGAAGCATCATTATGGTATTCTGTATCTCTTGGAATGTATGCACTGTCGTAAATCAGACTTGAAATGCAGGTTTACTGTTTAAAAAAAGACAAAAGTAAAGCTAGTGTAGAATTGATGCAACATTGATAACCAGTCCTTTTTGTACATTCTGCAAAGTTGTGTACAGTCTTACAGAAGTTTGCACATAAAGATTTGGTATGATCAGTTGTATTTTGTTAAAGAATGGGTTTTAAGCTTTGAGTTTGGTTTCAGTTATGCATACCAAGTTGTAATATATTTTAAATCTGCAACACATTTATGGACATGTATCTTAGTGGTAGTCTCTATAGGGGAAATAAAATTGTGTTTGAAATCAAGTTCGGCCTTAATTTGTAAAAATCATTCAAGGGGAAAAAAATTGCAGTTTTACAAAGAAACATTCTAACTAAAGTTTTTTGTTTTGTTTTTTTTTTTTAAAAAACACAAAGAAGTGATAGTTTGGCTTTCATTGTCAGAACTAGAAATAGTAATCTTTCTTGGCTTAATACATAAATTGTAGCATCTCAGTTTCAGAATATATCTGCTTTGCTGTCTCTGTTTCAGAACTTCTTTTAAGATAAATCAGTACTCAATTCAAGATACTAACTCTGAGTGCATATACTTGATGTATTAGTTCTCATATGTTGTCCCATATTAATATTTTTAAAAGGTGAGAATTAGATTATATTGTCTTGATATCAACAGATTTTGTATCCATAGAAGCTTCATTCTTAAATGAAAATTTTCTGCAGGATGATGAAATTTGGGTCTTTATTTTTATGCCTAAATTAATAGTTTCAAAAGTATTTTAAGATGACAATAGCAACCCTAATAATTTCTTAGTGGTATTAAAACTAATATTAAATATTAAATCTTCTGATGCAAAGGATATTAATGCTGGAGGCTATCAAGATACGAGTAATCACAGTCATCTGAGTTACAGTGATCTTAAGTCACTTATCATCTGAGACTAGTTTGCCTTGTGCTGTCTTAGCTTATCACAAATGTCAATTAGAACTCATTTGCTTAAAGTACATTTGTGGTGATTTTAAGTTGGTCCCTTTTATTTTGCAGTTCACAAAGAACATGCTCATAATGGTAGCTGAGTTGATGAGCAGCATTGCAATAAATGACAGTACTGTAATTGCTAAGGATCACCAGCCAATAATCTTACTGCTGTGATTACTGTCCAGAATTGCTTTTGTGCAGTTTTGATGCAATAGTGATTGCTTAAACTGAACATACAATTATGACAGCATTGGCTATAATAGGTTGATACGTAAGTATACAGTAAAAAGACATTTGTTAGCATTCGCTTTCCTAGCCAAGAAAAGTTTTTATCTTATTTTTAGAGAAAAAATGGTAATGGAGTGTTTCTTCATTTTAAAAAGGAGGCTAAAACCTCTTCCCCTTTGCATTCATAAAAAAGACTATTAAATATGTGGACTATTAGGTAACTCAATTCTGATGAAAGGAAAAAATAAAATTAAAATTTTGCTTACTAGTTAGTGAAACACAAACTTCAGAACTGTAGCCTAACTTTTAAATGTATAGACACATTAGAGTGAATACAAGGGAGAGGAAGGTGTAAATTGTACTTCACTCTTGAAAGTGATAATGTGAAAGAATTAAGAGCTGAGCTGTTGCTTTCTGGTGTTTTTTCTGTTGATAATAATTATGGACACTGACATATTCAACACCCTTCCTGTATGGCAGAAAGCCCAGAACAGAATATTTTACAGTGCAGTTAATTACTTTATTAAGCTTGAACAGAAACTACTATGCTGTTTGCTATGGCCTAACTTCCTTTTATACAGGAATCTCTCTTTATTTGCAGTAGGTCTGTATTTGTAAAATAGAGTTGCCACACCTTAGCTTTATTACTTCAGAACCACTTACCACGGTGGAAAAACAATTCAGAAAAGCCTTTATTATTACTTGTCAAATTGTGCAAGATTTTAACTTAATAAAAACTTTTAAATTTAGTACTGTAGTTCTGAAATAGGTAGATAAATTTATTGAATGACTTTGTTAAGCTTTCTACCGTAGTGGCATAGATATGATTATATAAAAAGTTGTACTAATCTGTCTATGAACCCTATAAGTCACTTTAAATAAGCTCTCCATGTGTTTCTTTTTCCTATGGCCCCAAATCAGTTTAAAGCAACTTATTTACCAAGCTAGAGTGTGTTGTTCCCTGGACTGTTACAGTCTCTCATTGAGACCAAATTGTCAGACGGCTGTGTAAATCTCCCTCTCTTTTAGTGTTATAAAATAATACATGCAGAACAAGTGTAATCTGTGAAGAAATTTAGATTACCACAGCTTTGTGCTTTTCTGACAAAGCTCAAGTTTTGTTTTAATGTGAAAACCCATCCCTAATTAGTATAAATTATGACACTGCCGCCACAACCACCACTGGCTTTGATTGGGGTAGGGGGGATAGTTCTTTGACCAGGTTAAGTTATTCTGTTTACGGATACACTAGTAGATATACTTTTGGTTGAAAATCAAGGGAAGGATTGACTCTTACTGGTATAAGTTACATCTTAGTAGAGGAATTCCTTTTTGAATGTGGGGAAATCTTAAGGCTAACTGTAATGAAGCTGAAAAATATTTTGGCCTTTCTTTTTTTTCCTTTTAGTGGATTTGATGATGGGTTGTGGGTTTGTTGGGTTTGGTTTTTTGGTTGGGGAGGGGGTTGTATTTTGTGGGTCTGTTCTGGAGGTAGGTTGGGTGTTTTGTTTTTTTTTCCAAAACATGTATTTCACTTCTGAAATGTTATGAAGTTTCCATGCTACAATGGATAGAAGTATCTTAGGAAATGCTGAAATGAGTATTAAGTAAAACTAAAGCATTAAAATATGCGTGTCTATATTTCTGAGTTCTGGGGAGTATTTGGATAAAAATTTAATTGAGTTCTGTAGGGAGTCTCTTATCCATATTAAAAGTAAATTGAGTATTTTCATGCTGAAATAACAAGTTAAAAATTGTAGGAGCAACATCATAGCAGTAACTTTTGTTGGAGGTTGGAATGTAGGGGCAGCTAGTTGCCAACTACTCCAGATAGATGTATGGAATCACTGCTACTTTACACGTGCAAGCCGTACGCTACTGAATTTGGAATGAATTGCTGCTGAACTGGCAAGATTAAATGGGATCATTTGGAATTGTGAATTTCCTGCTTAGCATGTTAGTTTTCCTTTTCAGTGATTGGGCTGAGAGAAAAGGTCTCACAGGAAAAAGTACCCATCAATCCAGTTTGCAAAAGTAACATGAATATGCTGGTTTTAATTTCTTTGCTAATAGAGAAGCACTTGTAGCAGTAGCAGGTTTTTTTTTAGTTTCTTTGTTCTTCGGTCTAGTTGTTTTTGACACCTAAAGGTGGACAACTTTTCCTCTTTTATAAATAGGTGACAATAGAGTAAGAATGATTGGATATGCTTTCAGATGAATAATCATAAATCTCTTGGGTTTTCCTAAGTGTTTTCCTAGAAGTGTTCACTTCTGTTCAACACCTCAGCAAAATCTTTTCCTTTTGTATAACTGTATTGAACTGTATCATATATTTAGAAAGTGTGCACTTCACCTTTTTCCCCTTCTTTATTGTTTAAGTACAAAATTCTTTACATAGTTCTTGAGATTATTTTTTAATAGAGTTTGGGGGGATGGGGAAAGGTGAAAACTTGTTTTTTCAGATGGAAAGGGAGGAAAGAATGTGTTCTCTATACAGCAGAGAATTTATTATTGCATGTTTAAAAACATCTTTACTAGAATGACAGTATTTTGATACTAAGTTTGAGAGATTTCTTTATCAATTCAGATATGTAGTGCTTTATATCAAGTATTCTGTAATCCGACTGTAGGCATGTCGCTTCAACAAGATACCTGAAAAAAAGACTTATTAAATGCACTTTCAGTAATTAGGCACAAACATTGAACTGTCTCACTTTGAAATTCTGATTTGCATGCATGTAGTGATCAGTTAGGTGGATAAATGCATATCAGTTCTGAAATGAAGGCGGTACTTTTTATTAAATGGACTTCCAGGCTTTGTGTGAGTGAAACAAAAATCTTTGTCAACGTTTTCTGAATGACTGGAAGAACTGGTTTTTTTCCAACTCTCTTAATGCTGTGTTCAATTGCATAGGTTATTCTTCCTTATTGAATCCCAGAAGTTTACTGTTTCTGCTGTCTACAAGCATTTCCAGTTTTGGTGAATCAAGTCTGAGAAGTCCACTTCCTAAGGCTCTTGTTCTAGGATAGAATAAATGTCACTCCTGTCTCAGATGAAATGACTAACTCATTTCCTTAATCAAAATTCTGTGTACTCCTTTATTCATATGAAGGTCTAGAAATTAATTTTTCTTTCTAGCATGTACTGTTAGACTTCTGAGGAGAAACCCCCCTTGAAAAAGAGCCTGCCTAGAATTGTGGGTACCCCTGAAATATACTGGAGTATTTATACCTTTTGTAACACTTCTGTGTTTAGATTACCAGCCTATCTACTCAGCAGCAACTGAACTCTAATCACCAGCTTGCAGAACAGTATACTTAGCTTCAGCACCAATTTAAAAAAAACTAGTATTGTAACAAACAATTTCCAAAGAGGATGCTGCTCAAATGTAGTCAGTGAATACCTCAAGTGGCATTCTCCCTTTCTACCATTGACTAAGAGTGAGCTTTCTATGAATTGCGTAAATTTTGATCCCTCGTCAGCTAGAGCAGCACTAAAGTGTTTTACCAGACTAGTGAACAATGCAAGCATAAAAGTATTAAGGGCTTTAATGGTCTACTGCTGTTGAATACAGAGTAAGTGTGATCAGCCAATAATTGTAGCTGTGTCATTTCACATCCTGTCATCTGTGATTCTCTTTTTACCCTGTCCAATTTTTTATCTTTTGTCTTCTGTTTTGGAAGATCCTGAGATACTGAAAGCATGCAAATGCAGTTGTGTGCGTGAGTAAACTTTTTTACAGATTTTTACAGAAAATGTTAAGGTTGATCTAATATGGTTAGTTAAAAGTACAGCATTTTTTCTCAGTAGATTCTGGTAGAGAATTTAAATATTAGGTCACTAAAGTATGATATTCATGTTGGAAAAATACAATATTCAATGTGTTTTTAAGTGGTCAGTTTTTTGATCTAGCTCTGGATTACAGCAAGTGGAAACATGTAGAATTCAGCATAGATCAGTGCAGGAGGTTACTGTGAAGAAGGTATAAATGAACTTAATTTTGTTTGTCCTCTTCATTGTTGCACATTTGTATCATAGAAATGTCCAAAATGTAATTGCGTTTTCTTTAGCACGGTTTGAACTTCCACAGGCAATGGGAGTTGTGTGGCTCTGCACTTTTATGTTGCAGTTGAATGCGAAATGGTAAATGCAAGGTAAAAGTATTTCTCTCAAATGTAGGCTATACTTTCTTAGATCATCAACTCGTACTACTGGAAGAGGCTCAACTGAACTGTTCAACAGGCAACTTTTTTATGATTACGAAAACATTTAATAGTTCAGCTGACAATTACCTTCTTAATATTTCACAGACAGTGACATTTGGCAATTGAAGCAACTTAGCATATCTCAGTGTTAGTACAGCTTGAAATAACATCCCGTCCTAGCCCTGTCTTCTACCACAGCAACCACTGAGAACTGGTAGAAGCCAAGAAGCTGCTAGAGATGCATCTCTCTGTAAATGGCATCATCTCTTGGATGCCCCAGCTGCCCGATCCTGGTCTGACTAGCCAGGCGTGTACCATTCAAAAAGAGTTTCTGGGTTGTCTTCACTGTTTGTGCCATTGCTGCTGATTCTTGCATAGCTGTCACCAGAGAACCTTCAGTTAGCCAGCTGGACCACCGTTTGTTTAAAGTTTTAAGTTATCTGTGTTTTCAAATCACAACAGGGCAGGAAGAAAGTAATTTTTATTTTTCAACATTGTGAATGTAGACTCCTCATTCTCATCTATCTTACTGAGGGATAAAAGTTCCTCCTTAGCAAAAATGAAAATGTTGGATCTCTGCAACATGGTTTCATAATGGAGTGCAGATAGAAAGTGCAGAATTGCCTCTAAACCTTTTATTATCCAAAGTCTGCAACAGGAGAATTACAGTCTTCATGGTCAGTCATACAAATTACATTCCCTTTACTTACCTGTTTTCAACTGTTTGCTGTTAAATGCCTAGCATAGTGTGTTGGCAATTGTTTTCACTTCCCAGGGATCCACAAGGCCGTCTGAGGTACTTGGCTTTCAAATGAAAAGAGTATTTTGTTTTCAGGTTTGGTATGACTTCTCATCTGTATCTTGCAGCAGTGAAGACCTTGAAGTGTCTTCTTGAGTGAAGTCTCAACATTTTTGCAGATGAATTACCGCTCGGCATGCAGAGCTTGCCACTTAAGAGCTGCTGTTTGTCACTTGGGGTATATGTTACAACGTCGACACCCCGTGCAGGGTTTGTCCCTTGTCCAGAAACTTCAGTTTCCAAAAGGAAATTACACAGCTCTCAAATTTGATGGGTTTTGGTTTTCACTCATGGAAGCTTGTCTGCCTGCAGTCGGTACGATTGCCTTTCCAAAGCAAGTTGCTTTCTTTTCTTTCTTGAACCATGTATCTGTTTCCCGTTCCCTAAATGTAATTGTATTTAAAGCCAGCATTTTTTGTAGCTTTGTGTTAAGAAATATGGTCTGTGGTTTTGCAGTGGAATTTAGGTTTGAATACAAAAACTGTAGTTTTATAAGGTGATTAAGTAGTTACTGCTAAACAGGTGAAAAGAATTATAGGGCTTTTTTTAATCTCAATGTATATTGGATAATTTTGGAAAAAAGTAGCTCTGGCCAAGGCTTTGTAGTGTGTACGTTTCAGAAGATTTGGTGGGTCCTTTTGATGCAGTATGGCAGCGTATTCTGTAATCTACATCTATAAATTTAGTATGTTCTTGCCACATAGATGTTCTTCTGCAAAAGAAAACAAGCTTATTAATTGTTTTATTTGACTCCTGTCATGTCATTTTGTCATAAGCCAGTACTATAAAAATCAGTTAATTGTGATTTTTGCCTAGGACAGCAGCTTCTATGTGTTGGTAGCAGCCAGCATTGTATGGGAGCATCCAGTTCGAGGAGTGTGCTCTCCCACTGCTGTCAGAGGAGCTGGCTAGAAAAACAAATTCAAATAGATTCCTGTAATAAATAGTATACTCTCTGATAAATAAACATGGTGGTGGTAGGTATCCATTCAGAGTGGTATAAAATGTCATTATAAAGAAGCGTAAACTATGAAGGTGATTAATGCACTTATTTAGAATTGATTAGGACTTAGTTTTCTATAATAATATGATGATTTAAGCTAAAGAGGAAAAAAAGGCTTAAAACATAAGGTATTCTAGCTGTAAAGAAGAGGGTACCTCTAAAATGATCCCTGTTACGTATTTATGCAGGTATTTAAGACATATCGATTACAGCTGCAGAGACCAAATTTAAGAAGAGACATACAGAAGTCAGCACTCATTGTTTCAAAAAGTATGTAAACTTTGCTGCTTCATTGGAGCCACAGACTGCACACATAACATTACTCAGACTAGAAAATGGAGCTGAATTTGGTTTTTTGCTGCTTTGCTTGCACTTGCAAAAATACATTACATCTTTCTAAGCATCAGAATGATTTAAAAATGGCAAATTAGTTGCATGCCTTTTACATCTTTGCAGTTCAGTGCACTGTGAGATTTTTTTTTTTTGGCAGCACCAAAGTACAAAGTTATGAAGAATATTGTAAACAGACAACTGATGTGTTAGTCCAAAATCAAAAGTGCAGGTACCTCAGAAGTGGCCAAATGTGGCTTGATGTTTTTTTTCCTCTTATTTCTACTTAGCACAGTTTTTGCTGATGGAATACTAGTGAGTTTTGCTTTTTAAACATAGTATAAATAAAAGAAGTAAAATTGATTTCTGCGTTGTCCATTTGTTGCATTCACCTCTTCTACCCCCAAGATAAATAGAAGTACAGTTCTTTTGTTTTAACTGGCTTTGGATTTTTGCAGTGTGGGTTAAAAATAGGGGTTTTTTACTTACATGGGCAACTTGTTACTTTGGATGTTGTGCAACTACCTATACCAATTTTATATCACAGTGTTGTTTTTTGTAAGATAAAAATTGTCTCTATTAAGAACTATGGGCAGGACACACAACAGTCCAAAACTACATGATATCTCTCTGCATCATTCTACCAGTCAAAACCAAACTGTATAATTTTCTAGATAGGGCTTATGCTCTCAACCATGGAGACCAAACTGCATATGCTTAAGGGATTATATATCAAGTTAGAAAATGAATTAGCAGCAGAAAAAGAAAGGAGTTCTTCCCTCTCCCTACCATGATGCTTTCAGTTAAATTAAGTTAATTTAGTTTTAAAAAGTTTAAAAAAAATGTTGCCTCAATTTTCAATGGTAACCTTTTCCCACATCTCTCAAATCCCTGAACCTCAAGGCAGGTACAGCAGCCCACTATAAGTGAACATCGGGTTTGAGACCACCTGAGGAACCTGAACACACATGTCCATGGGACCCGATGAGGTGCATCCCAGGGTCCTGAGGGAATTGGCCGATGTACTTGCCAAGCCACTCTCCATCATATTTGAAAAGTTATGGCAGTCAGGCGAAGACCCCAGTGACTGGCAAAAGGGAAACATCACAGCTGTTTTTAAGAAGGGTGAAAAGGAGGATCCTGTGAACTACCAACCAGTCAGCCTCACCTCAATGCCCAGTAAGATCATGGAGCAGATTCTCTGATGTGGAAGACACGTCAAAAGGTATGGAAGACAGGGAGGTGATTAGAGACAGCCAACATGGCTTCACCAAGGACAAATTGTGCCTGACTAATCTGGTGGCCTCCTATGATGGAGTGACTGCTTCAGTAGAGAAAGGAAGAGCTCCAGATGTCATCTACCTGGACATCTGTAAGGCCTTTGATGTGGTTCCCCACAACATTCTTGCCACTAAATTGTAGAAAGATGGGTTTGTTGGATGGACTGTTAGATGGATAAGGAATTGGCTGGACAGCCGTGTCCAAAGAGTGTAGTACGGCTCGAAGTCTAAGTGGAAACCAGTACCGAGTGGTGTCCCTCAAGTGTCCATACTGGGACTAATACTATTTACTACCTTCATTGGTGACATAGACAGTGGGATTGAGTGCACCCTCGGCAAGTTTGCAGGTGACACCAAGCTGAGTGATGCAGTTGATTCACTTTGCTAGAGGGAAGGGATGCCATCCAGAGAGACCTTGACAGGCTTGAGGGGCGGGCCAGCATGAGCCTCATGAAGTTCAGATAGGCCAAGTGCAAGGTCCTGCACATGGGTCAGGACAATTGCCAGTATCAGTACAGAATGGGGGATGAGCGGATTGAGAGCAGCCCTGCAGAGAAGGCCTTGGGGATCCTGGTGGATGAAGAATGAGGTATGAGCCGGCACTGTGTGCTTGCAGCCCAAAAAGCCAGTTGTATCCTGGGCTGCATCAAAAGAAGCATGGCCAGCAGGTTGAGGGAGATGATTCTGTCCATTTACTCAGGTCTTGTCAGACCCCACACGGATCCATCTCTGGGGTCCCCAGTACAAGAAAGACATGGACCTGTTAGAGCAGGTCCAGAGGAGGGCCAAAAAATGGTCACAGGGCTCAAATGCCTCTCCTGTGAAGAAAGGCTGAGAGAATTGGGCTTGCTCATCCTGGAGAAGAGAAGGCTCCAGGGAGACCTGATCGCAGCCTTTCAATATATAAAGGGGGCTTATAAGAAAGATGGTGAAAGACTTTTTACCAGGGCCTGTAGTGACAGGACAAAGGGCAACGGTTTTAAACTGAAAGAGGGCAGATTTAGATTGCGCATAAGGAAGAAGTTTTTTTACAATGACTGAACAGGTTGCCCAGAGAAGTTGTGGATGCCCCATCCCTGGAAGTGTTCAAAGCCGGGTTGGATGGGACTTTGAGCAACCTGGTGTAGTGAAAGATGTCCCTGCCAATGCAAACCATTCTGTGATGTGAAATCTTGCTAATCCTATTTTTTTTTAATTGCCTGAAATCCTCAAAACTCTGAGGTGATTATTGGAATTGGGTGGATCTTTATTTTCCAGATGAAGAATTTGAACATACCCTGAGGAGTTCTCAGGGAGGGTGGGAAGGAAACTGTATACCTGTTAATACTGTGTAAATAAAGTACACTGTAAAATGAGAAAAACATAGCATATCTTCTACTTTTTCTTTCTGTATTTTATCTTGATCCCTTTTCTGTGCTGCAAAAAAGTATTTTCTGTAGCTGTTACACTTCTGTAGTGTTTCAGAGAAGACTTCTCTTGCATTGGTCGTTCTTTTAGATTCAGTGGGGCTTTTTTGTCTTTAATACCTGTATTTGCTTTACACTTGTAACATGTAAATAATTATTGATTTTTCTGATGAGCTCAACTAACTAGTTCATCTCTTAAACACCTTTAGGACAGAAGTGTGTGACAAATTAGTTTAAAAAGCTGTAATTGTGTAGATGTAAGCTTGGTTGACAAGACCAGATTTTTTTTTTCCTCCTGTATATCTGATTTCTGCCATTGTGACTGTTGGAACTGGATCTTTGTCCTGTTTCCTTTGTTACATGCTCCTTTTTAACGTACTCACTTTATGTGAAAAGGCTTTCTAGACAATATCAACCTTTTTGTAGGATTTGGTAATTTACTATAATTTTTTCCTTCTGGAACGCAAAATGGCAAAAGTTGCCTACTGATAACATTTACCTTATAAAATGCCTTCCTGCAGAAATACACATGAGCTGGTGTAAAAGGACTGTGTTAGAGAGCAGAAGACAGTGGAGGGAGAGGAGAGCTCAGATGGACGTGTATTCATAGCATGTATTAAGAGTATGTTTTCTAGAATAACATTATTTTCATTAAGGCCTCTGCCTGCAATGGAAAGGCAAATTAATAGAGATTAGTTGAATGGAAGCAAATAATGGCTAATGTATGTTTTATTAGGTTAGGCAACCTGAATCTTGTGTTCAAATTCATATTTTGTATCAATGACATTACTATTTAAATACTGATTTAAAAGTAAGGAACAGGAAGCAGCTTTAAACATAAGGGTAAATGTTTTATATTATTTCTGCAAACAAGTAGTGCAATCCTATTTATTTTGAAGATATATGTTTGTTACATGCTATATAATACATTATCGTTTACTTTGGAAAAAGCTTGTCTTGCTGACATTTGCTTCAAAACTTACAGAGCTTCAGCATCTGAATATTTTTTTGAAAATCACAGCATTCTCCCTTAACATGTTAATGACTGGCTGGTGAATCAGCTTTTAGATGGATATATTATCTGTATTCAGACTTAGAACTGGAAAATAAATTCTCATTTATAAATTCCTTTGACTTTTTTTTGCTATAATACACTTTTTAGTATTTTCTCTCCAAAAGACAGACTGTCCAAATGAACTGACTGGGTGCATGTGTACCTCTTTGGTATAACATGAAGGTATCAGACTGCAATGACTGGGTCTCTGCTGCTGGGTGCAGTTACATGTCATACAAACCTTCTGATATTATCCATACTTTCTAGTCCATATCTAGACCCATAAGATTTGCTGTGGTCAGCAGGTTGTCATGTTCGTGAGGCTTTTCATATCAGGTCTCAGGATTAAAAGGATTTAGTTTTAGAATTCTGTCTAAAAGCAGGTTTTAATAAAATCCAAGTTTAGGACATAGGTCCTAAAATGCTCTTTCGTGTCTGAGCATTGACTGTGCTAAGCTTTTCTAATGCTGAAGCTTGCCAGTAAATGCCAACCTAATGGAAGGTGTGGCCAGCAGGAAGTTGAGGACCACATCTCCCTCCTGCTGCTCCTGTGGTTTGCATATTTATTTTTAACATAACTACAGAGTATTCTGTTCTGTTGAACTGGTCTTAGTAGAGCAGTAGTAAAAAAATGCAGTCCTGTTCTGAGGATGCTTGTGTCCTGTGGCAGTAGTGGGTGAGTTCAATGTCCTGGAGGCAAAAAGTTTTGCTGGCCAATATTTGGAATATTAGGGTGTGTTTATTCAGTTTGGTTACTGAGCTCTGAGAAATGTTTGAAATAGTCTAGAATTCCTTATGTCATCTGGGAGGGGCAGTAGCTTGTGTGGTGTATCTTTAACAGGCCAGTTTGTTGCACGGAGCTCTAATCAGACTTACAGAAGTAGCTTTTCTGTGCCCCCCCCCCCCCCATCTAATATATAGAGTTGTTTCAGCAGTACAGCAGCTGCCGTTTGACTTAGCCGTCAGCTGGCTTCCTAATGAAATCAGTGCTAATTAGCCTTCTGTTTGGGGGTTCTTGGAGCTAATCTCATTGTGTTGTCTTTAGAAAAAACTTTGTCCCTACTTCTGCAAGGTTTTAGAATAGCTTTTTACTACACTGTTACTCTGACCTCTCTTTTGCACTGCTGTGAAGCCCCCCAGGACTGGAGCTGTGGGAGGTAGAGAGGTACTTGCAGACTGCTGAAAGCCATAGGGTGCATTGCTGAACCACACTTTCCTGAAAAGGTGTACGAACTGCAAGTAGAGAGCTCTTTCAGGGACCACTAATGAAAGTAAAGTATTTAAGCCTTATTCCATGTAATGTAAGGTGTGAAAGAATAGTTTGCATTAACTGTAATTTATGAGTGAAGGTGACTTTTGTAATATGGCAAGGCATGCAACTACTATATAATATACTTACATGATTTATGTTCAGAAAAAAACCCCTTATTAGTAATTTGCACTTTAAAATTAAAGGAATGCTTCTGTGCTGTATTTGACTAGTATGTAAGACTTGCTTCATCAGATTAATAAATATCAGTGTTCATCTATTTTTAAATAGTACTGAACAGTTTACTTAAACTTCAGGGGATGTAGAATATCAGTTTGAAAATAATACAATTGCTTGATAGAATCCTTTTCTATCGTTAATAAAAGCTAACTGTGGATGAAAACATCACTAATATCCCTTGATGATATAGTATAGATTTCAGAGTATCATGTTTATAGAAAATGTTTCCAGATTTTAATAACAGAAATATTTGTGCAATGGTTGTATTTCCCATGTCTTCCTCTGAGCATTATGTTCCAAAAGCCTTTTACAAAGGCTGAGGTTTGATACCTTTGACCAAGAAATATAACAAAAGCTGAAATCAAGAAAGGTGAAATACCACATCTCTACCCTCAGCCAGTTTGAAATAATAAATTTTAAGTTTTTGAATAAGAAGTCAGAACATAGCATAGCTTAGGATTTGAAGTTTTGCGGTTGGAAAGGTTAGGATACTATAATTTCCAGGCTATACCTTGTTTATAGATGAAATTGAAGACTGATGTTATAGGCACTGATTTTGTTAGATTGTGGCAACATAAGGAGACACAAAAATTTTAATTGCAGGAGCAGTAAAATCCACAAATGCTTGAATGTGTTTTTCCTTTTGTAACAGGTGATAAATCAATATTTGCATGAATCACTGATTTAAAAAACCATTAAATTCCCACTCTAATCTTCTAATAGTTTATTCCACTAAGGAAGAGTCAAAACAAGAAACATGGTTGTGATGAAACAGTGATTGTTTCAGAATTAATCCACACCCATTTTTTAACATCAAGAATGCTTTTCTTTTTATTTTGAAATTTCAGGAGCTCCAATTTCAAAGACTTACCAGAGAACTGGAAGTGGAAAGGCAAATTGTGGCTAATCAGCTAGAAAGATGTAGGCTTGGAGCAGAATCACCAAGTATCGCCAGCACAAGGTACAAGTCCTGATGACTTCACTTTCATATGTCCCATAAATAAAAGGGCTTTTTAGTGGTGCTTATGTCCTACATACATCTATTTCACTGATAGCTGTTCACCTTCCATTAACATCTGAAGTATATAAAAAAAATGCAGATTTGATGTAAAGGGTTATGGGACAGTTTAAAGAAGCCTCTCTAATTGATTACATTTTCAGCAGAGTGTATGTAAAGCTTTAATTTCTCTTTAAATATGTTGAATTTTACTTTTAAGATTCAGCCAAAGAGAAATACAGTAGACTTACACATATTTGTATCAAAGTAACAGTGCTAGTTAAATGCAGTAATCAAAAAAAAAATTTTTTTTTTACCTGAATTAACTATCTAGTTTCATCCAGCTTTTCTGAAATACTTTCTGTCACATTTGTTTTCAGGGAACATCTTGCTATAAGTGTATTGTTAGCATATTTAAATAGCATGAAACATACCTAATATATTTCACATATAATGACAATAACTATAGCAAAGCATTTTGTTAATATTTCAGCTGTCACTAGTATTCTGATTATCTACTTTTTTTCAATTCCTTAGCAAACTTTTTAACTCTAAATGTGTTTGGGCACCTATTCATCTCAAGCATATCAAATGATTGGTAGCTTTTGAATCTGAAAGCCTTGATAACAATGTGTTTTCTTATGAAACATTTATACCTGCATTTCGGGTTACAGCAAACTTCATGTTGGCATGTACATAGAGAGTATGCTCTGAATATTATTATTTCTTGCCTTAAATACTGTTTGTTTCTATATTCTTTCAGCAATAAACTTGGGTATCATTCTGAAATGTTTCCTCCTGTGGCCACAATAAATATTTCTGCAAGTTAAATGGAAAGTTGTTCCTACAAAAACTTAAGAAACAGGAGGTGATGATTTAAAAATTAATTTAAAAAAATCCAGTGTACCAGCTACCACAGTTGTTTTTATAGCTCAAACTACTTTACCCGACTTGTCATTTGACAGTATTGTTACTATCATGACAACTTTTGTATAAGAAACTCTGAAATATTCAGAAGTATTCTTTGGACAAGACAACTGTTTTATAGCCTTCATGCTTGCCTATCTTCCCTCTAGATCCGAATATTTCTCCAGCTGTTGCTCAGATTTTGTTTTGAAAGCTAAGAAGGTTTAATTCCTATGGAAGAATAAGTAAAAAGGTTCAGTTATTTTATGCTTCCAACCACCTTTCATTCAGTCTTGAATGTCCATTTTCAGTGAATTTGCTTGAGTAATAAAAAGGAAAAGGTTTTTCTACATCCCAAGTCCAGAGAATTTTGCGTACAAAGAACACCAGAGTTAGCTTATGCCACAAGTAATGTCGAGTAGTTTTTGAAATAATGTACAGTTGCCAGTATCTACACAATAAGTTAGATCATATACTTCTATCAAATACTATCATTTACAAAGACGGAAAACATAATTTGCAGCATCATGGAGTAATTTCTTCTTTTGTTTGCTTCCTTATGGCTAAATGATGTTTATTTGTATTTAAAACAAAAAAATTATGAAAGTTTAGGGGGAGAAAATACTAGCACGTAAGTTGGTTTGTACTATACTTCGGTACGTCTGTGAATCTAGATAAACTCTTCAAGCTCTTGTATACTGGGCCATAAATTTTCCATAGTTATTAATAAAATATTTTACACTTTTAAAACAAAAGCCTAATTGTATTCTTACTTCTTACAGACACCCCTGTATTCTGACCACTGTTCTTATTTTTCTAAATTTTCTTACCCCAGCTGAGTCTGGTCCCGTATAGATGAGAATGCTGTGCTACATTACTTTTTTACTGAGGGACATGGGATTAAAACTTGGTTTAGACAATGTGTTCTGAGATGTGTGTGTCTTTGGTTAATTTTTTAACTTATTCTTTAATGCAGATATCGCTTTTAAGAGATGTGTGAGAAGCTTAAAAAAAAAATAAAAAAATCTGTATTTGAATTAGGTACTTTCATTTCTTCACAAGTTGCTACCAGTGTATTTAGAAGGGTTGTTGAAAGAATCAAGGTAAAACAATCTCTTAGAGCAGTATCATAGTAGACACAAACATAGCATCAAAATTTATAGCTGTAAAAAGGTACCTGTGTTTCCCCAAACTAGGTGATGTAAAAGTTTTGCTAAGGCTGACAAGAAATTAAATAAACACGAAGAGGGCATGGAGAAAAGGCTTGGAAACTGAATGCTGTGTTGAGAGATTGGTCATGGACAGCTAACAGCCTGCTCCCAGAAACACAGAGAAGTTAAGCATTTTGGAGAGCAAGGTGATGTTTTTCCTAGCCATATGTAAGAATTGTCGGACAGAGTCTTATATTAAAAAAAACACCCAAAACCAAACGAAAACCAAAACAATGACAAAAACTACAAAAGCAAGCAAAACTAAAGCATAAGATGCATATACCTTTTTATTTTTATCCTTTGTTCAAGTTTTCTGTCCCTGAGGAAATCAGCAATGCTTTGTTTCAAAGACAGTGCTTTAATCTCCTTTAATGTGGTTAAAACGTTTGGGAGAATTTCATTTCAGAGGTCCAACTGAAGGTTTTGTTGACCTTGGTGGTTGCAGCAGTGCCTCTGATTTATCCACTTCTAAACTGGATTCCTGCAAGCTGGCATTGGCCTGGAAGTGGTGCTGCTTTGCAAAACAGATGCTGACATGAAGTCGCAGGTACTTTTGCAGCAGCCTGTGCCTGTCTTGGTGGTTGCAGCTTGGGGTTCAAGCTGTTCTGTGTGCCAGTCAAGTCATCCCTTTGAGCCAGCTCATCACCCAGGTCCACAAGTGCCAGCCCAAGGGAAGTCATGGTAACAGCTGGTGAGGGAAGGGGGAAATGCGACATCAGTATTTAAACCAGCTTAAACTTCTGCAGCTTCTCAGCCAGTCTTCACGGCCGTGAGACCAAACACTAGCACAGTGTGGAGTGCAGGCTGTGCAGATGTACACCTGGATAAATCCATCTGGAGGTAGGCAGTGGTGATCAGACTGTCACCTACTCGAGCACGTCTGAGAAGGGCTCTCATTTCAGAAGCATGGTTCATTCTGTTATTGCTAGTCCTTAAGAAATGTATGTGTTGCTTTATACACATGAACAAAGCAAAACAAACAGAAGGTACTTGTAGTTTAGGTTTGTTAGTCTGTTGCCCAAGTGTATTACAACTATATTGTAAATGCAAGCAACACACAAGAGTAGTTGGCTGTTTGCTCTCTTAAGAGGAGTGTGAAAGATGAGAACAAGAGCAGATCTGCAGATCCTAAGCAATTGTAGTGTAATGGGTGGAGAAGGAAGCACTAGATCAGCTGCAGCCCTGCATTCCAATACGGCTTTTTTTGTGTGTACCCGTAGCTTACTTGCCTGTTAAAATTATTTCTTCTCATAATTATTTTTATAAATGGGTATTGTGCTCAGCACTTCTAAGGTATTTCATGGCATCCCATACACTTTCAAACCTCTTAAGAGCCTGAAATGATACATGATCAGTGTTACGTGTAAGTATTAAATATTTTTGCCCATGTTGTACAAGATCAGAGATGATAGACTGGGAAAAACAATGTGAGGCTTCAGCTGTATCTTCTTACTTTCATTTCATGCTATAACATGCACATGGTTCTATGAAGAAGCAAGCCACTGGGCTGTTCAGCCTCCCATACAAACAGATATAGCATTGCAGCTAACTTTCGATCTGTAGCATTACTGATTCAGTTGGATTTGGTTCTGGGCTGCCACATGTGTTGGAGTATGTGCTGATGCAGGTAGATATCAATATGTATCAAGGGTCAGTAGTCTGACTCACTTCATAAAACACAGTTCCTAATCTGAGATGGGAGTTGGCTGTATGACTCTCACAGTTGACTGATTCTTTTTGTGAGTTATCTATTGTGTGTAACATGTGAAAACTGAGTGGTGTTGGGAGCCAAAAGGCTCATACTTACTAATTTAGTTGTAAAATACTGCACTTATAATAGCAGCTTGTCACAAACACTTTAACAAAAGTATATAAATGGCACATTAGACTTTATCAGAATGCAAGCCCTTTTGGCAGTACAGTAAATAATAAAAAAAATTTTAACACTTCAGGTACTGAATGGTCAGTTTGAGTAATAATGTGGCTACTTGAAGTCTTCTGAGTTTTGTAAAATTAAATGTATTTATAGCTACTAGGATGGTTTATTTTCTCAATTTTCCCAATGCTGACTGAAATACAATGTGTACTTTCTGTAGTAGTAGAAAATACTCCAAAGTGATTCAGTAAAATATTGTGCTCTGTGATTGAACACTGTAAACTTTCTGTGAGATGAACATGTATTACATTCCATGGTCACACAATTTTTTCTTATAAAATGGGAGAATGCTTATAAAGAGTGTAAACAGAGCAAGTAGTTTTGCTTGAAAGCCAGCATGCCGTCATGTTAAGCTCTGTAACTTTTGTTCCACTTGAGGAGCAGTAACACGCAAGACACTTCCAAACTGTGTGCCGCCCCCATGCTTGGGGCATTCCATGGCATGCAGAAGCAAGTTTATCCTGACAAGACCGCTCACAGTGAGCTGATCTGGCTGTAATTATCCTTACAGAAACTAGTTTCATTTTGTTCGTATGATGTACCAA
This sequence comes from Leptodon cayanensis, assembly GCA_027564655.1. Taxonomy (NCBI): domain Eukaryota; kingdom Metazoa; phylum Chordata; class Aves; order Accipitriformes; family Accipitridae; genus Leptodon; species Leptodon cayanensis. The sequence continues at coordinate 53,950,073 of JANXJC010000001.1, forward strand.
ATATTTCAGCATTTCCAAAAGTTATATTTGAAATTGCTTGCATATATTGCAATATATGATGTCACCAAACTTTCACAGCATATTAAAGCTCCATAAAAATTACCTTTAGAATCAGTATGTGCTTTTGGGGTGGGAAGAGGGAAGGAATCACAGCAATTCAAACTATTTATTTATTTACACTAATACTACACTTAACTGAAATTTGAAAACAAATCAATTAAAGGGCTACATTAAATTTAGAAGTAAGAAAGAAAATACACACTTAATTTTCTTTGCAGAGCTTCAGCATACAATAAAAGCAGGACTAAAATGTATTTGACAGAATTTAGCTAAGTAATGAATAATTTTGAATCAAAATCTCCTAGTTGATCGTCATAGAGCTTGTTGGAAGAATATTTTGGTCACAGACGTTAACAGTCTATTTATCCTAACAATTTAGAAGAAATGGTGATTAATGCCATCATTAGTAGCTAGCTAGGAACTACTTGCCATGTTGGATAAAATAACCAGTCATCAGGTCACCTGACAGTTGCTGATGCTAAACATTCAGAGGAAGTACCCATCTCTGTTGCACAATGATGGAATCTTCTTTTGTGAGAAATTGGTCCATCCTGTGATTGTATTAGGTGTTACAGTTCTTACTTGGTGCATCATAAATCTTCTTTAATAGCTGTGGAGTTTCTATTCTCTATATTACAAATAATTACATATAAAGATTTGGGTTTTATTTTATTGCATTTTAGACTAATATCTTGTGACCTTAATTTCAGAACTTGAGAAGGGACCGTTAGGTTTTTTCTCCCGTTGTTTAAAACACTCTCATTGAGTGTCTTCTCTGTCTTTAGTATTTGATTGAACTTTGAAATGCCCTTACTTAAGAATTGTCTTAGGAAATGAACTTATTTTTTCTAATGTTTCATTTTGGCTCATTCCCTGGTAGAAAAAAAAAAGGGGTGGGCGGGGGGAGAAAAAGCAAGAACAGAACCATTGGTCTATGTAACATCAGCAAATTTTCAGGATTTTTTCATGTTTTCTTCACAGCCTGGTTCCGATTTGCCTTTTTGACTGTACCTATGTGTTAGACAGAAGTTGCCATCGATGTCTTTTCTTCTGGTTTGTACAGCTTCTTACTTGCTTAGTTCAGGTCTTCAGGCAGTCCTGAGAATGTAAATGTAGTAAGAGTCATGCTTATAGGTAGTTTCATTAGCGGTTGAGGTGGACATACAACCTTTGATGTGTATGCAGTATGTGTTGCATTATTTTCTAGGTTGTAGTTTTACCAAATGACTTCAGGAAGCATTATAGTGTCCTCTACTCTTAACTTCTAGGACCTAAAGAGTCACTATATTTCCAGCCAATCCATCATTTAATAAGGCTATTTAAGATGCTTAGCTTAGTTAGTGGGTGATCAAAAGTGCTTATCTTGAGATACAGAAGACATCATTCCAAATCTCTGATGCTGAATGCTATGTCTTTCCTTTGGCACTTCAGCTGTGGCGCTCAGGCAGCATCAACTGTTCGTTTAAAATTACAGGGTGTGCTATCATTTGTCTTGAGTCCACAGAAATTTAGAAATGCTTATTTTTTGCATGTCTACATCAAAAATTAGTGAAACTTGCAGTTTCTTGTTATAGCTCAAGTATTCATATATTTGCTTTCTGTTTACCCAGACTGTAAGCCTTTCTGAAATTCTGTCAAAGCTTTTGAATGCCAGTAGAATTGAGAAGTTTTGGGTTTTTTTTAATGCAATTTGCTGATGTTCAAATATGAAAAAAACCCCTGTAGCTTACTGATGAGTTGCTCTGGTGATAAATTGAAGAGTGATGATTTAATATTGACTTCAGCTGCATATGTAAATACTTGCTATCTTACCCCATAGTAGACTGGGCTACAAAATAGGATTGTTATTTTTACTATGAATGTACATCTACCGCACGCTACAGATGGAGATGCATTAAGGGACTGTGTGTTAACTGAATTACACTAACTGCTTGTATGAGTGCTCATGTAAGATGACCTGAAGGCTCTAGTGGACAGTTGTGATGGATCAGGTGGTAGGCATTTACTTGTTACTCTCTGGAAATGCCTGAAGTGCTGAAAGGGCAGTGAGTGTTGTGGTAGTTACTCTGGTGCATCATTTAGCTAAAATAATATTTGAAGGACTGTTAATTCTTTCCAAAGACAGTCAAACATGCCAGAGACCTGCGTTTTGAATTACTATTTAGTGGTACCAGTGCGAAGATGGTGGTGGTGGGTGGTGTGCTGTTACTAGTGTCACAGTGCTAACTGTGCATGGTGTCAGCCAGCGTAGGCTGTAGGCTGTACAGTGTAGAGTGGCAGCGATGTCCTGCTGTCCGTAGGGCTGATGTTTCCTGTGCCCAGCTGTTCTGCGTGGCTGCCTGCTCGGGGGACTTGGGAGTCTCAATCATTTCTCAGTGTTGGGTGTCAAACTGAAATAGCATCCTTCAGTATGAGTGACCACAGTGGGGTGTAGTATTCCAGATACAGCTTTCTAAATTCATACCTAGAGCATTAGTGCTTGCCTGTGTCAGCTGAAAACATCTAGCGAGTCGTAGGACCGCTTGCTCTTGGTGGCAGAGCTGTTTAATTTCTGTATGTGGGACATAAGATAGCTATGGTACTTGGAACAGTGTCTAGCAGAGTGGGTACAGGAATTAGTGAAATCAAGAAGATAGCTTTTAGAAAAGTTGAAGACTGAAAATTACCTCCTTCAGTTAAAATATTTCTGACAAATTCTGCTAGCCTATATCAACAAGAAAAGCAAAAATACGAAATCTCATTGTACTGATTTTGATGGCTGCCAGTTGCTTATAATGTGTATTACAAGTTATGGAATTTAATATATGCCATTTTATTAGAAAAATCCCCCATACCAAGAATTTACAGTTACACAAAGCTTTAAGCCTTCATACTGCATATAATTGTAAATGTGTTCTTTATGTAGATATTTAAAATGGAAGATAAAGGACAAGTAAAACAATACATTCAGTCTTAACAGGCACTTAAGTTTTGGCTGGCAGCTCCAGCAGCAAGCACGAATCCCTGTGAATAAACCATTTGCTACTGGGTGCCTGACAGAACAGATGTATTCCAATGATGAAAGCTTAGCCAAGCAGTAAACTAAAATACTAAAGAAATATGTGTGAAGTACATACATTTTCAACAGAATTATATATTTAGCTTTTTACAGCTTTTCACCATTTTGGAAATATTTAATAAATAATGTGTGATTTTTTTCAGCTGTTGCCTTTTTGATGACAATAGCGGTATATTCAAGCAGTTAAGACAGGCAGTGGAAATCACTACTTTTCTCTCAAGCAGTACTGTTTAAATCAGAAATACACTTCATCTTATGGAATACTGGCTAAGATAATAGGCTTAAACTCTTTCTGTAATACCTGCAAAAGATGTATGTAGCACTGAAATTTTAAGTTAACTGTCCAGTCTAGAAACTGAAGATCATAGTTGTGTTTACATAAATTTTAAAAAATAGCATACTGCTTAAGACATTGTAATAAGAATTAGAAATCTGTAGTTTTCTTAAATTTTAGTATTGTTCCTGTAGCCTTGCTATCCCATACACAGGTACTGTCAGAGACCTGGCCGTGACCTGGACCGGCCAGTTCTGCCTTTGAAGTGTGGCCAAGTTCTTGAGCTGTCATAGCCATTTGACTGAGACGAATGTTGACCTCCTTTTCTAACTTAGAAATCCAAAGCTGGAAAGTGTTTATTTGAGAGCTGTCGCTTGAGGAATGTAAAAAGGTGCTAGTGATACTTAGTACGTTTTGTCTCTAAATGACTTCATACGCAACCTTTTCCATTTATCAGATTTTTATTTTTTTTTTCCAGATTGGCAGCTGTTCAATTTTGTGTCTAAGACATCAGCTTTGAACTAAAGCTGTATGATGGCAAAGAAAAGGTGTGAAATTAAGAAAGGGACAAAAGAAAAACCAAAAAAACCCTCAACCCAACCAAACAAAAAATCCAGATACTTAGGAAATACAAGTGAGGAAAAAAAAAATGCAAAGAATAAAAAAAGTGAATAGATGGGTTTCAGCAGAGTTTGTATGCATGCTCCATCTTCAGTTACCAAATATTTGTGTTAACTTACTAAAAAATTAGCGTTTCAGTGTATGTATTTTATATGCACTTAGTGTAGAGTTGTTTTTATTTCACTTATTCTTTGTGTTCTTGTGAAGCAGATTGAGAAGGGAAGAGAAAATTCTCTTCATGTACATGACCGCATGTCTGATATTTTACCTATGCTTTCCTTCCATAGCATTTAAAAATAGCTGCTATACTGTAATAATATTTATCTCTAACTTCTTTAATTGAAAACTATATACATCGTACCAAACTGTTCTTAAAGAAAAAAATAGAATTTCTGCATGTCTACCCTACTAACCTAATTCTTTTGCAAGGATAATAGTAGGCTAAAATTAAGTATTTTTAGAAGTGCAGTGCACCACATATGGGCTCTCTTTAGATATATTACATGTTAATATCAGGGAGAGACAGCATAATGACTAGTTAATGGCAGCAGCTTCTCGTCGGTAGTGCAGTATTTGACCACACTGTTTTTTAAACAGAAGAATAAAATGCATTAGACTTACTTATCAAAGCTGAAAGATTTGGTAACTTCAAAACATTTCATCTGTAAAGTGACAAAATCAGATGATGAAGTCAATAGGTGGTAGATGCTGGACTTTTGCAAAAATAATTTAATAAGAATCAAGTTAAGTTGTTAACCAGTTTAATTGTTCATGAAGTAGCTTTCTACTTAGGACCCATAGTCAGAGCAACCTTTATCCTTCATAAGTTCTATACATGTAAAGAAAGTTCAGTTAGCCAGATGCATGGGGTAGAGATACGTTCAGGGTTTTTTATAATCTTGTGTATGTAAGAGTAAAGTATTTCTGTATGCTTAGTACTTTTTACCTTTCCTAGCACCACAGAATGATGTCATCTCATTATAAGGAATTGAGTTTCCAGAAAGTCTGAGGAATGAAGTGAAAGGTGAAGACTGTAAAACTTGATGTTCAGGTAGCATAGGAATCCTAGGGCCAGTGTTCACAGTATCTGTCAAATAGTCTTGATATTTCTTCATTTCGGTGGAGAAAAGTATTAATGAATAGTCTTACAGTAATTGGTTAAAGAACCCATTATATTGCAGGTTTGCTCCGTGAAGAATAAAGAACATACTCTGTAAAGAATTTATGTAGATTAACTAACATTCAGAACTCAGCTTTCAATAATTAAAGTTCATTCAGTTTTATACAAATTCTTTTGAATTCAATACCGGTTTTGGTACAAATTTCCTCATGAATTTTAACAGTAGAAATATTTTTAAAGGTTTCATCAAAATAGTTACAAGGTTTAGTTTGCAAGCAATAAAAGAGTCAAGCTGCACAGAATTGATTTTGGCATGCAGTTACAATCCCTAGAATATGCCAAAGAAACATTCTGGAGCTAATACACTAGTTAGATTCAATGGTAGTGTACTAGAAATGAGAAACACTTTTAACTTTTTATTTAAATTGAATTAACTTTAGCCCAAGGCTTTGCAAAAATTGAGGTTTGGTGGTCTTGGCACTGCTTACTGCTCTGAATAGCCAGGTGATCGCGGTACAGTTCCTTCGCTGCAAAGTTCCAGATGTCTCTAGATACTTTTGGTTTTTCACAGAGCTGTCTAGGTTGTGTACCATGTTCACTTAGTCTGTTCTTTTGCGGAGAAAGTTGTAATAGCTTAAGAAATAACCATCTGTAGCCGTTTATTACCCCCTGTTAGCTGGAGGCTATGACCTTCTTTCCTGAAACGCCTTAGCAGGTTCTGTCATGCAAAATCTGGGTTTGTTTAAATCCCAATTTAAACTATACCACTAAAGGTAGTTTAAACTAATCCACCTGGCTTTGCACTCAGGTGGAATGACAGAACTCACACGGTCACAGTAGCTGAGTTTTGGGGAAGGTAGCTGCTGGTTGTTGTAAGGTAACTTCTTAAACTATACTAGTTAAACCCACAGGATGACATTCAATCGAACTAGTTGCTTATCCTGTTTTGACCTGTAGTTTGGTTTTTGTTCTTGTACTTAGTGTTTCTGACATTGGACTTGTGTTCCAATACTGCTAAGTGATTTTTTCTTTGTCTAAACTTAAGATATTTGTGCTTCTGGGCTTGGACAAGATGGTCCTTCAGGAAAGACAAAATATCTGTGAAAGTTCAGGCATGCACCTGAATTTGATGGTCTGTTTGAGCACCCTTCTCTCCACAAGCATCTCAGAAATACAGTCAAACACAAAGAAACTTCTGAAGGCAGATGAGCCTGGAAAGCCTTAGTCTGGAGTTCAACTCTTCACCTATCATTCTGTACACCAAGTTTCAGTCTATTTAACTGGTCCACTTTATGTACATTCTAAAGAAAAATCAAGTGTAGCACCCCAAAAGATACTAAAATTGTAGACTGAGGGAAAGAATAGCCAGTACATAGTAAAAATTCTGTTACTACCTAGATATGAACCTGGCTTTCAGATGCTTGAAGCCTGCATTCGAATTCTCTTTTTTCTTTAATTTTCATTGTAACTGTAGTTTAGCTTGTGCAAGTATGCAAGTTTAGCACTCTTTTATACACAAATACTTTGTTTCCAAAAAAGGCTCCTAAATGACTGGTTTTGTTTTAGAAAATAGTATCTAGTGTTGTTCATGTTGCTGTGCTAAAGTTTTTTGTAATTAATACATGGATGAATTTTGCATTTGTCTGCAAAGGTAGTCGTGCATCAATACTATTATCAACACATGAAAGAACGTTGCTTTGTAGAAGAAAAAATGGTTAAGATAGCTTGATACAAAATAGTTACTGGAAAAATGTAAGACAAGTAGGGGTTTACACTGATATTAAACAACTGCTTGATCTTGTGAAATAGTTGTTTCTTAAGGCATCTCTAACCTTGACAATGTAAAATCCGTTATCTTCTTACACTTAGAGGTGTACATGCTTTGGTATGTCAAGTGGTTTGACTTATCATATGCAAAGGATCAGAATTTTCTCTAGAAAACTGGAAAATGAAATAACAGTAAAAACTGTAGGGTGTGTTTCTGTTCATTTTTTTCAAACTGCTTTACATGTAGAAGCAAAATGCTCAAGAATTGTGATTCCCAAACTTCCCTTGCTAGACTCTACCATGAGCAGTGAATACTCCTGTCTTTGAAATGGTTTGTTTACTGCTAATCATGCACATATGACTGTGAACACTTGCTATATACTATTTTATTTGTGTCATTACACCTTAAATAGCAAGTGCATATCATAAATCATGTTCTTGTCTGTCCTGTTGCAGATAGGTTACGCTGCTTGATAATTTAACATGCAGTAAGTTAACAGGGTATTTCCATTGAATAATACAAAATTAAAATCAATAACAAATGGTTTAGTTGTCAGGTGTAAAGTGCTGCAGAGTGTTATTTATGTGGGCTATTGAAACTTTATCTGCTGGGTTTTTTTGTACATTTCTGTATGCTCTGGTTAAAAAAATTAAAAATCCAAACTAGCCACATGGTTCATTTTTGTGATAATTTTTTTTCTTTCTGCAGCTCTACTGAGAAGTCATTTCCTTGGAGATCGTCAGGTATTATCTTTTACGTGTACATTTTGCTTTAAGCCCAAAAGACTTTATTTTCTTGGCATTCATTGCTTGTTATGAAGTGAACTGAACATTAGCAGCAATGCTACATATCTTTTTCAACTATCTTTTCTAAAGTATAACATTAATATCCTCTTTCTCACATGTGAAGAGACATGTGTTCCTCTGTTATTGTAAAAGGTTGTTTTGGCTTAGAGGTAGTTGCAGGTGCTTTTCTTGCACCTTTTTGTGCCTTTGCATTTTTGTGTTTGACATGACCATAACAACAGTCTTGTGTATTGGGTCTCCTTTGCAATTAATTAAAAAATACCTTTGAGTCTTCCCCTTTGCAGGTAAGGATCATGAAAAAATACTGTGTATTTAAGCTTGAAAACTGATTTCTTTTTACAGATATTCTTACTTAACTGAGAAAATCTCCAATAAGTGAAGGTTTTTCTGAGAGTGCTTTTTCTGTTTTGTATCTCAGGATAGCTTGAACTTTCTTTCCAAAACAAGGAACATTTGTCTTGTAGTACTTCTACATCTACTCTTGAGTATATTACGTGGAATGGATAGGACTGTATCTTAAAAGTGACATTCAAGTGTCTTTTGAAATAATCCAATCTGTCCTTCACATATCAGAGCATTTAACTAGTTAGGTTTTCTGCATCAGTTAAAATATTTAACATTGAAAAGTCAATCTTCTGGACAGTGATTGTCTCTTTAGAGTGATGAAGTGTATGTGCAGAAGTCGATATGTCAAAACCGCACAGCAGGACCAGAGATGGGACCTTGACTCCCTGCGAATTACTTTTTGCACTGGATCGTGTTTCTCTAATTCAATTATGTACTCTTGACAGAATGTCATATTAAGTAAACCTGGTCTAATGTAGTCAAAATACAATTAGCATTTTAGGTAGCTTGTTAAAACTTTTATTAATCAAGTTCGGCATAGTATTAATATCATATCTTTATATAAGGATGCATGCAGTTTTAAATGTGATCCAGTTTCTGCTGTACAAAGAATAAACACATCGTAGTTATCTGCTTGTTCACTGAAGCATATTCATAATTATGATAATTGTGGCTATTTTAGGTAAATAATTCTCTCAAACTATCTACTTTCCCTTCGCCTTCTTGTTTTTTGTTTTTATTGAGAGGCTAAGCTCTTAAACTTGTGTATAATTGTATTTACATGGTTTCAGTTGCCACCATGGTATCGCCTCAGCTGAGGTAAGGCACACATTAGCTTTTTTCCTTTCTTTCAAATCTAATATTCTCAACAGCCTACTTGTCGTGGCATTTAAATTTTGCTAGTCATGGTGGTGCTTTCGAGGTATTCTTTTAGCATTGTTTTTAAACAGAAGTAAAATTTGTTTTTTCAACTAATTGAGAAATTAGTTTTACTTATACTTTCAATGTGAAAATTATTTTTGTGTTGTTTTTTTTAATCACATAATTTCCCCTGGTTCTGTAATGTTCCAGTGACAGTTCACAACTGTAAAGATACTTTCTGACAGACCTCAGTCATTTATTGGATGATTTATGTCATCCAACCCTATCCATTTCTTTATTTCCTCCTCAGTTTTTCCTGTAACTTACTCTTTGTCTATTGTTTGTTTTTCTCCTTGACTTTCTATTAGTTGCTCTCTTTCTTTCTCTCATCGATCCAGCTCATATTTTTATTTTATCCTTTCATTCTCTCCTCCCATTTGTGTTTTTTTTCCTTTAGAAATCTGTGCACATCCCTGCTAAGAAGTCACTTATCATATGGCAAAAAATCGTATTTCTGTTTAAATACTGTATGCATTAATATAAATCTAGATGTATATTTCTCACAACTCTATGTAGCTGAGGCTTTTCTGGAGCAATTGCTCAGAAGTGGGCGTATTTGAAAAAAATACATTTTTTGTTTAGAACTTTCTGATATACATTTCAGTTAATGTTTACATTTATGTTGTGATAGCATAATATAGGTTTTACTATAGCATGAGTAGGTTTTACTTAGATTCACTCTTGAGCTTTGTTTTGAAGAAATGTCACTAGATGATGCTTTACCAACTACAGTCTGAAAAATACTGAAATTAAAGATGAATGAAAACACTCCCTTAAATCACCTTTTTTTCCTCACTACAGATAGTAGTTTATATTAAAAAAATCAGTAGATAATGTGATGTGACTGTAGCTGTAATTGCTTTATGCACAGTAGAATTATACAGAATTTTTAACAGAAATAGAGAAAGGTGTTGTTTTGCAGATGCTTATAAATAGAATATTAGATCAGCAGCCATTTATAAAAAGGCTATTATTTTATTCAGGGCACTCCCCTCATTTATAGTAGCAGAGAGAGACAGACAACAATTCATTTTATTGTGCATTCTTGCCTTTGTTAGAGATCCTAAACAGTCTTTATTTTTTAGCATAGTGAAAGCATTTGCTTGGTGGCAAATGTGTGATGGAAACGAGGTTTTGGTTCAGACCTCTGTCTTAGGAACATCTGTACAGCACTGCACAATTGGAACTTTATTCTTCCTACGTGTTTCTCCCAAAATTGATTATTTGTCAGCTTGACATTGATTTAGTATCATGTAATATCAAGTAACTAAAATAACAGGGCCTTATATTATTTAGACAAAAAAGATTGAAGATTAAAATATTGAAGTTGAATATAATCATAATTTAAATGTCCCGGTCCCCGCAAGTATTTTATTCTAAATAATAATGTAATACCCACTTACGTCTGTTATGATCTGGTTTTGAGTTAGTGTAACAGGAGCTGTGGAAGTGAGTGATTTCAGTGTTGGTGCTCTGTATCATTTCTAGGCATACTAGTGATTAAATTAATGAAAGTGTAGTAACACTTCTTGTTAAATCTTAATTAAGTTTGGTCATAATACTCCTATTATAGTAAATTAATGAGCGTCAAATTTTACTAGATGGTTTTGACCTAAGAATGTACTACTGATAACTGTGCTGACTGCCTATAATTTCTGAGATGTACTGATTTTTAAATATTTTTTTTCATCTGGTATTTGAATAGTGTTCAAACATTCCTCGTAATAGCAATTAATGAGTAATATTTTTTGTATGAATGTTCCTTTATGGCTAATTGTGCAAATAGCGAGACAACAGCGTTTTGCATACAGCTGTTGGTAAAAATCAGAGTATTTCTTTACAGCTTGATAGGTACAAATACTCTGGTTTTTATTTCGCTTTTGAAATATACTGTAATAACAACTGTTATGAAGAATTTCCAATGGCTCATCTGTCAGGGTTATTTTGGTTTGTGTTTTGTTAGTTTTCTGTGGGATTTTTTCCCATTATTCCCACTAGATTTTTATATCGGGGTATTCTTTGTTGGTTTGAGAAAGTTCATTAGCTTTGTTAGAATTTATTTCAGCCCTTTTTTCTGTCTTCCTCCTAGTATCAAATTTCTGCCAACTCCTTACAGTTTTGTCTCTCTGTAATGTGCTGTTATATTCATTTTCAAAGAGCACTTTGCAAGCTTCACTGTCCACAACTCGCAACTTTTGACATGAAGCAGTCACAGAAGTTTTTACTAGACTATTGCTTCCTAGTTATCTTCCTTTTGGTTTCCACTCTAGGCTCGTTCATGTATTTCTTCAGTAAGAATTTATTTATCTGGTGTTACCTTTAAATGTAACCCACATTTCCTACTCCCCTTCCTTAAGGGAGGTTTAGATTGGATATTAGGAAAAATTTCTTCACTGAAAGGGTTGTCAAGCACTGGAACAGGCTGCCCAGGGATGTGGTTGAGTCACCATCCCTGGAGGTATTTAGAAGATGTGTAGATGTGGTGCTTAGGGACATGGTTTAGTGGTGGACATGGCAGTGTTAGGTTTACAGTTGGACTCTATGATCTTAAAGGTCTTTCCAGCCTAAATGATTCTGTGATTCTATGTATATCTCTGATGCCTGTTCTTCATCAATAAGTGTAACATGATGGCAATTGAACGCTTAATTGTTCTGTCAAAATTTTCTTGTTGTTTCGTGTCTTCATCTTTGTCCTTTTTTTGTGGACTGTTTAACTTTTTCCTTTCTTCATGTCAGTGTTGTGATGTCTGCTTGGCTTTCTCTTATGTATGGTGGCACTTTGCTGTCTGTAAAGTTCAGCTAATATTCTTAGAACTGAAATCAGCTTAAGAGTAGTTAAAAACATTTGTATAGTAGTATATGAAGTAAAAATGTATAAAATTTGCAGCAACTTCTGTTGATGGTACACAAACAGGGATGAAATTTAACTTAGCCTTTTACTTACGAAGCTCTTGAGATTATAGGACCTTAAGAGAAGTGATAGTTATCCTCTGTGCACTGCAACACAGTTGCACAGTGTTTCACTCTGCAAAGTATACTTACTAGGTAATCAATTACATTTTTCATTAAAGTAGGTTGGAACGTACGTTTGAAAAATTAGAATTGTAGAACAACATCAAAACTACAGGAAAGAAGATTCTCAGACGTTAGTATTAACATTCTTTTAATTTAGTTTGGTAGATGATACCTGTCTACCAATAGACCCTGTTGATGGTGGAAGTAAGCTCTTCATTATTATGATTGAGTTTGCAGGAAACTTACATATGAAACATTGGATTGATCTAATCAATTTCTTCTTTCAGATCCTCCGACCACCAGCGTAAACAAACCCCAAGTGTCAGAGAGTGTTCATACCAATGCCTATGACATTAGGACAGAACCAGAACAAGGGAACCTCTACTCACCAGAACAGACATCTCTCCATGAAAGTGAGGGTCTGTTGTGTGCATTTTAAATATAAGAATATATTTCTATATTGACTGTATAAAAATGTAGTGCAATTATGAATGCAACAGATAACAAAGTTATGTTGTTCATATTTTTGTGAAGTTGTTTGATGCTTTTATTCTTATGCTGGCTTCATATCTACAGGGTCTGTAGGTAACTCAAGAAGTTCAACACAAATGAATTCTTATTCTGACAGTGGTTACCAGGAAGTAAGCAGTTTCCATAACAGCCAAAACTTGATCAAATCAGAAAACAGACAGCAGCATTCCCTCATTGGAACCGCTAATAACCATTTGGTGAGAAGCTCACGAGCTGAAGGGCAGACATCAGTCCAGGTATGCTCAAAATAGTACACTTCATCTCTGTACGCTGTCTATAACACAGTTTTAAAGACAATAGTTGTATAGCTGGACCTACCTTTGTATAGGCTGGAATTCATGTCATTAAATTACACTTTTATTTAACACCTTTACTGGTTGAAAAGCAGAAATGGCCTGCAGCACACATAGACTTGTTTGCTGAAATCAGCATGCGTGTGATCTGGTTCATTCGCTGCAGCTGAAATTAAGTAGAACTTCTGAGGACTCCTCACTGCAGAGTACACTGCTAATATAATCTCAAGAAAGTGTCACTCATTTGAAATTCAGTTGTGATATTGGGGAAAACCTCCTAGAATTTAGCCTGTATGTAAACATAGTCCTTAAAGGAAGATGGTATTTGTGTTCCTGTACCTTCTACTGTTTCTGGCTTTTTTACCCTCCTTCATTAATCAGAATGATAGTAAGACAGTAATGGACAAAATTTCTTCAGCTTATACTAGAACTCTTTGCATTACTGTTGCTGAATCTCCAAAGCAGTGGAGTAGTGAGGAAAGCAAGCATAGGTGCATATTAACGTAGAAAGCCAAATAAAAATGGGGAACGAATGGTTTTTCAGTGTTAAATTGCCATTTTATATGTTAAGAAATACTGGTTAGAAAAAAAGTTATTGGAAAACTGGAAGGAATTACGTTTAGGGTAAAAGCTACTCTTCAGCTGCTTTTATATATTGTTAAATTGTGTGCATTTCTTGTTGACTTCTCTGTCTTACAGGAGAAAAGTGTCCACTACATGGCCTAAGTGATAAATCTATCAAATGTTTTTGTTTTTAAACAGCCTTCAGTAAATATTGCAACCAACCGAGTCATGAGACGTGTCAGTTCAGTCCCATCCAGAGCACAGTCTCCCTCTTACATGGTCAGCACAGGTGTTTCCCCTTCAAGGGGGTCGCTGCGAACGTCTCTGGGTAGCGGGTATGGTTCTCCATCAGTTACTGAGCAAAGATCCCTTACTTCTCATGCGTATGCATCCACTACTCTGCCAGTACAGCGGGCAGCATCCCCATATGCTGCTCAGAGACCTGCCTCCCCGACGGCTGTACGGCGGATCGGCTCGGTTACATCCAGACAGACGGCAAATCCCAACGGTGGGACTTCCCAGTACCAGACGTTGGTCAGAGTCGGCTCTCCTCTTGCCCTTACTGATGTACAAACCAGAGTAGCTTCTCCGTCCCAAACTCAGCTGGGATCTTCTTCCCCGAAGCGTTCTGGCATGACTGCAGTTCCACAGCATTTGGGAGCAACACTGCAAAGAACAATTCATGATATTGAACAATATGGACAGCAGTATGATATATACGAGAGAATGGTCCCTCCGCGTCCAGATAGCCTTACAGGTTAGTAAAAAGGTAAAGACACAGCTTAAAACTTAAAACAAACCTACAGCTGTAGAAAACCCCTAGTCTTTTTATGGATGAAATGTTGTAGCACTAAGTTGTGAAATCTGTGGTGGATGTATCAAATCAGTTGTAAATACTGATGTCAAACACTATGTATCAATCATGCCATAAGTTTCTCTTTAATTACCAGATTGCTAGCTCTGCATTAGACTAAGTCGTATGTTTTAAGTAGATAAGTAAAATTCTGACTCTTCCAAACAGAGGCATTTCAGTATTTTCAAAGATAAAGTACATTTAAATGTATGTGCAGGTTATACACAAAGTAAAAGATACTAGGGTGGAACTAGTTTAATGTCTAGTTCTTTCTTAAAATATGTAATTTAGTACCACTGAATTTTATTCTTTTTTTTCCCCTAATATGTCTAGGCTATCTCAAAGTACTTCAACTTAAATATAGGGTAACCATTGTAGTATTAGCTTAAATAATGCCCTAAAAGGTAGAATCTGTTCATCTGAGAGGCAGTTCTTATTAAGATGCAGTTACTTTACATTTTAAGTTCTCTGTGTGTTGCTGGTTTTGTTCTGACTTTCATCTAAATGAGCACAGACAAGGTGATTTTGCAGTTAGACCATGGGCTCTTTTGAACAGACTGCGGTCTGTTTTTTTTTTTAAGCTGTTATACTGCAGGAATTCCCAAAATATTCTCATTCCTCAGCAAAAGGTATAAGGTGTCTTCTCCCTCACCTCTGTTTGCAAGACACAGTAATCTACCAGTTTGATAAGGGGGCAAAACCCCCCCAGTTTGACATGAAAGGCTATTCAGTAGTTTAAATGAATGCAGTCCAGTGGGCTGCATAATTTGTGATGTAACAGCAATCTTGTACTCTATTAGTATTAAGGTACTTTACAAATACCACTGCTTGAGAATGTCACCTTGTCTAAATGGGTGAACTGGTACATCTTTACAAAAAAGGAGTTATTGGGATAGTGAATCAGTAATTCAGAAACAGATGCTTTAAATTTAATGCTTTTAGTATTAAGGAAGTAGTTAGCAGCTGTGGTAGTCAAGCTTAGAGAGCATCTTATTTTATAGCCATCTGCACTGTAATCTTTCCAGGAAACTTGAAATGCTATGACTTGCCTGTGCTCTAGGTTACAAACTATGAGTAAGAATCCCTCAGTATTATAAAAAAACTGTTACATTTTGTAGTATAAATTAGTTTTCATGTTTCTTTAGAGGGAGAAGTTCACTATAATACCTGACATCTTAAACTCAGATTTGTATATGATCAGTTTTCTGAGAGGAAGTTTGGATGCAAAGGAAGGTTAGTACTGTAGCAGCCTTTAGTATAATCCAGAACTCTTCCCTGCTATGTAAGCTGAAGGAGAGGACACATATATGATCAGGACCTCTCTTCCTTCTGTGCTTACAGTCTCTAAGAAGGGTATCCATGTGGTGCATGTTCTGGGAAAACTGTAATGTTAATAAGGTGAGTGTCTTCCCAGGAGATAGCATTGTCATCTGGGAGTTATAGGTCCAATTGCCTGCTTTGCATTGGACATAGCTCCAGTTGCCTGCTTTGCTTTGGTGAAGTCCCTCTGTTTTCACCACCTATAGATGTGTTTTCTTAGTCATGACCTGTGAGACCCCCAAAGGTTTCCTTGCAGACACTGTGATAGAGCAGGTCTGTGATTTTTGGGGGGAAAAATACTCAAATGCAGGATACATTTGGTTACACATCACTACTTAATTGTATTTTGAAGTTGTTGCATAATCTCCATCATTTCATTACCTTTGCATAGTTCACTTAGCATATTCTATTGCTTTGACAGCTGCTAAAGCTTTAGCAGCTTACAATGGTAATGCCGAAGTGGACAAAACAGTATTAATTTAAAACCAAAAATTATGATGGTTTTATGCCCTACTTGAATTTGTGAATGACTACACATTTAAAAATGTGTTTGCCCTAGCTATACCACCCGTATGTTACATACTAATTTGCTAACTTTTTTCTAACTCTGTTATGATTTGATGTAGTGAGTGAATGTAGTGGATAATCTCTGCATATAATTTTAGGCAAGAAAGATGACAATAAATTTTGTTGTAAGATTGAAAAAAATTAGGTTAGCAGTGTAGGAGGGGAAGCATGAGGAATGGTGGTCTGAGACCAAGTGGGACGTATGTGATTGTCACACTTATTTACTGTAGTACAATGGGAAGTATATTTGGTCATCTTTACTCTTAAGGATTTAATTAAAAGAACAAAACTGGTGAAATCACAGAATAAACAAAGAATGCCAAAAGTAGAAGGAACTGGAGTAAAAGGGTGAAGGGGAGATTAGGCCATTGCAAGATGCAGTAAAGTCAGAGTGGAAGAGGTCTCCATGGCGAGGTAAATCTCAGAGGCAAAAGGAGAAGTATTGTGTAACTGTTTCAAAGGAAGTAAAAATTCAAGAGACTGCAATATAGATTTTCAAAATTAAAGAGAATTTTCCTGGTAGTGTAATACTCAAAACCCAAGTTGGTGTAGGTGGCAAAAGTGTTGTGTAGCAACTATATAATACATAAGTAGACTAAGTTTGAAAATAAATATGGGCTTGGCTTACATTTTATTAAATATGAGCATCTGAGGCACGTTTAGTACTTAGCTAGCTGAAGGTTTGGCCAAGGAGACTGTCAGTTAGGAGCGTGTAGGGCAACGAAACATGATACAGAAATGTGGGACATTAGAGAGGAGTATTGAAATACAACAATTCTGAAGTGCTTCCAAAAGACTTTTTTTAAGAACAGAGGCAGGGGAGAAACTGATGAGTGCAGAAGACCTTTTACTTTGGGTGATGCATCCTGTTAGTTGCAAAAGCTCTGTGCCCTCAGTTCTAAGAGCAGCATAGAAACTGACAAAACTCAAGCAGGGAATGGTGAAGAACTGTCAGAAGTAACTAAATTCTAACTATTTTTCCACTACCCAGTTTAGTATATTCGTGCTTCTCTGTAGACTCTGGAAGTATAGCTTATAAAATAGGGGAACTAGCATGCTTTAAATGAAAGCATTAAAAATAGATGAGAAAGTTGGTGGAAAGTAGCTAGTTAGTACAACACCAATACCAGGAAGCAAAGTATACACAAAGCACGCATTAAATAGTCAATGGGAGGGGTGGTGCTATATGTCAAAAAATGTTTCCGGGCTAAAAAAGAAGAAATACAGGATTAAGACTGTACCACTAATCTAACCAGGATGGCAACAGTGAACTTAATAGGTGATAGGTTGCTAATTTAGTTAGCAAAATGGTAGGGAGAAAGACATTAGTGGTGGTTACGGAAGTAGAGTAACACAGTGGAATGCATGGAAAGAAATTCCAGGCAACATGAATGAAGTTTTCATGGAGCAGGTAGAGAGGGAATCTTCACAAGGAGAAGCAAGTCTGAACTTGGGCAGTGCTATTCAAAACGCTGTTATTGAAAAGCTGTTCTGCACCTCTGCCAATAATATACTTGGATCTAGCACTGTAAAAGTGGTAGCAGGAGGTCCACTGCTGAGGAATTTAAGTTAAATGAGACAGAGATAAGTTAAAAGGAACTTGAGAGAGACAGCTGAAAGGCAAAGTGAAGAAAGAGATTCTCATACAGCTGCAGCATAGCAAAATATATATACGCACGTCATGGGCTATTTAAACCTTTATAAAGACTTTTCTTCACAGCTTAAAATCTCTGCTGCCACTACCAAGACAACTTTTGCTCTTACTGCTACATATTGTTTCATTTTCAGGACTATGACCTGCTTTAGGCTGTGCCCTATTTCACAACTGGATTTCTGTCAGGTTCACAATTTACCTTGTCATTGCTGAATCCGTGAACTGCACATGCTGACTTAGCTTTTACTCTGTATGTTTTAGACTTTCAACTCTAAATGCTACTGAAAAAATTGAGTTGGAAAAATTAAAGTTGCCAGTGTATGGACAAAACTTTTCACCAAAGAAATGCTGCTTTGTCAATGAATCAGTATGGCTCATTTAATAAGAGAAAGAAGTTTAATGAATAAATCTTTATAACTGTAGATATACTATACACATAACTAACACCTTTTCATGGTTAAAAGAAGAAAGATTCAAGTATGACAGCTTTATTATTTTTAATTGATATGGGCCATGTACATATTTCCCTCTTCTTGGTTTTAGGCCTGAGGAGTTCATATGCTAGTCAACACAGTCAACTAGGACAAGAATTACGATCAACTGTATCTCCTGACATGCATATCACCCCTATCTATGAAGGCAGAACTTACTACAGTCCTGTGTACCGTAGTCCAAATCATGGAACAATTGAGCTCCACCAGGGATCCCAGTCAGCATTATATCGAACAGGGTCAGGTGGGTAAAGGGCTTCCAACGCTCTTCCATTGACGGTGTCCCAAAGTCATGCTTAATTTACTTACTGGAGTTTTCCTGGAACCTATGGTGTATAGGAGAACATCTATGAGATATGTAATGGTAGTCTAAAAGGAAAAACTAGATGTTATAAATTAATGGAGATAGAAACTAGGTTTGGAGGACTTAAAATAACCAGCAGGAATTAAAAAGCTTTTGTGATATTTGCAAGAAATACTTGGGGCTATATATCAGTGTCAGTTTAGGGTCAGAATATTTTCTGTTTGATATCACACACTTGGGTACATCCAAGCTACTTCATGACACAAAAAATTTATTGCTTCCTCTTGCATTCTCTGTGCATCATTCTCTTATGAATTGAGTTTGTTCATATTTTTTTAATTCATCAGTACACTAAAATGATAGCTTGCACACTTAAATTACCTATCGCATCTTTCACAGTAAAAATACTGGTTTTATCCAACTTCTCAGCAAAGGATAATGTTAAAATACTATACCTGAAGATCGTATATTGAAACTGAAATAGATCTATAGTATTTCATAGAATTGCTACTACATATTATGAAGTGCATAGGCATTAGACTAGTATTAGAACTGATTTTCTGTAAAGAGAAATGTAATACATGTTGCAGTGCAGTTTGTTCTTTAAGGTTGGTTAATAATTTGTATAGTGGAGTAATTTCCAAAAACTCTCAAAATATTAGTGATTTAACTAACTCTCTAGAAATATTTATAGAGAAGTGTCTGACTCATATGTCATGTTTTCACACATTTGAAAATTGCTTTTTAATGTTTTTTTTAATGTAACTGAAATACTAAAGTATGAAACGTTGAAGGAAGGAACAGTTTTTGCAGTTGTCCTATCGTCTGCAACCTGGAGTAAATAGAGTTTCTCAGGATGTGCTAATGAGGAAATAAAATTCAAAATTGGAATTCTCTGTTTACTTGTCTACCTAATATCACTTAAAGAACAAAAGCTAGTCTGTTGAGTTAGGAAGATACATGTTCCTGGTTTTGAAATGATCAGCTTAATCTTTGAAATCATCTTCTTGTTAGCTTTTTGTCAGGAAAAATGTACATGCAGTTGGGAAAAGGAAAATATCATGTAAACTATATAAATTTTTGTTCTTATTTTTCCTTTTTAGTACAGTTGGCAAACTGATGTTACTGTTAGCAATTGAATTTTATAATAAACCTTGGAAACATTTTGCATCCTGATTTCTGCTTGATGGCACAAGATGCATTTCTTACTGTAAATACTTGTTGAGACAAGCTGAGGCATAAGCCTGATTCCACCAAACCCTTAGTTCTGTAACTAATTTCTCTATCTTCCCTGAGACATTGACTAATTGCTCCATTAAATCTGGCGATAGCTTTCAACATTGAGCACGGTACCCATTTTTAAGACTGGGGTTTTTTGGTGGTGGTTTTTTTTTTTTGCTTACAGTTCTAACCATATATTGCCTCTTCTCTTCAATAGACATTTGTTACCTAGTTTGTTTTAATACTGATTTCATACTAGGAGTCGGAAATCTACAAAGATCATCCAGTCAGCGTAGCACACTCACATACCAAAGAAATAATTACGCTCTGAACACAACAGCTACCTATGCGGAACCCTACAGGTCAATGCAGTATCGACTGTCAGAGTCCAGTTATAACAGGCTGCAGCATGCAACGCCTGCCGATGATGGGACCACGCGATCTCCATCCATAGACAGCATTCAGAAAGACCCCAGGCAAGTCCATTTGTGCTTTCAAAAATCACACACTTGTGCTGTAATAAGATTTTTAATACATTCCTTGAATATATATGGCACTTTGTTGTGCATATTCCAGTTTTACATTGTTTAAACAATCATGACTAATTTAGATATTAAGATCTATACCTTTATAGCCAAAGTAATAAATGCAGTCTACTTGTTACAGTAAGAAAGAGCAACTTCTATGCATTTAGCTATTACTACATTTTTCTTCCATGTTTATTTTCATGTAGAAGTTATTACAGGAAATACTTATCAATTTGATGAGACTTGACTGGATTGTTCCAAAGATTTTTGAGTAACTCTACAGAGCACACTGTAATACTGTAGTAAGTTTTCTCTTTATGGGAATGAGAATCAGGGTTTGAAAATTAGAAAGTACATACCTACTTTATTTGAACAAATTTTTCATGACCAGCCTGCTTAAATTTCAAAACAATGTAAGTTTAAAAATGATATATAAATGTACCATTTTAAAAGTGTATACACGTTCATATTTTTAAAATAGTTAACTACTTTGATGTTGTAAATGTATGTACACAGTGTGGGCATGTGACAAGTGTAGTACTATCATTACAATTTATTAGAGACACTATTCATTAAACCCTTGTATTTTAAAATGGGAGTGTCAAAACCCAGTCCATGCAAAGCTTGGAGGGATTTATCGTACTGTTTATCTTCAGTATGGGTATGTGATTGCTAGAAATTCCAGTCCGCCCTTAGATTCCCAGTTCATTGAGGCAGCTTCTAGGCAATCCTTGGTCATGAAAGCATGTTACACATTCTGCTGGTTTAGAAAGAACTGAAGGCAGAGCACCTCATACTGGAGGATATGAACTCCAGTTATGCCTCAGGAGTCTTTCACGTGGAAATATTTGGGCACCAAATTTTGAAAAAAGATAGCTAATAGCTATGGTCAGGCTAGAGTCTTACACTGAAATCTTTCGGGATTCCTGTGTTACAGAAGGCTCATAGCAGGATTCAGTTATTTTCTAGTTGGGCCCTATCCTTCAGTCTCGAAAATAAAAGCACTGTTTTTAATAGATTTTGTTGCTCTGTTTATTAGTGGAAATTAATATATTTTTTTTAATAGATACTGGATTAATTTCATTTAACTCAATGGTACATTCATCTAAATGATGTTAATAGGATAATCTTACCTCTAAGTAGTAATGCTTGCTAGCTGCATGCTACTGCTGGCCTATTCTGACATAGCTTACAAGAAAAGTTACTTATAATAGGGATGCTTCATATTCATAACAAGGAACTTTAAAGAAATTCTGACTCAGTTTTCATTGCTGGTGCACCTTCTTATCTCGTAATTTCACAGTGGAACAGTTTTTACCTTACATTTTAATCTGTTTCAGTTTCTCATTTGCATATCATGCTGTTGCAGAGGTTAGGTTAGTGTGTTGCAATAGCCTCAGACTGGGCTATTTGAAAGCGTCACTCTAGAAAAGAGTGAGGGAACATTCAGAGAGCTACTAGTTTTATTAGAAGGGCGGTTTTCCCTAAGGTCTGCCTATCATTAGTATGGAGAAATAAACCTCTAAGTTGCTGAGCAGTTCAAAGTAGGCACATAACTGAACTTTCCCTTTTTGATGAGTGTAGGAATCCTGGGGAGACCTGACTGGCCAGGCTACCATTAGCCTTCAAATACTATTCTTGGAACATCTTTTCTTTTCTTTTTTTTTCCTTTTCTTTTTTTTTCTTTTTTTTTTTTTTTTTAATTTACTTGGATTTTTGAGCACGCAAAAACTTAGATACTATTTTTTTTCCCCTCAATCTTCCTTTACAGAAGAAAGATAGCCCAGCAATTAATGAGTATATTTCTAAGTCTGTGGATTGGACATGGATATGTTTAATGACTTTTCCAGGATTTGCCTGCACAAAATCATTTTGTTTAATGAAGAAGATTTGATTTTAAGTTTACAATCCCTGAATAACACAGATTATGCAAACTTCCTGCATCTGTTCATGATGATGAAATTTCAGGCTGCACAGCTTTTGTTGAAGTATAATTGACTTCAGACTAGGAAGAACGTTGAGCACTGCACAAAAAAATGTTGTGGGGAAGAGATGCCCCTGAGCAGTGTTGTTAAGTGGGTATCTGTTGCATTAGATATTTAAGTTTGGGGAGATTTATGTAGGTTGCAGTGTTTGGGTTGGTATAATTTTAGTATATATATATTTGTGTGATCAACAACCAAGCTAACTGAAGAGGATACGATACAAAGCATCCTTTTCCAACTGGACGACTGAAAGGTGATGTGACTCATAGTTATTATAATATACCTGTTTTTCCTCCTAGCCCTGATACTCCAGAACAAAAATGGAATTGTTGAAAAACACTTCAGATGCTGTAGTAATTCTACTTAAAAAATAAACATACATTTATAACTAATGCCTTGTCTTGAATGTGTTCATCTAATGAAGGGAGTTTGCTTGGCGAGATCCAGAACTGCCTGAAGTCATTCACATGCTTCAACACCAGTTCCCATCGGTTCAGGCGAATGCAGCTGCCTACCTTCAGCACCTGTGCTTCGGAGATAACAAAGTAAAAACGGAGGTACTGTACTGAGTGCGTTTCTGTTCCTGGGGAAACTATAAAAGAAAAACTAGACCTCTTGCCTCTTTTCGTTTTTTTCATCATAACACGGTAATTACACACACAGAGATGTTTCCTGTCATAAGAGGCTGCATGGAAATTCTATGAAAATATTTTACATCAAGTTGTGCATTCTAGCAGAACTGTACAGTATGTTTACCAGAGCCTGTTTTTGTGTAACCTGTTGATGACTGGAGACTAAAAACCCAAGAATTCTGGAAGGCTTTCCCCTGGTTTTGATAAAGATGTTTTAAGACATCATAGGGAATGAGTGAGCTGTCAAGCAAGGGAAAGAAATCCAACTCTAGAAATATATAGAGGATATTATTTATGTTGATATAATGTGGAGGAAGGATACACTTGAGTGAAAATTCAGATTATTGTTGATATTTCTGGGAACTGTTTGCATTTGAAGAGCTGCTCTTTTTGCAGAGCAGCTACAAGCTATTAATCTGAAGGAATTTGCTTTTTTGTTTATATCATATATGTGTGTTATCATCTGTTATTTTCAGTGTAAATATTATTTATGTTAATAAAATGTTGGTGCAACTTTTATAAGAAGATAGCCCAACATAATTTACTGTTGCTGGAAGGCAGATGAAAAGATGGTGGTGGTTTTGATGTTCTGGTAAAGATTGCAGTGATAATCAGATGTAGATAGATTTGTAAGTTAGTCTTGCTGTTTTAGAAGGGATATGACAGCTTATTTAGGGATTGTTGGGATGTCATTTGTCTGTACATGTTCATTTATAGGAGATCTTGTGTTTCTTCATTGTTTTCATTTTCATTATTACAGAATTTGTTTTGGAAATTATGGAATGTCTGCTTTAATTTTTTCAAAAGTACACAAAACTAAAAGAAATATGTCAAAGTTTAAGCAGAATTTGAATGTGTTGCTAACTTGTACGAGATGTATGAAGTGGTATCTTAATTGTTTACCCTACTTAGCATTAGAAATATTTGATATGTTTTAAAATCAGTTCAGGTATAAAGGATTATAGAGATATTATACGATATAATCAAGCTCATAAAACCTTATCCAAAGAAAAAGGTCATCTTTTTGATGTAGAAGACAAGATGAGTTACAGTAGTCAGAGAGACAACTGTAAATGTAGCCTACCTTCCGCTTGGTGTGTGGAATTTTGGAACAGAAAATTTCTCCTTTTCAAACAGAGAAGGTTTAGGTACTGGCAGTTATTTCCTTTGAATGGGAGTAATCAGCTGTTCAGAATACTATGACAGAAAGAAGGAAATTGCCAGGCTTCCAGGAGAAAAGAATATTCCTGTGCTTTTGGGAAAGCAAGCCTTACGTCAGTGTTTCCTGATGAGGCTTTCAGTCTCTTAAGAAGAGCCATCCCTTGAGTTGGGATGGTGGGTAGGGATCAGCATGTTTTGAAAACATGATGGTATCTGTGGCAATAGGAAAGCTGCAGTTCATGTTCCCTTCAAAGCAGAGGCCAGCATAAGAAACTGTTTGGAATAGGAAAGGATCGTAATTATTTTAATGCCAAATTCAGTAAAGCCTTATTTGAGGACTGCTTTTGTATTTTCATTCATTATTTAAATTTATTATTTTATTGCTGTGGTAAATACCAGATTCATTTGCTATTCATTAAGGATATTAAAAGCCTAGCAAAATGAACTTGAATGCTTGCATTGCTAGAACCTGAAGGTAAGCATAAGAAACTGCACATCGGGGGGGGGGGGGGGGGGGGG
>JANXJC010000001.1:53981584-54012255 GCA_027564655.1 Leptodon cayanensis
ACCGCGTGCCACCCGAGTACACCCACGAGCTCCTCTTCTGCCCCTGGCCCGCTTTTAAACCCATTTAAGGGTTGCTGGCTTACCATATAAATTTCATGTATTCTCCGAATTAGGTAACAAAATAAAGCCTTGAAGAGTTACCACATAAGGGATTTTCTGGACAGAGCAGTTATTTTACAATCCTATTACAGTTGCTTAAGTTACATCAGTAATGTAACCAATTCAACACTGAACCTGTAACCAGTAGAAGCAAACCAATAAAAGAAAACCCTTACAACACTAAAAGCTACTGAATTGGAGACAAGGTGGCTTTTAATTGTCCTCACACTTTCATTGCGATCTATTGGAGAAGACAGATTGTCACCTGAAAATATCACTATAGATCTAAGTCCAAAAGGATTATGAATCAATATAAAAAATTTTGTACATCAGAACAGTTGATACACAATTGTTTTAATATTTTTTGCAGAGGAGAAAAAGTTAGAGACAAGGAGGTGTTAGGAGATATTTCCCATAAAACAACTTCTCTCAGTTAAGGAACATTGCTAGCCTGTCATTCATGAAGAGCTGGTAAGGGTCAACAAACTCAGTCAGTTGCAGCTTACTTTTGATGAGCAGTGAGAAAGATGAAGCCAGAGTTCTGCTTACAGATTACAGCTCTTCTAGTAACTCCAGCAACTGTTAGTAAAGTGGCTAAAGATCTAAACAGAATTATTTATCTTGCCTGCTTAATTTTTGCTGTTACAGAAGCTAACCAATCTTGTCCAAGTTCAGTCCAGAAGCGGATAGAAAATTCTTTATTATGAAGAAGAGCGATGATTTGTAAGTGAAGTAGCTGGCATTTGATGCAGTTAGGTTTGATGTTTTTCTGTGTTGCTGTAAAGTGGAATCTACTGGTGTTCTTGCACCAGGGCCCAAAGACTTCAAGCAGCATTACTGTGATAGGTATTGACCTTTAAAAATCAATAAAAATAAAACCTTCTATTTCATGAGGTCCTTACAGTCTGCAACAAAAAAACTGTTGTAAATCTGAGGAATTCTAGTTAACAAGCTATTAACTTGTAAATATTTTATTAATTAATATAAATGTGATGTACTGCTACTGCACTATTTTCTGCATTCCATACACCTTATCACATAATGGTAGAAAACCACCAGTGAAATTTTATATACATTAGTTTCATACTTTTGTGTTTCAGTAAGATCAATTATGATCTACTTCACTGTTCATTTCTACTGCATATTATGTACTTTGCTGTTAGTTTTCAGCTGATGCTGCCATTTGTAAATTAAAGAGCACTATGCTTCTGCTCTTACAATGCTAGTTGTTTTCCATACCTTAGTATAGGAGATGAAGCTTAGTGCATTTATTAATCTGTGAGTGGAGTTTTAAATATAATTTAATTATATAGAAGGCTATCAGTTTGAATGCTTGAGT
Source organism: Leptodon cayanensis (assembly GCA_027564655.1). Lineage (NCBI taxonomy): Eukaryota > Metazoa > Chordata > Aves > Accipitriformes > Accipitridae > Leptodon > Leptodon cayanensis. The sequence continues at coordinate 53,983,023 of JANXJC010000001.1, forward strand.
ATGTTAGTCCTGAGTAATTTCCAGCAATTTTATAGAGAACTTTGTTTTGGAGGTGGTGGATGGTGTTAAAAATCCTGGCACTATTTTTTCCATATTTATGCTAGTTCTAGTGCTTTCATTGTTGTATTTGGAAAGTTTAGATAGAAACTTGTATTTGTTTCCTTACAAGCTGATAAACCTGGATTGCTGTATTTTGGGTCTTTTTATGAGAGGATATTTTGGGTCTCAATTTCAGTTGTCTTTGATGCCTGCTGTCAGAGTAGCATTATTAATTGCACATCTGAGATGGCATAAACTTATTACTGAAAAGCATATATTGAACCGTTAAGAGATGTAATGAATTTGTGCTAGGTAATCACATAACCTTTTATTTCAGGATTTATAATTGCAGTTGAGAAGATGTCAAGTTGTCTGAAGTAATTATTCTTTTCAATTGTTTGCCTAAAGATACTGTTTTTAGAACAGGACTAGCAGAAGGAATGCTAAAGGTATCAAAAGAAAATGTCCATATATTTTTCTTGAGAGCTGTATGACACCAATGTGTTTCAACAGTGACAGAAGATACACTTCATATACACGGAGTTCTTTATGTCAACGCAGTAGAAAAGCAAATGCTAGTGTTGATTTGATTTACACTGGAATAGAAATTAACAGAATGCCAAGATTTACAAAGAACAATAGCTTTGGGCATACGACCTTTCCAAGCTCAGATTACAGTAGATACGTGCTATAAGAACACAGAGCTGTTCTTTTTCCTTCTGTTACTACAATTGATTATAGGCCAAATCTTGACCCTTGCAGATCTAAATTAGCACTGTCTTCCATACATTACAGCACCACGTGAGCACTGTTTCACAGCTGTTGTCAGGTCATGGGTTCCAGTAATACTCTCTTGAGGCCAGTGTAGTAGGCTTGTGCATAATCACAGATCCATCTGCCTACACCTACTTTGCTTACTTCCATTCCACCCCAGAGCATTATGTGCACGCAGCAAGCAGCATATAGAAACAGACTGTTACTATTTAGTGTGTTGAAAAAACAGTTCTTCACCAATAATTTCTCCCCAGTTGAAAGCACCCCATTGAAAATTATGAAAATTCAATTGATTTTCCAGTATTTCTATGACCTATCTACATGCAGGAGGATTTGATTAAAAACAATTGCAATCGTTAAATGCAATAACATTAAGTTTTGTCTTTATAGATTCCAAACTATGTGTTTTCACTAGATGTTCCAATTCTGGATTTCTTTTTTTTTTTTTTCCTTTCCATTCTACTTCATATCACCTTGTCCAGATGACGTTTCCAGGACAAAATTTGATCCTTGCTGCCTAAGTGTTGAGGTCTTTTTTTGTTTCTACATAATTTTTAGGTACATTGTGTGAGTTAATTCAAGCGTATGTCATCCTCACAGAAGTTCACCCAAGTTGTCTTCTCTATATACAGCTAGATAAGCTGTTTAGTGTCCACTGGTGTTACAGGGAGTATCATAGGTGGCATGCAGAGTTTGATCTCAACCTAACTGGCAGATGTTTCCTCGTCACAGATGTTTGAACCTCCAGATATGTTCCAAGTGATACAAAACCATGAAGACTGAAAAGAGGAACTGCATTACTCCAGCATCTTGTCTTTTTTCCTTTTAATAGTAATTTCCTTCTTGGGAGGAATCCCTTTCTCTCTTATTCTCTAAATATTTTTTGAATCCTTAGGAAAAAAAATGAGAAAATGACCCCCCCAAAACCTCAATGACTGAAACTTAGTGGTTTAGATTTGTCTGTCTGTTTCTGCTCTGTTACAGTTTGTAGAAATTGCAGGTGCTTTTAAAGTGTCTTCTACGTGAGGAAGGAACATCATCAATTTCTGTTATTAAAGGTGTACTGGAACAGTTTGACCAGCATCTTAGAGCCAGAGACCCAGGACCTTTAGAACAAAAAGCTGATTCTTTCAAATTTTCAGGAGAAAACTGTTAAACCAAACTCTATCTGCCGCACTATTATGTATATGTGTTTCTTCAGTTTGGTTCATCTCTGCCCCTTTTAAGCACTTACTTCTATAGTCAGTTTCTCAGAAAAGTCTTCCAGATGATCCTATTTTCTGATTTTTTTGCCGGACTAGCGTTCATGTTAGATAGTCAAGATCATTTGGCTTTAACCAAAGCTTGTCACGTTCAAGAATGGGATCTAAATTATTTAAGATTTCTTCTCTGTTTATTTTCTAAGTAGTAGGGGTTTCAGTCTAGAAAACCAGAAGTTTATGGGCAAGACTTTTCTTTTTTTTTCATTTGCAAGTGTTAATGTATGTCCCAAATGTATGTGGAAAATATCCTCAAAACACCTACCTGTACTATTTCTAATTGCCATCATTTTTAGAGAACATAGTACCATGGCTTTCCTCACCCTGTCTGCACCCGTTAACTTCAAACATGAGATCTGTTGTGAAGTTGATGGTGTTGAAACAGAACTCTGTTCTGCATCCATAAGGCAAACCTCAAATACCTTGTCCTTGTATCAGTAGTCCTCAACTTCATTCATGGTATTGTGTCTGGAGGGTTATGTTTCATAAATGGGAGGCAATAACAAGGTTATTGTTACTTCCACATACTTTTATCAGCTACCACTAGCTGTTCCTGTCCCTTGTTGTGTCTTCTACTTATTTATCTGATGTCCAAAACAACTCAAAGCCCTGTAAATACCAATGGCTAGATCTGCTGTCAGCCAGTATTGTTATGCCAAGGAAGATGACAGATGGGGTCAAAGAACAATCCCTCTGATCTGCTTAGGAGGCTGTATAATTCAGTATTTTTGACTTGTTTAAGTGTTTCTCCTTTGAGAGCCCTTTTAGGCAGGACTTGGGGCTTCTGTTTCCATAGAATCACGGAGTAGGTGAGGTTGGAAGGGACTGCTGGAGGTCATTTCCCCCCACCCCACCCCCTGGCAGGAGCATGGTCACACAGAACAGGTTGCCCAGGACCACATCTGTTGTTCTTCCTGTGTGACGAGTATTTGTCTATCATCCTGATCTGTGGTGTTACATCAATTCTAAAAGATTGTTTCAGGACGGGATAGGAGAAGGGTGGAGAAGGGTGGAGGGGGCTCTAAAATACCTTCAGTGAGTAACTTCTGTTAGCTCACTTAAAGGACTCATATGACTCTGTCAGTGCTCCAATGTATAGTCCCTAAATTTTGCTAATTTTAAGATCTGGTGCACAAACCTATACACTTCCCATCAAGATTCTTTTAATAAAGCTATTAGGATTTTTTATATAGACTTTGTTGGGACCCGATCTTATAGAAGATGTGTATCTACATCTTTAAATTCAAACTATACCTCTGAATAACCTGTTGAGCGTTTTTATTCTGCTTTCATCTTCCCACATGATCTTGAACTTTTTTTTTCTTTTTTCCTCTCCCATTCAGCCTCTTTAGAGGAAAACACATCCTGGCTCATCAAAGTAGTTTACATAGCTTGATATGAGTGCTTGTATTTTATTCTATCTTGTATGTATGTCTCAGCTATTGAAAAGCATTTTATCTACAGTTAAATCAGGGTTATGTGTTTTATTATTTTTTAATACTTACACTAGACTATTTCATTCAAGAGCCAGACATCTAGGGATTTTCTGTACTAGGTAATAGTAGAATTGTTTTTTTGAGAAGACAGACATTTTCCTTAAAGGTTGTTTTCATTTTTATTCTTATGATCTAATCAGTTTAAAAGACTGGCTAAAACTTTGGAGTTGGGTATTCATGTTTGTTAAAGGTTTGTGTTCCTTGTCATTTTAGATGCAAACGTCAAGGTAAATTCTCTGTCTTGTCTAAAATAAATTTTATGACAAAAATGTCCAACCATTGCTAATACCAAAGCAGTTTTGTCAATGAGAGCAACTGCAAATTTTCATCTAGATAGGGCTCTCAACTTTATCATGCTACTTATTTTAATTTCCCAAGTAGGATTATTTTCAACAATGTTCACATGGTCATCTCTGAGAGCTGTAAGGGTCAGAATTTCAGGCAAAAATAGGGCAGGCAATCCCTGATCAAAAAAAAGAAAACAAAAGGACCCACTTTTCATTAGAACTACAGAAGCTTTTTCATATGGCATTTTAAACTCTCTTGCAAAGCTTACAGATTTCCCCTCCACCCCCAGTGCTGTTACTGCTACTTCCTCCATTAAGAATTATCCATGCTTAGTAATGCTGATATCTTTGGAACTTCAGCTTTCTCTTCTCACGTTTTCCTCACCTCTAGGCAATGTCAAGCACTAATAGTGGTTTCTGATTTTTCTGCTGTATTTTATAGTACATTCACAGACTAAGCAAGAAACATGAGGCCAGCTGAAGCAATCAGTTGAGTTGTTACACTTTATTTTGTGTATATCAGTAGCAAGCAGAAGTTCCTCTCCTTCCAAACCCAGGGATGTTCAGGGACAGTAGAGATCTGCTTAGGTAGGTTAAATGGACTTAGCACTCCTCTTGCTACACAGCTGTTTGAATGGGATGTTCACCAGTCTTCCAGAATGATGGAAGCTGCAGCTAATAGCTGTTGAAAAATAACTTTTTGGAAATTCATCTTCTAGCTATGGTTTCAAACTGTCTCTTCGGACTTTGGCTGATGATTCTTTAACAGTTAAATACTTGTTTTTAAGTGTACCTCCACAGCAAGGAATAAAAAGGCACTGTTATTTAAATGACATACAAAATTATAGTGTAATCCCAGAAGTCTCGTAGACCTTACCTTAATACAGCATTGTACCAGCTCCTATCACCATTTTCCTTATCTTTGAATGGAAACTTCCCAAATTATAACTGGCTTTGCCTTCAGGGTTCATTTCTAATAAGCACTAAATTTGGTCCCAATTATCTTAAAATAAGCACTCTACAAATAATCAGATTGTATTCTCACTTTTAACCTGAAGACTGAAGGGCTGCGTAATACACAGTTCTACTTCGTCAAATAAATAGCTGAAGACTTCTCCCAAATTAAGAAACGGAGTGTCCTGGTGAGGGCTTTTGCCTTCACATAATGAACACAGGGGTAATAAATCATTAATCATTTAATCAAGCTACCTCCTTGAGAGTCCAGCTTCTGGGCAAGTTTTGACATAGTTGCTCAGTGGAACTCTCATGATTTGCTCTTCAAACACTCCCAGGATAACCCTCGTGGACCAGGTAATATTTGCGAAAGTTTAACAGGCTTCCTGGAGGGCTCGAGTTTAGGGAGGTCCTCTAGCTGGTCTTTTCAGTCTGTGCCATTGTGCCCACGTGTGACAAAAAGATGCTGCTGGCTATTCTCTTCCAATTTCTTGGCAAGCGTCTGAGTTGCAGTGTTCCTCCGAAGGCAAAGTAAGGTGGTGTATGCCATGTCCCTTACGGGTCTAGCGGGTGCTGCTGCGGCTGACTGCACAGGTCCAGCAATGCCCAGGTATGGAGCATATCATCTTTTGTTGCCTTGGCATTTCAAACAGCCCCCAGCTGCCCCAGCTTTTTCACAAGCTATAGGTTAGCCAGTAAATATTTAGAGGTAGTCATACTGTGCAAGGCTGAGAGATTTACCTCTGTGAATAACCATGCAGTACTATTTTCAAAGCTAGGTCACGTAGAATCGAGCTTGCTATTTTCCTGTATGCATTAGGTAACTAATAGTAGTCTGAGAATCGAAATAGAGTTTTTCTCCTGCATAACTTGCTTTAACAACAAATGTTTGGGGGGTGGGGAGGAGGTTTAGGTGAGATCTGATTTCTAGTTTTGCATCACAAATTGCATGAAATAATGGTTTCAAAAACTTAAAGCTACAGGCCAGTGAAGCGTTTAGATTTCTCACTTACTTACCCATGAAGTACTTTTCTTTAGTGAGGGCATACAGTCACAGAAGAGATTTATGGTATGAAATTGTATATGTATTTGAAATAGCTTGGTTTATGTAATCAAACTGTTAAACCTGAAGAATAAGTAAACTTCAGCTTGTCTTGAGCGTGTAAATGTAATGCAGTACAAAGTTTGGTGAAGCCATAAACAATTTTTGAGAATCACTCAAAGCTTTTATGAAAAAACCCTACACAACAACTTTAAAGAGCACTTTTTTTTTAAATTATTTTTTTATTATTTCCCGGTTTGTAATCAATTCTCTTTTGTTACTGTAAGTCTTCCTGTACAGGACCAATACTTTAAATTTAAATACTTTCAATTTAAATACTTTAACTACTTTAAATAATATTTTCAATGTGGCTCTAAAATGGGTCTGTGATGGTATTAAAAGTATCAAGAATCTCTGAACACTTTAACATGTAAAGTATCCATTGTTGTAGATTTTTCCTCTGCAGTTCCTCAGGATTATCAGACCATGAATGAGACAGTCTGCTTTTTGCTGTTTACAAATTAATTTATTATTTTGTTCTATGCCAAACTATTGGAAGGAAATTTATAGCAGGCGATTTGAAAAGTAACTAGACAGTGGGTACAAATAAGAAGTACAGTTATAAGCAAAAAAATTAAGCAGGTGTTCTGTCACACAGGAAGTCTAAAAATGTCACTGAGTGGGTGATGTAGGATTCCAGCAGAATAAAGGTGGTGTGGTCAGAGGGTCTGTGTTCTGCTGTAGCAGAGCTCTGTCTGTACGTACATATTCCTATCTGCTACCTCATGACTAGTGACAGGAAAGTTCAAACAGTCTGTCCTTTAGAGGTGCCAGAAACCCATTCAGTTCTGTAAGGAGGCAAGCTTACTGGTAAAAGCAAGTGCTTCTTGCGTTGGAGAAGACTCACTTAGTCCTGTAGATCAGCTTTTGAGTGCACAGAAAGGGGAGGAGAGCAGGAGAAACAAATCTTAATGGGTAAGAGTTGGAGGTTTACATCTTGTGCCAGGCTGGAAAAAATTAGATTTAAGAGCCTGGAGTTGAGAAGGGGGAAAGCGCACCTCTAAGATTGGCTGTCATATTTCTGTCGCCATTTGGTGAGGATCAGGAACTGCAGGAAGAGGATACCTGAACACCAAGATAAGTATAATAAACAGGTAGTATGAAGAATGAGAAAAAAGACAGAAGCTGGGCATGTGTTCTTTGAAATCTTCAAAAGTTTCCACTGAGACAGACAGTAGGTTTGATTTATTTGTTCTCGGTTGCATATCCAGTCCTTTTTCAGAAGACTGGATCAGGTGGGAAGAGGTTGTTGATAGCAAGATGTAGCAGGCAGGGGAAGGAGCAAGAGTCACAGCAGGCTCTGCTGCTCGCACAGTGTCCGTGGGATAGCTGAGAGGAACAAGAAGCATACGGCGCAGGCACAGTGCAGTGTTTGCTTCCTGTATGGACATCCACGGACAGTGTGGTTTTTTTTGTTTTGTTTTGTTTTGTTTTTTAAAAAAAAAAAAAGACAAACCACCCTAGCTTTTGGGGGTCTTGGCATATGGTAACACCCGGGGAGGCAGATTACTTGAACACAACGGTTTATCACTTCCAGATGGTGACAGGAGTCTCTATTGCAAGAGTCCTTGCAACGGTGTCTTCAGCTGCATCAGCTCAGGCTCCCCAAACTGCTCTTCTGCTGAATTCTTGCATCCACCTGTCGCATGGTCCTGTGAGATCTCTCCAGCATATGCATGATCCATTGCTATTGATCATTGTAAGATAGCTAGGAGATGTTTTGTATGTAGTTCAATCATATTCAGAAAACTGTCTTACATGACTGTTTTTGGAGATGCTGTTTTGGTGGACTATTTCCAAGTGTCTTTTATATACCATTTGGCCAACTCTGTAACAGGACAAGCATAGGGCAGTCTCTGGACTTCTTATTTTTGTGTGTCTGTATTAAAAACTTTTGCTGTCTTATAAACTTCTGATTTTGTTAACTCTTGTAACATTTACTGTCTTGTCCCCCCATAACTTATTTCTGAGGAAACTAGATGTTCAAGATCTAGTCAAACTGAAGACTGCATGGTTTATAGTAGCAATTTTATTGGGCTATTGTGGAAATGCTGTTTAATTTTTTTTGCTGAGTGTACATAGCTATACTAATTTACAATTAGTAAAATACTGTATGTGAGGAAGATATTTAGAGTAAGATGAGTACCTGGTGAGAATTTAGATGAACTTTAAGCTGTGTTTCATGATGAAAAAGATGATTAAATGCCATATTTAGCATATTACGTGCATATACAGTCCTGCTAATAATTTATGTCAGATCTCATACTTTTGTATCTGAATGTCATGTAAGAAGACTCTGCAGGGTAGAAAACTATGGAATTCTGCCTGAGGATAAAAGATTGATAGCAGTTTCATTTGGCTAATAGGTGAATGTAAAATACTGTAGACTTCTTGTTACAGCAAGAAACTATAGTTTCCAGGAAGAAAGCTTCTGTAGGATTTTTACATTAGCTCTTGTATGTTCAGCTCTGCATTTAAGTATCTAATATCCCAGGCATACAATGCAAGAAAGCAGTAACATCAGTGCAGGCCATTCTTCCCATGTTTATCACTGGAAAAGGAAAACCCAAACCAAAACTATACCCCCCTCCATTGTTCGTCTTGCAATTGTTCTCCTTTTTGGATACTGGCTTTCCAGGTTCTGCCTGATCTACAATCATGTCACGTCACACACTTGGACCTTTACTGAAGACTCTTTAATGGCTACCACCCATCTGCCAATCTACCTTCTTTGTCATTTTTTCAGAAATTTTTTTACAAGACCTCATGTTTGCAAAACACTGATGATCTTTCAGCTATGACATCCATAGATTTGGTTTCTTCTGGCTTAATTTTTGCTCTTCTATTCTTATGACCTTTCTTTTAGCTGTTAAATTCTGCCTGCAAAGTTGTAGAGATTTCCAGTGTAAACAGTCTCTAAGAATATTGCCGCATCTTTTCCATGTTCCTTTTTAGGAAGCAGTTTATAACTTTAATCTCCAAATTTCATATAAATCAGGATAATGATCTGTTTCTTCACTCTCCCAAACTTCTTTCTTACAGGGTTGTTTGAAACTCACCTGTTGGAGGTCAGATGTTCATGGCTTTTTTTGAATAGGATGAAGAGTTCAGAAAAAGGCCTTATCTCTTCTGATAAATATGCCTTCTTACCTCAGACTGCCGACTGGCTAGAACTAATGAGGCAACAAATGAAAATACCACTAGGGATCAGGTTACACACTCACAGAGGGCATGCAGCTTCAATGGCATCTGTAAGGGGCATTTTTATTTTTGAGATTTAGCTGCCCTTCCACTGCAGGCTCTACCGTTGTCTGAAGCACAAAGCATGACACATTCCTCTTAACAGAGAAGTGACAGTTCCAGTAGTGACCTCCTCCACATAACCTCTGTAAGTCAGGAGCGCAGTGCTGGTGGTCGCCCATAGCTGTAATGACCATATGAACAGTTACTGGAAGGAGGTTACCAGCAGCTGCTTTCTTTGGAGATATTCTTTCTGTTCATGCAAACATTCACACCTTTCCTTCTACACTGGAATTCTCCTCTGGGAGAGGAACCCGCTAGCTGTGTAGGGTGCCATTCCTGCCAGGCACGCTCGGGAAGCAATGTCACTGGTACCCCACTCCATTCCAGCTGCAGTGACTGTGTGTGCACACCTGCAAATGTCCATATAGATAACAGATGTCAGTAAAACTCTAGTTAATAGTAAATGGCTAAATGACTTTCATTTTTTGTTTTATATGAAGTTTTGTGCTGGATTAATCTGGCAAATCCGTTAGTGACCGCTTTAGGAACAGAAGTGTCTGCTATGGCGTGTTCATAGCAGCTTGCGCTGATTTGGCATGTTGCCTGGCATACTGCCAAAAAAGACAGATTTTTCTTTCCATTACAGGTAGTCAGTATGGGACTGATCTTTAGACATCTAAGAAAGATATTAGCATCAGAGAGATAAAGTGAGCTCAAGGCACGTATGGTTTCAGAAAGACGGAAAGGTGTTTTGCAAATGAGATGAGTTTGTGTGCTTATAGGGAATATTCCTCTAGACTCTTGGAGTGCAGTGGGGACTTCTCTCTTATCAGGCAGCAGAATGAGCTGTACCTCAGGAAAGAAAGAAGGGAACGTCTCCTGTCAATCAGTGTGTTTTTCTGCTGAGTATTTCTCCTTAAGAAAAGAGGATTTAATCACTGATATGCATGTTTTCCTTCTAGGTATTGTGGGAGACCTAGCTGCTGATCTGTAAGGGTTATTCTAATTATCATCTGGCATTCCAACTCTTCCGTCCAAGAACTTATGCAGCAGCAAGACAGATAGAGAGAAGGCTGCTGAATACATCATAATCTGAAGTCTAGAAATATTTATTTCAGTCTGTAAAGTGAATCTTTTAATGGCAGCTTTGCTGACCACTTATTGACCAATAATGTTGGAATTAATATTAAAGTTACATTGCAGACTAATTATATTTCCTTTGGTTTTGCATAGGTAAATTATCTTTCTCCTATTTAAAGCGATGTCTTTTTAAGTTGTTAATGTTGCTGTATATTTGTTTGCTAAGTCTTTTCTGACTTTACTGCAACGGAAATCTTTTCTTAAGGGGTTCTCTGGAACTTGTCTTCATGTGATGCAGTAAAGATGACAATCATTAGAGATGCTCTGTCAACACTAACGAACACTGTGATAGTGCCACATTCTGGATGGAACAGTTCTTCCTTTGATGATGATCATAAAATTAAATTTCAGACTTCCCTAGTTCTGCGCAATACTACAGGATGCCTGAGGTAAATTGCTGTTCTGGAAGACTCTGTTTTACACAGTAATCATGTTATCCAACAGGTCCTTTTTATACTGTAATTTTTAAGACCAGAGTTGTTACCTTCTGTAAATTACTTATAGTTCTATCATTTAGGCAGCTTTTGCATTTGTTTTTTTTCCATATTCTAAAAATATGAAAAGTACGAAGTTAGTCACTAAGAGATGCTAACTATAATGGCTAGCGGTTACATTTTGGTTGGTTTTTTTATAAATTACAATCATTGCACTTTTCCCCTATTACTGCAATTTTTGTATTGTGTGTAGGGCTTATGAATATTATTTAGCAAAAAAATTTTGCATTTTGTGATTATTGTTGTATACACATTTGTATATGCATACATATCAGTAAAGAAGTGTTTGACTATTCCCTTTGTGGATTTCTCAAACAGCAGTACAAAGGAAAAAAAAAAGTATTCGGAATAATAAAAGGCAAAACTAAAATATCTGAAAGAGAATTGAAGGGCCAGGGGTAGTATATGAGCTATTTCTGTTCACGTGTAGGTTTGTTTATAATTTTAATTAATTAGATTTCAAATTGTGTTCCATCAAACAGCAGAGTAAGGCCATTGTGTTTAAACAGAACTGGAATTGCTTTTTATTTGCTGGTAACCCTTCTAAACTTCAGAATATTTTCATAAACTACTTTGTTGTTCATCGGGTTGTTTTTCAAGATGACGAGTTTTACACTGCTTTTGAACATCGGGTTGTGCTAGCATGGTAGTGCAAACATGATGTCTAGAGAAAAAGCAGCTCTGTGGACAGGCATGGTGGCATTTTTTTAGCAGCAGTACCATTTTCAGTGTGCATCCAGGCACAGTGCAAGCTTCAGGTTTTGCAGTACGGTGGCCTTGAAGGCAAATATTTGTCTACATCCTTTGCTGCTTATTCTAAAGTACAGTGCAGCCTTTTCCTTTCCCTACACCCTAATTTATACATTTGTACTTCTGTCTGTGTAGCACTATTACAAATGTTCATGAGGCTGCACCACAGAACAGGTCACTGAATGGATCCAATTTAAAAAAGAGGCAACAAAGGGTATTTCTAGCACAGACAAGCTCAGCAATCTGTTCTACAGTGCGTACAAACCATAGATTTGAGCTTGTACAACAGAGAGGGCTTGGAATGGAAAAGTCTGAGGGAAAGGGGTTCTACTTATGGCCATTTTTGTCAGTGAGTCAATGCTATCTTGAAATTGCAGTTTTGAATCATATTTTTATATGAATTGGGTGTCAGTTGCTGCCCAAAATGGTATGTTTGCTTTTAACTTCTCAAAGTCAATTATCAATCAGCTGTATAAAAAAACTCCTGCAAACTACCTAATAAAATGATTGTACGTGTGTCTGTCTGTGAATACAGTGTTCCTTTTTCATTTCAACCCCTTAGGAATCTAAGCTCCGCTGGTGAAGAAGCCCGGAAGCAGATGAGGTCTTGCGAAGGGCTGGTTGATTCACTGCTATACGTGATCCACACGTGTGTGAACACATCCGATTATGACAGCAAGGTCTGTGCACATTTCCCCTAAGTGATTTTTTAGTGCTAAGCTGTATGTCTGATAGGATCTTTTGGGTCTTGTGTAGTATAATTTAGCACTGTGATGTGCTTAGCTTAACCGATATTTTCTCCCACCCCCAGTTCTCTGATGCACAGTCAAATTCTGTTGCATAATACAGTGTAACTTGTTCTGTGCTTTTCATTAGTGCTGAAGTATTCATTCCTTAATAAATTAATAGTAAGCCTTTGTGGTTTTCATTTTCAGAATACTAAAAAATAAGCCACTATAGTAATTTCTACTATTACAAATTTTTTCATATTTGAGCATATCAGGAGGGAGATTGCAGTTTTCCCAGAGAAACAGACAAAGCAATGCCCCAGGCCCAGAATTAGAATTTGGTGCTTGTGCTCCAAATGCCTTTTCACCTTCACCTGATTTGTTTGGTTTGCTGTATCACTATGTAAGAAAGTAACCGATTACGTGACATCTTTCTGGCTTGGTTTCAGACAGTGGAAAACTGTGTGTGTACCTTGAGAAACCTTTCTTACCGTTTGGAACTGGAGGTACCTCAGGCACGTCTGCTAGGAATCAATGAATTGGATGACTTGTTAGGAAAAGAATCGCCTAGCAAAGATTCAGAGCCAAGTTGCTGGGGGAAAAAAAAGAAGAAGAAAAAAAAAACTTCACAGGAGGATCAGGTTTGCTGTTTTCCTCGTATTACAAATATATGAACTGTAGTTTAGCTAATGGTGGCGGGGAGTACATAGCTTGAAGAAAAACTATCATATGTTTAATGAAAATACAGAGGTTTCATGTAGTTACAGATATCTGTTAATTTCTCAGTGGGATGGAGTTGGGCCTATACCAGGATTTTCCAAGTCTCCTAAAGGGGTGGAAATGCTATGGCACCCATCTGTGGTAAAGCCGTACCTAACGCTTCTAGCAGAAAGCTCCAATCCAGCTACTCTAGAGGGCTCTGCAGGATCTCTCCAGAATCTTTCTGCGGGCAACTGGAAGGTATGTGAATTCCTACTCTGCCTCCTGTCATTGTATTTTAGCTGGGTTTTTTAATAAGATATTGGAATGTGTTTGGAAGGAGCATCTCATTTTCTAGTACGCATCTGATTATTTCTCTCTAGTGTGTATCATTAGTGCTTATGTGCTGCAGTAATGTTATTTCCACAGCGAAAAGCAATGACAGAGATGGTAGACAGGAAGACCAATATGGAAACTGGCCTTGAAATTGGTACCATTTATTTTAGGTGAACAGAAGAAGCTTTTTTCCAGTGCATATTAGGTCAAAATAATCTTCTGGCAGCTTCTAGCTGTGAGTTCTGGTAGGAAGGTACTGTCAAAATAAGACCAGCATAAATAAATTGTTTGTATTTACTTTATTATCCGTATTATTTATTTCCATACATTCTTGCTTGTGGCCCTTGCATACAATATGTTACCAAAGCACCACATGATAACACTTTATTAATGTTACATGTTTGTCATGGAGAGATTAAAAACAGAACAAACATTAATTGCTTCCTTTGCTTGTAGAAAAACAGCTAAGACACTTTCATTTTATGACCATTATAAAATTGGTCTTAGAAAAAAGAAAAAAAAAGGGGGCAAAACAAAAAAAAACTGTTCCCTTTTCAATAACTTTGAAAGTTATCTTCATCTATTAAGGTATCTTGTCTGTTAGACCACTTTTTTTAACATTGCTTTGTAAGAGGAATAGTGAAAAACAACAGAGCCAACCCTTTATAATGATAGAAAAGATATGCATTTAACATGTCATCCTGTCTTTGGAAAACGTCCCCTAACATACTTAAGAATTACAATCTAGTAAGAGATTATTTCCATCAGAGTGTTGTAGTGGATTTGTGACTAACTGGAGTTTTATTATAGTTCGCAGCATACATTCGAGCTGCTGTAAGAAAAGAAAAAGGACTACCAATCCTTGTGGAGCTGCTGAGAATGGATAATGATAGAGTTGTTTCATCTGTGGCAACTGCCTTAAGGAATATGGCACTAGACGTTCGTAATAAGGAGCTTATTGGTAAGTACAGAACTGTACTGAAGAAAGCATGATCACCAACCTGTCAGACCTTGTATTGAAAAAATACTAGGATGAGATTCTACCAGTAGAAATAGCATACTTGATTTTACTGTATCATGTCAGTTGTGCCACAGAAATTAATCTTTTTGACAGCAGTAGCTTTTCAGAGTAATATTGACATTTTAGTTTGCCTTCAGCCATCTTGCATGGCAATCTTTTTATAAAGGATGGAAGCCACCTCAGCTAAACTAAACTGGACAGGAAGCTGTCAGTACAAAACATGATGGAAAACACAACTCTGCTTCCTTGGAGCTGAATGGTAACCTCAGAGAGTTTCAAGGTCCCTTATATATTCTAAGAGGATAGGACAGTGTATGCTGCCAGTACATCAGTAAATATTTTATTTAATAGTATTGGACAGGGAGGGAGGGAAGAAATCCTCTCCTAGTAAAATATTTCCATGAAAACCAGATATAGAGCCGAATTAAGTCTTTGCTGAATTAAGTAATCACCAAGGATGCTTTCTAGAAAAACATACTGTTTCCCTTTTGTCAGTTTTAATATTTAATACTTTTAGGCGTTCATCTGTGCCTTTCTCTTCTAGCATTTAAAAAAAACGCAAACAACATTTTTCCTGCCTTGATGAGGAATCTCGGTCTATTATGGCAAGTGTTGAACATGCCTCACCCTCAGCTTCAGACTGCTACAGCCTAAATGAACCCTACTAGCATGTCATGATCTAAAAAAGTTTCATTTTTGTTACAGAAGCATTTTCTGTGTTGTAGACCAGTGGCATAAGTATATAAAAACTATTCATACAGATAAGAGTATCATTATTCTCAAAAAGATAAATGCAGGTGAACACAATTTTATTATATATTTCTGAAGCTTCTGCATCTTGGATGTTCAGAACTTGGTTTCTTCCAGCATAGGTATTACATACATAAGAAATTAGTAAAAAGAAAATTCTGTTCTATAGCACTAGCCATATACAGGTCATACTCAGGTGATACCCTCTTTTCAGGACTTTTTTTTTTTTTTTTTTTCCCCTCCCCCCTTCCTGGTAGAACTTTTCAGTTCAGGAATGCACCTCCACCTGTTCCCTCTCCCTGTCAAAGCTTAAACTATGAAAGAATTATTGGCTTTCCAGATACACTCTGAAACTAATCTTTGTATAAAATATTTTGAGACATGAAGTCAGTCTCCCCATGCTAGCAATCTATTTTATGCAACTTTACTGCTGTTGGTAGGGGCAGGAATAATGGGTTTCCATGGTCTAAACTCTGAAGAAAGTAAGAGACTGGGGGCTCTGACAAATAACACTATGAATTGGTATATGCAAACATATGTTGATGAGCTTGCTGAAAGATTAGCAATGACAGGGTACTACTGTATACAGCATTGTTGGTGATAGTTTTCCAGTGTGTTTGAAAAGTTGTTTCTTTTGTTTGCAGAATTCCTTTTTGGATATTTTTTTTTCCCCTCAGGCACATTATGCAAATAGATAGCTAATGGCTTAGTGTAAAGCTTATTCATTATTCACTGTTATGTACAAATACATGTCTTCAATAAAAGCAATTAATCATTCAATTAACAGCATAGCCTAAACAGGTATTAAAAAAAAAAAAAAAAAGTACCTTAGTGTTAGTTAATTTCCTTTTGTCTGCAGTGTCATTATTCCTGTGCATCAGTCAGTAATCGAAGACCGAAAAAGCTGAGATCTGATCTGTTCTGGGTAACAAATAAGGTGAACAGAATGTCTGAAAGAAAAAAATTCCAAGTTACTGTAAGGATTTCTTTAACCCTCCCATAAATGAAGCCTAGGAAAATGCAGCACTCCTTCAATCATAATAGCATAACATTTTTCCTTGAATGATTCTGCTTTCTCCAAATAATTCCTGTTTACAAATGCTTCTGTTTTAAAGCAAAAATGCAACTTCTCACATTAAGATAAAAGGAAAAAAAATAATTCAAAAAATTATCTCTAGTCTCCCTTGACTCTGTGTAAAATGTGAGTCCTTGGAAGGTTTCCATGGTTTTGATTCTGTTTCTTTTTACTGGTTTCAGATGCAGTTTTGTGATGAGTCCTATAATTTCAAATCTTAAGTACCAAAATGTGGGGTTTTTTTACTTTGTTCTGTTGATGGGTTTTTATAGGTAAATATGCTATGCGAGATCTGGTTAATCGTCTCCCAGGAGGCAATGGTCCAAGCATATTGTCTGATGAGACTGTAGCAGCAATCTGCTGTGCTTTGCATGAGGTCACTAGCAAAAACATGGAAAACGCCAAAGCCCTCGCTGATACTGGAGGAATAGAAAAGCTGGTGAACATAACAAAAGGAAGAGGTGACAGGCAAGTAGGCAACAAAGTTCATACCTAAACTGTTTCTCTGTTCCATTAAAAATGCTTAAGAATGTGGGAAAAGGGGGGTTTTCTGAGTAAAAAAAAAATTAAAAGTATCTGCTGTTGCAGTCCTGATCCGAGTAGCTAAAAAAGTCTGAATCACACAGGGAAAGAAGAGGCAGTTACTCCCACCATTCTCATGCAGTGTATTCTCTATCTAAAGCTTTTGGAGACTTTTCCAGTTGCGTGCAGTAATCACATTAATGGGGTCTATTCAGGTTAAATGGTATTAAAAAAAAAAAATCCCTCTTAAACACCTACAAGATTAATAGAATATTTAGAGCTTTTCAAAGTCAGAATACATTGCACCTTTGTCAGGATGTATCGCAATAGCTGTTAATTGTATCTAGCACAGCCATTTGGTAGGTTGTAAGGAGAGCTTGGCCTACCAAGCAGCTTACCTAGCCAGTGGGTTTTCTTCAATAGGATTGCAAAGCAAGTGTTGGCTGAGAAGACCTGGCTCTCTGCAGGCTTACTCGGGTATGGCTGCGGCAACCCCTGTGCTAGGGGTTTTGTTAGCCAAGTTCAGCGCTGGGCTTGATCGGGCATTGTGTTTATGTAGTAGCAATAAAACCTTTCAGAACCGGACAGCTGAGCATCAAGGAACAGGAACGTGTGGTGGCTCCTGAGTCATGCAGGGTCAGCAGTAAGTCAGTACCGTGGACCCCATCTGGCTTTGGTCAGCATCGCTGCTCTGTACTCCTTAGCAATATGACTGATGCAAATCATATTATCAGGACTCTTGTATAAAGCAGGATATCGCAGATCTCCTTCCTATGGATAGCAGAAAGCTGATTATACAGCCAGGCCTGTGTGCTGTTCCCAGTGTTGGATTGGATGGTAAAGGGGAGAAAAGGATCTCTTCTCATAGGAGTTGGTCAGTGTGAATTAAACATACCAGATTTTCAACAAAGTCTTTGTCTCAAAAGGAATGGGGCTATATTTTGAGTATCCATGATTTATAATACTTTATATGTTCAAGGGACACAGATTCATTTCAACTGCAGGTGTGAATGCAGTGATCCTTTATATGACTTCATTGGTCTGTGGAGACAATGCATAAAGTTGCATCTGCACTTACATTTATGAGACAACAGGGTACACTAAAATCTTGTGAACATACTAAGAGTGTCTACTCATTGATTAACGCTATCACCTGCAACTTTTTTCAGTCTTTTCTTTCAAAAACTGTGTTTGGATGAATCTTCACAGTGACAGAAAGAGGCATATGTTTAACACAGATGTCATGCTGTGGCATTTAGTATCAAATCAGTACTTCAGTACCACTATCAGCTTATGACCATTTCTCTTTTTAAGAGAGCATGATGTTATTTTGAATAACAGCTAGAGCAATTTTCCTGGCCTCGCACTTGAGAGTGGAAGAGTGTTTTCCCAACCAATAAAAGTTTTCAGTAGTGCAACACAGAACTGAGAACAAAGTCTCACTATGAGGATGTCTGGAGGCTTTTAATACCAGCTCTTTTTTATTTGTTTGTTCTTTTTCCACAGTTAGGAATTTTGTACAATGATTTAAAGTATGTAGTCTCAGTTTTTATGAAATGCACTAAATAGAATGTTTCTTTTCATGATTTTTAATTCTTGCAGACAATGACAGTAGCTATTTCAGCCCTTCTATCTGCATTCCTCACGTGGGTCACCTGAAGAGAAAATTTCTAGGCTGGAGAGGGAAATGATTGTCATGCTTACTCACGTTCTGCTCCAGCCTTTTGATGAGGCTGCTGACAGAGCTGTGTTCATGCTGTGGTAATGCAGGCATGCATTATTGAGACCTGGAGAGATGACCTGACTTGCTTCGCAGCATCAAGGTTTAGGCTATTACACAGCTTAGGAACATTGTTCTTTTTAAGTGGCATTAAGTGGCTTTCTAATAACGTAATATTCTTTACTTCCTTAGATCATCACTGAAAGTTGTCAAGGCAGCTGCCCAGGTACTGAATACACTATGGCAATACCGAGATCTCCGTAGTATTTATAAAAAGGTAAATTACAAAATTAGCCTACATTGGGAAATAGTTCTACAGAAACTCCTAATTTAATGAAAAGTGATTTATTTTGATGACTTTTTTCTTTTTGCCACTCCACAGGATGGATGGAATCAAAGTCATTTTATTACACCAGTGTCAACACTAGAGCGAGAGAGATTCAAGTCACATCCTTCTTTATCAACAACAAATCAACAGATGTCACCTGTCATACAGTCAGGTCAGTCAAGAAATGCAAAGAGATTTACTGAAGGGGTACCTGGTATCCCATTTTTTAAACTCAAATCACCTCTCAGTTTACTACTAATTCTATCTAAAAGACAGAGGTCATGCTGTCTCTCCTCTGTATTTAAACATAAGTACTTCACATACTCTGAATGTTACCTTAGCTGTTACTGTTGGCAGGCTTCAGATTCCACAGGATTTGTGGATGTCTCTATATTAGTGTTTTCATTTGGATAAGGAGCACTTTGAAGCAAATCTCCCCTCTTACTCCTTAATGCAAATCAAACTACAGTCTCAAAATGTGTGAATTGTATTCCTTTTGGATAAAACAGTATCAGATGGTGTGCTTCAAGACCATTGATGTACTCCAACTGCTAATGGGCATTCAGTTCATAAGACCAGGTTAGACTTGGTGCTAAGTAAAATCCTCAGAGTACACACCTGGACTTTGCTACCATTTCCCTCTATAAAGCCGGTGCTGTGCTGTATGACTTGGCGTTGTAGATGTAGCCTCACAGAACATGTGTACTTGATAGCACAGAAAGCAAGAGACCAATAGCAAGGAACCTATTTTTGTTCCCAATTATGTAATGTCACATTAGGCTGAGCAAGACAAATAGAAAAATCTTACTCCTCTGGCTCCTCATTTATTTCTCAGCTTTGTTTCTTTAACATCTTGAGTGCTAGGATTTAGATCTTTATGAGGGAGCCGATACAAAACCTACTTGAAACCTTGTCTATTGTCTTCATTTGGCATTTTACTTTATCCAATTTACTCTTCTATTTTTATGTGAATAGATCTGTGTTAATACTGAGAAATAACTACCTACCATGACTGCTAAAATAAGTGACCAGTTCCTATAATACTCTTGTTTAATTACTTCTTTACATAAAAGTAACAACCCTCACACATGCCTTCATGACATGGTTGACTTGAAAAACAAGGACTCAACCAGGGATTTATTTTCCTACGAGAAGTATACCTATAGTGTCTTAAGAAGGGAAAGAAAGCATATCTTTCATGCCCAGAGGTCCTCTGAACTGCCACAGTACAACATACAGGACTGATTCCTTTGCCTAGTGCCATACAACAGCAGACGGCAGTTACCAGTTCTAGAGGGTTTTGTTATTCTGATCTTACTGTGTTTCCACGTTCCATTTTCTCCCAGCCCTTCGGGATTCCAAAAGAACGTCCTGACCAAGTATCTTCGTCACTCTCAAACCACATGATACGGAAAGCAGTTCTTACTTTTACACCTAGTTGCCAACTTGGACATACTGGCATCAAAACACCACCTTGAATTCACAGACTGTTTAAGCTATGTATCTACTGCCAGAGCCAAAAATACCTTCTCAAAATAAGCAATGACAAAGAAGCAAATATGGCTTAGGCTCAGGGAACTGACCAGATTCTACTAAAGTGTAAAAGGATATTCCAGTATCTACTGTCAAATTCTTATCTTGGCACAGCGCTTGTAGTTCTTTGAACTACAAATAGGAAGTAAGATGGCCAGCTCTAACATAATATTCAGACACTGTTGTACTTCAAAGAATGCTAAGTACAAAATCCTAATAGGAAATGTCTGCTTTTCTGTTCCAGAGCATGAACAAGCTTAGACTAGTAAGGTGGAAGTTTGGTGCAAAGAACGTGTCCGCAGAGGGTACTGTGGTAGCAGCCTTGCTGATCACAGCATGCACAGTAGACGCATGGTAGAACAGTTACACTTGGCCTGTAACAGTTCTTGTTTCAGTCACTCAGTTACTAACACACACGTTATGTTGACCCATGTCACAGTTTTAACGACACCCGCAAATGTAGTGGGTTTAGCCACGAATATGTCAGGATAGTATCAGTAATTAAACTATCCATAACAACACAAAATTGTGAGAGATGATGTAATGGACACAGCTAATGGAAGATATCATGGGTTCATATTTTGAAGCAAAAGTTCTAGAAGTTATTTTTAAGTATTTTTTCTCCTGTATTACTGGAGCCTTTCTAAGCCAACAAAACCTGAGTGGTCTGTAGAACAGGGAAGACTTAGCAGAACAAACTTTTTACAACTACAGTAGCAATTCAGCTGTTCACTGTAAGAATATAAAGTAAGTAATCCATTGTTATGATCTTACAGCAGTTGTCAGCCACCTGGAGCACAAAATATCCAAGATACTGTTCTTTGATTAGCATGCAGAAGTGTAGTACAAGCGTGTACATGAATCACTTCAGCCAGCCAGACTGTAAATCTTTCTGTCCTATCCCAAGTGATCGGATGGACTTAAATAGAATCTTTAAGTATAACTTACATAAAATCATAAACATTAGGAGTATCATCTTCTAAATGCAAACAAATTATTTAATATGCAAACTAAAATGGGTCTCTTATTTCAGTTGTAAGCAGTACAGAGCAGTCAGTGACTCACCATTAAAGTATAAAATTATAATCTCATGGTATGTTATTGATAGCTTTTGTCATTGGGGTTCTTCATCCAGGAAGAACTATGTACTAGTTTTGTCTGTTACCCACATCTCTCTCATATGTTAATCCTTGAGGAAGGAAGGGATGAGGAGAGAATAAAGAGAAGGTTAGGTATGGGAAAGGTTTTTATTGTATATACTAATAATTTTCCTTTTTTCATCAGTTGGCAGCACATCCTCATCACCAGCTTTATTAGGAATTAGAGAACCCCGCTCTGAATATGAGAGGACGCAACCTTCTATGCAGTATTATAATAACCAAGGCGATGTCATTACACATAAAGACATATATACTGGTAAGATACCAGTTAGGTGAACTTTTAACTGTAATACGTAAATATTCCTTATATGAGGAGTTTATACAATCATAATATGGATAGTTGCATTAGCAGGCTTGTTACTACTTAATGTTGTTTTCCATTTTTATTCATTATATTCATCGCACGTGGAACCGAGCAGGTTTTTCATTTATCTCTCTATTTTCTTGAAAATTGCACACATTACCGGAATAAGAGATCTGTTTATATACTGGGAGGTGAGAGGTGTTTGGAATTATTTTTATTTAAAATCCTATTACAGAAAATGTATTTGATAACAACAAATAACAGGTAACAGCTGATAACAGCTGATAACAGATAACAGCTGACGACAGATAACAGCTGACGACTACAGCTGACAGCTGACGACAGCCGACAACGACGACGGCCGACAACGACAGACGACAAACAGATTATAACAAGACAACAGACGACAACAACAAATAACAGATAATAGATGATAACCAACCAACAGATAGCAACAGATAACGTGTGTGATTGTATATTCTAATAATGTAATATTATATTGTTAAATTATACCAAGATTTTATCTTTTCTCTGATCTCCCTTTTCCTTCTTACTGTTTGATACAAGTCACAAAACAATAGAGATGACAGTGAATAAAGAGAAGGAACTTCCTTGTTTTAAAAGTTTTTAGTATGTAAAACAAAAAAACACCCAAGACAAAAAAGCCGCTTGGTTTCAGTTTTAACTACTGCTGAGGGACAAAATTTGCCTGTGTATTACTAGTAGGTACTAGAATTTGCAGACTTAATTGTTTGGGTGCTACATAATTTCTTCTAGGTAGAATATAAGCAAACAGACTTATAGATGAAAGAATAAAGACTGAAGTTTATGCCATAAACTGTTTTCTCACAGGTTCCAGCAAACCTTCACCAATATACATCAGTTCCTATTCCTCACCAGCAAGAGAACAAAATAGACGACTACAGGTGACACAAAAATTTCATTTTGAAATGACACTGATAACAAGACTCAGCATATAGTGTTTAATGGAACTTGAGTTTGAGTATACTTCGTAACATTAGAGTGCTTTTTTATAGAGTATGATCTATAGAACATGGTTAATTTGTTATTGGGCATTAGTGTACTTAAACTCATGATTGCTTATGTACTTCTATTAGCTTTGTGGTTTCTTTTTATAGTCACATATTTTAGCATGTTCTTATGGGATCTGAGACCACTTTTCTGACTTGATGCGACTTTTTTTTTTGGTAGGTAGGTATGGTCATGTTCTGTCCTTTCTACTTATGCTATAAACTCCTACTTCTGGGGAGTTACTAGCTTCCCAGTGAATGCAGGAGATACGCAGGCACGCTTAGAGGTTTTTCCTCCATTTAGATTCATTTAAAAATTAGGTACATTTAATGGAGATTTGAAACCTATGTTACTATCATCATTGGTAGAGCTACACTTAACATTTTAGGGAAGGGTTCTGTATAATGTGTATAGGTTTGAGAAACAAGTATTTTCTCTGCTAAATATATTTTGAAAGCTTATTTTTCTATCATTTTGTCAACAGCATCAGCAGTTGTACTACAGTCAAGAAGATACCAACAGAAAAAACTACGATGCATACAGATTATACTTGCAGTCCCCACATAGCTATGAAGACCCATATTTTGATGATCGAGTTCACTTCCCTGCTACTTCAGATTACGCAACACAATATGGACTGAAATCAACCACAAATTATGTAGACTTTTATTCCACCAGACAATCTTCTTATAGAGCAGAACAGTACCCAGGTTCACCTGACTCCTGGGTGTAGCATCAGAGAGAAGAAACAACAGTGTATTTCTCATCTTGCTTGAGAAGAAATGGAATGGCCTCATTTGTTGTTTAGGTTATGAAATGTGAAAGTGAAATAAAAGAAGGAACAAGGAAGGGTTTTTTTTGGTTGTTTTTTTTTGTTTGTTTTGTTTTGGGGTTTTGGTTTGGGTTTTTTTTGAGTGAGGAATTGTCAGGAAGAAAAACTGGAAGGGATTTTTTTTGCTCTGTTTAGGTGTTAGGTATAATTACTTGTAGCTCCTGTAGTCTGGTGAGGGTGTGGGCGATGTGATGAAAGGTTTGAGAATTGAGTAAAATGAATTTGGAAGGTGTCTAGGTCAGAGCAAATTAAAGCTGATTTTTTTTTTATGTGAATAAAAGTCTTGTTCTGATAGTTTGTACAGAAAAAATAAAATGGATGCCCTTGTTTTATTGCTATTACTAAATGTCAAGATTGTATGCTATTACGTCTTGTAAATTTCTTTCGTTGGTGTAAATATGGAAATGCCACATTGGTTTAAAGTGCCATCCATTTGTAATGCAGTGTGTCATTTTAAAAGGAATTTGAAACATCATGCACAAAACAAAAAACCAAGAAAACATTATAAATTTTAAAAGAAAAAAAAACTTTTAAAAATTAATAGTGTAATTTTGAAGCACAAAGTCCAGTCCAGTATATCTACACTTCTCCCATTCCCTGCCTATTTCATAAGAAACTTCACTGCCATTTTCTATGCACATGGAATAACAATAAATATGGAAGTCTCATCCATGGAAAGCTGTTCCCTGTTCATTTTTTTTTATTTTCTGTGTGTGATATTCAGAAACAAATACCATTAATATGAAGTCTAATTGCATGTTTTTAAGCAGGTTAAATATATCAAAACATTTGGGCCATTTTCCCAGCTTTCTTCAGTGCATATATTCTGAATTTCAGGCTGGCAGACCAAAGTGTGAAATTATGCACTTTCCTCCTGTTATTCCTTAACTAGTATTTTTACTTTTGATACGGGAAATCCAAGATATTTCAGAACTCTATCCCTGTTTTCCTCCCATCACTCCTCTATTCCTCCCCATGCTCTCTCTCCAAGAAAATGAAGATGATCTTGCTCTCATAGAAATTATAATCTCCATTTTGACTACAATCTGCTTGGATTTATTTACAATAAAAATCTTTGCTTCTTTTCAGTAACTCAGTCACATACTTTCCTCATGCCATAAAGTCTGTTACCTTTATGCTGTCTGTAATCATAATTATTGTTCACCATCATTGCACTTTTCTTCATTTTCAGTGTTTCCTAGTATCCTGATTGCATCAGTGAAATGAGAAAAGATAAGCAGAACTGCTCCAAGTTTAGAGTGTAAGGCAAATTCACTTTCCTTTAATTGGCTGGGCTACTTAAGCCCCCTGACTGTAAAAGGGAAAAGAAACAAAGGTATAAACAGCACAGTAAAAGCAGTGCATTAGGTCTTAACTTTGATACACAGTCATGCAATTCCCCACTGGCTGCAGTGTGACCTGTGTTGCTGAGGGCCAGTATTGCGGAGGTGGTGCCTTTTCTTTCATATAAGACTTTATTTTTTCTTTTAAGATAGAAAATAGTTGCCATGTACTTGACTCAGTTTGTTTCTTGTAACAATTTTGCCACTGATCTTTCATCATCGTTCTAAGTAACTTCAGAGTCATGTGCAAGCTTTGGTACACAGACTAATTAACACAGATCAATGTTGATTATCTGATGTGCCTATAACCTGCTAAAGGTGGTAAGCTCTCTGAGCCAAATATACTTATTTGGCATTTCATTGTCCCAGGAAGATTTAAATTAGCTTCAGATAACAAAATAATAGACTGAGATGGTCATAGTCTGTTATTACTTGCTTCTTTGAATCCACTAATAACTCTCCAAAAAAGAGGGAGGTAGTCATCTTAACAAAACAGCCATATGATGGAATGATTTTTGCTTCTCATCTGAGGCAGTTTCATCAAGATCAAAACTAGCAAGATTCAGGACAGCACCCCCAGTTTGGACCTCTCATGCTGTAGAATATATATATATATATATATATTTCATTATGTTAGTTTTCTTTTGTTTTTATTGGTCTCATTTATTTATATATTTTTTACACATTATGTCTTGGTGCTATACTGATTAAAATTATCTGTACAGTATATTTGTTGGTTAATTTCCCTTTATGTGTAGTTTCATACTGAATGTGTGGAAGTGGGGAAAAGAAATAGGGCACAATTTCATTTCATTGTTCACTTTCATAGTGCAGTCTGGCTTTGTGGCCTGTTTCAAAATGTCAGGGGCATAAATTTAAGCTGAATGCTTTTAAAATGCATTGTATTTACACTTTTGTATTCAGATTGATACTCCACTGAGGAAGATAAAAATGGTTAACTTTTTGAAAAAGCGGATGTCCTTAGGAGAAGGTGATGCTAATTTGGAAGCTAAATAGTAACAGTGCCCTGAAAATTTCACTGCTTTGTTTCCAGCTTTCTAATAATTGCAAATATGGTGAAAGAAAAAGAGGAATTAAGCTTCAAGAGCAGGGAGTTAAAATTATTCAGATTAGAACAGATTGAGAAGGTGTACAGTGAGACTTCAACAGCAGAGTTGTGCGAGTCCTTTTGTGTAACTCCCTCCCACAGAGGACAACTGAAACTAGCATTGACCTCAGTGAAACAGTATGCTCACTAACTGCCAGAGAACTATGGGAAATGAGTGCTTAAAGTAACACTTGTCCATGATTCTCTATCTTGTAAAAAGCCTAAATACAATATGCTTAAGAAGGAGATGAATCCTAACTGAATTAGGGGCCTGGATTCTTTTGATCCTATTTAAATAATAATCCTAAAAAGATAGTTTTTTTTTTTTCTTCCATGGTCTTTACTCCTGCCTGAATGAGAGAAGTGTCCATTGTGAATGAGTTAGGAATGCAAGTCATACATGCATGTTTGCAACTCAACAGTCTAATCTGAAATTTTGGTGAATTGATGTAGTTACATACAAGAAGTCTATATGAAAGGACAGCATTCATAAGATGATTGTTTGACTACCTTTAGTTGTCTTGAGTACGCCTGAATTGTAGTCAGCTTGTACCTTTCCTCAGACACTATCATAACATTTTTAACCACCATGCACTTCATTTGTTCAGCTAGGGATTTAGGTTAGTCAGCAGACCACTTCTGACCAATCTGGGTATTGCTACTTCATACTGAGTCCGCTCTAAGTGAAATGTAAGTGCTGTAGTCTTGCACTGCCTTGTAAAATTTCTCCTGTATGCTCAAAGGGAGAGAAATGGAGTGACTCATCTTAGTGTAACACAGAGATCTAGGATGTATCCCAAAATACTTATTCTAGACGCATAGAGAGAGGCATACAGCTCCAGTGAGAACACCTAGCTGCGGCATGACACAGCTATGTGAAGTCAGAACTGGTCTGACAAATATGGGTGAATTGCCAAGTGAAATGAAACTTTCATGGCCAAACCCAACTCTACAGGGTAGCAAAAGAAGGGAGACATGGATGAGCTGGGTAGGAGCAGAGATGAGTTATGCAGAAAAAGAAGATTTAGCTATAAGAAGAAGGATTGTGAACACTGGAGAAAGACAAACTCCTTAGTCTATCAAGGCTAACAGACACTGGCTTAAAAGAAAACATCTCAGCCAAGGACACAAGTCACATGTGCATTCTCTGTTTGAGTTACTGTAAGAAAGACTAATGCTCATAAAAGGTAACAATGTAAGTATTAATCAACTTTAAAAAAAACAAAGTGTGACTGTGGCCATGGGTAAATTATTGCAGCTGTCAACAACAGTAGATAAAGGGCTTAGAAAGAAAGCTGTCCTTTTGAGAGCAACTATGAAATTTCTCGTAGGTAAGGCTGGATAGAAGAGACTGGAGGAACCTTCACAGGCTGTGGCATGAAGGTGCAAGGATTCATTTCTGGCTGAGGCAAGGACTTGGTTTTGTCTGCACCGCTTGCTTCGCTCCATCAGTCCTTGGAACTAGACAATTATTACTGAAGTTTAAGACTGTCTAATGCTATTGTGCACAACGTTGCCTTCCTAACAACGATCAGCATCTACTGAGATGTCAGTCTTGTAGAACTGAAAAGATCCACTAGTCTTCATCAAAAAGAAAACAGCCCCTTTTCAACAGAACAGACCTTTAGAGTAACTAGCCCACAGACAGTGACACTCCCGTCTTCCAAGCAAACCGTGGTTCTCTGCAGGCTATGATCAAGGTGATTATCAGCACAAATACAGCTGCATTAGGCTTCCTAAAGCCTAAAGCATACAGGTCTAAAAACACTTTAAGGGGAGACATTACTATGCATGCTATAAAATGGAAAGAGCAACAAAATTATTTAGGTACTTAAAATATACAGTTGTCACACTGTGTCATAGCCTGTAACAATTCAACAGCTTCGGAATTAAAACTTGACTAGGCTAACTGTACTGAAATTACACAGAAGAAAATACTGTGACTAGGTATTTGGAAACTTTTACATTGTAATGTGATCTCTATTACAGAATCATCCATGAGGGAAAAAAGATAAGTCAGGTAATTTTTAAGCTGACCCACAGTAAACTAAGTAAGTGAAGATACTATACCTTTTGAGATCCATGTAAATTGCTGACAAGAATAGGGTTATTTTTTTCTGGGCCTTTTTTCAGAAAAAAGTCTCCAGCTGATACGTGACTCATGCAATAGCCCCTAGCATCATACATTGCTACATATGAAATTAACAGTTCTTCAGAAAGAAATCACGGCCTTTATTAATTTTCTATCATCTGATGTTTTTTTCACTGAATTTACATCTGATGGCAGCTCATGTTTCTATAAAGTCAATGAAATATCACTGAGGTAGTAACTTACAATGGTGATAGGAAAAACAATAGTATTTATACGCCCCGAAAACAAATTGATTGTTGCCTAGTTGATTTTTTTTATTGCCAATTTCTGTGACTAAATTTTGAGCCTCATATCATACATCTTCTGATATATCTGGTATCTGTATCTCTTCTCAAAACCTCAGTCAGGTTGGAGTAAGTCTAATATGATACAGTCATATTAGGTCCATATAACTAAATGAGAAATTTTAGGTGATTCTTGCAGGTTAAAACTGTGTTTCCAGAGATGAGCTAAAGATCTCTGAAGAATACCATTGGCCTCTAGTTTGACATAATTACTTTTAAAACTTTTTTTTTTTTTAGAAATCAAAGTCTAGAGATGTACAACAGGCTCAGAAGAATACACAACTCAGAATGAGGCAGTCTTTGAAGCAAAGCATAGAAGCTTGGTATCCTCAAGAAAAGAGTAAGATAAGTTAGCAAGAACTCAGCAAATGGTGAGGAACAGTCTGAAGAAGGAGGAAAAAAAGCCTGGTTGGATTAGAATGCTTATTTCTCTCTGTGGTGGGCTGACCCTGGCTGGGCACCAGATGCCCACCAAAGCCGCTCAATCACTCCCCCTCCTCAGCTGGACGGGGGGAGAAAATATAACAAAAGGCTCATGGGTCAAGATAAGGACAGTTTAATAATGTGAACAGCAAAAGGTCATGCGCAAAAGCAAAGAAAAACAAATAATGTTATTCTCTACTTCCCATCAGCAAGCGATGTCTGGCCACTTGCTGGGAAGCAGGGCTTCAGTACGCGTAGTGGTTGCTCTGGAAGACCAGAAAATGTCCCCCCTTCCGTCTCCCTTTACTTAGTTTTATATCTGAGCTGACGTCATATGGTATGGAA
>JANXJC010000001.1:54014775-54068231 GCA_027564655.1 Leptodon cayanensis
TCCGGTGCACCCTCGTGTCCTGTTGCTGACCGGCTTCTTCACCTGCGGTTCATTGCTGTGCAGGGTTTCTTGTTATGTAGAATTTTTAGTTCTGCAGAACTTGCCCCACCGCAATGTTTGAGACATTAACTCTTTCAGTCTTTCACACCTCTTCAAGATAGCACTCGAATCCTTGTTGAGCTTTCAAGCTTGTGTTAAAGTTTTAGTAAAATCAACGGGACAAACGTGTGCTCAAGCAATGTCTTATTTGATTTCTCAAAACCAAACTCTGTTTTAGCTACTTAAATGTGAATTTAAGGCTAAAGGTGCCATATAAAATGAAATATGATAAAATTACTTTTCACCCTGTAATCCAAAGGGAGTGTGCATGACAGAACACATTTAAAATTGTACTGTGCTTCCATTATTAAGCAAAATAAGTGAGGAAGCTTTGGCTGAATTCAGACAATATTTTATGAGGATTTGTAACTGTAGTTGACAGGGAAGTTTTCTTTTCTGTAGATATTTGAGTTAGAACAATATCACTTGAAAAAAGTATTTTTCTACATATTTAGTCCCTTTTTAAAAATTTTATTTTATTCCCAGTCTTTTCTCAGAGTTTTAACCCAACTTTGCAACATCTTTTTCTATTTATTTTTTTAAATTTGTTTTCATGTGAGTTATAATAACTTTTTGTTACGATCACATACACAGCTGTGTAGGACAGACAGACATGATTAATGCTCAGGTGTATAGCATCCATTCCAAGAGGAGTCTATATGGTATAATTTTTGTCTTCAAGATACTTTGGGATTTACACGATATTGATTAGGCTCAAGTAACCCTCTGTTCTTTCTAAGCTAAGTTAGTAATAGACTTCTCTTACAGTTCTCACAGATGTTAAATATTGATAAACACCCTTCCTTCAAAATTTTGACCACTTAATTTTTCCTAATAGAAATAGGTTCATTAAATCTTCCATTTCATACATCTCAATATTCAAAATCAGTACTGTAGGTGGAGCAAAATTAGTTAAAGTTAAGTGTTTTTCAGTAACCAGGGGTAAAATCTTTATCATTCAGCTCCATGGCACAATTACCGCTTATTTCACTGCAACCAGGATCCAAACCCATTTGTTGTCTTTATACCATTCCAGCCAAGATCTCATGGCATTCTTTAATAGCTATTGAACCATGGATATTTTCCCAAGAAGAAATCTGACACGGCAGGTTAGTTGGTTTTGGCCGATACCTTCTTCTTCCTCACAATGGATGACCCTGAAGAGACTGGCTGAAGCAGAGGTCTCATTACACCACCTGGATATATCAGAACAGTTCTGAGAGAGGAGAAATTTAGGATATTAGCTTCCAGTAATTTCTGAAGACCTTTTTTTGCTCTTCTTCCTTCCACTGTGCCCCTCACTATTCCCTCCCAGCCACACTCAGCCTCCCAGGCCCATGACAGCACTATTACAACCCCAAGGCAGAAGAGGGTAGCTGGAGCACTCAGGCAGAGGTGCAAGGAGGCAAGAGGGCAAGGCAGAGCCTTGTGCAAGGCTGCTGGGGGAATTCCCTGGCTCTCAGCTCCTGCTGTGCTGTTCTCTCCCCTCCTCGGCTCCTGCTGTAAAGCCTTTGCTTGAGGAGAGACCCCCTTATGTGGGGACCATTGATCCGGTGAGTCAAGTGAGAAATGTTCAGGTATGACCTTTCTTATCGAATAAACTCAGGGTGTATCACGACAAGACTTGCAGCTGTGCTGTTAGACTGTGTTTGTTCTGTTTCACAAAGGCCCACATCGTGACGTAGATTGTAGAAAGTGCCATTTAGGACAAAATGCATCAGGTTACCAAACAGATCCTAGCGTAGAGAACACTCGAGGGAGAAAGCCTGCAGGGAAATATGATTTGATGTTGTTTTCACTCTGAATGAAACCTCCTCCGGAAGGGACTCCTAGCTAACACATCATCTTTGTTCTACCACAAGGTTAGAAAGACTCTTCACTACTGCTGTAACTCATTCCTGAACTTGGACACATTGATTTCTCTTCCTGACTTACGGGTAAGCTTCGCTGTAGTGCCTGGGAATACCTTCTCCTGAATTCTGCCCTTATAAGCTGCATAGGTACTTCTAAGGGCAGAATTTGCTGAAAATGTTTCAATTTTCCCTTTTCACTGACCTAATATTATTTCACTTGAAATAATCTGAGTATACTTGATAGCACTAGATTTTGATAAAAAATGCTCTTTGAAAAAATATATTTTATGCCTAAGTCACACTGTCACTTTATATTAACTTTCTTATCCATTTCACCTTTATACTGTCCTCTGTATTCATTCATTTTTAACTAAGTTTTCTTTTTTCAGTCCTGAAATAGATTTTAAAAAGACAGGAGTGCCCATCTCAGTCTGAAAGAAAGCTATTGCCCTGACAATTAAAAGCAGCTTGAACTCTTAGTAACCAGAGAAAAAATTTTTAGAACCATGTTCATACTGTAAACTAATGAAGATAATGCATAACTCTTTCACATAGCTTTCCATCCTTGAATGCTTTACAAAAAGTAAGTCACTTCAGTACTGCAGTGTAACTTTGTTCAGTGATTCGGCACCCTGAGTGGTTTTCTACTACCAATAATTCCCTAGACAGAAATGCTACTTTATATCAAAATGTACATGATCAACCAAATACAGTTTAAATATCAAATATTGTAAGCTACATTTTGTAAGTTTCTTGCATTTTGATTCTGAAGCACTAAATGTGACATTTTTGTAAAGAGACAAACTGCTTCTGCTCCACATTTCTCCAAACACGGTCATACTCTCAGCTAAAAAGACCTCCAATCTAAAACTAGTAACGACAGTACTCAGCATCTCTAAATGCCAGTTGTGGCTTAGTTTTTTTGAAGTTGTTCAATTTTGATCTGATATCAGATTACAGAGACAGATCAGTTAAGTGTAGTGCTGAATTATGCTATTTCTTTGGCTGTAACAAGTAGGAAGGCATTTAACTAATGTCCTTTCTATCTTCAGAATCAGTAGACTTCAGACCCTGCTGCTGTGTTTGTGTGCACATGTAATTACAGCACACTTCAAGAAGGTTTCTAAATACACTTCAGAACACAGAGAGTGTCCTTACAAGAGACGTTGTCCCTCTGCACGCGCCCGTGTCAAGAATTGCAGTATACAGTAACACAGGTACACCACAAACGCCTTTTGAAAATTATACTAATGATTCTGAAGCAGCATTTAAATATCTGGTATCTCATGTTGCCATGAACTGTTGTTTATGGTGTGTCAATAGCTCATGAGAAATCACACAAATCTTCCAGTTAAGGTAGAGTGAAAGTCAGTTCATTACGAAGATTTTTGTAATAGAGCTCCATGTTCTTTGTTTTCATGAGTGCCTGTGGTACACAAAAGGTAAATTGAATGCAGATAGCCAAAAAATCTCTTCTGGCTAGTGGTTAGGGAGTTCCTTTGTATTCTTGCAGTAACTCTACTCCTTGAGCCACTATGTAAAACATTTAACAGGCCCCTGCTCACCCTCCCAAAATTTTCTACTGTGGGATTTTAAAAAGCAACATAATAGCCCTACCTGCAAAGATACTACATCCGCTTTCATTAGCCTGGCTTTCAGTAGGAAATTTAACTCTACAGAATGCATCAAAATCCCTGCTGTGAAACATGCCATCTTCTAAGTGCAGTCAAAAAAGCTCTATAATTCCTTATTCTTTTTAAAATCACAATTATCTGAGGCTCTGATTTTTCCTTCATTTTCTAGCTGTAGTCTTGGTGATTTTATAAATCCTGAATAAAAATAACACATCATGCTTTGGACAGATGAACACAAATTTTCTCTATTATTCACAGTCCTTTGTAGTCTTCATTAGCATAGACCGAGTCCCCAGCTTGCTAAATAAACAGAATCTATAGCTTAGACATATGTTTTTTACCTGACATATTTCATGATGCAGAAAGTACTTAAGTTCTGTTTCAGCCCTTTCCTGTGTAAGAACAGAATGTTCCAATTAATAATGGCAAATTACAGCCAAAAACCCGTGCCTGAATGAGCTTGTCAGGACAATGAGACTTTTCCGCTTATTATTTTGAGAAAATTCAAGAGAAAGAGAGAAGCTGTGAGAAGTTGTAAAATTCTCAGTCCATTATCAGGGCTACATATATGTGTGTGTAAAACAGCTTGCAGGATTAAGGCTTTAATTGGGAAAAAAAAAAAAAGTTTTATGGATGAAGCATTAAAAAAAAATCCAGTTTTGGAGTATTTGGAAATGACAGTATCAGTTATTTAGTAATGAATTTAAAATGTTGAAATTCCTCTTACTGCAAACCACCCCACTCCCCTGTTCCACTTTTATTAGCAGTGTAATGAAGACATGCTCATTCTGACAGAGGGCTAGAAGATCTGGGATTTGATGGTAGGGCTCACCAAGAGAAAGAATCAGGAGAGGCTTTGCCTGCTTTTCCAGAATAGCAAGGCTTCCCTAGACCCTGCCTGGGCACGACAGATGTGAAAGGATACGTTATGTCTTACAGCTGCTTATTTATCCTTAAACTCTCATACAAAATACACTGACTTAGGTGTTTTTGAGGACTGAGGGGATTTCCATCTCAGAAAATGCGCCAAATACTATTGTGTTGCTGCTGAATATTATAGCAATTACACAGTAGACAATGCACACGCTAAGAGATGAGATAAAAGAAGTGCAATAATAAAAGAGAGCAAGAAGAAGAATAAGAAAGCAACCTTCCCCATTGTGCTATGAACTCTCTTTCCCTCACCACTATTCTACCACCACCCAAAGTCAAACAACTTGTGGGTGGCTTATTTGGCAGCTGGCTGAGCTGCTGCACGCTGGCTGGAATAACTCGCCCACAGATGTCTGTGCGTACCTTCCTGGCAGTGGCCAGGCTTTGGAGCATTTCTCACTGTGTTTGCAGCAAGAAGAAACGCTGCAACAAGGACTGACCCTTCCCCCATAAGCTTGGTGTTTAATTCAGCCATTCTCTTCATACTGGAAAGGTGCTTACAGCATTCTTAGGGTAAGTTAAAATGGCAACCTGTTTCAAAGTACTATTATAACATCAATGTATTGTGGAAACAATAAAAACAATGATGTTCCCTATTCAATAGGAATAAATGGATTCTTACTTTATCTTAGTCTACCAAATGAATGGAGGAATCATTTCCTTCCTCCCAGCCAGGACAGCTGGTATAGATAATTGTTATATGGGTTAGGGATATGCACAGGACATAAAGACATCCAGTTACCTGCCATCAGTTAACCAGGAGTAGCTGAACTGGTTGCGGGCAGTGCCTTGTGACGGCACTCAATAGCTCAGCTAAGAGGTGAAAACTCAAGCTTTCTTTAAATCAAATCACCGTATATCTTCAAACAATACCTAATTATTGCAAATTTCCTTTTCCTTTGCAGTTGTTACATGCACCCCTGTGTTCAAGAGATCTCTGTAGTAGTGGGAAAACCTTCCGGCAAGGCCTCCAAGGTGGCTGCGTCTTTGGTTATGGGGAGTCAGGTGGTGGCTGCAGGTCTGCCTAAGGTCAGGTCTGTCAGCGGACAGCTATGTCTTTTCATGGCGCCTTTTAGTGCCTTTCTTCCATGCTCGGATACCATCTAATCATAGTGAGGTAACACAAACGTCACATGCGCAAAAGATGCCTGTTCAGATGAGGCAGCAAACCTTCCACCATATGTAATGTAATTGCTATTGCAATTTCTTCATTAGTTACCTTGTTCACAGCTATTTCCTAATTGTAAAATAGAAGCATTTACGAAGGAAAGATAGTAAAAAAAAAATTACAGGGCAGCCAATTCCAGCATGACAATTTCCCTCAGAATAAATGCACCTGAGTTCATGAGAACTTTTGTGAACAAAAAGCTTTCAAACAAACACATGGGGAGGGGGCAAAGAAAAGAACGGACAAACCTGTTAGAAACACTGTGGGATCAAATCTGAGCAAAATTTGATCAGAAGATGAAATCCCTTTTTTAATTCAAGTAAGTGATGGTGGTTGAAAGAATATTTTGTCTTTATTTAGTCTGCTGTGCTATTCATTGTGGAGCAGGGTGGCTTCCTAAGGAAGGGCTAAATACAATCGTGCTCCTCTCAGGAACCCCAGCGGGGAAGTAACCTGTGGCAGCCCATTTTTTGTTGTAACTTATTTGCTCTCACTGGTCAGCAATTTGGAGGCCACTTGCATGGAAAAAGGAGAGAGCAGCTTATTGGCAGCCGTTCCGCTGCCATGGTGATTCCTACAGTACAGGTGAATAGTGCATGGAGGATCATAGGGGGATACTAGAAGGTAGGAGTCATCTTTTTATACAGAACAAGAAATAATAGAGGAAGAAAAGTAATGTACATCTGTAACAGCAAAAAGAAACACCATTTGATATATCAAAGAGGCAGCAGAAGGGATCCAGAGAGAGGAAGGACAGGGATGACTGGTAAATTCCATTAAATTGGCTTTGTAACATTTTAAGAAGCTGTTGTGGGACTGGGGAGATTTTTGTTTGCTTGTTTTTCTCATAAACTCATAGACAGAAAAATGCTGGCCAGCTCTAAAAAAGGGGCATCAGTCATGCAGGCATTTATCCAACATCACCATTGGGCCCTATGAATGTCAGGTGCTGTTCAAAAAACTAATTAGTGTGTTTTCCTTCAACACTTTGTTGAAAGAAGGGTTCATTACCATGCAAATGGCGTTAACTCACAACACAAGCTAATTGAATTCTTACAAAACACCCCATGCAGACCCTTATCATAACCTGCTGAACAGTAAACGCTAAACTCACTTTAGAAGATAGAATTCGTATCAAGTAGCAGGACGCTGACTGTCAGACTATTTATGGCTCTTATTATTTCAGATACTTTGAGTCCAAGAGTAATTCATCTTGCTCCCTCTGTTAACAGTGGATTGGCAGTTGCCGCTGTAACCAGCTGGACTGATAGCTGAGAAGTAAACTACTCTACTGCCTTCAGTGAAAACAGCATGGTTAATACACATCCCACCACGTGTGGTTTAAGTTGTCTGTCCCTGCCGCTGCAGCAATTACAACAGGGCTTCAGAGCCGCGGATGGCTTCAGAAGAGCAGCAGCCACGCGCTCACTCGTCTGTCATCTTTGCCAGTGCAATCACACGGGAATTCAGTCTCTGTACTGGCCTTTCCTGCCCAATGGCTTTCTCCAAACACGTATTAACAGTAGTTGGTTTTCATCGTTGGGTGCCTTCATTCCTTTCTACTCTTGCATTCACTTTGGTTGGATCAAGACATTTCAAAAGTCAGTCTGGATCAGTCGCTGCCTACTCATTAATCACTCATTAAGCCCACCTTACTCCTGGCCTTTCACTTGGCAAGTTTACTGAGTCAAGCCGTAGTGAAGCGACCACTAATGCCATTCGCTGGGTTTGCCATTGGCATGAGGTGTTGGTCGGTATCAGATGAGCAGCCGTTTATAGCACTGCTGATCTGCCGAGCCTACCTCTACTCATGCAAATAAAAGGTAAAATATTAGGCCTTATTCTGAGTTGGACAACACATAGTTACTGTCTTCCAGGTGAGAGAAAAATGCCCAACTGCAGATGCAAAAGAAGCAGGTGAGAGGCTTGGCCAGGCAAAAAGCATGCACTTAATACAACATGGAAACATAAACCTGATTGCTCTGCTATTCAGACCTGGAGGGCTGACATTCCGCACCACTCTACCTCAGTGCTTACAGCTGACAGAGTTTATACTGATCCTTTACAGGTACCGAAAAGCAAGCTCTGGGAAACAACTGTTACTGAACAGAAGAGTGTTTCAATGGCAAATTGGACAAAACAAAGGGTAGGAAATGTTTTCCTGGTGTCAGTCATGGTACTCATTTAGAAGGTTCAATGATCAAAACAGTAGTACTCAGAAGCCCTGGAACAGCAACGAGAGCAATATTAATGTCACCATTTTCTCCAGGTGAAAGTATTTCTCCCAGCTTCACAGTCAGATCCAGCTTAAGCTTTTGTTCAATGCAAGGATTCAACCATTTTGCAGGCAGAAAGAAAATAATAGAGTTTATCCAAATACAGCATTTTTAAGCATAGTGATTTATTCTCAATAAAAATGTGCAGATAAGCAGATGTGCTTTGACATAGAAACAGTTCAGAGTCCTTTAAAACAGTAATATCCACTGCAGAGTTTCTTGTTTTGTCCTTGTCTCAAATAATCTCGACAATAGGTTAATAGACTTAACCTTGCTACTGGAAGGCATGCTCATATACGTGTAAAATAAAAAGCTTTTAGAGGACTGATGGCAGAACTGAGAAGAAAATAGTCATTCTTGTCCACAGAGATTTTTAAGACATGGAGAGAATTTTTAATCTGATATTATGATGAAAGAGTCATCATTCAGAAACTTCTGTACAAATAAACATTTGCAGAAGAACATTGGTTTGGGAAATCAAAACATTCCATTTTTTATTATTTCTAAAAGTTCCATTGCTACTTAAGTAATTTTCTCTTAATAATCTATGTTTTTTAAAAGAAATATATTTTTATTTCTGGTTCAAAAAACTTAAATGCAACATTTAATAAATGGATTTTTTGCAAGGTTTGAGCTTTTCACTAAAATTGAGGGCTGGTTGAACTGATCACTGATTCTTTAAATCTGTAAGCTAATACATCTTTGGGTTTGCTTGTTTCTAATCCACTCTAATGAGTCAGTGGCCCCTTTAAGAAAGGTAAATCTCTCCCCCTGATCTGTCTAGGTCTGAAGTCTGCCCTGAGATCCTGGTTAGAGTATTCTGTACTTCTCTTGCAGCCCATGATATTGGGGTTTCTTCCCCTAAGAGACACCAGTAGGAGGGTATTGATGTACATCCCAATCTGCTCTGAGACAGAACGAAAACTTGGGAGTTAGAACTACTCCCAGGAGCAGATTGACTTCACGACAATTTTTCATGAAGTTGTGTTAAGAATATTTTATTTGGATCCTCTGACAGACATTTCTGAAAATAACAAAACATGGCCACGGATCTTAAACGTTTCTTTGCAAAACTCTTGACCGTTGCAGAAGAATACATCAAGGACAAAAGGAAGGGGAAATCCCCCGTTGCTGGTGGGCGCTGGCCGGCTGCTGCTCAGGCGGGGCTCCTCGCCGGGGAGGGCTGGGGGTTGCCCGGGGCCAGTCGTTCTGCAGAACTTGCCCCACCGCGGCGTCTGAGACGTGAACTCCCGCGGTCTCTCACCACAGGACGCCCGTCCTTCGCCCGGGCTTGTGTACTCATCTACTGCCGCGCTAAGGCAACGTGAAAGACACAGCCATGCAACTCATCCCTTCGACTAAAAAAAAAAAAAAAAAAAAAAAACAAACATTTAGCAGAGTTCTAAAAAAAAACTACCAAGCACATGGAAAGGTCTTAAAGGAGAACCTGTCTACCGAGGGCACTGTTGAGGACATGGTCTGAATTACGCTGTATGCTCGCACGGCGAGAGTGATCATAGTTAGGCTTTATTGATTATGACTATTAACAAGCTCATTAGTGACGCTCCTGCACTGTTTCTTCTGTTACCATCACGTGTCAGCAGCTCATCTGTGTCACCGAGGCTCACTAGGGCGAGGGGAAAAAAAAGGCACCGCAGCTGGTCTTTGACTTTCTTAAGTTGTGCTCGTCCGAAGCAGCTTAGTGCAAAAGACTGTGACTGCCTCTATGATGTGTTCTCCTGCATTGTTACACTAGGTCCCGAGATGTACTGCTTTAATTCTATAGCTTAAATATTTTATCTGTCCGCGTGCTACTATACTACACTTAAAAAATCTATTAAAATATGCCTCTGACGTGTGCTTGTCTCTTCAAAAGCTTTGTGCATTCTGTCATTAACAGAGTGCATTAACACGAGTGGAGATGATAAAGACGACAAACTGAGTTTCTTAGTGCCCAGGTTAATGAGCTAAAGTGGAAATGCAGAGCGACTAGAGACCAGGAAAGCTTAAAAACATCAAGAGAAGAAAAAAACAAATCTTTTGAGATTCTTACTGAGATTTATTTTTTTATGTAAAACAAATTAAGTTTAGAGTAATTCAGCAGATTAAGAATAATTATTGAAATTCCCGGTATGTAGTGGCCATTATGATGATATGTATCACGAACTTTGATGTAAATCGTTTTCTCATTTTCTTGCTTTATTTTAATGTTACTATTTGCAAAGCTGTTTGTTTTTCAGAAAACATCAGAACCACAATCATCTTTATGAAAGAACTGGAACATAAATACAAGCCAAGTATCTCTATAGAAGGAGATCTGTTTAGCTCCCGAGGCATGTGTGTTTTACACACTTTATGTGGGGATATTTACATTAATGCATGTTTCTCCCCTAGTTATTTTAGTTTTAAGATCAGACAATGTATTTTAAAATCTTTTTCCTCTGATTAATAAATACAACAGGTTTTCAATACAGGTGTATCAAATTGGATGTGAACTTCCAGACCCAACTACATAAAAATTATCACCTGTGGGACAAGGTTAAATTAAGGGAAGAAACAGAGCTGAATCTACTGGTTTTGTACTCTTGGATATAAAAAAAACCCTGTCAAAACCTGTATTTCAGGGTTGGTTTTTTACAGCAAAGGAGTCTGTGTGTTCCGAATATCTTTCAGATGCAATTAATGGCCTGTTCTTAAGATGACAAGAAAATACACAACAGTGATTATACATTTTAAGCTAACCTAAAATTTGACCATGCCCTTCCCCACAGGAGCTGAAATATTATGGAAAACGATATGGTTAGCACAGCACGATCTGGTAAGCACATACGTTCACTAACTCAGTGTGCCAGTCAAGATCTAAGGAGGTGGAAGGTGCCTTCAACACATGCCTTCAACACAATGTGAATGCAACATACATACTGCATTATGGACCCTGTAACATCTGACCATAAAATTACTCCATTATTTTTCCTGTCATGTTCTCATGAGAAGATGTATCTGCTTTCTACTGGGTGGTCGCTGGGTGAGTGGTCTTGAATAAACACAGCCATGAACTTGCAGGACATTCTGATCTGAAGTATGCTGCTGGCTGTATTCTCTGAGCACCCCACCATTAGCTTAGGATTTGAATACTCTCAGAGCCAGGATCCAAAACTCAAGTTCTTAAAAGATTTGTGCTTCTAATCATCAAGACAGATTGGAAATAAATGGTCAGTCACTGAGTCTGGCAAATATAAGACAGGAAAACAGCCAGCAGTCCAACTTCTTTCCCAGCCAAGCCTTTAACGTATAAAAACATGATATAAGAATGGTATATAAAAAGCACTTTTTGCAGTATGGAACTACTTCTTAAGGAGAAGACCTTGATGTTTTACCTCAGAAAAGCCTAAATCAGAGGCAGGGTAATGTTCAGAGCGTTCCGTCAGGGGATATGGAGTGATACGTCTCTCCAAAGACGTAACATAGATGGGAGAACTCGCAGTCTGCAAAGGCAGGCAGAAATCAGCAGCAAGGTTCTTCATTTGCTCACAATTAGCATCAAAGTGGTATTTTGTGAGTTCCTTTATCCAAAGATATCATTACTTTATTCGAGATTTTAAATATTTTATATTTAGATGCATACAACTTACAGGGCATTCATCAGTTTAAAATGCCTGTATTTTCAAAAAATATGGAGGTTTTTTTTTTTCTCTTACTAGGTTTTTCAGGCTATCAAAAAAGATTTTTAATATTTACTTAGCTTTCTTCATGGCATTTTCATTAACAATAGAATTGATAATTACATCATAATTAGACATGCTAGTGTAATCATCGTAGATGTGCTATTTTCATAAAACCTAATCAGGTATGCTTAAAACATGTAGCTCGAACATTCTAGAGGACTTTTAGATTAACCCCAGAAAAACAGTTCTTATTGATTGGGTTTTGTGAACATGATGCAGGACAATCAAATCCATCATCAGCTATATAGCTTTCCACACCAGACATCTATTCTGAAATCATACTGCTAAAACCAACCAAATAAATAAAACTGAAGTAACACACAGAGTTAGAGCATGTACCAACTACTCAACTACCGCACTGACAGTTTGCTGCGTTAAGCCCCTCCTCAAGTCTGTGTGGGACTGTGTTTGTGTCTCCTGACACAAACCTGGTACAAGAGTCAGCAGAGTACCTGGAACACATTATTTCCCAGAGAAAACGTTAACTGTCAAAAGCCTGTGTTCTCAATATTGAAAGAAAACACAGAGACTTCTCTGAGACTTGTGTACTTTAATTTCAATCTGCCATGAGCACAATTTCATTTATGGCAGCATTTTAAAATGGGCAGTGACAAAACAAAAAGACAAAGTACCCATAGCACTACATCTCAAGGACTTTCCTTCAGCTATTTCAGCAGCTAGAGCATATATGGTAGGTGAAAAGCAATAGCATGCATTTTTCCAATGAAAGAAGCCAGATCTTTAAGTCTTT
The DNA here is from genome assembly GCA_027564655.1 of Leptodon cayanensis. Classification (NCBI taxonomy): domain Eukaryota; kingdom Metazoa; phylum Chordata; class Aves; order Accipitriformes; family Accipitridae; genus Leptodon; species Leptodon cayanensis. The sequence continues at coordinate 54,027,215 of JANXJC010000001.1, forward strand.
AGAAAATAAACCACCTACAGATGAAGAGCTGAAATACAGAAAACCAGTCATAGCTTATTTTTCCCTTTACCTTGCATGTTGTCTGTCAAGGAGGGTCTTTGAAGGGTAAGGATACCCAATACTTCTCTAAGTTCTGCATATGTTTAATAAGTTTACTCATAAAGTAACTTAATGCTTTGTGAAATTTTAGCATAATTTCATTTTACTCCATCTTATGGAACATCTATATTGTCTGTATAACTTTCTGGTGAAAAGAGCTAAAAAAAAGCTGGAAGAGTGTATTTTTTAATTCTTCCATGGCTTAGAGCACTCTGAACGCTCATATTTCCCATGCAATGACTCACATCTGGACTGAGACCAAATCCAGAGTTCCATATGGATGCATCACTTTCTAAAAAAAAATGGACATAGGAAATAAGAAATTTGTACTGCATCAGAAACTCAACTAGAATGCAATATTTATTCTGTAAAAAGCACTGACTGATACCAATCAGTTTCATATGTAACAGTGGGGTGCCTCCTCCTGCTTTAAATTGACTTTCTACTTCTGCACTATACCCTCTGCTTAAATTCAAGTTTTGCAGTAGTGTTTATTATAGTAAATAAGCCTCATGTGCTGTTGATATCAAGTTCTAATATCAGTTGTTTTGCTATTAAAATGAAGGTTAGGAAAGGTTTATTCAAGATAATATACCATCCATCCTACACATAAATATGTACATCAGATAGACAATGGACTATATATCCAAATATCCCTCTGGAACAGAGAACAGCACATTCTGCTGAACCAAATTCATATAAAACTAAATTTAAATAAATGAAGTAAAGACATAAAAGCTATGGAAGAAGGTCCTATGTGTTACATACTCCAACCTAACACAACCCATTTAGAATTTGTCTACATTTCACTTTGTTGGACAAAATTGGGCCTCATTTATACTAGTCATACTTATCCTTCAAAAGCAAAAAAGTAAAATGAAAATAACTGAAGTATAAACACTGGAAAATAAGCAAGAGTCAGAAACATAATGTGCAAGACTGAGGATCTGTGCCTGAGAAACAAAACACTGTTCTAATGAGAGCAAGTCAAAAGACTTACTTTGATGCAGCCTTCACGACCTATTACTGCTTTGGCATTCTGCTTTGCACCGCCTTGTCATCTACGCGTACAACTGCCTACCACAGTGGAAAATGTGTGAGGAATAGTTGACTTGTTTCCTGACAAAGGTCAAGACTTGACAAAGGTCAGTGGAGAGCTACAAAATGGGGGGATTACTCACATATTCCACACAAGAGAATAATTATAGTTCATTGGAAAAGGAAAAAGCATATTGGAAAACAACATTCAGTTCAGACTAACCCTTAATTTACATTGATTTCATTTATCTAATGATATTAGTATGTTTCAACTTCCACTCAGTAATCGTCTGGCCAGAGGACCTTATAGAATACAAAGGAGATTTAAAAACAACAAACTGACAACACAGTTACGTTGGATTGTTGTATGTGTGTCTTACACTAAAGGAAGGACCAGGAAAATGGGTTACAGTTACGTGTTGGAAATTTGTATTGCATGTCAATCTGTCTCTTCATATGTGGAACTGGAAACAGTGTAATGAGAACACACTGCTCTAAAACACTTAATATTAATTCAATAAGCCCAAAGGCCCAAGTGGCACAGTTGGGAACTAAAGCTTTAGTCTACTTTGATTATTGTTAAATGTGCAGCTTCAATAGTATGGAACTCAGTGGAGGCTGCAACATCTATCCAAGAAGCTGGGTAAATACCCAAGTTGTTAATTGAGCTTCTTGCTATTCCTAGATGGGCTCACACTAGCAAATTTAAAGGCAACTTCTGTATATCCTACATAGGACATACATGTCCTCAGACTGTAACATGCATTTTTATAAAACTTCATACAAATGTTAGAAAACAATTAAAAAGTAATATTGTGGGCAAAAAGATCAACATTTTTAATCCCTATTTCTAATTAAATGAGTCCTGCTGTACTTTCATACAAGGGAACTTTTTTTTTTTCATTAGTTACTGAAGATGACCTGGGAAAAAGCATGCCACATCAAAGCTTTACATATCATAGCTAATGTGCAGACTATCTGAAATTTCTAGGGTAGACTTCCATCAGTTCACATGAGCTGATCACTAACACAGTGGACGTTTTTGGATTCAGAGATCCATCAGTGCATTAACAGAAGGCCTTATGAAGAACAGTGAAAACCTGCCAGTCACCAGCAGCAGTGTTACCCTAGGAAATTAAATGGCAAACACTCATAGCTCCATCAATTAACTATTAGGAGGAGGGTTAAGCCTACACACAGAGTAGAAAACTAAACATTTGCTCTTCCACTGTGAAGCCTGTCGCTGTAAATATTTTAAAATAGGTTCCTTCTCCACAGCAAAAGGATTTAGTAATTCAAAGAATGATGATGATGATGATGGTAAAATGTGGTAAAATACTTTGCCAATGAGAATACTATGAATCTGCACATTAAATCTTCAGTGACATGCTGGCTCATGCAAGCAAACAATTAAGACAACAGTTTCCCTTGTCTGTGGAACCTAGTGAGTTTAAAAAAAAAAAAGATGGAGAGTGAAGTCAACAAAGGAAATTGAGGAATTAATCACATCTGTAGGCAAGCTCTAGAGGGGGATGTGAGGACTAGGAAAAGTATCAGAGCAGGAATACTTTATGGAGTTTTTAAAAAGAGAATGCAACAGCTTCTTCAGAGATACCCATCATATGTAACTGCCCATTCCATTGTTGAACATGGGCATTCATACATAACATTAAGGTTTTGGTTCTCTTTGTATGTTCAAAGCAATTCTTTCTGCTAAAACCGCATGAAAAGTTGACTCGAGTCCTACGCGTTATGTAAAGATATGGGGCGTACTACCACAGAGTGAGGGCAGACTAGTTAATGTGGACACAGATGAAATTTCAGGTGTTGATCACACCTCTTCTGAACACAGGCCAGGAAAAGTACACAGTAAGGAAATGTTCACAGGGAAGGTATGCTATTAAATTGCAAAAATAGAAAGTTATTGCATCTGTGGTTAGTCTAGGCAATAAAAGTGGTTATAAAAGAATGTAATGGGTGTGGCAGCAGCTAATAACAAGCAAGGTCATAGCAGCTGTCTGGTCCGACTGCCTGGAGGCGGTTCGTGCAAAGAGCACTATCCTGCCACAGGAAGGAACAAAGTTCAACTTTTTTTTTGTCATGCCAATAGAGATTGATAGTGGTGTAAAAAGCAAAGCAGGCATTCCCTTTGGGAGACTACAGCAGTTGCAATTCCACAGGCGTCCAAAGGGCTGGATTAGGTTGTCAGGGTCAGCTGGTTCACTGACCTTAGCCATGAAGTTGACCAGTTTGAGTCCTAGAACAAGCCAATAATTTCAGGCACTGTATGTCCTTACTACTTCAGGACACCCTAAATATTAGTAAATATCTTTACACATACAATTTTTTTACACTAAATATCACCTTGTAGTCTGTTCTACTTTATATGAATTACATGTAAAAGAATAACACAAGCAGCAGGATATTTAATGTGGTAACTTCCAGCTAATTCTTAAAGTCATATGTGGGTTCATTTTTCTTGACTAGGAAGAGTGTGAAACAAATTATCTACCTGTCCATCAGCACAAAGTAATCACACACTATGAGAAGAGATTGATCTCCATTAGGGCTAAATACAAAAGACCTCCAGCTCATTACAAAAGGCTTATAATCAAGTCACTGCACTGTAGTGCAGTTCATTTGACTATGTCCTAAAATTATTCAAATAGTTAAGTACATCCAGAATCTGCCAGTGCATCCCCAGAATGGCCAGAGATATACAGGAAACTGAGATCGTCATATCACATGAAATGCTCCCCTCTGCCCAAAAATCAATCTTTGTATATGAGCACCTAACAAGGGAACAAAATATACATTCCTTCAGTTTGGCTGTAAATTCTCCAGCACTCCTATTGATCCAGATGCTATTTAAAGCTGTCACTCATCCAGAGAGGTTACTATGTTGTTTTAGAAGAGGACTTATCTAATTTCAAATACTGCACACAATTACAAACCCGTACAATGAAATAGGGATAAGGCCATTCATCAATTGTCAAACAGGCATTTAGTTTGAATTTGTCTAGCTTGTTGATATTATTAAACATTCAAGCATTGAAAACAAAAAAAAAGAAGATCTTCTAAATTTTATAGATATGTTAACCCCTGTTCATGCCTGACATACTAAGGGCTACAAAGGAAATTCTGCTATAACCCTACTCCTTTCACATGACTGTAACTCTCTGCAACATCCATCCTGTTCGACTATTTACCAGTTATGAATTTTGACGATGAAGCTTGTAAAAAAGACTAAGCAAAACCACTCTCAGCTGTTATCTTAAACTTTTGCCATAGAACACAAGTAAACTTCGAAGTCCCTTTGAACAAGGTTGAAAGTGACCCATATTTGAAACCAAACTTGAAACCTAAGAATATAGTTTCCAACAGAGCCTACTGACTTAACAAATTGCACAAAAAAGCAAGTCACTCTCAAAATGCTCACTAGGTGTCTCCGTATATTTTCTGCAGATCTAGCTGCCATGCAATTTTCTTTGCCTCAGTGATTATCTTCCTTAATCTAAGTGCTTTTAAAATAATGTGCTAGATTTGGTGGCAGGTAACAAGTAAGACCATAAGCCTGTTCAGTGCAATAGCACAGAAGACATTGTGCAAGTAGCACTATCCTGCTATAGTGCTAGAGGGACAAACTGTCCCTATCGCACGATAGCTGCTATCCTGCTATGGGGACAAACATACTAAGATGAAGATTTCTCTTCAAGTAGCATGAAACTGTCCTAGTAAGTCACAGGGCTATAAGTTGTGTAGTTTGCAAAGCCTGTGTGTTAAGAGATCTGGAGAGCTGGGAAAGCTTATTTCAGTTTGCCAGCTCTGTTGGTCCTACAAATGCTAAAATCCTCTGCTTCATGACCACCATCTAGTGGCAGTATATCTATACAGTTACATGTATGAGAATATGAAATACTTTTGTTTCTGTCAACACAGTACAGATAAATCACTTCCCGCACTTTGAAGCATCACATAAACAAGATCATAAGGAGGACGTATGTCCCCAAGACTTCTATTTCCACAGTCTGCAACACATATTATTTATACAGCATAATATGTATTACTGCTCCATACATGCTGATCCCATTCTGTAGTCTGATAGGGGAAAGAGAGGAATCCTTGTATCTCCATTTCCTCATTTTCTTCTGCATGATTGACACCTCACAAGACAGAAGGACTAACCCACTCTGCCAGCACAACATTCCCTTTGAAAAAGCTAATTGGGCAGCAACTAGAGAAGACTTGCAGTTTACTTATCCTCAACCTTGACCTGTACACTCAAACAAGGAAAGACCGTAATCTACCTCGCAAGATGAATCTCCCCATAACTATCGTAACAACACAAACAGAAGAAAAATGGGTACACTAAAACTAATTCTGATCATTCAATTTTAGCACCTTTGTGTAATTTTTATGACATTCTGCAAAGACTATCAATTACAATATTTTCCTCTTGTTTAACTTTCATCTTTATTCCTCTGTGTAAATACAGCAATTACATTTTAGGTCTGTACTACTACAATGTTATCCCAAACCTGCTATTAATGATAACCAGCCAAACAAAAGCAGGGGCAATTCACAGTTCTCTCCCTCCATTTTCCAGCTTACTGATATGCTTCCAAGGAATATCCCATAACCACTAATGTTTCAGAAAGCTGCTATTCCAATGGAAATTACTGGAGAATTTAAATCAGTTTCTACCCACCATGAAAAGGGTAAATTTCTTGTTTACAACTGGGTTCAGTATGAAGCTATGTATGGCAAAGTTTTACCATTCAATTACTGAATATCACGTGCCCTCTAGTGGCTAGTCACTCTAACAGAAAAGGTTGCTTTTGTATACTTCCTCGGAAAAATAGATATGATGACAAGTAATTTGCAGTTGGCTAGCTCCAAGGAGTTCAATATCACATGACATGTAAAACCTGCAAGATAATAAAAAATATTTTGCTTTCCTTTGCTTCCCACCATTAAGCTATTTTCTGACGGTGAAGGTCCAAAGCCATGATCAACAGCAACAAAATACAGTGAATTCTCATGTTTAACCTTTGAGGAAACAAGTGTTGCTGTTATGATATGACAGAAATAGTGAAATCTGTGTAAGGTCTTCCACACAGCTCAGTGTGTTGCAATTTAATTCTTTAGAACTGATTCACTTATTCTACTATCCAGTAATACTTTTTTTTAACAAGGATACTCAGGTGGATAGAACACGTGATGACAAAGGTTTATCTTTCTAGTCATTCTGTCAAAAAAGTTTGATTCTATAACCAAAAATTAGCTGGTAAGGTATATCTTCTCCTTAACGATATTACCCTTTACCTTCCAGCACTGTCATACAGTGCCTGGACACTGCTTTTTCTCTTGTAGTCTGTGAAACAACTGGCATCCAGATCACAACCAGGACTTGAACTTCTCAGTTTCCTAGAAGAAACAGGTAAGCTTTACAGATGTGAAGCCAGACTTCCTACAGATTTTGTCAGATGCATAATATAGGCACTAGTGAACAATTATATCAATATAAAAATCACTGAACATACAGCTGCCTTCACTAATTGGTCTTCTCCATGCTTCAGATACTTAACAGTAACGTTCTTTGCAACTTTATTAACTTTATGCTGAACTACTATAAAGAGATAATAAAAGCCTAGGACAGAGGAAAAAAAAATTAAAGCTTGTATTAATAAAAAATAAGTCATATACCTGCACCAGAATATTTGTTGTCTCCATCATGCTCCTGCAGCATCTAAAAATAGCTGTATTGACTCAACTGAAAAATGTTATTGCCTATCTGTAACTGAGCTTAAGAAAACAGGAGTAGTATTTCACCATTCAACTACCAGACATAAAAACAGTATCAGTTTATATCAGTAGCCACAGATTAGTAATTCTGACATTTGAAAATGAGCAATACTGGAGATAAGGTGGATAAGGGAAGATACTGCAGAGTCATGAGCAATAGATTTAACAACACAGAGATATGAATTAAAACATGATACATGAGGAAGATATTCCATATGCCTGTGTGCTAAAGTGCTTGGTTTAGATGTGGACTATGCCTGGTGTATAATTACGCTAATAGGTATTAGCTAGATTAGATCAAGTAATCAGAGAGTCTGCTTGGAAACATGTTGATGCTTGATTCTGCCAAATGACTTTTCAAACTTTGCAATCAGGTAATAACTTGCCTGTAGAACGTAGATTCCAAAGGAGGAATTGCCATGAAAGGTGAAAGTTCCAGAGCACTGAGAGAGCACTGCTCAAAAAAATTTCCTATGACTATTGTCTCTTTATCACAGTTAAAATTCTGTGTCTGGCCCCACGCTTCCCTATATATGCCTCCATTATGAAAAAAACGCCACATTCTAAAAATACATAGAACCATTACAATATAAATTCCATTCCTAATTCAGTCATTCACAGACTACTACCATTAAAAGAAGTGTATCCCTAGCACCAGATGAACATCTCTGAAATTTGATATTTATGTGATCAGGACTTCAATGGAAATAGGTCCATGGATGGGAATCACCACCACAACTTCCCAAAACATGTCAGTAACAAAATATGTAAGTTCATAGCTCTTTTACAATGTCTGCCTGAGAACTATGCTGCTGCTGGGAGAAGGAATGATATAAGGATTTAACAGGTTTGCTATTGCATGCTTCAACTCATGTTTCTAGGACTGAAACCTGTGGACAATATCTAAGAGTGACTAGCATACAAACAGAAAAAGAAACTTGTGATACCTAACCAGTACAAAGAGATACTGACTTTGGTTCATTTGTCATTGCTATTAGCAAAAGCAGAGAAAATAAATGCTGTGTTATCCTAAGGAAAAGCTCCTGAATCATTCAGCTCTGCTATGAGGAGGGTACCATACCCAAGTTCATGTAAATAAACTGAAAAATCAGTATTTCTCTGCTGAGACAGAGTAACATTAAGATGAAAAACCCTTACTACTGAACAAATACTTCAGAAAAAGTTTCTTTTGTTATCTCTCCTTCAGATCATTTTATCTGAAAGAATTTCTTTCCCCAGTCAAAACTGTCATCATCCATTTCAAGCTAAATACTTATTGGCAGAGATATGCAGTACTATTGACTTTAATACTTGCAAAGTAAGTTGCTTTTCTAGGGAGGAAATTGCTGCATTTCAAAGCTATTTCCTGCCTCATACATACAGAACTAAAATATCAAACAGATCTGGTTTAGACTGGATGTCCTTTCACTTCTGCTCTAAAAATCCAAGCCAACAGTAGTCATCCATAAGGTAGCTGTCATGCTGTAAATCCCTACTGGTTTCTTATTCCGTGTTCTCTTCTACTTTTTCTACTTCATTTCCTCCTTCTTCCTTAATTCCACTTAATTGCATCCTATTTTTACATTCTCTCCTTTTGTTTTTAATTGTTGAGATCCAAGAATAAGACAATCCCAAATAAATCACGAGACTAACGATTTTTTCTTGTTTCATGTTTTGCTTTCAGAATCTCTAAAAGAGCTAATTTTTGTGATGAAATGCTTTGGCACAGCAAAGCAGAACATGTTTACAGCATTCTAGAAAAAACTCTTTGGCATTACATGTTATGGTTTCAGCAACTGCTTGCAGATAAAATTAAGAGTCTCATCACAATATACGCAGATTCTGCTCTCTGACTCAGGCAGGGACTATTCTTGCACGCGTCAGGGAACTGTGAGCAATGCTTTCATAGCTGTCTTTTTAAGCCACCGAGTTGCAACACAATAATATAGCAAGTGTTGGTAATACTCTAATATTGCTTTCTATTCTCCCTCTCCAGCACACTTGCATACATAGGCATACAGACGCATATGCACACAGGCCTTTTTTGACTTGCCTGGTTAGGGACAGAGTAAGGATGGAGTAGGAACTACCTTCTACTCTACCTGCCCGTCATCTTACATAATGCCTAGGGACCCGAAGGTACCATATCTCAATTCCAAAGATTATACTCACTGACAGATTCAAGAAAATGCCAAAATCTGTGATGAAGATTTCTTCATCCACAACATGGTTTACAACGTAGATAGTAAACATTAAAAGATAACTCCTTAATGGATTTTTTAAATTTGAAATACTGAAAATGAAACTGTGAAGAAGTTTATGAAACAAAAAATTCCAGATTAGTTATATCTACTTCCAGTTCTTATATTTCATTGTAAGATTACTATACTCAGACACTTATCTTGGGTGATGCTATTCCTACATAGGACATTTACTTTGGACAAAGCTATTTCCAAACAGCATGAAACAGGATTAACTACCAGAATGCTGGGATGATAAAAATCACAGACAGGATTCAGAAAACCTTACTGAGTAATAGTTCACAGTAGAGTTATTTTAGAATTAGGTATTAATCATACAAAAAGCTTCATATGTAGTAATTAAAAACATTAATGAACACTACCTTTGAAACCAGGTCCTTTGCTGTTTCCAGCAAGTACTTCTCAACTTTTGCAGGGCATTCCAGTAGCCGTACTACCTTGATACTGATCTAAGGCAATAAAAACAGTTAAAGTAAACATGCTAGCTACTTAGATGTCTTCATTGTCAATGACAGTATTTAAACAGAATGTACCATATTTCATTAACAGTCTGTCACTAAGTTGCTGGTTTCTTATTTAAGAAGAAGAATAATTACAATGAACTATACATGAGAAATTATGTATGAATGAAAAATCTGCTTGTGCCATCCAGTGCTGGAAAATTTTTAACTGAAGCCTGCTACGACTAATTATACATATTTAATATATTAAGCAACAAAAAAAAATAATGAATGTTCCTAATTTTATCACTGATGTTACCGCTTTGAAAATATATCTGTTTAACACAAATGTCACAGTCGCTTTCTGGACATTCTGTATTAATTGAGGGTGAAATTATGGTGCTACTGAAGGCAAAGAGACTCCATTGTGGCCAAAGATTTAATTTCATACCACAGCTTTTCAAAGAGCAAATGAAAGTCAGGCTAGATTTTCTGAATGACAAAATTGGATCTTTTGGCTGAAGTGATGAAATACTTGATAATCGAAACATTTTGACAGGTGGGTATTTTTAATAAATTCTGTGAAACTTTTAAACAGGTTAACTAGTATAACTCCTTCTTATTACTACGCATTAGAAAATTTAGAAGCATTTGTTAAAGGCTGCACTGTTGTAATTTTGAAGTGTGACAGTAAGTTGTAACAGGCCTGGAAACAAAGGGGGGTTTTGAAAGTTTTTTTCAAGATGTATATATGTTACAACAGAGGAAGTATCTGTATCTAGCAGCTAACAGTCTTCCAGGCTTGATTTCAGAGTACAAGTGACTCACCGGTATGCCACATGTGTATTTTGGATACTGTGCATCCAAAGTATTCAGAGTATTTTGAAACTGTCTATGATTTTAATGGATTCCTTCTCATACATTAAGAGTAAAAGCTTGTGAGTATCACCATGCCCTTTTTGTACTGTTGCCAACATGCTAAGTTTTCTTCTTTAAGCACACAGGGCAATAATGAATACTTCAGTAGGTTTTGTACACCAAAATGGGGAGGGGGTGCTTAAATTACTCAACGATTACAGACTTTGCTGCTTTAGCACTGAAGCCCTATTTAGTTAAATTGTATTTAGGCTTTCAGAAGCAGAACTGTGATGTTTTTCAGTTGAATAGGCTGCTTCTGAACTCACGGTTAGGCCAAATGCTAGTTTGGGACAACTCCTTATGCTACATACAGAGGCAGAATTCTGAACCCCACTCTACAGAAAGGCAGACCCTGTTTTCCCACAGAGGCGTAGAAGTGACTGACAGGACTGAAGGTGGGTGTTTCTGGGTACGATCCAGCTTCCACAGCTTGACACTGCATTACAAACTGCTGGCAACAGCTCTGTCTAATCCCAGTACACCAAGGTAACAGAAAACGTAGTGGCTGAATGGACTTGCCCAGGACTCTCACCTGGGTCCTTCCAGAGAACAATAATAGCATCATCTGGATAAAGAGTCTACATATGCATTTCTTAAATTCTACCTTCTTTTTATCAAAATAAGGGTGCATTTCAGCAACATGCTTGCTGGATTGTCCATTTAAAAACTTCGCAATACAAAGTCAGTTATGTCCAAAAGATTGCAATACAAATACAAAATTAAAATCTAACCTCTGTAACAGTGGTCTCTACACTTTTTTGATCGTGCGCGCCTATCAGTAAAAAAAATGTTGAGCCCACACCCCCAATATATGTATATTAATTTATAACTTATATACAGGTACTACTGTGCTAATAAAGTACATTACAAAAAATACACAAAAATAGAAATTTTAAAAGGATGAGATAAAGATAAGGGCTTCTAAAAATAATTTTATTATTTATTAATGGTACAAGAAACCTTTTTGCTTACACAAAATTAATAACAGACAATATAATATTAATAACAATAATAATATTTCAGTGGGAGCTGTATGATTGAATAAGCTTCATTATTTTACAAAATATTGGTTTAACATTTTGTGATAACAGCAATTCGAAGGTCTAAGTTCAGTTTGGTTTGATACTTGGTTTTAGTGGCCATCACAGCTGAACCAACCCGCCCCAAAACCAATTCTCAAAGATATGCAGATCCAAATGGAAGAAATGCATTGTTGGCTGTGCTTTCTAAATCATGATTCTCATTTTTCACTCCCATCTGCTAATTATGCAAAGGCTTTTCTTGAAATTTGGCTAATAAATTTTCACCTTCCCTGATGTTAATCAGTTGTTCTTGCAAACTAATTGGAAGGTGTTGCATTTTTATATTTTTAACACATGGGTTGAAAACCCACTGAAATGCTTCATTTGGAAGATTTTTAAATATGTCAGGAATTTCTGCTTCTGAGTTTTTGAAGTGTACAGTTATGAGAGTTTTTATAGGTGACATGTTTGGCACAATATCCTGTAACAATACTTTCCAAACATTTGTTTTCAAAATGCTCTCTCGACAGCACCAGTATCTTTCAAAAAGCAGTTACTTTCTCACTCATTGTTAAAGTGTCCCCTTTACCTTGAAGGGACACATTAACTGTGTTTATTTTTTTGAAAATGTTAGCTAGGTTACCTACTACTGACAGCCACCTGTCATCACAGAAAAGGTCATCAAATTTGGAACACTCATCTTCCTGTAAAAGAAAAATGCGTAACTTACCTTTAAGTCTGAAAACTCTTTGCCATGAGATAACCAGAGAACCTCTGTGTGGTACTAAAGCTTTTTATGGTCACTCCCCATTTCATTCCACAACTTAAAGATCTTTTTGTTATAAAATTAACCACACCGATGACATCCTCTAGCACTTCATGCACTTCTGGCTCCAACTTCTTTGCTGCAATAGCTTGCCCATGAATGATGCAGGTAATTAAGTTCACATGTGGTGCAATCTCTGTAAGCTTACTCTAGAATCCTTTTTTTCATTCCAGTCAAAGCAGCCACTCCATCAGTGGTTACACTTGCATGTTTTTTCCATAAAACATTGGTTTTATTAAAGAACTCATTTGCTGTTGAGACTGTATCCAGTATATCTTTCCTTCAGTGGTTCACAAAAAAGTAGTTCTACTGTGTGTCATTAGTGAAACAGAATCTAGCAATACCATAAGCTGAAACATGTTAGAAATACCTGTACCTCCAGCCAACTGTATAGCAAACCTCCTGCAATGCACGTGTGCTAACGCATGTTTCTTCAAATCGTCAGCAATGTTTTCTATACATCTTCCAATAGAATTTACTGACAAAGGAATGTGTTTTACTTTGTCTCCATATTGTTTTCCATGTACTGTTTCAGCCATTTTTACCACAGCAGAAAGAAAAATTGTTTCCCCAATGGCATGTGCCTTTTCATCTTTCACTATTAAGTAAGTGTGCTGGTTTTCACTAGGATAGAGTTATTTTTCTTCATGGTAGCTAGCATGGGGCTATGTTTTGGATTTGTGCTGAAAACAGTGTTGATAACACAGGGATGTTTTTGTTATTGCTGAGCAGTGCTTGCACAGGGTCAAGGGCTGTTCTGCTGCTCACCCTGCCCCACCAGCGAGGACACTGGGAGGGGCACAAGAAGTTCATAGGGGACACAGCCAGGACAGCTGACCCTGACTGACCCAAGGGATACCCCAGACCGTATGATGTCATGCTCAGCATATACAGCTGGGGGAAGAAGAAGGAAGGGGCGAATGCTCGGAGTGATGGTGTTTGTCTTCCCAAGTCACCATTACACATGATGGACCCCTGCTTTCCTGGAGATGGCTGAACACCTGCCTGCCAGTGGGAAGCGGGGAGTGAATTCCTCATTTTGCCTTGCTTGCACATGCAGCTTTTGCTTTGCCTATTAAATTGTCTTTATCTCAACCCATGAGTTTTCCTCACTTTCACCCTTCTGATTCTCTCCCCCATCCCACTGGCAGGGAGTGAGCGAGTGGCTGGGTGGGGCAGAGCTGCCCACCAGGGTTAAACCACTACAGTAAGAAACCTCAAGAGGCTTCTAAGGATTTACAATTAAGTTTAGTGAAATTACATATGTGATCAAGTATCACATGACTCAAAAAAAAAATCACTGAAAAATTGTAGAGGTTTGTCTTCATTTTCCGGATGCTTAATTTTTAAATGTTTTGCTAATTGTGATGTCTTTGTACTATCATTAGCTATTATCTCAGGGCACAATACACAACTAGGGTGAGGTTCATCGTTAATGATAGCAGATGTAAATCTGTATTTCAAGTAGTCTTCTGGATAATTTCAAAAATTTTTGCCTGATTTCTCCTCAGATCTGATTAGATCATCGTTTTTACCTTGTAATATGGCTGACGAGCTTGTACGAGGAGTAGGTGAAGCGTCAGCTCTGCCATTTTCCTGTTGTTCGCTTGCGCTTGCATTATCTGCAACCCTTGGATTCTTTGCAGGAATCTCTTTAAGCCACTTGTCCATTTTATGAGCATTATTTTAGTTAAAACTAGATAATGTAATCCACAAATCCACTCAACCAGGCACACACAAACTGCAATACATCACAATTCACTGAAAGTGAGCAAACGAGTGAGGGCACCGCTGTGAACCCCGCTGCATTGTGAACACCCACTCTGCCTCCAGGAGACACTGGTACCATCCACAATGCAGGACCCTCTAACATACAGGCCAAGTGAAGGCACCAGTGTCAAGCTATATATTAAACATTAGGAAAGTATATTTTCTTTTTTTTTTCTTTTTTAAAGATAATAAATATAAGTAGAAGTTCTAAAATTTTCTTTATGCACACGAATGGATCAGTCCCACACAACCTCTGGGCTGTGCACACCTCACTTTGGAGACCACTGCCCTAGACAACTGGTGACCAATGAATAGTCTGTTATCAACTTGTTTCCAAGTGAACTGGGTGACTTGATTTTATAATAAATTAATTGGATCTTTCAAATGTCTTGTTCAAGCTGGCAAAGTTCAGTCTTCATTCCCCAAAGGATTTGGAAAACCTATGGACAATGAGAGACTACTTTTTATAATGTTAATGTGGCTTTGCCCAGCAGCTTTGTTGCTGTCCTTTCTTGGAACTTACGTCCTTACTGTTGATGCTGTTTCCCTCTTGTATTTATGACATGCTAGTTGATTAACATGTAAGTTATTGTATCTTGGACAAAAATGCAATTTCAGTAAGGTATAGGCAGCAGGAACAGAATAACTAACTCTTCAAGATAAAGATCTTCTAATGTAAATTATATCAGTAATACATTAGTAATAAAAGATGGTAAAATCATAAAATAATGCAGAAATAAGAGGTATTGTGAGGTATTTTTAATGTTTTCAAGTTTTTAGCAGGTTCTTAAAAATGGAAGGGAGGATCATTTTGATAACTGACAGAAAAAAGTAGGGCTTGTGTTAGTATGTAATGAACAGAAAACTTAAATTGGTCATGATGATATGTCAAGGCTTTAAAATGGATAGTAAAAAATAATTTTAATTGCCTTTGTTGTGTAAAACATCCATGTTTGTTAAAATCATGGGTGGTTTTTTTTTAAAAAGGCATGTCAATGTCAACATTTCACTTCTGTCTCAAGCAGATATTAATGATTGAAGAGGATAAGCTTTACCTCACTAAATCAAGTTCTACAGTCTTCTGTTTGAAATAAAATCACCACATAGTTCTTAAAAGCTCTATCTGTAGCCTCATCACTAAAATAGTTGTATAAAATTGGGGTGGAAAGTGACTAAAAAAGGTCTCCAATCATCTCTGTAAAGGTTCCATATTTCACTATGGCTTCCCCCAACAAATAAGGATTAACTGTAGAGGTAATGTTTTCCTCAAATATTTGTGCATCTCCTGATCAGTGGAACAAAAAGCCTTCAAGCCTTCTCTAGAGAGCAAAAATTTAGAGGCTTTTTGCCCAGGCATTGGTCGTAGAAACCTAGTAGACAAATGCACAGTTATGTATATTCACACAACAGTGTGGAGGTTATTCATAACTACTACAACTTTGGACATCAGTATTAAAATTGGGACCACAGAGCTATGGTTGAACTTCATATCATCAACAGTTAAAACCAAGTTCTGCTACAGTACCACTTAAAAACTCCCAGAGAAACCGATGACTAGTTTTTGATGCAGAAAAGGATGCTTTCTTCAGTCAGGATACAAAGTCATACCCAACTTTACTCTAACTTCATTATTTTCATTAGAAGTACTTAGCAGGCGCAGCAAAATAGCATAGCAAAACACATACATATGAAATACATATTATCACTAAGATAGCAAAAAATGAGATGCTGTAATACGATACCTGGTACTATAAATGAAATTTTCCTTCTGTGCCACTTAAGTCAGCATTAACGCCATCTACTAAAATAGACTCTTCCTTGACCCATGTATGTATTAGAGGATGTTTCCATGGAATGCACAGCCAGTAAATGACTGTTCTCCGGTTCTGAGGGGACGCGAACTTCAAATGAGATGTCCTGTAGCACTGAGATTCCCTGCTGTCTGCCAAGGTGTGAATGCCTACTGGAGCCCTTCCCTCAACTGAGGTACTAGCAGCTGAGGTACTTCTCCACCCAGAAACTGATTTTCAGTAAGTTTAGAGCACAGAACTATATCTGCAATCTCTGGCCCTCTGTCAAATGTTGCCAAGGACAGCCAGGGAGTTCAAAAGTTCTCAGCCAACAGGAAGCAATACATCAAAACACACAAGCTGAATGCATAAGCTTGGATTCTGTAGGAAACCCAGCTAAAAAAATTAACAAAACAACAAATCAACAAAAGCAACGATAAAATTCCCAAAACAACAATAAAAAAAAACCTTGAGATACATACAAGTGAGAAAAATTCTAAGTGGAATACCACAGAAAGTAAAATAGGCTGAAGGAAGCTTTGAGTCTATAGCAGTAATTTAAAAAGTCTATGATCAACAATCATGACAAAACAAAGTAAAAGGAATAAAGACGGGGTGACTCGGATGAGGCCTAACTAAGGTGACGGAGGTTTCCATCTGACTGAGATGAGACAGCACTCAACCTAATACTAACCCCTCACATAGTTCCCTTTCTTCCTTTAGTCACTCCCTTCCTCCTTTCCACGGGACTTACGTGACGTCCCCACGCTGCCGCGTCGCAGTCTGTTTTCTCGGCGGTGCCTCCTCACTCAGGTGCCGGGAGTTGCGCGCTGCGCGAACCTGTCGGAACAGAACACCCGATTAGTCGCTACAGCCTCCACCCCAGTCACCACAGCCCTTCTCCCACGAGCTCCTTCCCGCCCCCCAGCGAGTCTCCCCCTCGCTCCGGGCGCGGCCACCACCCGCTCCCCGCTCACCGCTCCCCGCCGCAGCGCTGCCCCCCCAGAAACCGCTCCCGCGCCCGCCCTCGCCCTCAGGTGCCGCCTCAGGCGCCCCCGCGCCCGCCCCCAGCGGCAGAAAGGCGCTGCTCGGCGGCCCGGTGCGCGTTCGCGGCGGCTGCCTGGCCCTAGCCCCACCATGGCGCGGAGACGGCGCCTTTCGCCGCTGGGCGGGCGCCCTCCTGCAGGTAGGGGCCGCGGCCGGGGCCGGGGCCGAGGCTGGGGCTGGGTCCGGGTCCGGGTCCGCGCCGGACGCCCTGCGCGGAAAGACGGTGCGAGAGACGCTCCTGCTCCGCGACCCCCGCGCGCCTCGGCGCCTCCCGTCGCCCCGGTCCGCGGAGGGAAGCCAACTGCCGCCGTGCGGCGACGGCCCCGCGGGCAGCGCGGCCGGTCGCTGAGGGGGTGCAGCCCCCGAAATCGGCCGTCCTCGACGAACGCGGCTGCCGGTAGCGCCCGACGTCGGCAGAGCCGCCAGGCCGGGCCGCCCTGCGCTGCCCCGCCGCGGCCGGCGCTCCCCGCCCTGCGGGCTCCGGGCCTGCCCCTCCCGAGGCCTGAGGGGCTGTGGAGCGGTGCCGGCGGGCAGGGCTCGGAGGGCGGGACCGGTGGGCGCCGAGCGGTCGGGGCAGCCCCGACGCCTTCTCCCGGCGCCGCCGGGCTGGCGGGGCCCGGAGCCGGACGTTCTGCGGGAGGATCGCTTCTGAAGCGTCCGTGGAACCTCAGCTGGCCCTGGGGCAGGCGTGGGAGCTCATCTGTTGTGCTCAGACTTGTCCGCTTCATCCGGAGCTCCCGCACCTCCATGTTTGATGCTATGCCGGCTCCGTTAAACTTAAACCTGAACTGCTTGGCGTTGGATCTGATAGAGCAGGGCGGCATGAAGTTCGGCTGCTTTCTTAATCAGGAATGCGTTATCAGGTAATAGGGAGAGAAGTAGGTATAAATCGTCTCATAATTTTTTTTTTTTTTTTTTTAGTGTTCTAGCCTTATTCCTCGTCTCCTATCTCAATGCGAAAAACTCCCCCGCCCCAGCTCCCCCTTGGAGTCCTTTCTTTGACTGAACGGTGCCTTTGAGTACAGGCTAATGAGCGCTCAACTTGGTACTCTAACCACTGCTCTACCTGACGGGAGATTCGTAACGGTGTGATACTTGGTGTTTAAATGCCTGCCTAGGTTTGTTGGAGAATTTGAAATGCATGCAGAAAGTAATCAGCTCCTGTGCTTGCCTGCTCGATAATTGTGCGCTGCTAGGATCTCAAATCAGAGTTGGCATTAGTACTTGGTTTGTTTCCCGCGTGTACTGGGTACACATACAGAGCTGCTGTAGATTTAGCCTTTAGAAATGTTGTACAGTCCCTGCTTAGTCTAAACCGATTAGGGTCCGTCCTGTGTCCCCGTCCTGTCTCCGTTCTCCCCCCAGTTTATTAGGAGTAGTTATTGCCTGAAAAGCGCAAGGCATAACTTGTGTGTCTCATTGTACTCCTAAAATCTGTTTTGTTTTCTTGAAAGTTTATTTTTTAAGCATGCTTTTAGATGAATTTGTGATGTAAGTAGTTTTTTTCAGTTTCATTTGTCTCTAGTCGTTTCCTGGATTTTTGTGTCTGTGTGTGTGGCAGGGACGGTTGAGTTGCACCTGAAAGGGCCTTTAAACCACTGCAGCCAGTGACGTAGTGCAGGTACTGTTTTTTCTTAATTTGCATGACAGTAAACAGTATCTTGGTGAGGCTTATCTGTCACTGCAGTGGAGGTGATCATCTCTGGCAGAGCAGTAGGGATGGCAGGAATGAGTTTTCAACTATGCACTTAGGGAACAAAGCAGGTTGAAGGTGGGGACCTTTATTCTGACCATAGTATCCATAAGTAACCTCGGGATTCAAAAGAGCTCGGTGCCTTTGTTTTCAGTTTGGGATTTTGGGTTTGGTTGGTTTGAGTTGGGCTTTGGTTTTTTTTTGGGGGGGGGTGAAGAAGGGGGATGTTTCTCCTTCCTTTCTTTCTTTAAAAATACCTGGTGTTTTAAATAATGGAAATTAGTAAAGATTTTGGCACTTTGTTCTTAACTCTTAACTGTTAGATTACATGGCTTACAAGGCACTTATAAAAATCCAAAAATTGAACTCTATATTAAAGCTTTGACATCTCTCTTAATTGCTTTGAAAAAAACAAATTACAAAAGAGCTTTGTGATGGATTCCAGAAACATCCATATTTTGCTATTCCACTGCCATGGGTGTGTATGAGGAGGTTTGACAGCTGCTACTAGCAGCTATTTTAAAGTCAGTGAAAAGATTGAAATAAGTCCTGCATTATTTCTAATCATTATAAATAACTTTCTTCTGTGGCTTGTTGGTAGTAGACACAATTCCTGATAGGCCACTTAGTATTTAAATACTATCTTTTCCCATTTTGGGTATCTCTCCTTCCTGCCCAACACCCCAGCTCCCCCTTGTGCTTTTTGTAAAGCTTCATAGTGTTAAAATGTCTTTGCCTCCCTGTGCGTCTGGATCTCTTCATCCTGCTAAATTAAAACTGTAAAAAATGCTTGTATCTAGAAATCACCAATCCTGCATGTGTGCTTAGCAAAGGTCCCAAACCAAAAGTCATGGATCTAGGTTCAGTTATGGTTGTTTTTTTTTTTAATCTATTTCCAAAATTTTAGTTGGGTTCCCATTTGCAGTTTGACTCATTCCTAAAAAACCAAAAAATCTAAGCACCAAAGAAGCTGTGAAAGAATACTTGGGGTAACTTGCATTGGTGTTTCTGGATGAACTTGTTAGAAAGGGAGCATGATATCAAGAAGACATCAGTCTAAGATCTTGAAATAGTCCAGGGTATCTTATGTTTTGTTTTGTCTTTTTTTGTTGTTTTGTTGTTGGTTTTTTTTTTTTTAATCCTTTGTTGTTCTTGTTTAAAGGTGCCTCTCATTTTATCTCTCTGCTTACAAAGACAAGGAAGAGTTTCATACCGTGTGAGCTGAGGGTGTTTAGAATCTTGATTCTCTTTACTGGTAGATAATTGGAAATGGTTGACACTTCCATTTCAGAGGAGTTTTCATTTTGCCGTTAGACTCCCGAAAGAATTTGGTTCAGTCTAGATCTCTAGTGTATTTGTAGCTGTAAGATGGCTAGGCAATTCATTTGCTGCTTATACAGCAGTATAATTAACTGTATGTATGTAATTTTGAAAAGAAAAGCCAAGTCTAGATATTGCAGAACTCCAGCACTGTAAGGCTGCTTTGGACATGACTGAAGGGGAATTCTTGTTTCTAAAACTAAACCTCCAACCAGGAGATACAAGGTGAGTAGTCAGATTTGGTAGAAAATGGGTGTTGCAGATGAACACATCTGCTCCCCCGAAAATGGCCAAATACATTTCTTGTGCTATCTAGCTGAGTAATTCTTGAAGCTTTTCTCCATTCCATATTCACTCCCGTCCCCAAATATTTGAGTTTGAAAACTGTAGTCTTGATTATTCATTATAAGAATTGGAACCTTGCTGTGAGATGAAGCAACTTCTTCAAAATAATGAAAAATGCATACTAAGTTTCTTCTTTCTTACTCTCACAGTTTTAAAACTTATACTTTCTCCCTGTTCATGAGGGTATTTTTTCTTTCAACAAGATGTTTTAGATAACTTTACATGTTCTTTGTTCAGAATTGAATTTTCTGACATGCCTCTCAACATAGATTGTTATTGTTAGGTCGTCTATAGCTTAATTAGTGCTAATTGGTTTTGTGATTGGCAGATATATTAATAAAATATAATTAAACATGCTAGAACACAAGTACAAGATGAGTATGCCACTGGTTCTTCTCTGCATTATTAGGTTTATTCTAGAATACTTTGGGCAAATTATGAAACCTTTATTGCTGTTGGTGACTTTGAAAACCTGAAAGTGTTTAGAGGTTTGTTTGTTTTGCTTTAAAATTAAAATGGAAACTATTACATCAGACATTGTGGGGGAAGAATGCATATTAACATAATAAGGTGTTAAGATTTAATATAGTTAAGCAGTGACCAAATCCCCTCTGACTTCTTGATTATAGTATTTGGAAACTGAGTATGCTATGACACAGAAGTGTAAAGTCTTTGTTGGATCTCTTTGGCTTACTTCTGTTTATGTGCGTGTTCAAAAGTTAAGCGTAGAGTTAAATATTGGAAGATGCGTTCTTCTTAACAATTATCTGGGGTGTAAGTATTTTTTTCTTCTCTAAATGTAAGTAATGTAGAATGTAATTCTGTAGATACTTTTACATAAATTCTATTCTCTTCTTGCAGTCAAAGCTGGAGGTATGAGAGTGTCTAAAAAGCAAGAAAATGGACCTGTTGAGAAAAAGGCTAAACCTCCAGGAAAAGAAAAAACGAGGTATTGCATTGCAGGTCTTGTTCCCCCCTGCCCCATAGTTAAAGTTGATAGGTAATGGGCTGAAGGTTGAAAACAAAGACAACTCTTAGTCTCCGAAGAGTTCAATTCTTAAATTAACTTGCACGATTTATAGATAAAAGGTAACTTTGAGGTAATCATCAACTTAAACAAACAAACGACAAAAAGCAAAAAAAACAACTTCAAAACCTAGGGACAATGCCTTGCAATGACAGACAAGGGCTGAGTGTCTTCTCTATCATCATGTGTTACGGAACAGAAATTAAAATCATGTTTTGTCTACCTGTACCTAATAAAGTAATGGTCAAAGAGTTTGCACTGAAATAAAAATGAATTTTAGGCTGACCTAATTCTCAAGTAAATTAAACCCACATCTCCCACCCCCCACAAAGAGTCTATTATCTCCTGTATAGGCTATATCTCATATTTTAATCTGAAATCTAATTTGGCTTTTCCTGTTTTCTACTTCATAAGGTTACTCAAGCTATTTTGACCCAAAATGAAGGCATGCTTCTACTTTTGAATAAGGTAGCAGTGACTGGTTGAAGTGGTCATCAAAACAAATATTTTCTTACAGCTTTTTCAAACGAAGACTGAATGTTTTCTAAAATATATGCACTTTTTTAAAATATCACTTAACAAAAAGTTAAGTTGTCCAATATAAGGATAAGAGGGTAAAATTTTAATGACTTGTGGTGTTCCTGAAATTGCATTAGAGTCCAAATCCTAAATGGAACACAGTGCCTAAATAGGATTTAGACACTCAGGTTTTTGCTTCTATTGCAACTTTAAATTTTCTCAGTGGCCACTCAGTTTGGATGCTCCTTATCTCCACATACCTTCTTTTTTTGCACAAAAAGTTCCCTTTAAGAGCCTCCAATTCTTTTGGGCATATCTAGAACTGCATAGTTACTGCAGAGTACCTAGCACCCTTCATAATTGCTGTGACATTCAGAAACCTGTCAGTGAGATGTTAAGCTTTTGTTCAAAGGAGCCTGATACAGTGATCTGCTCTTGGAACAAATCTGTTGTGTCCTGATAGCTATGACCTCATTGTGCAAGGAAGTGGTGTACATATCCTTCTCCATATGATGATTAGGGTATTTGTGAGGAAATGGAAGACCTAAATTTTAGCCTGTTGTCAGCTAAAAATGGTATATACCTTGCTGTGTCAGTTGCCTTCACCAGTGAGCTAGATGCTTCCTGTTGAAGTTTAATGGAAAAAAGACTCATGGAAAAAGACTTCATAGAAAAAGACTTGAGATTTGTGGGGATAAGACAAAATGTAATGGTTAAAGTACTGTGCTTGGGAAGATGGATCTAAAATTTCGCTTGGCATTGTAACTTGTTTGCATTTAATACCTATATCCCTTTTGTCAATGTTCAAAATAATGTGTAAGTTGAGAATGGAACTTGGATATCCCTCTCTAATGAGTGCTCTTGCAACTAGTGTACACTTTTTTCTAGCCCTCTAAAACATTAAATTTTTGCTGCTCAGTGGCCCATCTCCAAGAGGAGAGCACAGTCTGATCTTGCCGACTCTTGAGAGCAGGAGGTGATGGTTTCATCCCCTTTACAATGAGGACAGCCTGGAATTCATTCTTCCCTTGGAAACTGTTGAGTGTTACTTTATTAGGTATGGGTGGGAAATATGTCTGTTGCTGCTTTAAAAGTGACTTTGTCATCTTACTATGAAAAAGCATTTGTATACAAATATTTTTACCTGTAGGATTGGGCTCTGATTTCTGTCCAGGTGTAGATGCCTCTCCTGTAGTCCCAATTTGGGACTAGTTTTATGCATAAAAATAAACTGAAACAAAACAAGATTAAATAGTCTGTTGTATCTCTTAAGAACCGAACTCCCTTCAGTCTTTGTATTGTCCTCATGATAGCTTGCTCTGGGCTTGCTGAAGAGGCCTGTCCAAACTGGGAGCAGCTCTAGAATCATGTCTTTATTAAAGCATATCTTGGAATTACCCTGAAAGCTGTGAATTACTCCTTTCACTGCTGGGGATTTAAGGACATCAGTTATTTCTTACCTGTAAGAAAGGAGCCACATATACTATGGAGTTTCTGTAGTACGCAGGTAACCATTTAAAAAGCCTGGATTAGACAGGATAGGTAAACGGTCCGGGTGACTTTGTTCTGATTCCCACTTTTTTTTCCACACTGAGATTTAAGTTCCCTATATTACTTTTCATGAACAGATTTACCCCTGGTGTTTCTGAATATCTTCAGGTGCTGTCAAGAAGGCTTCCTTTTCAGTTGAGTGTCTGTGTGTACATTGCAGTCATAGTATCTCACTCCAAAGTACTGTAATCTAGTAATGTCATTGTAAAATCAACTATTTTGCCAGGGGTTTAAAACGGACACTTGTGACTAGACTGACAGATGAACTCAGTTTTTGGACCAAGATGTGATATCCCCCCCCCCCCAAATGTTGTAATTGGCTGGATAACTTTTAAATTAACTGGGTTTAGCCGTATTTAACACTGACCTATTGGCACTATTTCTTGGCAGGCTACAGAAATCACCACTGTAGGTTTTTGTTTGTATGTTTTTTTCCTCACTGGCTTGGAGGACACTAACCTACAATACAATTTTTGGAACAAAGCTGAGCCAGTAACACTGACTTCTTTCCTGTTTACTAGTTCCCTATGCCAGAATCAATGGTTACTCAGTATAGTATACATACCTTGTTTGGATGATGGATCTCATTGTCAGGTTGTAATCACAGAAGTCACAGAGGACGCGGTAAAGTAGCATAGTAGCTGTCATATACAGACTCATTGCCTCCAAGTTTCTTATTCAGATGAGATTATCTGAGAGGCTTAAAGTCAGTGTTGTAGCTTAAAGTGGCTACTTAGAGCTGAGATTAGTCTTGGCAGGAGCTGAGCTTTGAGATTTAGTTCTTAAAAAAAAAAAAAAGCATGCTTGCTCTAAAGTTGCTGTGTAATATACAGCATAATAGAATGTTAGCCATCATGTTAATAACTAGATGCCTGCCTGACAGTTTTCTGACAATACATTACATTTGGCTATACCTCATTATTTAAGCAAAATGATCAAAGTTTGGTGTGTTGGGTTTTTTGTTGTTGTTTTTTAATAACTTGGGGTGGTTTTTTGGTTTGTGTTTTTCCTGGAGTTAGAAGGTTTTTATTTTCATTGATTGCCAGTTGTCTGGGTGTGGTTTTGCTGCTGTCTTTTCCATAGTCATAGTTATGTGATGGCATAAAGAGATCTTGAATAACTTATATTTGTCAGTGTGGCAAACTATCGATTGCTGAATTGAAATTTCAGTAGGAAGTGTGTCTTGCCTGATCCACAGAATCATTAACTTAAGCAGTATCTGCTTCTTCAAGAATCACATTTAAGGTATCTGGTTCCCTGTGTAAGGGTAATAATGATTTTTCTCAACTCTGTTTTAGCTACAGAGGTGTCACTGCAAATAATGGTATCATCAGAAGAATGTGCAATCCACAGTTCTTCCTGTTGCTGAACTAAATTATTTCATATCCACAAATTATTTATTTGTGGAATATTGGTAACATGGCTGTTCTTCATTGGAATATGAAGTTAATGGGATAATCTTGTGCAAAAACTTCTTGCTTGACAAATTGCTGCTGTCAGAGGCAACATCCCCAAAAGCAGAGGGTCAATTTTTTTCATGGGTCTAGGTTGGAATCAAGAAAATTACGCAGTCAAATTTTGTAGTTCTGGGTATCAGTGCTCAGCTTCTGTGAAGCTACTCCACAGTGGAAAAAAAAGTCCCTTTTGAGATATTTAAGGGTATTTTATATGTAGATTTTTGTATAAAACTGTATCTAAATAAAACAGCCTGCAACACAGATGTTTGCATTTTTCTGTTCTGAGGCAGCATACCTTTTTTTAATATCATATAGTCTTTAATGTGATTAAAGGATTTAGCCGCAAAACCTAAATTTCTATTACAAAATGTTTTGTATTAGGTCTGGAAAATGAAAGCGACAAGTGTTTCTGTGAGATAGAAATGCTAAATACTTTTTCCTTTTGCTTTACAGTGCTATTGGCAGTTTTTCAAAAACTCAGAACATGGGTGTATTGCTAGCAGAAGTGCTGAGCAAAGTAAGTACATCTGGAAGAACAAGATACATGTTTGTCAGGGCTCCTTCATAAAGCTAAACATAAAAAAGAAAAAAAAAATTGTGAATTAAACTGTTGTCATCTGACATTTGTAGGTTTGTCATCTACCACCAAATATTCTTGAGATGATCTATTTCTTTAGCAGTTGTGTGGCCAAAATGCTAGATGGCAAAAAAGTAACTAGTCTTCCCTCCTTACTCTGCTATATTTGATTCCATTCCTATTTTAACACTAAGTAGCCCCAGGGTAGTTATGTATACCTGTTACAGAAAAGTACAGCAAGTTATTAAGGTGTGTCCTTTTTTTAAAGTGGTATGTTGATTTAGATTTATTGAAATGTGAGGAAGAATTATCAGTGATGTAGTAAATTTGTGGCAGAGCTGGGATTACAACCCAGAACAAAACCTAATCTTCAATTCTTTATCCCACTGTGGAAATAGCTTTAACTTCTGTAACGGTCCAACTTAGAGAAGCAAAAAGATAGCTTCTTGAAGGATATGGGTACTGTCACTGACAAGTGCACAGTGGATTCCAAGGTGGTAAGCTAGTGCCAAACTACTCGTAAGTGATCCCTGAGGCAACAGGCATGGCATATTCCACTGTTGCCACCTATGGAGCTATTTCATCTGACGCCTGACATTAGATAGTGAAGCAGTATTGACTTCTCCCTTGGAAATACTACGAGATCATTGAAAATTTTGTGTTGCAAAGCTGTTGATGGACCCTTCTCTTCATTGCTATGCTTACAACTACTGTCCAGTATCTCTTGCTAGGCTGTTGATGCAGACTCTTACACCTATACTTCGCAAGAGCTGACTTAACAAGCAGCTTTTTTAATTTGCTAATCTGAAGATCTGACAGTTACCATC
This sequence comes from Leptodon cayanensis, assembly GCA_027564655.1. NCBI lineage: Eukaryota > Metazoa > Chordata > Aves > Accipitriformes > Accipitridae > Leptodon > Leptodon cayanensis. The sequence continues at coordinate 54,053,547 of JANXJC010000001.1, forward strand.
TATTTTTCATACACTTGCAGTCTTTAGATTCTGAAGCATACAAGAGTTCCTCATCCATAGAGCTTGGTAAAATATCAGTTTCATCATTTCAACATAAGCCTTTCATCAACAGACGTGATTATAGCTTTAGCATGTAGATCTTGAATTTTTGCTTAGACTTGTTTGTTAAGGAGAACAGATAGACCTCATCCTGTTTCTCTTCTGGTTGTCCCCATCTCCTTTCTTCTGACCTACCGTTTCTTTCTCCTGTTGGTTTCCAGAGTCCCATCCATGCGGCTTCTGCAGTAATTTAGAAAGTGGTAATTAGATACTGTAAAGATGATGATTTTGAATCTGGGAAAAAAAGAATTTGAAGCAACTTACTGTTAACTCTGGCATACTGATTATTTGCTCTGCTTTTACTAAAAAAAGGGAGGAAGAAAAAAAAAATCAATAGTTCACTGAAGGTAGTCAGGCTAATATCACTTGAAAACAGAAATTACAATTAAATGTACAGAGTCACCATGACTTTTATGTATTGATCATTTGAACTTTTTGTAGAGTTAGGCTTTACTACTGTTTTTAAACTACTTTCATATGATGGAACTTCAGAAGAGAATAGCAGAAAAGCTATACTCTATCACAACTTCCCCCCCCCCCCTTTTAATGTTACAGATGAGCCACAAAATTCATGCAGCAGCATTACAAGTGGCTCACCAAAAGCCACAGCCTGCCTTGGAGAAGTTCATACTGCCTAAAAGAATTTACATTATTCAACAGCCACGGAAATGTTAAGATACTCATTAAAATACTCATGTTTGCTTAAAAGTGAGTTGCTGTTCTAAATAGCCCTTAGCACGCTGTAGTAAATAATCAAAAGCCTTCTATCTTCCTGTATTTCTGTTACTGACAATAAAATACTTTATAAGAAGAGTTACTAAATGTACTTGGGATTTATTAAAGTATCATGGCTTCTGTCTAACCTGGTTTTACTTGTGTACAGTAATTACTCAATGCCAAGAAGTCTAACAGCTTCACTTACTGTGTGAATTTTGACTGAAGTATGGAAACTGTCAGCCCTCTTTTCTTTTTTTTTACTCTTTTTTTTTCTTTTAATTTAATAATGGCAAAGCTGAAGTGAACAGGATCCTAAGAAAGCAGGTCACGACTAAAAGGCATAGGTTTTGTTTTAATTTAGGCTGAGGTGTTCCATGCTGAGTGTGTGCCTTAGGCTTACTGAATAATAAGAAGCTTCAGAAAGTCCTGGGAAAGATTTCCATGCAGTGGAAAAAGTACTTCCCCCCCCCCCTTCCATTTCTTTCTGTAAGGAAATCCAGCTCCACTGCAGAGATTACTCTGTTGGGATCCAGACAGTAGGAGGAACCAAGTGAAAACAGACTATTTGTGTGAAACCCTGTGGGATTTAAGGTTGGTAGAATGGGATACAAGGCTGAAAAGTGATGAGACTGAGCATGGACTGGTAATAGTTGTAACTACAATTACAGGAAGTATCCTTGAGCCTTGCTTGCTTATATTGTCAGCAAAAGACAATAGAAATAGTTGGTCCTGCCCAGTCCAGAGGATAATACTCTCCTACTGCTGCTAGTTGGTTGCATAGCTCAGCTGACTTCTTGTTCTGAATTTAATTCTGCTGGAACTGTTGGGGTTTTTTTAAGGTAGTGATTGCAGATGAATATGCCACTAAAACTGTAGTCAGGGAGTCCAAATAGACTTAATATGAAAGGTGATGCTTAAAAATGTTTTATTGTCAATGAGGCTTACATTCATAGTGTGCTTTCCACATGACTACAGTGGAAATCTATTACAAACATATGAAACACACTCCCTCTTAAATAGACGGATCCCAGGTGGGTGGCCCAGAATTAGTGTTGCCATTTAACATGAATGTCTGTTTCATTTCATCCATCCATAAAATGTAAATAACTTTATATGTTCATTAAAGATTAAATCGTGCTCACGGGATGTGGTGATTTGTAGTTATGTGCAATAAATAATTTGGTTACACCTTGAATAAGCAGGAAAAATTAAAATAGTGCTGCTCCTCTGAAGATGACTGTTTTTTCTCCCATGTTCCTTAACTGACTGGTAGCTACTTGTAAACTATTGTCACTGTTATCCTGGACAACTACAGCAATATACTTTATGGATATTTAAGTTGTAGGTATGGGATTCGGAAAACAGCTAGTTCTGCTTTTATATATAGCACACTTTCCAGTCCCCAGGCTGACTGTATATAAATGAATATCAATATGAATGTAAATGATGAAACATGATTTGAGCTAAAGCTGTCCATCATGTGTGAAATGATTATTCATGCAGTCAAGGCCAGAAATAGCACCATGCAGTCTAACATGTCAATGGCTAATACATGCTCCCTACAGAAAGAATATTAGCAAAGTCTTTGTAATTCTAATCCTTATCCTTTTTGTTTCCGAAGAAAATGAATGGCTAGTGAAAAATTACAGGATCTGAGTCTGAGGGCCTTTATGAACATTACTTTCTGTGAAGTAATCTGCTTCTGAAAATTTATTTATATTCTCGCCAAGGATTTAATGCAAAATGAGATCTTGTAGGAGAAGGATTGTCTTTTAGGCTGTTACACCCAGCCTTCCCCTAGATGCTAGATTAACGAGACACCTGATTGTTCTGGCCAATTTGTGCTTAAGGTATACCTGAGTGGAGAAACCATTTGAACACCCTTTCCTGGTGCCTAGAAGGGATGGGACGTATCCTGGCACATGACAGAAGTGGCTACCTGTGGTAAATTGCAACCTGCCGTGAGGAGTTACTCAAATAATGTGGGAATGAAGATATCTGCGATCCTTATTTCTATCCTGCACCCCTAGAGTGGCTGGAAACATCACTGACCTAGCTGTGTGCAAGTCGCTTGGTGGGAATTCAACCTGTTACTGCAGTACTTTATCATTGCACTTGTGTGAACACCCATGTTGTGATATAACATTAACATCACTGCAAGTGGCAGTGAATAAACCAAAGGATCTGACTACCCTTCTGTTAGTTCCTTATTTGATTTCGCAGTTTGTTTGTTTTTTTAAATGAACGTAATTTAAACTGTTTAAAGTAGTACGTTCAGGCTAGGGATGGCATGCTCAATGTAGAAGGTAGCTATAGGAAATTACTTCCATGACATAAATAAGGTAGTCATACAATCATTGCTTATGGATGTAATAGTTCTGTTTAAAAGGTCCTGTATACTACTCTGTGCAGTGCACATTTAGCAATTTCACTACTATATAGATGAATTAAGTATATACAGTAAGTCAAGGTCTGGAAGTATAACGTCTGCTGCATCGGGAAATGGGAGTTATGCAGCATAGGCTCAGCATCTGCTTCTAAGTGGCTTCTAAGAAGTGTCAGTCCTCCTGGAAAAATGAATCCATGCATGTATTGGAGCAGTGCCTAGGATCTGTATATGAGAGAGAATCTGGAGTGACGGTATGTTAGTTCCAAACAGCCTAGCAGAAAGCTTGCTTTAATGTAAAGTATCTTCCACGTTCTACCTGTATAAAATTTTCAGGTGTAAAAAGAGGACCTAACAAGAAGTCAGGAGGTGTAATTTTGATAAACACAGTTTCATGGTTTTGCTAAATGTAAAGCAGGTGCAAGCTCCTCTTCCGCTATAACATGTATCTTGCAGAGCAAGAAATCCTGGAACTGATCTATTTAATTTCCTGCTTCTGTAGGATGTTGTCCCCTGTGGTGGTATGCTACTTGCTTTTGTGTCAATAGCACTTACTAGTCTTTGGAGGGAATCTGAAAGATTTCTATAGAGAACAAACTAAACTCTTCTTAAATATATTTTATAATTAAGAGCACTCCCTTTTCACCCAAGTTGGTCTTTTACTCACCTGTTGTATTTTGACAGGTGCACTGTAAGGTGCATTATTTTCTCTGATTTATCTCTGTTTATTAAGGTGTCCTGCTTATAATAGTATTCGTAATAATGAGCTAAACAGGAAACTAAAACCGTATTTCGAGCTTCTAAATAATAGACAACTTAGCTTTTCATTCTGTTTGTGCCTTCCATTCTGTGTGTCACTTTAGTTTGTGTTTGCACCTTCATTGATGATGCTATGATGAATCGGTTGTGTCTTCTGTTTTAGGGAGTTTATTTAGTTCAAGTCTTAATTTAGTACTTTGCTTTCATTATTTAAATATGAAGTACAGCTAAATTCAGAACATAAGGTACAAATAGAGTTGGTTTGCTAGAAAAATCAAAACCTTGCAGGAAGCCTATTTTCAGGCTTCATGAGGGTTATTACAAATGATGCAGGCATTCACCAAGAATGGCATGGTTTCAGGAAATTATTTCTTCTGTCGATCTTTTATTTCATCATTTTGATGGACGACACGATGTTGGTTAATATGCAGTCATTTTTATCTGTAGGCCTCAAATCACCTTGCAGAGATGGGAATGACTGAAAACAGATTTCAGTAAATGTTGATTGTTTCAACATATTGGTAAACTTGATAATGTTACACATTCTGTTTGACGGCCTGAGTAGGACATACACGTCTTGCTGGACTTCTGTGCAGGGATGAATTTCCCCCTGGGCAAGGAAGAGTCCTTACCTTTAAGCACTTGACACTCCCAGGTTGGGTGGTGCTTGACAGAGCTATTTGGGAACTTGGCAGTGTGCAACTTTTTAACTGGTCTGGAATGAACTCTAGTATATGCTGTTAAGTGTGCAGAGCAAGGTCTGAATTGAGAGTATGTGATTTCTGACTCTTGTGTGAAACTGCAGCAGATGAAATGGCAAAGAAATTACCCATGGCAAATCTGGGAAGCTACAATAAGGAAACTACAATGAAAGACTTAATTTTAATAAATAAATATTAACTGTTGTTTAAAGCCTCTAGCCCTTCCAAGATGTACTTGTTCAGCCTGCTCCTCTAAGTAGTATGCACAGATTTGCAAATCATTTCAAGCGTAGTAACCTCTCCCTCCTATACAAAGTCTAAAAGTTCTGGTAACTGGTACACACATAAGCCCAAGCATTGACTGAGTCATCTTTAGTTTCAGTGGTAGAGGAGTATATTTCTAGAATGTAAAAAAAAATCCTTGGTCTAATCGGTGTCACCTGCGATATGAATATTGTGATTGTTCCTGTTGTGCATAAGTCCTGTAACAGGTTCACAGTAAAGCACCTCTTGGTTTTGAAAACCTTACTGTCCTTGAGGACCATTGTTTCAACATGCTGCCATTCCTCCTTGTTCCCTTCCTGCATCTTCTAGACTATCCTCTCCTACTTGGCGTGAGCAGGACAGATATTTGCAGCTCATCAGTTTAGCTGGAGGAATATGCACTTCATGCTTTTGGACCACTTGTGAGTTAAATCTTTTCAAAGAGGGTAGGTGTCATGGGATTCTTTGCAGATACCAGGGTTCCATTTGTTTTGCCTTCCAGGCCTACAGCATTGTGTGACTGTTTCTTGTCCTCCCCGCTGTCAGCTTAAGGGCTGCTGCTATGCCAGCATTCTGCAGAATACATTATTGAACCAGGTGTGCACTCTGTTTTCAGTCTTGCTCAGCTACTGTAAACTTTAAAGGCACTTTAATTCCCTGGTGAAACCAGTCATAGTTTTCCCTTTATTCAGCAAAGCCACGCAGAGAAGAATGATTCAACATAATAGCATGTTTATTATTCTTGTCAAATCTGGCCACTATTCCACTCTTGCTGAATTTTAATGAAAAACTTTTAGATAATTTTATTAACAGACATTTCAGTCTGGTATTTAATTTCTACAGACTATCAATGTTTAGTTCATTCTTCAATTGAAGAGAAGGACTATTGCAATTCTGAAGTTTGAGTATTGCTGACTCTCCAGCTAAGAGAGACTCTCCAACTAAGAGAGACTCTCCAACTAACAGAGGGTCCAACTCTCCAGTTGTTTGCTAACACTTAAGATTTTATAGAGGTTTATGACTCATATCAAGAGTAGCTTAAGAAATTTCAATAGTGCTTAATTATTATGTGTATACTATGTTTACCACAAGAGGTTGCTATATCCCTACAGCTTATTCAGGTTCTGCCAGCTGAGCTAGCCTCAGAAAACACAGCTATTCTCTTACAAGGAGGTATATTTTAATCTGCTGAAAAAGTTTCAAAGAAAAAAATAATAGATTAGTTTATGAAAGCATCATTTGGTATTTCACTGAGGACATGACTCCCTAGAAGTTGTAAAAATACAAAGGGCATAATTTGATGGTAACAAAAAGTGGTATCTGATTCCTTCTCCTTCCTACATTCTCTGTGTTCACAGCTGTAGTCAATTACAAATGAAACATAGAACAAGGAATACGGTAAAGTGCATACTGTATTGGTATCAGATAAATTTACATAGTTAATTAAGGTTTGCTGGGTTTGTAGATGCTTTCATTACGTTTCTAAACGTGGTTACTTCAGAACAAATTCATTGTTTCATGAACCAGGCAACATTGAAAAGCTGGATACAGCATTGCATATTCCACAGTTAGGTGAAATTTCTGAAACTGACTTGATTTATACACAGTGCTTTTCTCTTGTATTTTGGGTTTACTAATGGTAATTAATTCAGAAGTTATTTTTATGTAAAGGAATGATTAAGACTTTTCCTAAGCTATTATAAAAAATGTTTTATATAATAGCCATCATTTTAGTTGCACAATATGCATTTACTGTATACTGAAATAGAACAGTCACTAAAATGAAGATTGAGTTTAAAATTTAAATCCAACCTTCTACTTTCATTGTTCATAACCTTCTTAAATTCCTTGGAGTTTAAATTTTCCATATTTGGTATGTTTTTTCAAAGTTAAAGAATTGGAACAAACTCTGAGCTATCTTTAAGCTACACAAGCCTGAAATGTTTGTTCTTTACATGTTACTATGGAGAAGTGTCAGAAACAATGAAAAGCAAGATTATCTATTAAAAAAACAGCTGAAATTGAAGACTTTTAATTGGTTTATTCTATGGATCTCAGCCTTCAAAAGTAAAACAAGTCAAAAAGCCAAATTTAGAATGAGTTGATTTTGTTGGAGCTGTTCACAGATGTCAGTCAGAGATGGGTAGGCATATAATTGCTTGTCTGCATTGTGTATGCATTTGAACTCTTCCATACAAAAGTCTTTTGAGGTTTCTAAAGAGACTACTTTAACATGTTATGAAGAGCCCTCCAATTATGTTGAAAACTCTAGCTGCTAGTCCTTTAGTAGCAGCCTAAAATAGGCCTTGGTACCTTGAATTGTAACGAATAAAAAGAAAGAAAAAGAGTGTTGGGGAGAGTGGCAGACTGTCCCAAAGCTCTGCAGGCCTTGGCTGTAAGGAATTTAGAAATTTGGCTGGCAAAATTGGATATACTGCATGCATCTGCTTTTTTAAATGCATATACTCTTCTAAACTAATAAGCTCACACTCCACAAACTGAAGAACTTTTAAGTTTGAAGCTAGTAGGGATGGTAGAATGATAAGGAACTCAGAAATTTTTTATTTTTTTTTTAATCAAGCCTGCTTTTCCTTTCACAATGAGCAACAAGGACTACTCACCTCTGATATTTTCCCCAGCTCACGTACAACCTTTCAGTAGCCTGGTGTATGCATTGCGTCTTCAAACGCTGCCAGTGAGGCACAAAGTGTTTTGCTTTTATGGCTCACTGATTGAAAACAAATTCTCATTTAAAGATCAGTCCTTGATATTTGTAACAACAGTGTGAAAGAACACTGTTTTCACTATGCTGTGCTTCCAGCTTGGTGGGGCAAAAAGAAATGTGTGTTTGTGAGAAGGACGTCAGTAGCACTCATCTTTTCAACAGTGTGCTCACAGAGGTGAACTGTAACAACCGAAGAACTCTATTAGGCCTCTTTTGAGACAGTCTTTCCCAACAGAATCTTCAGAAAAATAAATTTATACTGTATGTCAGACCTATTGCCATAGGACTATAAAGAAAAAATACAGTAGTGAAACAGCACAAATTACTAGCTATAAGTACAGCTCTCCTTACTTCCATGACTGTTTTCATCAGACAGATGTTTCTAGTGCTTTCAGCTTTTCAAGACGTTAATTGGTTATTTTTTAAATTTTTTTTGTTACATCCTGCGGACTGCCAAAGTGTAAGGTGTTACAAGGCATTATTTCCTACAAATCAAAATAATTTTTTTCCCTTGAAACTATTACTGCAGTAATATTCAGTATTTTCTACATAGGGATCCATTTCCAGACAAATACTATTAGTAGTGCTTCAATATAAAGCATGTGTCCCTTATTCTATGGTTGAGGTTGGAGCACATAATTCATATATGGTAAGCTTCTCATAAACTTTATGATCTGAAAACTTTTTTCCACTTTCTAAAGTGCATTTTTTGAACTGGTGCTGTATGCTAAATAAATACACTAAAATAAAAAAAGCAAACAACAAAAGACTAAAAATCCCCAAACAAACCCAAACCCTGCCCTTCGCACCACTTTATAGTAGTTATTTTGGTACAGGGAAGGAACGGGAGGGAGCCTAAAGGGCAAAGAAGAAATGCTACCTTACCTGAGATTGGTCTCTAGGACATGTTAGTAGTGTCTTCTTCCTGCTGCCTTCTTTTGCAGCAATTTTGCTTCCACTATTCTATTCTATCATCATACTTTATTTTTTTTCTTCAAATGACTCTAAAGAAATTGGAATGCTTGAGTGTCGATAGATGAATTGTCATAGAAGGAGCAGAGAGACAGGAAAACCTAAGGAGATAAAAGGTCTTAATCATTGGACCAATTCTTTTTTCAGAAAAGTGTATATAATTTTCACTTATTTAAGTGGCTTATGTATTTATAGATATAAAAAGCTAATTTTGGCACACACAATCCATAGGCAGTCTAGGTAGCCAAATCATCACTTACTTAAAAATCCATGTGTGTCATGTAAAAGATTCCCTAGTTCAGACCTTTAAATGATTCAGATAATTAGTTCTAATTTCTTAACATCTAGATATTTTCATGCATAGGCAATGAGTAACGGCTCACTCATTTTCAATAACTGCCTTTAGAGCTGCCTAAGTTAAGAAGGCTACGTGAGAAATACTGAATGAACAAGAGTTCTCGTAAGCATAGGGATTTGTCCTGTGGTTTCTTGGATTTCAAGCAGGAGGCTACATAAAGTGCACTAACATTTCCACCCTACATTTTCCGCTAAATTGTATTGCTTATTTTGTTGTTGTTTCCTATAACCAAGGGTAATTTTTTAAAATACTCAGTCTGTTATGTTCCCTTAAAAGATTGCCTGATGTTGGTTAGTTCTATTGCTGAGAGTGAGACGATGTATTATGAATATGATTTCTCTAATTAGTAGCCCTTATCAATATTACAAATATCAGTGGCTCCTTAGGAGTTCAGAGGAGTGACCATGCTGCAGATTACCTGTAGAAGCAAGTCTAGAATCCAAATTCCGCTTGTTCTGAAAGTACAAGACTTGCTTTTGGCGTCAAGTAGAATCTTAATTACCTGCTAACATTACTGGGACCTGCAATACACTATTCAGCTATTCTGTTTCTCCTATAACTGCCTCTCTCTCAGTTCATATGACTGTAGACTACTGGCATAAATACACATTTGAAGAGATGTATACTAGGTTTTGTTCCTTCATGCTGCATCTATGCAGTTGGCTGTCTTTTGAGCAGTGCCTATGTAGATGTTCATGGCTCATTACACCTGCCTGGGTTGAGTAACATTTCTTTTCTTATTCCGAAGTTTACTACCCATCTCTTGCTGTTTTTCTGATTCACTGGAGCAACAGAAAAGACAGTCTCCCACACAGCCTCCAAAAAATCATGCAAAAGTTAAATAAGGAATTAATGCTTATCTGCAGATAAAATAGAAAACTTGTTGGGTAACTTAGATCTAATGTTGCACATCTTTACCTGTGACTTAAAATTGCTTTAGCACTCTGTGTTCGTTGTCAGTCTAGCTTCTGTAGTGAAGTAGGAGATGGACTTCTTATCTTTTTCTTTCTTTTCTAAGCAGCATCTGGTTTTGTGTAATGAAGCTATGTGGATTCTGGCTAAAAAGTAATACTTAAACAGAAAATCATTCAGGTATAAGCATATATTCACAGAGTAAGTCCCTGCCCCCTTCACTTTGACTGTAGAAGAGCAATTCTTACGATAAATGATAAGGCTTATTTGTTGTCCTACCTCCCTACGCCTTTCAGAAGTGTACTCCTGACGGACAGACAAGAAAACAGCACCACTAATGCCAAGTTCTCCACGCTGCTGTCTGTAAGACCAGACCTTACACAGAAGTCACTTTCCGATAATTTTTTTTAAAAGTACACAATGGAAGGAGTTGGGAATAGGTGGACAGAATGGAAGCAAAGCATAGGGAAGGACAATAATTGAAATTGAGCTGGAAAACAGTGGACAGGAAAGAGCACCGGGAACAAATTATTAATGGAAGCAATTGCAATAAATGTAAGGGCATTTGGAATATTTTAGTTGATACCGCTGATTATTATCTTTTACTATTTATGCTATTAACACTTTCACAAAGTAGCATCTACACCTATGGGAGCTGTTGACAAACAAGTATCGTAAGAGATTAAACATCACAAATATGGTAAGTTCTGATGTGTTCTCAGTGAAATTACTGAGGCTGTGTACAGAATCTGCTGTGGACAGCAACTGTAAGACCTAAGTTGGTGCATGTTGTGATCATAAAGTAGTTTGATGTAGGTGGTGTTTGCAACTTGATATTAAGCTTCACTCTTGTTTTGCCCCGTAAAGCCACGTGACCAACTTCTAGCCTGGTTTCATAGGGAAAACAGGCCTGTATGTAATACCTGTGTGCATACCTACTTGTTCCTCTTCCTCTCCTTCCCCACTAGCTTTACAACCAGTTGGTTCATTTCAAGTAAAATCAACTGAGAGTAATACTTCAATGAAATCATATTAGTGGAAAACAGGTCACCAGGTTGAGACTACCTCTTACTATTCTCCCACTATGCAAAGGTGGCATCACAAACAAGAGCAGACTGAGACATCACATAACTGCATACTGGATAGACATTACGAATGCTGCTTTTACAGACAAAAAACATAAATCAGAACTTAGACTTTCTTAGACATCTGCAAATCCAGCAGTCACAAAGGTATTGAATGTAAGGTGGTGTTCATTTTACTAGTTGTAGAACAAGTTGTTTTCTTAAAATCAGTAAATCGAGAATTTTCTACCAAATTATTATTTTGCATGAGAATTAATCTGACAGGATAAAAGCAGTTACATTGAAAGGAAGTTCTTAAAATTTACAAAATTATCTTCTTTGAAGGAGCCCTCCAAAACCAAGAACTGAAATAGTAGGTGAAGATGAGAAGCCCAAGCTAACATAAACAACACTGAAGCTGAGCAGAAGAAGTGAGAAGTCTGATTTCTTATTTCCCTGGTCCCCAGCATTACAGTGAACACTGCTGCCATTATATTTCAGCTTAGTCTAAGGTTCCTGTTTTCAAAAAAAAAAAAAAAGCTTTTGAAACTACTAGAAGTTTGCATGGTAAGCATGAGACTGAGGACAGCCATAACCTTTGTGAGAAGAAAAAAAAGGAAGAGCTGAAGAGAGTTTCAGTGGCTGGGAATGGACAAATCATCTGAACAAATGAGTGGAAGGAGTAGAGGGCAGAACAGTTAAAGCAGAAAAACAGCTGTGGGCTAAATTCTTCCCAAAAGGAAGCTACTGATGAGAGCAAAAATCTTTATGTTGCTGGTATCAAAAGCATTGCTCTATTGAGACAAACAGGGAAGCACTAAAATCAAGCCCTAGTTAAACATATTTTGATTCTGAGCTTTCTTGTGGAACAGCAGGACCTAAATCCAATTGACTGTAAATACTATTTCAAAACTTCTGGGTTTGTATACAGAGGAAGAGAGAGTGAGCAATGGATCTGATGAGGAATAGATCCCAGAATGGTGGAGTCATAGCTCAGTTTTTTGTCTCAGATTTCAGAGACACAGACAAAATCGTAAGAGGCTGCCAGAACGAAGACATTTCCTCTGAGAAAATTCCTTTCTTCCTAGACGTACGCCTCACCACATAGGCAAAATGGAGGGAAGAGAATGGAATGAAGAGAGTTCTCCACCAGAAGAAAGAAAAGCTGCTGGCTGAGTTGCACACAGCATCCTACCCTTGTTTTTGGGACAAGTCTTCAGCTACTAAGCTGCTGAAGTCACAATGAAAGAAGGGTAAGATAACTAATTGCTCTGCTGTTGTAACCCTGAGAGGCTTTGTCTCCATGTTACTGTGCTCCTCTAATACCATACAAGGCAATCATGTCAGATGTTCTTGAGAGGATGCGCTTCTTGTATATAAGCCTGTAACTTGTTTCTGAACACATATATGGATTCTCTTTTATATTTCTTACAGGCACATTGAAAGACGCTCTGTGAAATATGTGCATAGCATAGAAAATGTTCTAGAATACTCTGGTGCTGTAATAATTAATTTGCAGTTAAATTCAGATTTAGTTTTTAGTGATTTTAGTTTTTCAAATTACATACGAAAATAAATCATAGTTTGTCCAGCAAACCCTTACTATTATTTATAAATGTATTTTGGATTGTCCCTACATTTTCCTTTTTTTGGTGTGAGGAGGACTCATTTTGTAATTAATTATGTGAAACTGTATTGTAGAAATTATGTGTAGGGAGGCTAAGCACTTAGGCCTCTATGCGGGGAATAGCTGGAGTATTGGACGTTTGGGGTGGAAAAGGCAAGCAGTTTGAGGTTGGGAGAGAAAAACACATCAGATGAGTATTTCTGCTAACATTATCAACTGTTGTGCTTGTAATGATGGCATTCAAACCATCACTGCTAAACCTCTCTTAATACTTAAAAAACTCTTTAAGCCCATTAATACAAGATGGTTATCTTAATGTAAAAAAAACCCAACTAGAGACAATGCTCTGTAGTGGCTACTTTGATACAGCTCATTGGGGTTACCACGGGTAGCATAGACCTCAGTTAGGTGCACTGAAGTAAAAAAATCGGTACCTCCTTTTCTTTCTCCTAAGCCCCTTTTGAGCCATCTTGTTGAGGAACTAAGTATTTTAACACTCTTACTGCTAGGCATCATCTTCAGCCTTCAGATCATTTTTGCGGTTCTCTTCTGCACCCTCTTTTAATTTTTTAGTACCTGGGAAGGTATGGATAGAGAGACTGGAAACGGTGCTCTGCTGCTGGCTTTACCAAAGCTGTATTCAGAGGTAATACCACCTCTCTGCACGTTCTTGCTAATCCCTTGTTTATGATACACTAGGTTTTTTTGGTGCAGCACCATTCGTGTTGCATGGCTTTACTGTTAGAGCCTCAAATCCTTTCAAAGCTGCTGCGTTCCAGGGCACGGTACGTACGTCCCTTTCTGTATCGCGGGCAGGGGCCACGTTCCTTGTTCCCAAATGTGTGGTTTCCAGTCTGGCTGTTGTAAATGCCTTGCATGGCCCAGCTTAGCAAGTCATTTGGATGACTCCCGAGAGATCTTCTCTCATTATTGCTTATATTCCACCCATCCTTTTGTCCTTTGCAGCTCTTACACACAAGGATGTAATTATTTTCAGGTTATGGATCAAAAAGGCCGAGTTATTTGAAGTGCGATCGCCCCACCTGCACCCTCTGGGACACGGGCCTTCTGCGTGGCCTCCCACCCGCGCCGGTGGTGGGGCTGGCTCCCCAGGGCCGGGTCCCCTTCGGAGCATAAATCCCACAGACCCGAGTGCGCTTGTGAGTTTTCGCAGCCTGGCTGCGCTCTCCGACATCCGAGCAAACTGGAAGAAGCACGAAAAAAAGGTCGCAGGACGAGCAGGTGCTGAGGGGTTTCGAGCAGCGTCCGTCTGAGGCAATGCAACAGGCGGGCGGGCCCGAGGCCCTGCCCTGCAGAGCCGCGGCAGCTGAGGCGATTTTAGCGCCTCTCGAGGAAGTTTTTTCTGGGGGCTGAACCGTTCGCCTTCGGAGGAACGCGGCCTTTCCTGGGGCTGCCCCTACTCCCCCCCTCACAGGCGGCAGAGGGCGGGCACCGCCCGGGCGCGCCCCTCTACCCTCGCCGCCGCCTGCGGAGCCGCGGCCGGGAGGGCGGGCGGCCGGCGCGCAGCGGTCCCGTGAGGCGCGGAGTGCCGGCGCGCGGTCGTGCTGAGGCGGCTGCGGGACCTGCCTCGCCGCCCGGCTCCGCCCCGCCGCTCCCCGCCCCGCGGAGCCGGTCCTGCGGAGGGGCGGCCGTGGGGGTGCGCGGGGCGGGGACTGCCGCCGCCTGCTCCCAGTGAGCTCATCCCGCCGAAGCGCCTGCCTGGCTGCGGAGGAGCCCTGCCTGGGCCGCGCCGCGCCGCAGGAGCCCTGCCTGGGCCAGGGGGGCCGGGCCCCGCCGGCGGAGGTAAGCCCTCCCTGCCGCCTCCTCCTCCTGTCCGCCCGCGCCTGCGGGGCGCGCCCTTCGCCCGGCCTCTCCGGAGGGCTGCGCGGGGGCTCGGCGGGAGCGGAGGCGCGAGTGAAACTTTCTGGCGGAGGAGCGTGTACGGGCATGTCGGGCTGCCGCGGCGGCCGCGCCCGGCGGACACGGGGCGGGGGCCGAGGCCGAGGCGGCCGGCGGGGCTGAGGCGGCGCCTGCCCCCGTGCCGGCGCGGCGGGGCCTGGGCCGTGGCCGTGGCTGGCACAGGTGGGGGCAGGGCAGGGCG
>JANXJC010000001.1:54075012-54098015 GCA_027564655.1 Leptodon cayanensis
CCCCGTTCACCACAACCCTCTGGGCTCGCCCATCCAGCCAGTTTTTCAACCATCGAAGAGTACGCTTGTCCAAGCCAAAAATGCTGCACTTTGTCTTTAAAAGACAATACGGAAAGGAGGATGAAAGTGACATGAAGTTATTTTGTTCTGCTAGAGTTCAAAGCTTTGTAAAAGTCTATACCACAGGAATATAAGAAATTGTTTGTTAGAGGACTTTTTTTTCTTTTTCTCCCCCACCCCATGCAGAGGATTCTTCCAAGGCGCTTGCATCCTCTGCTGCACTGTGTGCCATCAGAGTTCAGTCCTGGATCACACTGGGGAAATGGGCTTCTTGAGAGAGCTCATTTTATTAGTAAAGCGTTCAAAGAATCTGACTAATTGGCATCTGAGAAATCTAACACTGTCCCTCAATCTGGTAGAAACAAGATTCTTGTCTTCCTATTTTCATTATGTCTGCTAATAGGAAAACCAAATGCTTTTCTCCTTAGTGATCCTTGCTTGAGCCTCCTTTCCTCAGTTCTTAGTTTTCCCCAGGAGAAAAATTGAATTTTGTTTCTTTGCGGTTTTTCTTCTGTTCGCAGGATTTTGAGCGAAGTGAGTTCGTGTTGGTGTTATATCTATTCTCTTCATAAATCAGTAAACTCAGGTCATTCCATTTACATGGGACTTGCAAGCATCCCATTAACAGGTTAAGGTGAGGCAGTATATACTGTCTTGGCAAACTTGTAAAGATTTACAAAGACCTAAGATTTTAATGAATAATTTTCTTTTTTTTTAAGGATTCAAGTTTGTATTCCACTACTAGATAAAAATTCTGGTTGTGAGATTTAATTTTTTTTTTTTTTTTTGACACTTGCCTGCAGAGGGAGTACTTTCTGGCATCTGAATTAGAGGCTTTAGTGGTGTTTGGCTGTTTAATTACTGAAAGCAATAGGACAACTGTAAAATTTTAATAAATATGGGCTTGCCAGGTGTTTCATATTTTTGGTGAGAGCATGTAAGATCTTGTCTGCCCCAGGGAGTTCCTGCAGAATGAGGCAGGGTGTGAATGTGAAGCACTTCTCCCCTTGCATAGAGAAGCCTTTAATTTTTCTTCAAGAGCAAACTCTGGGATGTTCCGTGTATATTCTTGCCCCTGGATTGAGCTCTGTAGTGGACTTATGGTTGACAAAGAATAATACCTAAAGCATGTATCTAGTTCATGTGAATAATCTCATTGATTTCTGTGGTCTACTTGTGTGAAGAGAATACATACATGCTGGGTTGGGGCAGGATTGGAGGGCTTGCTTGTAAGCCCGTTGTGGTAGATACTGCCTGTCATAAATGTTCAAACTTATTTTTGAACAGCTCAAAAAGAGCTTATTTTAACACTGTAAAAAGGTCTCTTGATGCTACTGCATTGCACATTAAAATGAAAAGTGCTTTAAGGGAAAAGGAATTGGAAGAATGTGGATTTTAAGAGTGTTTCCTTGTAGTTTACACTATAGAAGAATGCCTCAGTCTTGTCCATAAAATAACATAATCGAGTAACTAAAAACAGAAGGTTTACATTTCACAGAGAGAAAAAGGTAGCATCCCAGGATTTGAGATGGGGGAGGGTAATATTTCTGCTTTGCCACATTCTTATGAGTGAGATTTCAGCAGGTAGTTGAGCCAATCTAACAGTTTGTTGTGATTCAAAGGAGTGGTTTTCCTTCCTTCTGTACCTGTCAAGAGATCCTGCTCTTTTTCCTGTGTCATCTCTGTTGCTCATCTGACTCTGCAGTACAGTTCAGCAAACACGTAGAGAACTATATCAGCACTGGCACAATGCAGCAGAAGTATACAGCTGACCCATTTGGCCACCTTGTAAAGACTTGCCCGTTATCACCTTGAGCAAACTGATTTTTGCTCCTCTTAAGTAAAAAGAAAATAAGACTACTAACCTCCCTGCAGGCTGTTATGAGCTGTAATATGTTTTGAGATGGTCTAAGGAAGAAGAGGCAGTATATATAGATGCCTCACATACATTCTGATTCATGTACCTTCTAGATTATGTAACT
The DNA here is from genome assembly GCA_027564655.1 of Leptodon cayanensis. NCBI lineage: Eukaryota > Metazoa > Chordata > Aves > Accipitriformes > Accipitridae > Leptodon > Leptodon cayanensis. Next base: position 54,077,055 of record JANXJC010000001.1, read on the forward strand.
TAAATGTCTAGTCTCTAGGCAGCCTCAAGAATGTTAATGTTAAATTCCCAAGTTTGCTAAATTATTTTATCCATTTAGATTACTGCTTCATACCCTTTTTTTCTGTGTGTGTGTGTGTAATTGTGCTGACATGTCCTGGACAACAATAACAGTCCCAGTATGTTTGAGTCTTGTGTTCCTGTTTATTTCTGTGTTTTAGGGTCACTTAGGAGTTGCATCTTGCTCCTTTTTTTGGGGAGTGGGGGAGTATTTGTTGACAGATCTGTTTAGGCAGTTGCATTCTCTGAAGGAAATAACTCTTGTCTGCATTGCATTTTTAATACAGGTTTCCAAGATTTTCTTGTATGACTTGCCCTACTTGAGCAGGGGTGGTCTGGACCAGATGACCCCCAGAGGTCCCTTCCAACATCAGCCATTCTGTTACTCTACTCTAATTAAGGAAGTCTTAATGAGTGTTGTTGCTTTTTGTCATTGTGCATATTTCGAGCTGTTGTTCAACACATACTACCTCTAGTAACTGAGGCTAGAAAATAAATACCCTAATGAAGAAAATATCATAAATTTGAAACCAGAGTAATATATTTTTAAGTTCACATTAAAACCTCCAAAAGTGCTTACTTAATAATAGATAGGTTCATCTCTATTTTTAGGCCTGTGAAGCAGGAAGTATATAATGTGTCCTTTGTATACAGAGTTTGGATGGAGCTCTGCATTTGATTTCTGGCAAAAGCGAGTGGTTGTGATTCCCAGCCATTTCAAGATCAGGTATTTTATGATTAGGGATTATAGAAAATACACTATCCCAGAATTTCTAAGGATAGCTGACATGGGGGAAAAAAATAGACCGGAGCATGCACCTGTATTGGACCATCAGTGTCTAAAACAGACAGACCTATATTGTTAGGAGGAAATTATTAGTAAAACAGGAGGAGAGGGAGGATTTTTGCTTTTTGAAAGAGAGAAGAATTCCATGAAAAAGCAGAGAATAAAATCCTGAAAATAATCTGGTAGGATGGATGAAAGATATAGGAGATCTGGAACTAGATATGATAAGGAAATAAAATAAAAAAAAAGCTTTTACAGCACCCTCTCAGCATCATTCAAGGAAGTACAGCTGTCTATATTAGTGTGACCTTTTTAGGAAAAAAAAAATAATCTTAGGCATACTAGATTCATTGGAAACTTGGAAAGTAGCTGTGATAATGAAAAAGCCACCTTTTCTGTGTTCTGGATATAATACTGACTTTGACAGCTTTGCTTAGTCTGTTGCTGGATTTATCGAAGGGGTCTCCTGTTGCAGCAGTCGGTCAGGGACAGTTAAGCTACAGGGTGGCACTTCTTCAAGTCTCTGAGCAGCAAAGCTGTGTTAAAAGGAGCACAGGGCCAGAGTAGTGAGGTTACTGAGGCTGTCACCATTAGGTGTGTGAGTGCATGCAACGTGCAGTTACACCAACAAAACTGCTCCCTTGCCAGTCTGCTTCACTCGAGTGGGGATGATGATACTTCATTAATGCTATTGATGGCTTTGCTGGTGTAGTTTCCTTAATGTATCAGTAAAAGTATCCAGGAATAGACCTAGCTTTGGTTTCAATATAGGAGTGAAAGTTAAACAGCTGGCTGGTAGGAGAACTGATGGCGTACCAGCATAGAGAAACTGAAGGGAGCTGTTCTGCTGCCCCCTCCACTTGTAGATTCTCTTCAGTGGTGTTTTCAAAGTTCACATTCCTTAGTAAAGTGACTGTCAACTATCTCAGAATTTTATCCTCTTCTGAGAGATCTTCTTAGCATCTGTAGTGATCTGCCCTGCTGAGTTACCTGCAACCAGAGACAGAGCTAAAGGCTCTGAAAGGAAGAAAACTGGGGCGATGACTTTTGGCAGGCAATGTATGGTGCAAGTACGTATCAGCACTCTGTAAATTCAGCAGTGTTTTGGCTGGTCCCCTTTTCTGTTGTTGCGTAGAGTAATTCTGCTTTTCAATGGATGAAAGAGATGGTGGAAGAAGACTTCACTTCTAGACACTAAGCATATATTTTCATATCATGTCCTACAGTATTTTCCTTGAGTTACATACATCGACTAATCAAATACTGCCAAGTTTCACTAGTGCCTGCTTTGGCTTGGTATCAAATGATTTCATTTAGCATTTGGAGGGAATTTGTTTTCTTTTTCTGAAAGGATCATCAGTTAGTCTGTTAAAAGTCTTTGGAATTCAGTGATGATTTTTTTTTTTTCCATGTACAGAGTGGCACCACTGTCAGACTAGATACAGTAGATACAGCAGGTGGCATTTTAGGTATACAAAAACATGCCCTTTTTAAAAATGTGATGGAAGACAGTCATGCTGCGTGTTTATATGTAGTCTGGTGGTAGAATCATTTCATTTTGAGGTACAACAAACTTTCTTCGAATCTGGAGCTGCCTAATGTTTTTTTTTCTTCCTTTGTTCTTGTTTTGGTTTGTTATGTGTAGCTTTGTAGACAAAAGAAACAAATATGGAAATTAATGTGTTGGACCACATGCTATTTTAATATGTCGAGAAGAGACCTGTGGTGTTAGATCACTTTGAAGTCACGTTTTTTTGGATATTGCCTAGAGTACTGTTTTGAGAGCTCCCTTAGCTTACCAGTGTACTCCACTGAAATTCTCAAGACATTACTCATTTAGGTCAGGTCTAAGTTTGGAAAAGAAAGTCTGTGATTATTTTCTTTTTCTTCTTTTTCTTTTTTTTTTTTTTTTTGTAATGTATATTGAGGCTGATAAGAGCTTGGTTGGTATTCTTCGGACTGAAAAGGAACAGAAGCGGCCACTTTGCAAGATCTGAGTTACACATCTTAAATCCAAAAACAAGACTCTGCGCAGTCACATAGGATTTGTGGATAGGTTTATGTAGGATTTTTTTATATATAGGATTTCTCATCTGCAGTATTTGGCAAGTTGAAAGTGTTAAGCAAGTTGAAAGTGAAACTTAATAACTTTATCCCCCTTGCTATTGGTTTACCCTGATGTTTCCTTCTAATAAAGTATTTTATGGTATTAAATCCTTTTACATGGGATAACTTCCTTCCCTTGAAGTTTTAAGGTGGTTGAAATAAAGTGTAATTTATTTGTGAGCTTAGCCTAAAAGCCACAATAAACAAGCAGATGATGGTTCACCTGTCTCAGCTGCAGCAGGTCATTTGCTAAGCTTACGGATTGTAGTGCTATTTAGTAAGTCTAGGAAGGTTAAGTCATTAGTATTCAACCCTCACTGGGTGGACCTTATAATCTTCTCAGTAGTGATATGTGAGGGAAATGTAGCCCTTGGCTACTCACCCATTGTTTGACTGGAGAAGTTGTCTGTCCTTTGATCGGAGTCTGAGTAGAAAAGGTGTGACTTAAACAAAACTGAGTTTTGGTTAAGCTAGTTCTGTCCTGGATTATGACAGTAGACAAATTCTGTGTATGCTATCTGATGAGGAAGCACTGACCATCTCAAAAGAATGTCCTGTACCAAAAGTTGACAATAATTCAACTGTCATGATGTCATTTTGCTGTCTGCTAAATGAAATTTGGTCTTTTTCTCCTATGGAGGAGAGTATAAAAATTGCATGCACAGCTGGAGGAGACAGCCGTGTGAGTTATGAAGTGTAATGAATCCAATATGCCAGGTAGTGTTCCTGAATCAGCTGGTAGGATTACGTTGCCATGTGGATGTGAAATGATCTGTCATTGTACTCAGAATTTTCATGTGGTGAAGATATCGCTCCTGGTGCTGCAGGAGAAACTGTATTCTTCCCTTTACTGCAGCACAAAGAAGAGAGGATCCCTAATCAGAAGTAGGTGTTGGAGCCCTTTGAAAATCCTGCCCAGAATTATTAGAGATTTGATGGCTGGCCAGTCAGTTTGGTACTGTTATACGAAGTTTGTAGCCTGTCCTGTAGTAATAGATTTTTTGCAAAAGTAGGTATTACTTCTGGTTCTTGCTTGTCCTTAACACTAAAAATATTCGTTACATCTAGACTGATTTCTTCTGTTTCTTTCTTTCCACGCTTAACTTTCTAGACTGTGGTGATTCCTTAATAGTACATGTAGTTTAACAGGAGCAGAAAAACCTTGCTTAAATACAAATTGGAATACTAACTCATACAGGCTGCCTGTTGAGCCTTTTTTTAGAAATGGGGGGAACCCACAACTCCTCTAATGGATATGCTGGAAGCTGCATGATGCCTGAATACTCCAGAGATCCAGTCTGTTAAAACACTGGGGTTAATTAATGGAGATACTGATGTGCTATCTGTCCCCATTTTTACTTTGCTAGATCAATCCTATCTTCAATTTTGTGGGTCATGAAATAGTGCCTGGAGTTGCAGCAGTATGGAGGAGGCAGGTTTAAACTGATGTAGAGTGGTGGGCTGAAGGAAAGTGGTTTTGTCTGCTAAGTTGTTTGAACTGCAGCCTCTATGATGTAAGATGGATGCATTCTGCATTGCAGTTACTTTTGGCTGTTTGGAGGGAATGGTTGTACTGTTCTACAGGCAGCTTATTGATGTTCATCTGGAAATTAGGACTGTATCTAGGCCTCCTCATCTTCCGTGCTTTCTGGAGGGATGGTGCTGTCATAACCTAAGCATGCAACTATTCGGTACAGTAAGACTTGATCATTATGAGTTGGGTCGAGACTTTGGTTAGCATGATTTTTTGTCTTCCTTTCATTTTCTGTATGCTAGTAAAGCTGAAATGGCAGTTTTTGACCTAGTTTTCATCTAGTTTTAGGCTCTTGATTTTCTGCTGACATAGTGTGTGCAGGGTGTCACTTCTGCCAGCTGGAAAACGATGAGTTTTCTTGCCTAGTGTTTTGACCCTTTCATAGTTGATTTTAAAGTAGGGCGTTTGTCGCTTTTTCTGTGTTTAACATGAGAGGATGGAGAGAGATGGGATGAAACTGGCCATTATGACAAAGGCAAGAAAAAAACATATCTATGGTTATATTTAATTTTCCTTTGCTCCCTCCTGCCTCAATGCAAACTATGTCAGTGACGTCCACTGATTCCTAGGGATTGCTGGCTGGGATGCTTATAATGGTGTTTCATCAGGACTTTTTTTTTTTAAACCTTGTGACCTTATTTCATTCTAGAATGCCTCTCTAAATAGTGACCCTCCACTTAGAGGAGGGCCAGCTGGTTGTTTGTGGGGTTTTGGGGTTTTTTTGAAACCTTTTTATTGAGGTGAGGATTATTGCTGAAGACAAGTAGCAAGCAGTCTTCCTCTTAACCACCCTTCATTATTCTGCTCTCACCACACCCACCCACCTTCTTCTTGCCTCTGAAGTGAAAACTTAGTTTGTGGCATAATCTGTGTGCACTGATCCCTGTCTTGTAAAGCTGGAGGAAAGATAATTAAATGAATTTAGAAATAAAAGGCAGTGGAATGATAGAGGGTAATTTACTTCTGTGATACCTAAAGATAAAATTGAAGGGAGAAAACGGCCCTGGTGAGAGTGGAGTCAGGCTAAATGAGATGAGACTGGGAAAGCACAGTGGATCTTTTGATCCTTTGAAGAATTTGGCAGTATCTTGTAATTGACAAGAGCTACAGGGGTACCATTGAGGAAGAAGCCTAAATATCAACAATAGATTTGATAAATTCAGTAGGGATGAGAAGCAGGGGGTTTTGTTGGGGTTTTTTTGCTTGGTTGGTTGGTTTTGGTTTGGTTTTGTTTTTTTGTAAGTCATAACTGAGGAAAAGGGAAATTCTGTAGCAAATGGTAGAAGGCTATGGTCTTGGCATTTTCTCTGGAGGGACTCGGCAGAATCGGGAGAGAAAGGGAAAAATAAATTTGTCTACACCTCATCAGTGGTCGGATATTTTTCATATGAGAAACAGCTGCGAATGTTTAAGATTTTATGGCTTCTCTGACAACTGCTGCTCTTTTTCCCCAATGTAGACAGGCAAATGACTCAGCTGATGATTCTTCATCCGCATCATTGCTGAATCGTTAAGGTTAGTTCAGACAGGTGCTTATGACCTTCGAAGTTAATATTTCTGACTTGTGCGTGCTCTTCATCTGCTTGAGTGCAAGATCAGTTTCTTCAGTGCTTCAGGGTAGTAATGGGTAGCTGGGGAACAATAATCTTTAAAACTGATAAGCAGTCATTTTTGCAGTATCTGGCACCTGACCAAGAATTTTTGTACAGCAGTCAAGTGAAGAGACCATCTTTTCCCCTGTGTTGGCAGACCTTAGAGACAGTGACCAAAATAATGAGCAACGGGGTAGAAGAGTAGCATGGCAGAAAACTGGGTAATTGCAGGGTAGAAGAAGTACAACTGTGATATCTGGGAAGTCAAATCTAGAACCTGACTGGTGGGAAAAAAGCTACTGCAAAAGCACGTTCTAATAGCTAACATGATAATGAGGGTTTTTCTCATGCTTCCTCATCTTTCACCTCTTTCGTTATATTTTAATAGTGCTTCGGGGCATAATTCCACTATTTAGAAGTGAGGAGCAAATTGGAAACCTTGGTGTTCTTTTGCAGTCTCCTTTTAAATTGATGCATAGCTTTCAGGGGTGTCAGATAAGGGGGTGGGGGGAGGAATGTGGAGTATCTCATAGGTAAGATTAATAATAATTAGGTTATTGAGGGGGCAACAAATGAAACAAATGCAGTGTAGCTTGTCAATTTTTTATCTGTATTGATCTTCCTGCATAAGAAATACCAACAAAGGGTAAAGACCGTAATTGTTTAGGGTATTGTAGAAAAATATTTCAATAATAGCTGTTTAACTTCAGTGAGTTTGTTTAGATTTGGCTAAATATAGCCCATTGGAAACATTGTAAATGCCATTTAATTTTTTTATTGAATGAAGTCAGAGACAGACCTCTTCAGTGTATCTGTTTTATCTTTTTCATTCAGGTATTTGAATAATAATAAAACACAAATATATCTCATCAGAAGTTGCACCTTAAAAAAAAGCGGAAAAACACTATTGTCTTGTTTTCAAATGGTTTTGTTCATTCTTGAATTAGGAGTCTCTCAGATCTGGGAATATGCCCTTTGTTTATTATAAAACATTAGATATTGATGACTCAAAATGTAGTCATTTTAAAGGATTTTTTAGTTACTGTCTTGCTTGATTTCTGTTACATCAGTAACGCCTTGCTGCTTTAAGTATTTTTTGTTGTTGTTTTCCTCTTGTTTGAAAAATACAGTTAAGCTAAAGGAATTTGAATTTGCCAGAAAAGGGAAATATTGAAACTTTTCTGTGTCTAAACAATGAAATTCTTAATGCGTCTAAAGGCAATGAAAGCAGCTGTGACTAAATGAAGTTTTCTGCAAACCTTAGGACTGAATCTTGGGATATTTACAAAATACAAAATGCACTTTTTAAAATACAGCTTTTTTTGAGGTATATATTTAATAAATCCTACACTGAAGGTGGTAAGTCCTTAAGTACTTCCGTGCAAATGGTAGAATGACTAAGATGTTCCACCCTTTATTTCTTTGCAAATACATGCTAATTGTTTTTCACGATTTAAATATAGAGAGGCTGAACAACACAGCTTTGGGAAGCAGGTAAATGTGGAGTTCACGGGCATTAGCTCAGGTGGTTACGTACCATGTAGGATTAGTTTATTTGATCTCTCCAGAAGCGATGAACTCTTGTGGCTAGATCTTTGAAAATAACCCACCCTGATAGGTAAGGTATGTAAAACGTGCATGCTGCAAACCTTTAAGGAAGGTAGAACAAAAGTTATGAATGCAAACAAAATCTATGAATCATCTTGTTACTGATGTTAATATCTGTCAGTAGTAGCTATACGTGGAAAATATTCTCATGCAAGGAAGTTGCTGAGTTTTAAGGGAGACTCACAGGCAGAGTGAAAATGTGGAGAGATACTTTTTTTTTTTTCCTGTCTTTTTGCTTTTCAGAGGGGATTCCTTAGGTAGTGAAGTTAATTTGTAAAGATTAGGAATGAAGTAAAATGTTGTGTATGTCTGTGCTCCCAACTCTTCACATAACCTAGCATTTGTATTTTATAAATCTGATCTTGTTTTGGAGTCCCTCATTTATAATAACACTGATCATACAAATTCTTAAATCAAGGGACTTTCCGCCCCTTCCCTTCATGCTCTGAGTATGACGCAATTGTATGAAATGTCTTGTGTATCTGAAGATAAACAGTTGAACTGGTGGGAGGGCAGCACCTATTTTAAAATAATGTATTTGACATGAGCTGGGGTGGGGGATCGAGTTTTGTAAGCAGCTAACATGACGTTTGATTGCATAAGCAAAAGAGCGTTGAGGTATTTTCCTTCTTTTGTGACATTATCAATATCAGCCCTTGGATAACAAGTCCACATCTGGTATCTGTTTTAAAAATGAAAATTATAGTTAAAGTTTTAAAAAGACCTTGAAATCTTTTAACAAACAAACAAAAAACCGCACAACTGATCAACAAACAGGTGGTTTCAGGGCAGAGTTTAAAAATTGGAACCAGGAAAATCTAAAACTGAATTGTTTACGAAAGCAAAACCATTGCAATAGCTTAAAGTGATTCTGAAATCTTAGTGAATGATTTTATTTAAGCTTAGTTGTGGAGAAAGAGGAAATACGGCGTGCTTAGAAAAAACAAGATGCCAGCATTACTGGAAAGTATCCTATTAATGCAAATATCTTTAAAACAAAACAAGATCCAATATCCCATGTCTGTTTCAAGGGACAAGGAAATAAAAATGTACAGTATTGCTGTTCAATTTGATCAGTCTTCTTGAAGCGTGAAAGACTGGTACGAAGAAATCTTTTACCTGAAGCTGAAATGCTTTTTGGTATATGTCAGAAAGTTTCACAGTATGTACAAATAAGCTGGGATTTTATTTTTTTTTTTAAAAACACATAGTTTATTCGTAATCAGTATTTCTAAGCTGTAGTATTTGGTTCGTTTCCTAAATGGTTCAGCTACACACCTTTGTGGAATTTGGATGATGTTGTAAAGTAACCGAGGTGATGTCTGTAGAACTACTTAAGAAGAGATTTTACTTATTTGTACCTTTCAGCTTGCAAATGAATAGTAAATTTCACTGTGTTTGTTTTCCTGTTCAGAGCCTTTATTGGTTAAGTCTCTCCTTGAGTGTGTTTGACAGATCAAAAGCTGAATTTCTTTCGAAGTGGTTGTCTTTCATTTTTGCTTATCGTTTTATAGGGGAGAAGGAAGGAAATGGACTTTGCTTCCAGGTGATAGGCAGCTTTTGTGTCTACACTGAATGTGTCTGAATAAGCAACCATCTTGTGCAACATTTCTGTTCTGTACTGGAATAGATTCTTGAAGAACTGTATGCACAGTAGGGAAGTTGGCCTCAATTCCAAAAAGATAAAGTCTAGGATGGAATTGTCCTTGATTCCTTTTGTTTGATCTCTTATTACCCCCCTACCTATATCCTAAGAATAGGAATGATACTGTAAAATTTCAGTTCTATATCAAGCCTCTCTGTTCTGGTTAATCGAAAATTTATACTTGTCACGTTTGCAAAATAAGAAGAAAGTTAAATATAGTATGCAAGTTCTCAGGTATTTGTGGTTTTAATGGTTTTTTGGTTGTTTTTTTTTTTTCCCCGCTCTGTTCCAGCTGCGTATGAAGAATATCATTCTCAGATTCTGAAATTGATTAACCACTCCAGATCCTACCATTGCATAATGCAGTCTTTCTAACATGGCATACATTTTTTGTATGGGAAGGAAAAAAAATCTTTTTATTTAAAAAGCAGAGTGTAATAAATACATTGGGACTTTTATTTTCTTAGATGTCTTAGCTTATGAGGTTATCTGGAAGAGCGTGTTTGACTATGTATTTAGAAAAAATGCTTAAGAGTTAGAATCATAGAATAGTTTGGGTTGGAAGGGACATTTAAAGGTTATCTAGTCCCAACTCCCTGCAATGAGAAGGGACATCTTCAACTAGATCAGGTTGCTCAGGGCCCCATCCAACCTGGCCTTGAATGTTTCCAGGGATGGGGCATCTACTGCCTCTCAGAGCCACCTATTCCTGTGTTTCACTGCCCTCACTGTAAAAAATTTCTTCCTTTTATCTAGTCTGAATCTACCTTCTTTTAGTTTAAAACCATTACCCCTTGTCCTATTCCAACAGGCCCTGCTAAAAAGTTTGTCCCCATCTTTCTTCTAAGACCGCTTTAGGTACTGGAAGGCTGCTGTAAGGTCTCCCCAGAGCTGGACACAGTACTCCAGGTGAGGTCTCACCAGAGCAGAGTAGAGGGAGAGCATCACCTCCCTTGACCTGCTGGCCACGCTGCTTTTGATGCAGACCAGGATGCGGTTGGCCAGTAGACTTAGCACATTGCTGGCTTGTGTCCAGCTTTTCATCCACCAGTACCCCCAAGTCCTTCTCAGCAGGGCTACTCTCAATCCCTTCATCCCCCAGCCTGTGTTGATACCGGGGGTTGCCCTGAGCCAGGCGCAGGACCTTGCACTTGGCCTTGTTGAACCTCATGAGGTTCACATGGGCCCACCTCTGGAGCTTGTCCGGGTCCCTCTGGATGGCATCTCCTCCCTCGGGCATGTCAACCGCACCACTCAGCTTGGTGTCATCTGTAGACTTGCTGAGGGTGTGCTCGATCCCACCGTCTGTGTCATTGATGAAGGTAGTAAACAGTACTGGTCCCAGTATGGACCCTTGAGGGACACCACTTGTCACTGATCTCTATCTGGATGTTGAGCTGTTGACCACTGCCCTCTGGATGAGGAGAATTCCATCTGACACCAGCAAGCCTGGTGCCGTGTAGTTGACTTTCTTTCCTTTGGGAATCTGATAATGAGAATTTTTGGATCTTGTAGTACTGGGAGGTATATGCCATTTAAAATAAGATTGAGCAAGTTAGAATACACGTTCTACTACAGTACAGCTAGCTTCTGTAATGTTTTTATTCTTGTCTGTGCCATGAGGTTTTCTTCAGAGGCAGAAAGTGTCCTCTCTGTAGCCTCTTGAGCTGGTTATTTACTGTCTCTGCTAGGTGTTTGCTCCAAGGTGAGTTTTGTTGGAGAAAGGGAACATACTTGAACCAATCCAAAAGATTCACAGTTGCATTTCCTGCTATTCCCATCACCCTCCCTCAGTATGTTAGATACATTTTAAGGCATTTCTCCTCTTTTGAGTGTGAGTGGGAGTTATCCCTTAAAAGCAGTATGTGCAGTATGTTGGCCTACAGGATGGATAGACTCAAAGGGAATAGTGTACTGTAAATGGTACAATATGAAATGCATGCAATACATGTGGTCAGTGGCATGAAGTCTAGCTGAAGGCCAATAAGTAGTGGTGTACCCCAGGGGTCAACAGTAAGTCTAATCCTGTTCAGCATCTTCATTAATCATAGAATCACAGGTGGCTGAGGTTAAAAGGGACCATGGGAAGTCATCTTGTCCAACCCTCCTGCTCAGAAAGGGTTATCTAGAGCCGGTTGCCCAGGACCATGTCCAGATGGCTCTTGGAATACTTCCAAGAAGGGAGACTTCACAACCTGCCTGGGCAACTTGTGCCAGTGCTTGGTTGCACTCAGAAAGTATTCCTGATGTTCTGAGGGAACCTCCCATGTTTCAGTGTGTGCCCATTGCCTCTTTGTCCATTGGATTCCTCTTTGTGCCCATTATTTTTTCCACTGACTTTTTCTAAGCTCACATTTCTTCTCCCTTTGAGCTGCTGCAGAGGGTTTCTTTTAGCACTGCACCTGTTCAAGATCCTGTAAATGTTGTGGTTTATTGTTACTGCATTTTTTCTTAAGAAAGGTCCAGTTCTTTTGCAACAACGTCATTGTCTTCACTTGCAGGAGGCTCCCTGCCCCATTGATCATCTCTGTGAAACCAAACTCTTCCATAATTGCCCTCTTCTATTTTTGGTTCTGATTGCATTACACCACTAAGCTGTATCACATTGGGGGAGAAAAGAAAAAATTTAAAAGAAATGCATCCAGTGGTCTCTGTAGGGCAGAGCTAGATGAGACATGCTCTTTGAACTTCAGGAAGATTTTGGGTAGGCTATTTCTTTCTTGTTCATGTGGTGATACCAGCTGAATTTTAATAAAGTCACTATTGTTCTGCAAGACTTAAGACATTTTAAAATGCTTGTAAGTAAAACTTATCATACAACATACCAGCAATATACAACACTGAATAATTTTAGAGGAAACATTAACGTTTCAAAGCCAGGCTGAAGTCAGGGAATACCAAATTAAGAATGTCTCTGCAGCTCTAATTAGAGTTTCCATTCTTCTACATATGCGTTATGTTTCAGCCTTGAATTATATGATTGAACACTGTTTTCTTCACTAAATGCTCTAACTGAACCTGTGAATGCCTGCTAGTAACGTTAAAAGCTACAATACCCTAGAGTGCTATTACCTCAATTGCAACATACTGAAATGAGCTGAGAAGATTTTAATTTTAAGGAACTGTCCAATTACATATAGAAAATGGGTTCCAAAGAATGTAAGACATTCAAATTGTAATATCAAGGTGAAATTTATATATTTAGGTTTCTGGAACAAATGACCAGTGTCTGAATATGAAGCACAAAGTCTGTGTTATTTCCAAACTCATACATGGACCAGTATCTTATGGTGTGAAGTAGCTGGAAGGATTTGAGATGAGTCAGAACAGTTGTTTTCAGGTTTGTTTGTGGTTTTTAGTTGTTTTTTTTTTTTTTAAGAGTTTTGTACTAAAATTAGAAAGGTCCTTTTTAAACTGGTGTTCAAGAATATGGGAAAGAGAACAATGGAGCTGGCGTCTACTGTTTGCTGGAAGAAATAACAATGAAGACTTCTAAGAGTTTGGCTGATAGGTATGAAATGTGTATCACAGCTGTCCTGTAACAGTACTGTACTTTACACAGTTGTGTGATTCAGAAAACATAAAGAAGCCTGGTCTTTGAGCAAAAACCATTCACTGTAGCACTTTTTTTTGTATAGCCAAAGTACATGCAGTGCAAACTGGACGTGCATGTTTTCACAGCCATTGCAGCCTACATGATATGCACAAGGAGGAAGCTATTCTGAAAGAATACTTAATGAACTTGGGAAGTGAGTCATTCAGATTTTAGGAAAAATACTTTTAAGGTGTTTGAGCAGTCTTCTGCCTTTTTTGTTTAATCTGCAGATTTTAATCTTGTGCTGTTATAAGAAGTAATATTTTAAAATACCTTTTTCCATACCTAATAAAGACCAATATTTTATAGCAATAGAGGAAAGTTAGATATCTGTAACATTAGAATATCTGTAATAATTCAAATAATGCTTTTATATATAATTTTTAATGTGAAGTCACTCTTAGCTCATACCTATTTCAAACTATGGAAGATATTCTTAGGTTCTTGATTTGTTAATACTGTTTGAAGATGGATTTGATTTCCAAAAATATTAAGTGTTCACATGACTCTTGCTCAAAAAAAACCCAGACTCTAGTTAAACAAAAAATGATACTGTTCCTCATGCACTAAATTTCTATAAGAGATACCAGTTGTTAAAGAAAGGAAGGCTGCTTAAATCTTCAGAGTTTGAACCCTTTTTTTAGTATTTTTTTTCCCTCTTAATCTACAGCTTCATAACGAGCTATTTGATAACTAGTGACAGCTTTCCTATGAACCTTTTTGTAGCCCGTATATTCCTCTTGGCTGAAGTCTGACACCACAGAAAACAGGTGTGGGAAGGGCTTTTGAAAGGTCTTTCAGTACATCCTCTAGCATACGTATCTGATCCATGTGACAGATTTCCATTATTAAACAACTTTTGATAGAATTGGAATAAGCTTTAAAGTTTTTTTTCATGCCTGAAGCAGAAGCTTGTGAGGCTTACAGCTTGTCTTGTGGTTTTTGTTTTGGTTTTGTCCCCATCCTTTAACAACTGTGTCATACAAATGAAATACATTAAATTGTCTGGATCTTTAATCCTCAGTCTAACACTTCTTACTCCAGCCACAACGAGTTGTGTGTGGTTTTGGTTTTTTTTTTTCTTGCAGATGTCTATTTCAAAGATAAATATTCCACTCTTTCCTTATGGGCTGGCAGTTTTCCTGTAGTTTGTTGTCCATACTGCTGGGAAGTTTTTTCTTAGTCTCTAAGCTAAATTTTGTCAGCTGCAAAGCAGGCTTGTGTTACTTGGTCTATCAAAAGTTGATATACAGGATAGATTGTTCTGTTCTGTGTAACAGTTAAAATACGTAACAGGCTAATGTAATTAGGTGTCTCCTCAACTGTTCTGCTCTTAAAAATAAACCACCTTTTCAGTCTCTTAAGTTGCACTGTCCAGACCGCTGATCTCTGGCATTGTCTTCCGTGCCCTCCACCTGGTCTAGATCTGAATTCCGGTGCCTGCAATGGGATATAGGCTCTTCCAGAGGCCTCATTAGTACCAGGTAGAGTGGAATGATGACTTTCTTTGTTTTAAAGGCAGTGTTGGTCTTCATGCAGCTTAGTAAGTGGTTTATTTTCTCTCATAATCATGTGGGCTGTTTCCAGCTGACCATGTCTGAGTCTCTCAGAAAAGTCATTCTTCCTTTTTTGTAGCAGCGTACCTGAGGACATGACTTGTTGTTTTCCCTCGTTACTGGTTTTTGTGAAAGCTGTTGTGTAAGGGAGAAGTGCTTCTTTTTCCCTTTGCAAACCTAGAAAGCCTAAGTACTGGGAGAGGGGAAATGATTGGGGAACACACAGGATGAGTGAGAATGGAGATACAGTACTTAGCTATCTTTCTCATCCCCTCAGTAATTGGCTGTTTGGGAACATGAAGTATATGGTATTTCAGAGGAAGTAACCAGGGCTGCAGTTAAATTTTGGTTCAAGTTGTTCCATTTTAAACTTCTTTTACTAGTTGTCGGTGCTGTTTGTTAATCTCAGAAAATTCTTTGCTGTTGTGGATAGTCTATCTAGCTCATCCAGACAACCGAGGAAGGGAAAGTGTTTCCTCATGTTGCATTTAGTTTTTCCTTGTCATCTTGTGGTTGAATTTTAGGACATATTTTGTTATTTTCAAAAAATTGAGCATTGTTCAAGGGAGTTTCACTAACCATGTTCTTTCAATCCAGCCTCTTCTACATTGCTGGACAGATGTGTTGATAACTGGCACATGGCCTCTGCTTATAGAGAATGTGGTTGATACTGAGTCACTGATAGAAGCACGTAGAGTATATGTTTAAAAAAAACTGCTTCACTCTTCCTAATTGGCATTCAACATTCTAGTATAGTATAGTGATGCTTATCTTCAGAAATTTATTTATTGTTTGTATTCCATAAAGAACCATAATTTGCTTCCTTTCATTTGACTTTTTTTTTTTTTTTTTTTTTTTTAGTTAGATCCAATTTTGGATGTGTTTTTGTGGGCTTTTTCAATTTTTTTAATGCTGAAACTGGAGAGGGCTGCTTAGTTTACATTCTTTGGGAAACACATGAAAATACTGCAGAACTTGTTTTACTCCTGTAGTTTGCAGAAAGATAGTTACTAGCAGAGCATCTTTATTTTCCTGTGTGTAATCCTTAGCAGATACTTCGCCCGAGATGCAGACCACAGAAGATAGTGTGTTTGCTGCCTGCTTGCCCTATGGTAGATACTAAGGAGTGTAACTCATCAGTACAACTTGCTTGAGTTGTTAACTTGCCACATGAAAAACAGCCATTTGCCTGCACAGCTGTACCTGTGTGGAATGGACCCAGGGATTTGTGCATTGAATATAACACAGGCTCTGGAAACCTTCCAGTTTTCTAGTTAGTATTAGTTGTAGGTGCTTCAAGTTATTCATAGAAGCTTAAGAACTCTGTTGTACTGATTTTTCTGCTGTATTTCATAAAAAGAAGTGAACTTCCTGAAGAATCTGTATTTTTTGGATGGAAGGTTCTTGCTCTCCCTGTTGATTTCATGTGGTGTTTATGGCAATCCGTTACATAAGACAGCATAGTAAGATAACTTTTTTTTTTCCTTCTTGTTGCATATTCTGTATGGCAAGTTCTCTAAAATGAGATATCCTTGGAATTTTTCAATAGAGAAAACAGATGAAATTAGAATTTATAGTTGCTCTAGAAAGCTTTTTGAGAAAGAAGTGCTCTTCATAATTCCATTTATTCCATTTTTGTTGCTTTGTAACTGAAGATAGTTAATCTGAAACAACTTAACTGTCTTCCAGGTTTACATCCCAGATACATTCTTCTTACAATTAATAATCTTCTGAAATCTGCAACTGCTGCTCACTTGAAGTTGACAGTTAAATTTGATATGTGGAAGATGGAAATGTGCATGCTCACAGGCATGGATATGTGGGCACATAGGCATGTAGCAGTGCAGCGATTTAGGGAATTCCTTCTTCAGTTTTTTCTGTGTTGGTCAACAGCGTGTGGCATATAGGTAAAGAACAGTTGTGTGGTGATACCATGTCCCATTGTCAGCCATCTCTGTGTTATGCTCTTGCAGCTTGGAGTGTCCAGCTGACAGCAGGTTTCTAACATGTTGCCTGCTCCCCCAGCTATGCTGGTGAACTCTGGTCAGGAGTTAGACCTTATTCTGTTTTATTTTTGCCAGAGTGTTTTACAGTAACGTACACGGGTTTAGCCTTATAACCTTAATTATATGTGGAATGTGGAGAATGCTGTATTATTTTTCTGTACAAGAAGACAGTGAGCTCTTAATTGCTTAGTTGAAGTATTAAAACATTCCTTGTGCATCAGGACTTTGCTTAACCAAGCTATGTTGTAAAAAGCAAATGTAACTAGCAGAAAGTTTCTTCCGATTACCTCACTGTTTTATTTGTTTTGATCCTATCTTTATTTTGTTCGTGTTTGTGTGAATGGACATTATTAATGTTGCATTTATTTTTTGTTTCTTTCTGTTATCCTTTAGGAGCAACATTTAAAATGTTAAAGGCAGTTTTAAAAAAGAGCCAAGAGGGTGGAAAAGGGAACAAGAAAGACTCAGGTATGAATATTAATAAAATATTTTCTAACGTAGATGAGTTGTGCATTATCAATCCAGCAATTAAGTTTATTCCGTTGCAGCAGTGACACCCACCTCGAGGGCAGCAGGTGACTCCTGTTGCTGGTGCCAGCAGCAGGGAGGGAGGTCTGTAGGCCAAAGCCCCTCACCTCTATTTTGGCGGGACTGCTTACATGCAGAGCATGAGTAGCAGGTCTGAAGCTTCCTGGAAGGTGTATCCAGTGCGCTAGCCCCTGAATCGCTGCCGGGAAGGACAGATAAGAGCAGCTTGCTCTTGGTTCTTCCCATATAAATAGTTAGAGCAGGCTGTGTGTATTGTCCTGCCAGCTTAAACATGGCCCAAGGCCAGAGTTTCAGCACCCTGAACTATAGAAATATATTTCAAACTACTGATTCAGTTATGTGGTAGAGAAAAGCCATTGTGTATTATGGGTGGCGATAGAATTTTTGTTATTCATGTATTTAGAAAAATATTTATTGAAAATAAATTTAGTCAAAAGTTTTAAAGTTGATTTATCAAACTTCTATCATCTTCTAGTTTTTGCTTTAACTACGGAGATTTTTGAAGGTAAAATTAATCATGCAGAAATCTTACTTTTAAAAAATAGAGTTTATTTTTCTATTAATCATAAATTTAGTAGGCCATTACTTATCTGTATTGCCTTTCAGGAAAAAGGGTAACTAAGAACTCTAATTGGCATTTTTGAGGGCAGAGAAGGACCAGCAATGCCCTTTGAGAAGGAGTAATAGTTCTAGAAGTGCAGGTGTTGGTCGTTGAGCATTAAACCTGCCTGCTCTGTGCAGGTCATGCTGATGTCTTTGCTGCAGTGGCTGGAAAGCTAATGGATCTGAGTAACAGTTACCTTTTCTTCACAGTTAAATTTTTAACTTCAAACTATTAATGTAGACTAATACATCTGAACTTCTGATGAGTTAGATCCTAAGTTATCTGTAAGAGTGAATTTATGCTCTTTGGCGACACAAATTTATTACTCCCATAATTAAAAAAAAAAAGAAGTAAAAACAAATATTCTTTTAATGTATTAAGTACAGAATGCAATATAGACCACCACATTCACATTTGTCAGAACCTTTAAAACAATGCAGTCATATTTTCTTTGACAAACAAGTTATATATGTATCTTGTATTGCAGCTTATAAAACCATACTGAGTTATACTGAGTCCTACAAGGGGAGGGTATTAAAAGTGTTCTTTTGCAAAAAGCAGTTCTGTGTTCATCTGGCAGGTAATGTGTTCTTCAGGAAATTCTTGTGGCCTTCTGAAATATACAGTCTGCCACGATTTCTTTGTAAGTGATTGAATGATGAGAGCTATCCTGAAAAGAAAAAACATTGACACTAGATCAAAGATGCACAGAAGTGATCACAGAACAAGACGAAAGGCATCCTGTTAATTTTGTATGTATTGCTGACTCAAAGTTACCAGCTGGAGTTGTTCAAACATAGTGGGCTAAAGATTCCTCTGGTGAGGCTTTCATTGGTACATTTTTCCTTAAAATACTAGGTGGAAATTGGTTTAAGCTCAAAAGGAAAATCAGGCTGTTTGGAATGGGGCTGTGACCAGGCTTTGATTAAAATCTGAAGCTTGAAAAGCCTTTTTCCCTTAGGTCAGAAAACACATATTTTTTTATTTTAGGATCTCATCACATCTGTCTGGATTGATGTATGCAAAAGAAAGGATTTTCTCCCTTTGTTTTAACAAATGCAATGCTGCTGTATTTCTGAACGCCAAGGGGAGTGTGGGAGGGTTTTTTGGTTTCATTTTTGTTCTGTTTTTAAGCAAAGCTCTAGTGTTTCATGTATGAATTGAATGTTACAGAAACAAAGTATTGGGTAAAATCGATGAATAATGCCTGTCTGGTGAAAGCTAGAGTAAGGAGGAGTGCAGGAGCTCCTTTTTAAAAGGAAGTAATTTATACAGTGGATTCCAGAGATTTTGGCTTATTTTATATTTGAAGATGTTGTGAAGAGTTTGAAAAGAAATGTGTGCATTCTGTTCTGTCTTACAGCCAGGACTTCTGTAAAGTTGTGTTCAGTTTAATAAGTTTTCTCTTTTGTTCCAAAGGACCTTCCAATTCTTTCAGCTGTAAGACATTTCTCAGCTTTTGGAGAAGATGTGAAGCAAGGCAAAGAACATTGGTCTTTGTAGAGCTTATTTTTCAGTCACTCCTCTCCCTGATCCTTAAACTTGAAACAGTGGGAAATGGAATTATTTTCATTGTGGAGTTGTCCTATTTCATGGCCCTTCAGGACCTTAGTAACAACAGCAGCTCTTAAAATTTACTACTCTACAGAACTATGAAGAGAGTGAAAATGAATGCTAATGATGGAAGCTGACTTGAGAGACAGCTAATGTGGAAACAACCATCCTTCTAGCTGCCATTTAAGAGAGTAATGCAATAGTAAATTTAGATGCTTCTCAGATTTGCGGGCATATAGATTTGATTTTTTTGCTGATGAAGTTTTGAAAATTTTTCGGGTTTTTCGGAGCTTCAGAGTGTAGCACGAAGTAGGTGGGAGAGCGCAGCTCAGTAGTGCCAAACTGAACCTGGTTAGGAAGACTTTTGTGATCTTTTTTCAATATATACCCAGTTAAGGAATAACGCTGAACAGCTAGAAGGTAGTTATGGCAAATCTTAAGCTGCCACAGCCATTTCAGAACTGACTGTGTGAATGGGCTTGTAAACTTATGCTAGGGCATGTGGGTAAATCTGTCAGACTTTGTATCCCAGTAGACAGAGGAGAGATGTTGAGTAGTTGAATTGCAGCTGAGGAGCAGTAACTCCTGAAAACTCTGTCTTGACCACTTGTGATTGTTTCACTGTAACTGAAGTCAAATTGGAAGAGTTTTAGGCTAAACCGCAATAGTTCATTCTTGAACTAAAGTAACCCATGTTGTCCCATGGGTTTACTTGTGCTTAAAAGGAATGCCTGGAAGTCTGCGTAATTCAAATCTGAGTAGGATGATTCCTGTTTTACTGACTAGAACTTCCTGTTTGTGCATTAACTGTATCTTATTGGTTTTACATCTGTTAGCCTTGCAGAATCAGTGCAAACAGGAATGGTGGTTTTTGGTTTTTTTTTTCCTCAATTGAAGGCATAACTCTAGTATTAACAAGTCTGTAAAAGGATTAAAAAACAACAAGAAAATTAGGAATGTTTTTTGGTGTTTTTTTTTTTTAAACAGCTTCTATGGATTTTAATGTTAGAATTTCCTCATTTGCCTTGACATAAGAGCTTAAGAGCTGAAGATGTGTGTAACATTTTTGAAATCTAGCTGCTGAGTATGTTAATTACAATTTTTAATAGCCTTTTAAATTCAGGGTTATCTTGAAAAAGAAGGTTGCAAGAGTTAGTGTTGATGCTTCTGGGAGAGAGACTGAAGTGCTATGCTGAAGACTGGTAGAGGGTCTTTACATAAACAGTTTCTGCCCTAATCAGATGAAAGTCTGTCATGTGGGAATCTCGCTTTTGAATGGAAAAATGGCACCTTCGGCTACTCCAGTAGCAGTATGCTAGCAGTACATAGTTGGGCTCAGATCCTGCAGTTGCTTGCATTCTATCTCCTACAATTCTTTTATTAAAATGGGTTTATGTAGACGTGGCTGGGAGGCATTGATAGGTAGGTGGTTGTTGCAGGATTAGGTAAAATCTAAATGAAGCAAAATTGGTGTGTTTAAACATGCACATATGTAATTACATACACGATTGTATGTCAGTATGTGCAAACATACGTGAACATAGATGGAAAGAGAGCAGTGTTGACCGCATATTGTTTATGCATAGAACGACTTTTCAAAAGAAAACTTACTAAACTTACTTCTAAACGTGGATTTGAAGACCAAGGTGGTTGATAGTGCATTTAGGTAAACTGATGTGCCGAGGGAACAAAATTTCAGAAAAACCAATTTTTAGACCTAGGCATCCAACTTTTTTTGCATCCAGCTTTTTTTTTTTTTGGGGGGGGGGGGGAGGGTTCTGCAGTAT
>JANXJC010000001.1:54098025-54121853 GCA_027564655.1 Leptodon cayanensis
CCGCCCCCCCTCTGCAGGATGAAGCAACCTGTCTTTACACCCCTTCAGACATAGTTATTTCTGTGGTATGGAAATAAGTATCTGTACGTTGATTTTTGTTCTGTCTTGCCTCCCTTCCTTCCATTAAAGTGATGTACATACTTGGTAAAGGACAGAACCCAAGGGGGGAAAAACCACAATCTGCACCTGTTACATTAAAGTAACAGAAAACTATTTTGTGAATGTTTGGAACCAAGCAGGAAAGGGGCAAACAGGAATATTAATTGTTGTGTCCTGGAAAATAATCTGTGATGTTACACTGTCCCATGTACGTTGAGCTGGAAAGGTATAGCAATTACTCTCTCATTTTCTGTTTGTCTCTCAAGGTTTTCATCCAGTCTCAGAAACAAAGTAAAAATTCAGTATTTTCTCTTCTTTGTCAGGTTGCTATCATCAAATAAATATTATGTATTTAAACTTTGGAAGCATTGCCAAGTTCTTTGGAGATTCCTTAGAAGGTGTGTCTCTAGTAAGGTGTGCCGGACGTCTTTTTGATGGGGAGTCTATTAGTGTAACTCTCACTGGTCCTTATGACTTCTTCTTAGGGCACCCATTTTCTTTCCTAATTCTTTGCCTTTTGCCTTTGTTCTGTTAATGGACTTTATTTTCTAGATCGAAGATCATCTCGTCTCTTTGTCTTTATTTCTACCCTGTGTTTCTTTTTTAACTACCTTGGAAGTTTCTTTCTGCTCTCCTGTGTTGTTTTCGTAGTTGATTGTGGATTGTATGTTTTCCAGTTTCTTTCCTTGAGGTTTTTAAATTCACCTCTGTAGCCACTGAGAGATTCTCTGCCTCTGGCCTCTCTTGGAAAAGGAGCCGACCTTTTTTATTTTAGTATAGCACAGAAACTTCACATCTCAGTGTCACAATTCAAGAAATCGGAGCCAGAAGACTTGTTGGAACTCAGGTTCTACAGGGTTACCTGCAAGTCTTGTCTGTGTCCATGATGAGGTGATAGTATGATGAATATACATAATAAGTTTCAGAATGTAAACAAAAAATACTTTTAAAATTATGATTGTTTTAGTAGATGTTCTACTCAGCTACTTACTCTTAAATGCTTAAAAATACTTCAGAGCTAGATTTGTATTAGTATTTCCTGTTGGTTTTTATATGCTGCCAGCTGCTTTGCAGTATATAATTATGTATGTTTTTCTTCTTTAACTGTCCTAAAGCCAGCTACTTGCCTGCATTCTGGGAATCTGCATTTTTTTTCCACCTACTAAGCAAAAGACCATTCAGTATAAAATACTTATAATGTATTTCAACTTAAAAAGAAAAGGAAATACTGTATATTAAATTTCTACAGAACATGCTCAGTTATTTCAGATGGCTTTTTAGTAGCATGAGCATTGTCGTTCTGTTGACCCAATATCAGGCCTGAAGGAACATGAATAATGGAAGTATTGTGCTTACTTTGCAGTGTTCTTCCTGCACTAAATCCCATCAGAAGTTTAACATCAAATGTAGTACACAGTATGCATGAAAACTCCGTTGATTTCAGTAGAAATTAATGTGGTAAGTAGCTGGGACTTTTAGGTTTTCTAGCTTAAAAGCTTGTTAGACATTCATGTTGTGCTCAAATAACAAGGGACAAATTATTATGCCAACAAAAAGATAATGTTTAGAATGTAATACTATAGTGCTGTAAAGGTAGAGCATCTGGAGAAATGAAATCAGTGTTTCTGATTTCTGGATGGTGAAATAAAAGGTGTTGAAGTGCTTATGTGTTCGTATGCATTGTACTTTCAGTGATTGTCTTCATATTCAGATTTTTTTAATTTGGGCTACAAAAAATTTCCATATTAATAATCTTTCTTGGCTCTTGTTTGATTGTCCTGTAGATCAGACTTAATTTTTACAATACTCTTTTGAGACTTAGTTTCCTTTGGTTTACCTTCTTCTTGCATTCCAGTATCTTTATGTAAGTATCTTTGACCTAAATATGAGCATACAAAGCTTTTGAATGTTAGGATAGAATGGATGCTTTTATTTCTGCATTATGGTCTGTTGTAGATTGGCATGCTCTTAGTTATTTTGTTTGTATGCCTTGCTCTTTATCAACATTTTTTACTAAACAAGTTGGATGAAATCAGTGAATTTGAAATTTCTTCCTTTTCTTACATATGATCAGATACAATTAAGAAATTGAGATTATACTTAGTATTCTTTTTGAAAAATAAAATGGCTTTCAAAGGCATGAGCTGTGATTGCTGATATGATGTTCTGCCATTCTTGTTTTTCTATCTACCTTTCCTATTAGCATAGGCCACTGCTAAAAGCCTGACGCACAGCACTAGCGCAACACTTCGAATGATAAGCATAAATGTGCTTAAATTCACTGACACAAATTGCTACTTTAAAATAAAAGTGAAGTTGCTATCCAAGAACGCCTAATCTTTTATTAAGACCCACTACTTAATCATTATTTTAAAATTGTTTCCGGAGTTATTTCCTTGTAGCAGCAAAGGTTCGACTCTCAGCTGAACTTGTTTAGTTAAATGCATATTTGAACCCCACCTTTCTTCCATTATGTTTCATTAAACATTTCTATCTGAGTAATACATTTGTAACCAAGCTGAGAGCATCAAGAGCTTCAGATACCTTTCTGGCAAATGGAAAGGCTTAAAATAATTAAATAAAATAGTTTGCATTTTAAAACTAAATATGCAAATTCAATTGGCTTTTTCTGTCCAAACTCTCTATGATACTAGGCTTTGAATTTTAAGTGCTAAGGGACTTTGTGGTGCATAAAGTACACATCCACTAGCTGGAACATTGAACTTGTACTGGAATACTTTAAAGCTTCAGTTTGACTTTTTTTTTTTGTTACTCTAAAAATGTCTTGCAACAGAAGAAGCATTGTTTCATGTTTAAAATATGGAGCTGTTTTTGATTGTTCTGTGTTGCCTTGCCCACTTTCTGCGTCTGTTGACAGTTATTTAAGAGTTTAAACTATTTTTGCTGAGCAGTGAGTAGTTAATGTGGTGAATGTCTTTTCTCAGAAGCTAATTCCAGTGATATATCCTGTGTACATATAAAGAAAGGGGTGGGAAAAAAAAAAGATCCTGTCCTCAAAACACATAAATAGAAATTATTTCAGTGGCCCTAATCTCCATTTATCACTGTTTTCTTTAAAAGTTGGTTGTTTTTTTAAGTAAGCACTACTAGAGGACATTAGTATTTTGTGTACTGAAAAAGTAATCCAGTGTTCAGAAATAAATGCCAGAAAGTGAGTAAATAATGTCAAGTCTGAGCATAGTTGGCAAAGATTGTCCATTTGGGCCTTTTATTCTAATCTTCACTTAGTTTCTCACTCAATGCACTTCACTGCTTCTGTTACTCAAGCTGTCATGAGTTTTCTTCCCATTCCAGGCTAGTTTCTTCCTTTTTCTGGTCTCTCCAGAGTCTCAAGAGCAAAAGAATTAAATGTTGATCTTCCCTAATGCATGTTTTTACATGATGGAAGCCTCTTTTCCTACCCCAGAAGGCTAGCTGATGAACTGCTTCACTTACTGTGAATTTTTCTTCAACTCCTGATCAGTGTTGCTAGTACTGTGAGTGATTACCTTGTCCTAACTGGAAAGACGGGGTCACTTGGCTCCTTCTGTCCTTCTAGATTGCCTTCTGACTAAGCTGGACTGGCTGTATGTACACAAGTACATGCTCACATGTAAGCATTTTAATTCTGAAAGACACAGATCCTTTAAAGGGCAATTTTCAGTGGTTTGCAATTAAAATAAAGCACCTTATACACAGTCACTGAACCATGCTACAGAGTTCTGTCTACAGTTGCCTGTCAATTCTGTTGAAAAATAAGATGGGAATGGAATGTAGAAGAAAACTGTTTTTTAAAATATCAAAACCACTGGTTTTGGTAATCTTTAAAAAGTTTCTTATTACAGACATAGTGATGCCTCGTTCTGTAAAGTGCTTTCCAACTGCATGGCTTTCCTCACATCACACAACTAATTTCTTTTTCCCACTTATAAATTCCTGCTGAACTTGTCTGTAAAGTCTCTTCTTTTTCTAACGTTTGTTAGGATGAGACACATCCTATGAAGCAGAATAAAGTTTCATAAGACTGTCAGTAGTAACGTGTAAGCATATCTGAATGTTGGATATTCCTGTTTGCACAGACAGTCTTCATTTTCATAGCGCTGCGTGTGCATTGGTACAGTTTCTTACTTGTGCTGTTCTTCAGAACTCAGAAGTTTTCGCAGAGGTATCATGGCATCCTTGGTGCGGAGAGAACAGAAGCCTCATGTAAAGCAGTTAACAAAATAACCCAGCAGTAGTTACTGTCGTTAGAATCTTTTGCATGCTCCCCATGTCAATGTGATTTAATTGCATCTCAACTTAGACCATTATGCTTGCTCTAAAATTGTGAAGGAATTATACCTCTTAAGCTCACCTTTTAAGCTTTTACTGGTAAAGATTCTTGAAAGAGCTTTACAAGAGTTTTGGTGATGGCTGTATAAGCAGAAGTTATCACAGGTTACCCATAGTTACCAAGGACTGTGTCCAGTCGGCTTTTGAGAGTTTCCAGAGATGGAGACTCTACAGCCTCCCTGGGCAGCCTGTTCCACTGCTCTACCACCCTCACAGTTTCTAACAACAATACACTAGTGGCTGACAAATTTAGTGATTCTTCTATTCCCATAGAAATGTCAGGGCAGTTTGCAGACAGAACAATGGCATACAGGTTGAGTCCGAGCCAGGCACCAAGTTTAATGCTGGTTGCATTCTCTTCTTCCGAGAATCCTGATTTTCTTTCTTGTCTTCACTGTGTATTGATCTCTGAGGACTGTCGACGTAAGCCAGCAGTGGCCTTGGTAGGCACATAGCCCTAGGCTAGTCCTATCAACATTCTCTCTTCCTAAGGATAGTTAGCAGTGGTACCCAGGTTTTTGCCACCTTCTGGTCTCCTGCCCCAAATGCATAATAAAAGTGCAAAGTTTGCAACTGTTACGTGGCAGAGTTTATTTACTGCTTCTTTGCTTTCCGGTTCATGCCAGAGTTATCTGGTCAGAGCTGGGCTGTTACAGTCACGCTCTGATTTGTTCGGGAGGTGTTGCTGGTGCACTTCACCCCATGGCGCTTGCAGGGAACCTTTGCAGCAATAGGCTCCTGTAGTGTTAATACTTGTTTGTTTTTTTAAAAAAGAAATCTTAAGCAGAACTGCAGAATTTAGGATTTCTTCTGCTGTAGCAGAATTTTATAATAGATATGTTTTTAAGTGGGTTGAGAGTCTTTTGCTTCACTTCAGATAGGTTAAGGGAGAAAAAGACAAAATCAGCTATCTCAGAAATACATATTGAGAGAAGTCTGTGGAACATTGTCTGTTCTGCAGTCGCTGTCAATATTCAGACTTAAGCAGTCTGCACTTCCATTGTTTTAGCTTTCACTGTTTTGAAGATGGCGGTCCTATTCCTTCATGTTAGAAGAATCTGAATTCCAACATCTGCACCAAACTCCAATTTACACGTATTTTGGTAAAGTAGTTAGCATTCTTCTGGTTTCTAAGCAACTTAAATTGAATGAAGAATTACATGTGTTTTATGATGTTTAATACTGACATATACACTGTAAAGGTTTTCATTGTAGTTATCCTCTCTATTCAGTGGAAGGATAAGTTTAAGATTAAAGTTCAAGTTCTCTTTTAGGATATTAGGCTCTACAAAATCATTACTATAGTCAGCCATCCTTGTATCTTTTTGTATCTTAAAGAAAAAAAACCCACAGTTTTTGTTAATCGGATTATGCCTTTCAGTTGCATCCCTAGGTGCAACTAAACTGGGATTTGATTTCCATTCTCAAAGCTTTTTGTGTGTGGTTTTTAAAGCTATTAAGTTGTTTCTATGGTTACTTTGATCACTGAATAAGAACTCTGGTCTTGATTGATGCTTATGAAACTTTTTTGTCCGGAGGCTACTTGGCAGTGGAAAATGTACAACTCAGAGGTTTTAAAAATAAGAAAGCAGGATTTCACAGGACTTACCTTATGTTTTACTTTGACACTATTAATAAACTTGTGAGACGTCATCTTCCTCCTATTCCAGAACTGATGTTCATCTGTTTTACATTGGGGTAGAGATGAAGAAATGTACTGTAAATGTAAAGTATTGTTCTGGTAGCTAAAATATTTGAAATTACTAACGTTTAAGTTAGTAACAAATAATTTTGGTTTTCTGTGTGCATCAGTGTGTGGCATCCGGTTATATTCGGGCATTGTAACAAATTGTATTTTGATAGCTGTTACTTGTGCATTTTTCTAGTATTGTTTCCCTAATATCAAGTTACATGGAAAGCATGATGTATTACCTTGTGGATCATGCAAGCCTGTTAATTTTGGGTCTGTCTTGTCATATATGTAGATCCAAGTATCTTGTGGGAATTTTGCTGCAGCTTGGATGAAGTGTGTAGATTGGGTCATCAGCCCAATTTATACAATATAGAAGATGCAGGATTAGGATAAATCAAATATACAGGATAGATTCGGTGACTTAGGAAAGGATGATATAAGCATATAAAACGAATCTTGCTGTCCCGCATAATCACATGTGTAATTTAACTATAGCCAGCCATAAATAACATTACTTGTGTGGATATAGAACCTCCCTTCATGCTGTACGGCAAGAATGTTAAATTTTGTAGGTCCATTTAGAGAGCCCACAGGACCAAGAGACAGAGGTCATCTGCCTCTGATTTTGTCCTGTAACTCTCACTGTGATATGGACCTGTGAGCCTATTATAAAATTGTGTATGTCTGAGGCAAGTGCTTTAATATTCATTTGAACTGGATTGTCTCTGTGGGAACTTGGTATCTCACAGTCTTAACTTGGCATGAAGCAGCTATTCCTCCTGCTGTGACTCCATCATATGTGATGAAGAAAGGTGAGCCTCATCCTAGCATCAGCTAGAGATAGGCTATGCTTCCAAATCTTCTGCCTGGTTCTGCCCTTCTACACACTTAATTCTTTGTGCCCCTGCACCCCCTTTCTTTTTGTCTTGCTCCCTTTTGGGGGGTGAGAGTATGTTTACTCCTGTTAGAGAGAAAGCCAGTGGGAAGAATAACCCTGAGGAGGTGTGTAGGGAAGAGAGAAGACAAAGCCAGCAGCTGTCCTGCTTACCCTCTAACCAGCCTCGGTTTATGGACTTGGGGAGTTCCTCAGCTGAACGTAGCTGTTAGTTGCCATCAACAGTTTACTTCTCTCTGAACAGCCCCTTCAGTCCATGTAAGGTTTTAGCATTCAAAGGCCACGGGTTTCCATTTACTATTTATCAGAGTTCTTCTTGGATCGTGGGGGTCTATAGGGAGTTGTTCTCCTGGTTTGTGCCTATGGCTGGGACAGTATTCAGAAGGTTGTGGTGTAGGAGTTCCGTTGGTTCCCTGCTATTCCTGTTGTTTATGTTTTTTGAGGCCACAAATGTGGGATTGGTCTGTTAGGTGGTGTTGCATTTAGTTAACAGTTTTTTAGGAAGGTCCTGGAGGAGCAACTGTGCACTTTCTGCTTTCTTGGAATGATTTGTGTCTAGTAGCTGTCTGCAATTCCATAGTATCCTAACCGTTTTTAATTTATAATGTGCTTTTTTCTGCTTCAGTAGAATACGTTACTGTTTAAACATGTTCCAACGTCACTGAGGATGTGATGTCCTCATAGGTTGAAGCCAGTATGGTTGGCTTTTCTCAAGGTGTGCTTTTTTGCTCTGAAGAGCTATTGTGTCTTAACAGCATGGGTATGTGAGTGACAATAAGCAAAAGCTTGTTGTAAAATTAGGAAAATAAGTGATTGAAAAGAGGAATTTCTGTGGTATGCGTTTTGGATTTTTGTTTTCTTAAGTCATACTGCTCTCAGATTCTGAGTCATGAAAGCCCTATCTTTGTATGCCTCTCCCCACAGTATCTGCGGTTGCTGTCAGGAAAATATAATAATAAGAAAAATCAGAGTAGTGCTGTACCAAAAATTGCTAAGATAGAGTGGTGTATATATATAAACTGTAAAATATCTTTCAAGTTACTGTCATGATCAAATAATCTCAATTTATTTAGACTTATGCCAGCAGTGTATTTAGCACTATCTAGCTCTCTCCCATGGTGTAATGTTTCATATACAGTAGAGAAGTGTAAATTAAAATTAATTAAAAATTCAAAAGTCTACTAAGAAGATAATGAATTAAACACGGATTGTGTCATGGTAAAAGGGAAAAACAGAAATTAGGGAATTGTAGGTGGACTTACTAACCCTGAAGGGGAGGAGGTAATTTTTGTTTGTTGTTCTTATCTCTTGCACCCCCTCACTAGCATTCCAGCTGGAATACTTACACAAATTCCAAATTACAACCTTGATAACATATCTAGTAAAAAAACCTAACAAGAATGCCAGTATTTTCTAACTGTAGTTAGCTGCATTACCGTGCTACTTCCTTGCTTTTTGCTTATGTTCAAAGGAAAAACTGGAATATCACAAGTTTCTCTGTGCATTCTTCAACAATTTATGAAGCAAACTCACATGTACAGTATTGAATAATAAATAATAATATACCTAATGCTAAATCTGTGTTTAAAAACAGCTATTGTGAACGTTTTTAATTTCTAAGAGAACAGAGAAAGAAAATCCTTAGCCTCTTGATTTCCACTGAAAGTGAATGGGAACTCGGTAATTTAGATATCTTGGTGTTTCAAAAAAATCTCATATGTGATTATAGTCTCTAAAATATTTAGTCTTTTTATTTAAAATACATACTTAGGGTGTACTTTTTTCTTTAAGAACAGTGTGTTACAGCTAGCTTTCCAAACCTTTGAAGCTGCTTTTCTAGTTCCCAGGATTTTAAACCAATAGTTATATTCCTATAATAGTTGCAATGGACTTCAAAAAAGAATATGAAGTTCCAGTTACTTAGTTTTTAATTTCCATCTTGACTTGATGAAACTAGAATTGTTTCCTTAGAATCATTACCTGTTACTATGAATTTTGTTTGAACAGAGAGAACTTTTGGAAGGTGGTACTTTATTTGGTGTCAGAGGAATAAGAGAGTAAGTTTTATAGTTATGAAATGTTAAGAAAAGTTTGAATCTAGCATAGCATTCTTCAAGGTCATTTATCATAGCCCTCGTGTGGTCCTTGTGATGAAAAAAGTATGGCTAGAAAAAAAACCCCAAATAATCTTAAATATGTGCACCTTTGGAAATAGGGAATTAGACTTTAACGTTCAGGCATGTTTGGTTTTCTTATCTTCCATGCATACTTCTAAAAAAAGAAAGCGGTAGTTAAATTTACAAAAATATTTTAACTTTTTTTCAGTGGATTAGGTTTGTTTCTTTCCTTCTGACGCAGTGTGGAAGTTCGTTGTATACAGTTAATGCTGCTTGTAGTGGAATGTGATTGGAGAACAGCTGTTAAAAATTGAAGGCAACAATTGAATGAGAACGGAATGAACAACAAATGCGGATCTTGTAGAGCCACATTTATCTGAAGTGTTTCCTCACTGTAAGAAAATAAACCTGGTATGAGGGATTCACAGCTGAAAAGATATTACTTCTCCTTTGTTCATCTTTTCTTCTA
The DNA here is from genome assembly GCA_027564655.1 of Leptodon cayanensis. Classification (NCBI taxonomy): domain Eukaryota; kingdom Metazoa; phylum Chordata; class Aves; order Accipitriformes; family Accipitridae; genus Leptodon; species Leptodon cayanensis. The sequence goes on from JANXJC010000001.1 coordinate 54,107,631, forward strand.
GTTGTACTTTGGGTTCCAGTACTTCAACCGTGCTGCTTGTGGCATGTGAACTTGTCTAAAAAATATTCTGGCTTTCTCTTTCCTCTTTGCATCAGCTTTGTTTTGCTATTTTTTATCTTTGGTCATACCAATTCAATTTCAACAGTAATTCACGTAAATTATTGAGCAATACCCTTATTTGGATATTAAAAAAAGCTGTAGTTAGTTGTTAACCTTTGTTTTTCAGCTCTGTTTCTGTTATCTGACTAGGAAAGACCTAGCACTTTCAACATGTATTTCTGCTGTCTTTGAATCATTACTGTGAGCAATATATTTTTTTGTTGTTTTGAAAATACAGTCTTGATGTAGCTGAAATTACATTTCCTGCACCAGCAAGAAATTTCTCTGGTTTGAGTGTATTTCCCTGTTTTGATGTGCCACTTAGTATGTTGTGAACCAATAGCTTCTTTTTTCCCTAGATAAAAAAAATCACCGTTGCTGTCAGATTGCACGTAACTGGACCTCTTGGTTTTAAAACAGAAAAATAAAGCTTAGACGGGCCATCTATGAGCGTACCTTTCAGTGATCCACCTTTTAACTGAGTGTAAGGGGTAACCTGACTAAATTCCTCCTTGAACTAGTTCAGTAAACAGTATTTTCAGCTGGTCTTGACTTTCAGGATGTCACAGTGATCCTAAAATACCTTTTCAGCTGTAAAAATACTTTTATCTTCATAGGAAACTTGGGTTTACCTCTAAGGATGAAATCTGAAAAGTACTTACTGTGTTGAAAGTGAGGTTTTTCTTCCCCCTTGCTGTGCCTATTACAGTAAAATAAAATCTTGCTTACTAGTATATTTAAATTTTTCCAGTGGTTATCTGGATTCTGCAGTGGAGGGTGCACAGTAGGACGAGTCATGCTGTATTGTTGCTGGCAGATGTGTTTTCCTATGTTAAATACTTGTATTTCAATGCAACTCTATGCTTTTTATTTTGGTATATCGCATAACGGATGACAAAATTTTATTTTTAGCAGGTGACTCCTGCCCAGAGAATGCCTTGCAGGTTATAGCAACATCTGGCCACAATGCAGATTTTCCCATTGGCAATCAGCCAGTCTCTGAGGACACTTACAGAATGAACTTGACCAAAGGAGTCTCAATGTCGCTGCCATCTTCACCTCTGCTGCCACGCCAGTCCTATTTGATGCAGTCAAGATCAAACAAAAAGTCTCCAGGTAAAATGAAACTGATGAGCAACTAAAATCTTCACAGCACTTTAACTCAGTTTTCGATACACTTTATATAAAGTAACACAGTAAAATCACATTAATCTTTTTCAATAAGAACAAGAGCAGTGAATGCTTTTTGCATGTTCTCAGAGCAAAAAGGTAATTGGTGATTAAATAAGAATATGTTATTTCATATAGCAAAGAATTATTCTAATTGGTATTGCAAATACCTATACTGAAATGTCCTGAATATGTTTAAAACTCGTTATTTATGATTAGTATATCAGTTAGGTAGAAGACAGTGCAAAAACCTTTGTTTACGCATGTGTTAGTGACTGTGTAAGAGTGAGTGTTGTTTGTGGCTTTTAAGTTCATTTATTTTACTCGTAACTACATACATAAATGTATTAGTAGATAGATTGCTGCTGAAGTTGGGACAAGAAACTTGTTAATTTTCAGTGGCTGTGTCCTTTGTAATGACCGTGTACTTAACGTGTGAGCCTTGCTAAATAAGGTCCTCCATCTGGATCTCTTTTTATCAGCATTCTGTACATATAAATCATTCCAACACACTAGCATCACTTAGGTCCATTCAGGTCAAAGCTTGAGCTTCAAGTGAAATTGTCCATGTTCCTATTACTTGTGAAGATGCTTAAAAGTTTTGTGGTTCTTTGTTGTAAGGTTTATAAGGTCTAGGAACAAAGAGTGTCAAAAGTTGGGTTTTGTCAGCACTAAGAAATGTCTTGGTTAATGACTCATTTTACATAAAATTAAGGAAGAAATGTTACTCAAAGAATTGGCACAGGATAGTAAATAAAATTTGTAGAAAGTATGCTTGGTTTAAGTTGCCTTTCAATATTTATTTTTTCCTTTCAAAATTTAAAAATAATAATCTCACTTCATGTTTAAGTAATTTTGAGTTGGTTTTGACAGTTCATGTAAAAATTTTGAGCCACAGAATGGTATTTTGTTGGTTTTGTCTCTTACTACAAGTGATTCACGTGGTAAACAACTTAACTTCAAAAGATAGAGTGAAGTCCTTGTAAAGGAGAAGGAAATGGTATTTTTGCCAAAGACTTAACTGAAGGTCGGGATCTAAGTCTTAGTTTTGTTACTGTTGGTAAAACTTAACTGCATTCTAGGTGCATTTGAGACAATATCTTACTATACCTCCCTACTCCATGGTTTACTTTAGTGACACACATTTTCATAAGGAGAGTATAGGCTGCTAACTGTTTCTCATGCAGAAAATGTGTAGCAGTAGACAAATTTTGAATGAAAAGTCATATTCACAATGACTTCAAAGTCATTGCACTGTGATATATAGCCAAAGAAAAAGATTTCTTAAGATTATGAAGTGCTGTGAATACATTGGCATTTATGTGTCATTATTTTGTACAAATACCTAACCAGGTGATAGGATGCTGATGGAAACATTCTGTGCTGTTCCTTTGACTTTCAACAAACTATAGCTGATGGAAGATGATTTAATATAGATTATCTGTCTATGCTGGGGCAGGAGTAATAGAGAGAGTATACTAATGTACTGATTTCAAAGCACTCTGAATTAGTAGCTTACAAATAGCAAGTTGAAGATTTTTCAGGATATGGTGGATGAAAGAAGAAAGGATGGCATGGAAAGTTAAAGTAGTATTCTGAAGTTAAGATGTAGTGCTGAAGTTATCTAACCAGTGGTAGAACAAAATTCTAATTTCAGTCCTCAGTTTACAGGTGAAGACAAAGCAAGTACTTAGAGATGTATTTTTCAATGTAAATATTATCATTAATATTTTTAAAAGTCTTTGAAACTGTGTAATGGAGTAGAGGAAAAGATTGTCCCTTGACACATAATATTTGTTCTACCTTTGTTTCTGTTCTGTAGTTCTGTTTGTATAACCCAGACATGTCGATGGTCATACACATATAAGGTGATACCCTTGCATAACTTACTTCCTTGAAATAAAATTCTATTTAGTGTCTACTAGACTGAAGCAATATACTGTATATATACTCAATGGTAATGATGAAAGAGTATATTCACTAAATGCTACCCAGGAGTTTTTCATAACTTTTTATAGAGTCTGAGTAGTTTTAGTTAAAAATTTTGGTTAGTAAATTAAAAAAATCAGATTTTCCTGACGGTGTGTTTCAGGGTTATAAATTAAAAAATAAAAGTTGTAGTTAACCAATAGTTATTTGCACTAATGTTTATGAAAACATCTATATTTGAGGGCTTCGTACTCAGTACATTACCACTTTTCTAGCAAGTTTGTCTATACTCTAGCTTACATTTATCTAGTCCTGCATCTATATTTGATGATTTAAAACCAGCTACTTAATTATGCTTACATGATCAGTGAATAAAAATAGGTTTTCCTGGTTAAATAATTTTAAAATGATACATGGAAGAACATTCTGCAGTAAGAAATGCACTGTAAAATATTTTAAGTTTTTGTGTAACTGGTATTAACATTCAAACTCTTTCACAGAATTAGGCTCTAGTTGGTGATCTCTGGAACAGAACAATTTTCAATGTAAATTAATTAAGCAACGAGTTGCTCTTACTGCTTTTCCTTTCATTGCCCTTTCTGCATATTTCCAAGTGGGTGTTAATCTGTGGCTTCAGAGGGGTATTTTTGGTTTTGTTTTTTTGTTCTAATGTCACCTCTCTGCTTGGCTTCACTACTGTCTGAGCAGCAAGTATTTCTATCCATTGTCATTTCTTTAAAATGTGTCAGCATTTTGAGTAGGACTCGAGCAAACTTTTTCCTTTTATAATTGCTTCATCCACTCGCAATCTAGTTATCCATCACATAAAACTGTTGGAAAACCAGCATTTTAGTTCCACCAAAAGTGATTTAGTTAATGATGGAAGTATGTTTTATATTCAATTTTCTACCTTTTTAGAAAATTGCACTCTCATAGATAGATGGTGCTTGAAAGAAAGCAAATTCTTTGGCTGTATTTTGTTAAGCAAAAGGTATTGCAAATACTTTTAACATCTTAATAAATGTCGGTAATTTACTATATCACTTAGCAGTAGTACCATATGAAAAAGAGCAACAGCAACAAATAAAATATAAGGCCAGTTTGTAAATTTAAATTCAAGCAACGTATAAATTCAAACAGAAACTGTTTAATTTATGATTTAAAATAATGGAAAAGTACTTATTTCCCCCTTCATGTCAGGCACATTCTTACTTGCGTGAACGTTTGCTAATTTTGGAGGTTATCTTACCTTCTGGATTGCTTCAGGGTTTTTTTGAGTTTTACCTAATTTTTTTTTTTTTTTAATTAAAAATGCGATGGTAGGAAAAGGATGTTATGCTTGAAATTATTTTCCCTGTGAATGTTGTATACCTCTTTGTAGTTTTCTACTCCAGATGACTCAGAGAATAGAACGCTTCTGCAAATACGGATTATGGGGAGTGTGGTGTTTTTGTTCTGTCCCTTTAGACTAAGAGGATTTTGTTCTGTCGTAGGCATATTTGTTCCATGAATAATATAATTTCTCAGGTTTGGACTCATCTCACTGGGAAAAGCACTTAGATACCTCTAACTTGCTCTAACTTGCTAAACATTAAGGTATCTGTTCAGAACAGATTTGGAAATTGCTAGTCTGGGGACTCCCTGGATGAACACAGGACTTCTTGGGTTTGGTGTCTCTTTGAAACTGCTATCCTGTTCTCTGGTATTCCACTTCTCATTTCCTTTCTCTCGTCTGCTACCCCTCTAGGTAGGGGTTCAGGCTTGAGACTGAACTGATCAGTCCTCGTATGCTAGGAGACCAGTATGTTAGCACTGTTAGGTATTTTATTGTTCCTATCACAGTGGGCAGGCACGATGACAAATGTACACAACTGAGAGACGCATCTTTGCTGCAGCGCATCTGTGGTCATAGCTGTTTTTTTGCCCATCCATCTGCAAGTAGGTCAGCCACTAGAACCTCATAACACATAGGCAGGCAAAACCATGGGAGAGCAAGCTGAACTTCTTCACTGGCACACGGAAAGCTGCACAATCCCGTTTGCACAATCTGCTGTGAGTGACATTGTGTTTTAATTATTTGCATAGGAGGTGGGGGAGCTTTTTCTTTGTTGGAAGAGCTTGGAAGAGTACCAGTGTTTCTGGCTCCAGTTCAGTCCTCAACTCTAACTATAAAAGGAGGGAAGAGAGAAACTATATCTTAAATTACTAAGGAGCCTAAAATTATTGGCAGAACTAAAGCGACTGGTTCATTTGGAGTCAAAAGCTTCCTTAATGAAATAGTTCATTGAGGAGGAGGTGGGTAAATGAACAGAAACAAACAGAACAAGGAAAAAGTCAGCAGGACAATTCTGGGAAGGGGAGCAGTAAATGAAAAATTGTCACAGTAAGTTGAGTTTCTTCTACTAAAAAGCTAGAATGAACATTGCTTGGATTGGTAATCTTACAGGTGTGCAACTAAACCAATATTCATGTTCTTGAAGAGCAATAGTTGATTGTACTCTGATTTAGGAGAGTCAACTAAAAGAATGAAAACAGTGATTTATAGAGGAGGTTCCAAAAAATTGGTTGTTGGAGTTTAAGGTGTTAATGAAAGATACTGCTGCTGCCCTTGAAGTAAATGTTTACTGACTTAAATTATTGATACTGTCATGCCTGAACAGAGAAAGGAAGCAGCTTTCCTTTTAAAGACATCAGTGAATACCAAAGATGACTGCTGGAAGAGTCTTCCATAAATGTGCAAAAGAACTTCTAGTTAGTTTTTAAATTAAACTTTAATTAAAACTTTTAATTAAAAAATTAATCTGCATACCTGAAACTTGAGACTAGACTAGGTAAGAGAACTGGTTTCACCTAAGGCTTCAGTTTTGTGCACTGATCTTGAGAACACTGGGAAGCAGTTCCTCTTGCACGCACTAAGCTATCCAAGTGCAAGGTCCTGCACCGGGGTTGGGGCAAGCCCCAGTATCAGTACAGATACAGATTAATTTAATGCTGATGGGAGGGAAAGCCAGTTCAGAGGATTAGGAAGGAAATGCACAAGTTACAATAACCTTATGGAAAATCAGCTCTTCCGCAGTCAAAAAAGCATTAAAAATTACTAGGAAAGCAATAGATGATAAACAAAAAAAAGTATCATTATGCAATTGTATAAATGCGTAGTTTGTCTTCCTCAGGAAGAGACTGGCGTAGCTTTGGTGATACCAACTTTAAAAATCTAGAACAGAGGTAGGAGAGAGCTAGAGAAGGGCTGCAGGAGTGACTAAAGGTGTGGAAGGGCTCTGAAGGAGAAATTATTTAAATAGATTTGGCTGGTATTTTTCTGTGTGGAAGAAAGACAATTGGTGGGAAAAGGAGACAGTATGATTACTATTTCATGCAGTGTTGGGTTAACTTGTGGATGGTGCAGATTGTTAAAGAAAGGCTGGGATAAATTCTTGGAAGGAAAATCCATCTCGAACTCTTAGACAGAAAGTGACCGCTTCTGACTCGGGAAACGTTAAGCCACTTAACACAAGTCAGGAAAGGTGTGCCAGGGAAGTATGTTTTCCCTAACTTAGATTCTTCTCTGATAAAATACTGTCCCAGATGAACCTTTTATCAGACCTGATTCAGCCTGATCTTACACTTTTGGAAAAGAGCTTCCATTGTGCAGGTACAGTTCATGTTTAAATGGGTCCTTTTTCATCCATGGATTAATTCATGTGTCGTATTCTAGATTAGTGCATGAAAATAAAGTTACTGTGAATTTTCCTAGTTATTGCAATGTCATGTATCTGATTTGCAAGTACCGTAAGTCACTTCCATGTTAGTTTATGAGGAAGAAAATGCAATAAAGAGTCTCCTCCACAGCTTAAAGGGTGAGTGTTAAAAATACATCCTGAAGATATTTCCGTTCTGATCTGTTTTACATGACTGCTACATGTTGTTCTGGTTTTTTAGAATGGTTGCTTTTTGTTGTTCAACTTTGATACATCTAATTATACTTCTGCTTACAAATGACAGATTTGGACTGTTGTCTCCTTAAAGAATGTGATTTTGTTTCAAAGGAATGTATTTTTAGCTGCTTTCACCAGGGCCAATGCCCCTTATTTTTGTTATGAAACAGCGTCGAAAGAGCACCCTCTGGTGATAGTTGGTAGCTAAGCTATCTTTTAGTTCAAAAAATGTAATCGTCTCATAGTCTTTAGGTGGAGATACAAACACATGTTCATATATGACTTATATTCCCTGCCCAGTATTTCTTAGCTAACTAGGTTATCACCATATTCCCATATTCCACTTCTAGGTGGAAATCTGAAAGAACAGGTAGGTCCCGTAATGAAATGCCTCAGCGCTCTGGTAGAACCAGATCATACCCAGGCCGTAATAATGTAGGTAGGACTGTGATGTAGCAGGCCGTGCTTTTTCAGCTCAGTTGCAGTGTGCTGGGGTGGTGTGTTACCCTGGGGAGCCTAAGGCCAAAATGGAGAGAGTTGCAACTTGTCTTTAAAAGCAGTTGTCAGCCTTAAAGTGGTCATGAAAATGAGCAAGAAATCAATGTCATTTTCGGAGACTTAATGTAGCATCTGAGACTGCTGCCAAAAGGAAGGATGGGACACTTTGTGTGACTGCAAGTGTCATAGCCTAAATATACCGCGGGTTTTTAATAAACAAAGTGTGGGATGTCTCGGAGAGCTTTGGCGTGCCGTTGAATTTTGAGCCAAGTAGAAGGATGCTATTTGAAGACCCAAACTGCAGACAAGAAAACCACCTTATCAAGGGTGATGTGGTATATTTAGCATCATTCCTGCAGGTCCCTCTTCAGTGCTTTATGAATGGGGTTTACTTTGCTAGTGAGGGAGATTGCAGACCAGAAAAAGGAGGAAAAATTGGAAGCCTGAAGTGCAAGACCCAAGTTACATACTAGCAATAAGGAGGAAGAGTGGAGGGAAGCCAGCCTACTGGAGTTGTTTGTAGTGTGCGGCTTAAACACCACATACCAAGAATAACTGGAAAGCCAGTTCTGTTTTATCCAAATACTGCGAGCGCTTTCAAGTAAGGTAGGTAGGTAAGTACTTCTCCTTTTGTTACTGGTGCGAGAGGAAGAAGGTGAGACCTGAAGGGCTGCAGTGGCAAAGTAGCACTTAGCAAGGTAGTAGCACAGTGAGGTGGTTATACGCGAGGACTGAAACTCAGTTTGTGCCTGTGTTGTTGTTTGGGGGTTTTTTGGTAATTTTTTTTTCTCTGATTCCAGTATATTATAGGCTATTTTATTTTAAAACTGGTTTTTTGTTGTTATTGAGGACGTATTTTTGTTGTTGTTTAATGGCACATTCACCTCCTGTGTTTTGAAAACTCTACCTTTAGTTATGTTTTGTACATTTAACTTAGGGAAGGGTACTAGCTGCATCCTTCATTGCTGTGTTGAAATCTCGTTGTAAAACTAATTAAAGTTATCGCTTGTCAAATGCTGCAGTAGCATCTGTGGATGCAGTTACAGCTGTCCATGTATACTAAAAGAATAAGTAGCTGTAGACACTGAGGCATTGTCATGATTGACAAATGTTGGCTTCAGAAATAGTGAAAAAATACTTTTACAATTATTTGGGAATTTACCAGTAGCCTTTTACTTTTATCTACTGGAACTGTTTCGTGTCATGAAACTTCTTCTTCTTCTTGATAAGTTTGTGAACTTTTGTGGGAAGGAAAGATGTTGCTTAATAGCTTGATAACTAAGCTGCTTTCTCTGTTTTTTGGCTTGGTTTCCTTAGGAAATGAGAGAACCGAGCTTGCTGTATAACTCTTAACTGATGAAGTAATCTTTGTAAAACCAGCTTTTCAATCTGGCACTTCATTCATGATATTATAGTTCCTACATAAAAGAATACTTACCTGAAATCTTTTGTCACTCCTTTCTTTTTAGAAATGCATGATTTCTTAGTCAAACAGTATCTAATGTGTTATTCTATAAGATTGAGGGATTGAAAGACTATAAACTGTAATTTAAAACCCCTTTTAATACCAGTTTGAGTTTTACATGAAATCTGTGTAAGCTACAGTATGAATTTTAAGTGTTTCCATCAAAAACCATTGCTTTTTAAAGATTCCTTTAATATTGTAGCAGGCAAAACTCATGAAGATACATTGGTTAAAAATGGGCGTATCATAGGCCTGTAAAATCACTGTGTGGGCTTATGAACTGTTAGGACATAGGATTCATTAACAGTTGTTTTGTGCTGGGTCAGTGATTCTCTAACCAGGTATCAGTATGCTACTGTGATTATAATGATTAAGTCAGGGAAGTTTAAAAACCATGGCCACAATTTTGTCATCTTTACCAATGGTGCTCGGAGTGCACAAAACAGTGTGATAAAACTTGGACTTGTGGCATATTTTCCTTATTTTAGAGATGAACTATGTAAACGTCACTACTGTTCCTTTGTAGGACCCTGTAAAATGTCCTGTCTTCCTTTCAGTGAACAGGCTCCCCAGGGCAGAGAGAAACAGACACGGTCAGCAGTGGGTGACTGAGCACAGCTGCTTTCTTTGTGGAAGCACTGCTGATCCAAGACATCCTGAGGGGAGGAAGGACTGAATTCATTCAGCAGGTGAACAGGCAGTTCAGTTTAGAGGAGGGGATGGGACATGGAGGACGTGTTTACCCACTAGCATAGCTAGCTGTTGCTCCAAAGATGTATTGTGAATTGCCCTTGCTTCACATACAAACACCTCTAGCTTTCTTGGAGCTTCCTGGCTTCAGCTCTGGCCGTATTTGGAAGCACTGGTCAGTGCTCAGATCCAGAGTTCTGGCACTCCGCAGTTACAGTGTGGACACGCAAGTAACTGGGACTCAAATCTTGCATGGCAGCATTTCCTGACCTGCTACTGTTTCACTTCTCATTGACCACAAGTTAAACTGTTTGTAAAAGGCCTTCCATCGCCCAGTCCCTAGTTCTGCAACAGGCGGAGTCAGGAAGTGAAACAACCTGAAAATTGCAAAGATACATAATAATAAAATCCATGTTCTGCAGCAGTGTTGTAGGTCTGCTTCTTAAAAGGCTTATTGGTTTTGTGTACTGTGTATTGTTTATTGATTGTTTTCCATTCGTAAAAAAATGAACAAGAAAAAAAAATCAGCCTTGTCAGTAGCTTATTACTGAGAGATATAAGAAATAACTAGTACTTGAATTCATCGCCTGATTTAAAAAAAGCAAAAGCAAAAGAAGAAATAATGTGACCATGTAACTGTAAGTTCAGGATTCTGTGGAGTATCACAAGAAATGGTCTTCATGAAATATGCCAAGTTCTGCAAGCTTGCTTTTGAGACTGATTTTATTATTATCATGAATAAAATAATAAGAGTAATATACAAACTTGCAAGATGCAAAAGTGGAATGCTGCTGGTAGAATGGTTTTCTCTTGTGCTTTGTCACTGTGGCCTATTGTATGTATTTAAAAATCGCTCGGCTGCAACACGTCAGACATATTTTCAAGTGGGGAAACCTTCTTTCTTACCCTTACAATGATGTTGCATGATAGAAAGAACCTGAGATTGTAGCTCTGTAATATAACAAGAGGTTGTATTTAAATAAGAAGGGAGAATCGCTGTCTGTTGCTAAAGCTGGGGCAATCCACAGAAATACCTCTGTTTCAGTATTTTGTTAAGCCCAGCAACTGACTGTGTTTCTAGGGACTTCCAGCTAATACTTACGTTCTTCTGGATGGAACATTGCAATTGCCTTCCACACCTTAAGCTCACTAAAACTTTGAAAGTTTCAAGTGGCTTTGTTACACACATTACAAGAAATGGGGATTGTCTTAATGAAAATTTAGGACAAAAATTTGGGTTTGAGTTTTCAGTACCACTGATGATGATGTTTCCGATGTTTTCCCCATGCCATTTAAGTATCTTAGCTTTCTAGTGTGTAACTTTACAAGTTTCCCTGTTCATGCTTTTCCAAAACTCTTAGTGTTGCAAATGCCTTTATTGATACAAAATTCTGTTGACATACTTTTCAGGATGAAGATAAATACATGGTGGAGTTTCAGTTGTATGATATTTTGCGCGTCAGCTTAGTGGTCTACCTGCCAGTACTATCAGTTGCTGAATTAAGATCGGAATTTCACGCTGTGTTTCTGGCACAGGCAGATGTTTGTTGATTCAAAGTACCAGTATACTTTTTCTGCTAAACCTTTAGGGGGCAGCATCATTGCCCTTATGTTAGATAAGTTGTGTAGTTAACATTTCCTGTGGTTGCTGCTAAACCGTATTTAGCAAAGAATAGGATCATAAACAGCCTGAAACCAAAGCATGATGCTAAAAGTGAGAGTAAAGAGTGAATCAGTTTAATTTTTCAAAAGTGTGTGTGTGTGTGTGTGTGTGTGTGTGTATGTGTGTGAATACACAATTCTTAATACTGAAGGTGGTATGTTTGAATTTAGTATGTACGTGAACTGGGAATGCTGCTGTTTAATGAAACCATTAGTAGCCACTAATGTTTTCTTTTGGTTTTTGAACTCCTCTTCACCATTCCTTATGATCAGGGCATGTGTCAGTATTTGGAGAAAGTACACTGTAATATAAAGCTTCTTGGGTTTGAATTATTTAGTGTGTTGATGTTGCAAGCTGTCTGCCTGTAGTCTTTTTCTCCTAGCTTCAAAGATACTGATAACAAAATTATCATCCTATTATAAAGGAAAATAAAATCTCTGAACTGAGGAGACCCATTGAATGTTCTCTGAGTTTGAACATGAAAAAGTCACTTACTTTACATATACAGGAAAATTTTTCAGGCTTGTCACAGCAAGCAAATTGGTTTTGTTTTCCAGCAGGCTTTTTTACTCCCAAAAGCCCAAAGAGTGTTTCTTTCTCATAAGAGTGGAAGTGCAGCAGCTCACTAGTCTTTACAGTAGCAGCTGTGTATATAAGAAATAATTCCTCTACTTTTTTTGCATTGCGTAGGATAGACACTGTACATATGAAACTTGAGGTCCATCTGGAAAAAATTAGATACACTCAGCTTATTCCCATTGCAGGTCCGATCAGGAAGCCCAAGTATGTGGAAAGTCCTAGAGTGCCAGGTGAGGCAGCTCTACCGCTGAGAAAAGGATCAGAGCAAGGAGAATCCAGTCAAAATGGTAAGAGTCTGTTCAGTGATATGTCATTTGGTAGAACAGCTGTTCATTTCAGAGTGATACAAAGGAGCCTGCATAATAAGGAAATCTGATTCTCTATTTGTAAGAATGTTTTGCAGATTTAACATGCTCGTGGTAAGGAGGAGATGCTTGCCATTATACTTACGTGATCTTTATAACTTTCTCAGTTCTTGGAGCTGTGCATGTACTGCAGGCAAAATGATGTCTGAGTGTTGTTGATTACTACATGTGCCACAGGCCTACTAGAATTTTTCTGAACTTGTTTTTAAGTTAAATTGAGTCCAAGTGTGTAGCTCTGCACTGGGTACAATGCTTCATTTTAGAAATTTTGTAAAAGCTTACTCAATAAGAAGGCAGTAATTGTAGACTCTTGCGTTGGCAAAGCTGGGAAAAGCTACCTCCCTGGAGTTAATTGGTATTCTTGGAAAGTTTCATGTTTGTTAGATTTGACTAGTGCATAACAGTGTGTGGCTTTGACAGTGAATGTCATGGTCAAAGCAGAATGACCCATATGTTGGTCTATGACTGTGTACTGTAACGTGAATTTCGTATGCCTTGTATTTTTAGATTAATTTTTCAGTCATTAAAGTCATTGCATGTAACTGATGAGGTTCCAGCTGAACAATTTTTTGGTTTTGTTTTGCCTCAATTTTAAAGAAAGCTACAGTTTTAAAAGCCAATGCTTTCTTTTTTAGAAAGCCCCTTATTTTTGATACTTACTAGTGAAAACAGAACTCATTGTAATTGTTTTCACCGTCTTCTGTATGCTGTATTTGATAGGTTACAGTTACCCTGCTCCTTCTTGTGCCTCCATCTTCAAAGCCATCTTAGTGCTGGCATTAAAGTTTTGCATCCAACTGGGAGAGCATGTATTCCTCATCTCCCTAATCTGAAGGTGACCATCTCATGATGATCCTCCTTTTTGCAGAGTTGTACTCCCAGACAGTGAGACTGCTGAAGGTCAAAATTAAATTCTAGTGTTTAAGGATTAAACAGTGATTGCTGGGTTGAGCACTTTAAACTCTTGGCTTTCTTCTCTGTTGCTGAACTGAATTTGGTACTATGCCTAACACTCAGACTTGTCAAAGATGAAGGTTGAAATATAATAGTAATAGGGTTTTGTAACTTTGATAGAAGAATGAAGAGTTTGATTTCACAAACTCTGTAATTTCCAGGATTGTAATTTTAAAGAGTAATTGTAACCCTCAAAATGAAAATATGACAGAGAAAATACGTTTTCCAGTGAAATATTCTAAGACCTGTCATTTTGCAAAATATTCTGAGATACAAAAACTTTTGCTATCTGCTTTCAAAAAAGACACCATTTCATACACTTCCTCCTTTTGGGATTGAATGAGAATCAGATAATTCGATCTTCCAGAGTAAAACCTTAAGTTGTCCACAAAATTAAGAAATAAGTGCGTTCAAGTAGGCATTGAGCTGGAGTGAAAAAAAGGATGATTGACTAGTAAACTACTCATATTTGCAAACCGTGGGTTTTATGTCACTAAAAGAAGTGAAACATTGTTGAAGTAATGCTTGCTGGTCAAGCTGTTCAGTTAAAGTCATTGTTTTCTATGTTTTTCTTACAATCTGCAGCTTGGGGGAAAATGTGCTATTTATTGCAAATACCACCGAATCTCAGCTGTATCTTATGTGTTTAGATACCATATGCTCTTCAGGAAGAGTGAATAATGTCCTGATGCTCACTTGGCTTAGTGAAGCCATAAAGGAAAGACCAAATTAAAAGGGGTGGTTTGGCCCCCCCTTTTTTTTTTCCTGTTTTTTTTCCTGTTTTTTTTCCTGTTTTTTTCCTGTTTTTTCCCTGTTTTTTCCCTGTTTTTTCCCTGTTTTTTCCCTGTTTTTTCCCTGTTTTTTCCCTGTTTTTTC
>JANXJC010000001.1:54121953-54138610 GCA_027564655.1 Leptodon cayanensis
TTTCCCTTTTTTCCCTTTTTCCCCTTTTTCCCCTTTTTCCCCTTTTTCCCCTTTTTCCCCTTTTTCCCCTTTTTCCCCTTTTTCCCCTTTTTTCCTTTTTTCTTTTTTTTTCTTTTTTTTTTCTTCCCCCCCTTCTCCTTTCCCCCCTGCTCTGCTTGTTGATAGTGTAGAAGGTAGTGCAGCTGAGAGGCTTGTCTGTCCTCTGAAGTTTAAACTTCATCAGTAAGTCCATACATTTACATCTCTCTTCCTCTGAGGCACTCCTTATCAATTAGGAACCTTTTGTTGCATGAAGTAACCAAATTTGAAACTGATAAAACTGTTAGGATGTCCCTACTGTCTTCCAGTTCGATGGGGATGACATCCAGAAGCTTGGTGCCTTGCCCAGACAGCGCTGACTGGGAAGCAGCAGTATGGATGCTCCTGCTTTTTTCCCTCTTTGCAGTCAGGTGGTAGCTACTGCAGCCAGCAGTTCTGTAGCTGAGAATTCCTGATGTGAACTATTTCTCCAAGTGGTTAGATGATGCTCCTTAGTTAACTGTTTATACCTGAGGATGTGACAGGCCTACATATTATTCTTTTTTTAATGGACAAAAGAAATAAATACTGTATAAATGTTTCTGTTAGGGAAGAGCATTACAGCTTGGTAGGTGATGCCAAACTGTTGGCATCAAAGAAAGAAAATGACAGAAGATGCTAGTTTGTGAGATTCTGTTAGCAATAAGTGTTTTTCCTAAGCAGATCTGTGGTTGACTGTTTTTGTTGGAGGTTGCCTCGTTTTGAACTTTGGTTATATCTGTTAGACCTCAGAAGACATTTTAAAGCACTGTACTGATAAAATACTTTTGCAACCAGAAAAGCTGAGACATTCAGAATTGGTGTCATATCCTTAGCATAGCAAGCACAACAAAAATGTATGGCATTAGTTGTAGCATTAACTGTAAGCTTACAAAACATCTGTATTACTAACCTCTATTTCTCACGTTTTTAACATTACAGGAAACTGTATTAAAAATTACTGGAACAGAATTTCAGTCTGCCACTGAGCTTTGATACCATTGAGTTTAATGCTGCTGTTAGAATAATCACATCGATCATCAGTCCAGTGATGAACTGGTTGCACTTAACCATTTCTGTTTTGACTGGCAGGGTGGGTTTTTTTTCTCCCCTGCGTTTGTGCAGATATGTAGAGGATCCAAGACCCACCAACAATTTAAAGTCTAATGGACAAAAAGTTTAAATGACATTAGTTTCTTTGTTGGACATATTGCTGACGGAAGAACTAGTGTTTACATTTGATTGTACTTTTGCTACCTCTTGTAACAGTTTCCAAATACAAGACTCTAATCTTCAACCTTTTCCCCCACTCCAAAGCAAAGCCTGATAAAGACTCAAGCTGTTCTCCTGCAGCACAAGAATTGATGACGAGATTGGGTTTTTTACTGGGAGAAGGGATCCCAGCTTCTGCTCATATAGAAGAGAAAAATGAAGTCACGGTAGGATAACAGCAAATAATACATTTAATGTTCATCCTGTTTGTGAGAGGACTAATGCTATTTCCTCTATCCGCTAGTTGCAGTTACTTGATATTTACTAAAATACATTATATTTTAATAGACATATGGTAATAGAATTGTAAATTACTTATAACAACTGTGTGTGTTTGTTTTGAAATTGTGAGTTGGCGTTGCATTCTTAAAAAAAAAAATAGACTTCTCATCATTCCTGGAAGATTAGTCTACTGTGAATGTGAATAGCTTCTAGGGTTCTCTCTGCCTTATTTTAGTATTTAGGAGGAACTTTTTTTCCCTTCTATTCTCAGTGGTTTGTTAAAATAGGAGCATGCTTTTGGGGCGTATGTGGTTTTTGTTTTTTTTTCCTGAGAAGTTCACTTCATTTGACAGTCTTTCTCTGTCATTTGAGGGTAGAGGAATTGGGGAGAAGCAAGCAGTTGCTATCCATATGAAACACATCTGCTAACCAAAACTGCACAGCAACTACCAATCTCTATTTCTTCCCCTCTCTCTCTCTCCACTTTTCGTCCAAGGCCTCACAAATCTTAGTGCATCAGTTTGGGTTTCATTGATAGTAAAATGTGAATAAGTCTGCAGTTCTAGTGTTTTTAACTCAAAGAATAAATACTGGGGGCAGAGGGGAGGGGTATCCAGTAAAATGTTTAACGGAGAAGAAATCTGCCTCACTGCAACTCTTCCACTGAACTGTGAAATTCCCTTTTTTATTCAGAATTCACTTTTTAAGAGCAATCTGAAAATATGTCATTAAGGTTCCCAATCAAGATAAAGCTTCAGCTCATTGAAGTTTTTGTTTGAAAAATGGGCTCTTTGCTTTGTTCTTATTCTACTTCACCTTGATGTTTCTGTTTTTCAGCACAGTAGCATACTGCCTCCTGTGCAATAACTATTCATTTTTCTTCACATTGCAGTGTACAGTAGCCAGTCAAGGAGTGAGTCCATGTTCCACCCTCACAAGCAGCACTACATCACCTAGCACTGATAGTCCCTGCTCTACTCTCAATAGCTGTGTTGGCAAAACCGCAGCTAACGAAGGTAGTCCCTGTGGAACCATTAGCAGCCCTAGCTCCACCCTGGAGAGCAAGGACAGTGGAATTATAGGTAAGCATCTTAATTAGTAATGCAATTAATAGAAATTAATCTTCTCTTAATAGTACAAGTCTGAATAGTTGCTTCATGACATTGTGTTCAATTTTATGCTGTCCACGGATCCTGTTTCAAATCCTCTATACTTGAAAGATTCAAATCATATTCTTTGGCTATAACAGTTACTGTTGTTAGGTGTGCATTTCTCTTGTTTTCCTGGTGCAGTTCTAATTTCTCCATGTTTTCCTTTAAAATCATTAATTTCCTCTGTTATGCTCCATTTCATATTTTCTTTTGCCTTTTTCCTTTTCCATTATAAGTCTCTACAATGCATTTCATAATGGTGAAGCACAGCATAGCTTGAAGCTGGTTTAATTTCCATCTGAGGAAAAAATAATCAATGCTACTTCTTATGAGAATACCATAAATCAAACAGTTTAAAAACAGTGCAAAGTTTAAGTAATTGGCATGAAAATGAAGCTAAAATGGGGCATCATGGAAGAGGTGAAATTGTGTGATCCTCCACTGAATAGATGACTGAACTGAGGCTATATGTGCTGCTTCTATGGGGAGTCAGCTATCTTTAGAGGCAGCTACCATCGCAGACCAACTGTTCCATAGCTCCTTTTACTAACTAGCTGAATATTTCAGTAGGTCTGCTCAGTATTAAAGAAAAGATCTAAATTCTTTGCTGCCTCGTTTGTGCCATCTTCCCTATTTCTGCTCCCTGCCCTACTGAGTCTTTGTCTGTACTGCTATCTACCTGTACCTCTGGGGACCCAGGTGGCTGCTTTAATGTTATTTTCTGGAAGCTCGGACTAAGATGGAAAAAGCATATTTTTCATGTTGTTACAAACTGTTGTAGGAAGGTTTGTTCTTCTTTATTGGTTTAGTCAATGTTTCTTTTAAAATGCTGACTCCTTAACCAATTGATTCCTTTTAAAATTTATTTTGTAACAGCCGTTAAGCTTACCAACAAAAACAAAGCACAAAATGCCCCCTAACCTGATGCTTTCTCAATATACAAATTGAGAAAGTGAGCTTTCAGTTTATTTAAGTCTAGCTGATGGACTAAATTTAGAGAGGCTGAAAAAGGGAAGTAATTCTAAATCTTAAATGCCTATATTTAACAAAGTAAGCTTAAGATGTGTCATGGTCTTTGACTGTGAACTTAGTACCTTTTTATTTACAACTTTTGTTTATAGAAGGAATTCCAAGTGAAAGTGGTCTCTGCCTGCCATTATGAATACTAACATGATGATCATTGGTATAATACTTGCCAAGAAGTAGTGATAATAACATGTTTTCAAAACACAGTTGATAACACTTCACTGAATTTGTACATGTTCTTGCATTTTATTATAAAGTGAAGTAACTAATAGTCATAAGTTATGACATAATACTATTTTTACTGATCAGTTACCCTAAAAGAGGTGTTCGTCATGGGTCAAAAGACTCATTTGTGTAACACTTAAGTACTTCAGTTTTAGAAAATGATTTTGTGAACTCATTCCATAGTAGATTGATAAAAGCCATTGTCCATGGTAAATTTTGTGTAGAATCTAGTTTTGGGATAGCATTAACATTTTGATGTAAAGGAAAGGGTATATCAGAATTGTTGCTCTTGGGTTCACAGGATTCAGTCACTGCCTGACTTGGCAATAGAGTACATTAGTTGTAGGTTTTGTCAGAATTTAGGGTTTCCTGTTTTGATTACACTGATGCAAGTATAAAACAAACCAAAATGATTCTACAAGTGAGTATATTGGTGTAAAAATACAGCAGTGTATGTCTAGAAGAAACAGTAATGCCTCTTGTGGCAAAAAATATTTATGTGTCAGTATACCGTAGTCATTTCCTTGTTTAAAATGTTTTACAGGAGTTTTGCTTTTTTAATAGAGTAGTTTAAATCAGGTCTCTGAATGACACAGGGATCTATGAGAGTTGTGCCATTAAAACGAAACAGGTTTCCCACATAGGACATGGTTACAAAGATACTTCTACCTTCATGAATGCATCTATGCTTAAGCTTTTACTGGCTCTGTAAGTGATGTGTAGACTATTAGGCACTTCTCCTTAGGCATGTTTCTTAAGAATTTGGGACCTTTGTTAAGGTTTCACCAAGTGGTGTTTGCCCTTTGTAAAAAGAGGAGTCATGTTGGTTTGGAATACTTAGTTGTTTGGAGATCTAAATCAATGTGTTTGTTCATTTGTTTAAAGTGGTACCGCACTGAAAAACTTAGTTGACTTTGCAAAAAAAGTTTAAGGACTGCATGCTGTTTTGTATGCAACTTTTGTTTATATCAGTGAGAGTAGCATCAATGCGAATATAACAATTGGCATTACTAATACACTAAATTGCTTCTCTAGTACGTGACTGTTGTGGTTTAACCCCAGGTGGCAACTAACCCCCACACAGCTGCTCACTCACCCCCCTCCACCCCAGTGGGATGGGGAGAGAATCGAAGGGTAAAAGTGTGGAAACTCGTGGGTTAAAATAAAGACAGTTTAATAGAGAAAGCAAAACTGCCTGTGCAAGCAAAGCAAAATGAGGAATTAATTCACCACTTCCCATCAGCAGGCAGGTATTCAGCCATCTCCAGGAAAGCAGGGCTCCATGATGTATAACGGTGACTTGGGAAGACAAACAGCATCACTCTGAACATCCTCCCCTACCTTCTTCTTCCCCCAGTTTTGTATGCTGAGCATGACATCGTATTGTGTCGTGGTTTAACCCCAGCCAGCAGCTAAGTACCACACAGCCGCTCACTCACTCGCCCCCACCCAGTGGGTTGGGGGAGAGAATCAGAAGGAAAAAGGTAAAACTTGTGGGTTGAGATAAGAACAGTTTAATAGAACAGAAAGGAAGAAACTGATAATAATAATAATAATAATAATAATAGAAGGACTGGAATGTACAAAACAAGTGGTGCACAATGCAATTGCTCACCACTCACTGACCAGTGCCCAGTTAGTTCCCGAGCAGTGATCCCCCCAGGCCAGCTCCCCCCAATTTATATATGGGGCATGATGTCATATGGTATGAAATATCCCTTTGGCCAGTTTGGGTCAGCTACCCTGGCTGTGTCCCCTCCCAACTTGTGCCCCTCCAGCCTTCTTGCTGGCTGGGCATGAGGAGCTGAAGAATCCTTGACTTAGTCTAAACATTACTTAGCAGCAACTGAAAACATCAGTTTGTTACCAACATTGTTCTCATACTAAATCCAAAACATAACACTATAGCAGATACTAGAAAGAAAATTAAATCTATCCCAGCCAAAACCAGCACAGTGATATAGAAGGGGAAAAAGGGATCCTCTTTCTCTGTTAATTACATACTTTCAGCCTTACTAAGCTCTTATGTGAGGTACTGCAGCCCAGGGAAGGGATGCATGTATGTTTTGTATATGAAGTTTAATGTCACCGAAGATGCATTTCTTAGACAGATACTTTATGAAGTCTTGGAATAAATATGTTTACCATATCAGTAACGCATAGTTCATGCAAGACTATAGAAGTGCCAGCTGGTTTTGGAGTGGAGTGGGTTCTTTCTTTCCTTCCAGAAAGGCAGGATAATAGGCTGGAGCTCTGTTCTTTAACCTTCTTTAAAACCTGTTCTTGAGTGAGAGCTTTCCTTCTCTCAGGTGGGCAAGCGTAGATACTGATATGAACCTACTACACATGTTTTGCAAGCTTGAAATAGTCTATGAGTATGTCCATGTTCTAAATGAGTTCAGAACTAGCTTCATGTTTGTTTAAAATAGTATATTGGCACAACTACATCATCCATTGTATAACCTTGTAAGTACTAATATTTTTAAGAAAAGATTTTTTTTAACCCAGTGATAAAGGTTGCCTTTTGAACTAATGAAAAGGAGGGAGTTTCAAAAATAGGAGAAAAGTGAAAAGAAGTCCTATATTATAAAGGGAGAAGAGAGAGCATGGTGGAGTTGTGAAGAGTATGAGTGTGAGAGCAGGTTGGGGGAGACTCTGTATAGTTTCTTCAGTCAAGCATATATGGTTCATGATAATGGGACCGTATGAAAATAATCTCCTGCAGTTCTGCAGAGCTGTCATTTTTGTCTCAAAATCAGGGAGAATTTGAACACTCCGTGTCCCTTGGCAACCCATGACAGCACCCCTTATATCTATAAAGGCATGAAACCAAGAAGGGAAATAAGAGGCATCTCTGATAAATGACCTATGTTTTTGTTTTTTAAATACGAATGTGTCTGTGCATTCAAATTTGTTATTAGTGGTAAATGTGCATTTAAATTATGTTTAGCAAGTATATGTTTTCTAATGTCTTTGACAGAGTTTATCCAACCATGAAAATAGCTTTCTCTTTCATGCTACTTATGTGGGCTTCCATTGTATTTCTACTCCCACTATGTTTTCTGGGCCAGCAGACTGATGGGAAATGTATCTTTTCTTCCTTTCCCTCTTTTTTTTACTTACGGTTCATGTTTCTTCTAGTTTTCTAATGTCTTACTGCTGTAGTTGCTTCTATTGAGTCTGACATAATAGTGGAGGCAGGTTTTAATCTTCAGTAATGAGCTAAGTAGGAGAAAAGACTGGGCTACTAGCCAAAATGTAAGCTTTTCGGGATACTTACCAGTTTGAGCATGGAAATCTTGAGCAGTGAGGTTTCCTGATGCTACATTTCTCTCCAGGAAGAATCATAGTTTTAAGTATTTCATATTTCAGGAGAAGCCAGATTTTTTAGACACGACCATAAAAATGAAATAAATATGTCATGTGGAAGTACAGTCTAAGCTGTGTACGAAGGTTAATGGAATGCCTGAAAAGCTTTTTCTTCTGTTGCCTCTAAAATGTATGTCATATTACTGGTATTTCTTAGAATAGAAGCTCTTGAATTTAAGCATCAGATCTTAAATTTCTTGTGAATGTGAGGCTAAGCAGGAAGAATGCAAAGTTGTACAAGTACCTCATTGTCCTACAAGGCTGAAGCTGCAGTGCAGTCGATGTGAGAAAAGAATAGTTGGTGCTTCTTCTGACGGGACAAGCATCAGAGTTCTAAGGAGAAGTCTGTGTGTTTGCATTTTGTTAGCAGTCTAATATGCCAGAATGTTTTACTTAATGATTTGGTGAGTTGAGTGTAGAATTGCCACATATATACCTTTAACATTTAAAAATTTAGCCTGTGGAGGACCCACAGTTCACATAGATATTATTTGAACTGGTATCAATTTATTATTTTTTTTTTTTAATCCTGTTGCCCCTTTCATCCTATCTTATGTTTTCCTCTGTTGCGTTCAAGTGTTCAAAACACATTGAGCATTGGCTTAACCTTTAATAAGTATTTGTTGTTCAGTTATTTTGTGAGAGTTTAATGTAAGTATTGAAAAACATTTTAAATGAAACAGGAATTTCACTATTAAACATCCAAAAACCAGTATATACCTGCAAAGTGTTTTATGTGAGCACATTAGCATAGTTTTATCAAACATTACTCAAGTAGGTCTTTAGGAATATAAATTCTTCACACTTTCAGTTATTGCAGGAGGCCTTGATTAACTACAATCTTGAGGAACTAAAGATGCACTCTGATAACCCTCAACCACCAAACTGGAATATTTGGAGCACTCTAGATAATGGAGTTCATGTTGTTTCAGCTTTCATTGAGTGAATCACTGCAGCAGTGGAAAACTTCTGTTGTGTAATGCAGCATCCAAAAACACCTGTGTGGTCTTCAGTTGTCTTTTAGCTGAGGATTTGTCTAGCTCTATGCTGCTTATTTTGTGGCATCTGAAAATTTCATAGCAAAACCCCCACATCTTGCTGCCGAAAGTTTCACATACTGTTGAAAAATTATTTGTAAATGTTTTCTGGTTGGTTTATAATGACATCAGCAACAAACCAAAAAAAGCCTTTATTTGAGCCTCTGATTTACTCTATACTGCAGTACACTGAAATACTTAAAAACCTAAATCAGTATGTTTAATATAATCTGAATTTTTGTTCATATACACTACTGAGTCTGATCAAACATGCATCAGGCCTTGTATGCTCTTTCTGAGGGTGAAATGTGGTAGATACTTAAAAAAGATGTAGTATACAGCTCAGTTGCTGGAAGCTTTCTCTCAAGATTAGTTTGCCAGGTATGTGAGTGCAGGCTGATTGTAATCCTAATGTAGCTAAGCTATCTATGTTAGGTGAGCTAGATCTCTGAACAGCATTGCATTCTTGTCATTTATGCTTCACAATATACAGGGTGTTTTGTCACAAGTAGGCTTATGGAAAGCCTTCCAACTTTGGAAGAACTGTGCAAGTTTTTTCAAAGAAGTGAATTTTGAATTCTTTTTTTAAAATATTAGTCTTCAAAAATGCGAATCATCAAAAAGGTACATTTAAATTTTTTTCTTGCTCTACATGCTGTTTTTACTTAATGCGCTTTTGTTGTCTTCATGTTTACAGAATGGTTTGAAAATTTGCAAGATATGTTATAGAATTTTAATTTTTAAAAGAAGTTGAGACATGTTTTGGTGAAGTAGTAGATCCTTCATATAAAGTCATAAAACCTCTGGTAGTTGTTTTTTGGGGGTGGGTTCCGTGCTCCCCCCGCCCCCAGCACAAATTGCATAGATCTAAAGATACACCTGGATTCTTCAGAACATTTTCTTGACTCCTTTCTCAGGTGTTCTTCCCAATCTGAGAAGCTGTGTTGTTCAGTTCTTTTAGATAAATAATATTCATTAAATTTAATGAAATATCCAGTGAGGAAATACTTGAATATCTGCTGGCCCAAAATGCCATTTGAGTACGAAAATTACAACGCGTATTAACATAAGTGCACTGTTTTCCTCTGATGTATACTTTGGTTGGGTTTTTTTCTCTCTTTTTCAGCAACTATAACGAGTTCATCAGAAAATGATGATCGTAGTGGATCCAGTTTGGAATGGAACAAGGATGGGAGTCTTAGAGCTGGAAAACATCAAGGGATTAGTCTTGATCGAAGAACAGATAATTGTTCACCAGTTGCAGAAGAGGAGGCCATTGCATCTGCTGAGAATTTGCCAAAAGCAGTACCAACAGGAGAGGGTCCCATTCCTTATGCTCAAAGTTCTGGCTCTTTAATAATGCCTCGTCCAAACTCCGTTGCAGGTAAAGTCCTGAGGTAGAAAAAAGGATGTTCTTAATGATAGGACATTTCTGTTGAATCTTTCTGTTGAAGTTAGGGTGTTACTATGAAAGTTTTTTTTATAGGCTAAAAAGAAAAGAGCATAGGTTCTAAATTGAATAGATGAGCATTACCCAAGTTATTTAAAATTGTCACACGGAGGCCTTTTATAGTGCTCTTTAGTAGGTATTGGTTAGGTCAGGACTTCTGGAACACTTAAAAGTGCATCAGTCATTCTAGGACTGATCTGGCATAAACTAATGCTTGAGGTTGTTGCTTTTGTGTATGTTCGCGTATGCTAGATCTGTACATCGGACTAATGCTAAGAGCAAAGTCATACTTTGATCTCTGTTGAACAAGTAACGTTTTGTTTTTGTTTTTTTTTTTTAAACTATGTGAAATTCTGCCTTCTAGTTGAACCTTTTCTTCAGAACATGTGAGTCTGTTAAGTTGTGATAAATATGTGAATTAACATTACTTTTTCTAGGAGCTGTGAAATAGACACATCTCTGAAAAAACACTTCTGACTTGGAATCTATTAGTAGAGCCCATCAAATTCTAACAATAATGGGCAATTTGCTTACATAAATAACGCTGCAAGAAAAATGTTCTGGTAGTGTTCAGAAGCATGGCTGCCGTATATGTGGCGGTAGGTTTAGCTAATTAAAAATTCAAAGTTAAAAAACTTGGTTGAAGCAGTGTGAAGAAAACTTCAGTAATGAGGTTGGGGCTTGGGAGTTGGTGATTCCTAGAGGGAAGATGGGAGGATATTATACTTCATTCCCGCTAGAAAATATTGCAAGTAAAAGGGAGTATTTTTAATATAAAAGACGAAACAAAAATTGATGCATGGGACTTTCTTAGTATGGTAAGATGTATAGGAGAAATATCGCTAGTAAACCAACTTTTGAAATTGTCAATAGCAAAATTTTGGCAAAGAAAGTCCTAGCAATTTTGATGACAGTCTTTTAAGTTCTGACAACAGCACTTTAAATTTTGGAAGGCTATAGATTTTAGTATGAGCACTAGTTCTGTGTTTTGAAGGCAGAAACATGTTGGTTCAGCTGGGGAAAATAAAAAAAGAAACAGTCTCCATTTCATTTTCAAAGGAAGTATATAATGTGTTTATTCTGGAAAAGTCCAGCAAATTATAAGATATTGGAACTGCAATAGAAAAAGATGCTAATGCAGCTCAGTAAATGTTATCACAAACCTAAGACTTGTCGGTAATAGCCAAAATCTGATGCTTTAAAAAAACAGTTCTACGTTTAGAATGCTTCATGAAAGATACTGAAACGCACACTGCAATCTTAATAAAGGTAATTTGAGGTTTTAAAATACCACGGAAGTCATTAGCACATTGTTTCAAAATTCTACAGTTGAAGGATTATTTTGGAGCAACATATCATAATATGAATACAGTAATGCCCAGGTTCACAGGGAGAGAGAGAGTCCACAGTTCTCCATAAAACTGCTGTTAGTACTGAGCAGAGCTTTCTGGCTTTCTGCTATGTTTGTTCGTTAGAATCATATGTGGACAAAAGTGAATGTCATACAATGAACAGCAGCAAACAATGGTAATAAATTTGCATGTTTCTACCTATTTTATGTAGTTATAAAATGACAAACATTAGAAACAATTTTTGAGTCCGCTTTGAAAATACCTTGAGTTATCTGCAGTTTGCCTATTGAATGAGCTGAGCTATAGTTTTATAGCACTGAAAAGTTAACGCTCTGTGCAAATTGTCCCATGTCAAACGAAATGTAATATCCTGATCTTAGATGTTCTAGTATCTGATAGTGCAGAGATTTTGACTACAGATTTTTGTGATATCTAGTGTGCTTTTAAGCTGTAAATGACTGTTTTCTGGCTTTTGACCACCAGTGTTAAATATCTCTCTTTAAAAACGGGATACTTGCACTACATGTGCAAGAAATCAAATAATTATTCTGCAATAACCTTGCAGATAAGGGTGACTGCAGAAATTTTTCCTAGATGAACATGGGATTGGAAGTTGTCACACTTCTACTCCCTGCTGGAGAAGCAGGAGTGTTGTTTTAGGAATCATTGAATTGTGTCTTGCTGTTACTGCTTCCCCTTTGATTATGTCTCACTCCCTGTTTTGGCGTTCCGAGATGGACCACAACCATGCCATTCTCCTGCTTTTCCTTTTATTTTACATTATTCTCTTCCTGAAGAAAACTGCCTCATTCATGAACATCATGAAGATGATATTCCAATTCTGCATCATATGTCAAGCTCGTGTTCTGCTCTGATTGTTATTTGGAGCATTTATATTGCTTGCATGTGATTAATGTTTTTTTCCACGTAACTGATCTGCATGTCTGTTTAAAACTAGTGCCTTTTGGAGGTGGACGCGAGTTTTGCTGACTCTAGGACACGATGGGGGAGGAAGCAGCAATCACCTTCTTTTCATGGAGATTATAGAACTACTGCATAAATTTGGGGGAATTTCAGTCTGTACTAAATGGCTTTGTTGCCGAAGAGGACTGCAGTAACTGCTTTTTCATTGTTACAGCTGCCTGAAATACAAATCCCCAGATTTTAGCTTTGGCTTCTTGTAGAGTTAAAGAGTACCTGAGTTTTCCGAGTGTTAAAAAAGTATAGACTACTTGAGGTTGTAAGGGGCCCCTGGAGGTTTCTGGTCCACCGCCTTACTGGAAGCACGTCCAGTTAGAAGAGTTTGCTCAGGGCCTTGTTCAGTTGAGAGTTCAGTAACTCCAAGGATGAATATTCCCCCATATCTTCGGGCAGCTTGTTTGGGTGTCCTCAGTGAATATTTTTTCCTTTATATCTAGTGTGAATTTCCCGTGTTCCAGCCTGTGTTCATTGCCTCTCATCCTGTTACTGTGCCTCTCCAAAAAGAGTCTGATTGTGGCCTCCTGTTAGATAAAGAATGACAGTCAGCTGCTGCCTTAGCCATCTCTGTTCAAAGCTGAACAAACTCAATTCAAACCTGAGACCTCCCTCCATGTTTGATGCAAAGGAATTCTGTGCAGCCTCTCATACTTTTAAAGTGACATCCACATGAACGTTGCTTTTTTTGACTCTGGCTCTTTTTCTAGTCTTTAAATTCTTTCATTTAATTGTTTTATTATTCATCCACTGCATTCAGGATTTTTTCATTGCTGTAAATTTGGACTGGACTTTAATTTTCAGGCTGGACTTCTGCTATATTACTGCTGAATACCTTGGCTCTGAACATGCCACCACAAGCCCCATTCACCTCTTACAGGTTGGACCTGTAGTTTTGACTTCCCTGCTTTACCCTAGGAAGAGATGGTAGTCAGTTAATGCTCAGTAGGTCTGTCTCTTTCTTGTTCTGGGGAGCCCAGAACTGGACACAGTACTCCAGGTGTGGTCTCACCGGTGCTGAGTAGAGGAGGATTGCTTCCCTGAACCTGCTGGCAACACTCTTCCTCATGCAGCCCAGGATGCTGTTGGCTGCCTTTGCCACAAGGGTGCATTGCAATCTTATGGTCAGCTTGTTTACCACCAGAACCCCAAGGTCCTTCTCTGCACAGCTGCTTTCCAGCCTGTCAGCCCTCATTGTGTGCTGATGCCTGGGGTTACTCCTCAGCTGGAGGACTTTGCATTTCCCTTGGTTGAACTTCATGAGATTCCACTCAGCCTAGTTCTCCAGGCTGTCAGGGTCCATCAGAATACCAGCACAGTTGTCTGGCCTGTCAGCTGTTCCTCCCAGTTTTGTATCATCGGCAGACTTGGTTAGGTTGTACACTGTCCCATCATGTAGGTCATTAATGAAGATGTTAAACAGTACTGGACCCAGTGTTGATTGCTGGAGTACACCACTAGTGAGTTGCCTCCAGCTGGAGCGATCACAACCCTCTGTGCTCATCCATGCAGCCAATATTGGGTCCACCTCACTCTGCACTTACGTAACCTGTACTTCATCAACTTGTCCAGGACAGTGTTATGGGAGACAGTGTCAGAAGCCTTACTAAAGTCAAGGCAGACAACATCCATCCACCAAGCCAGTCATCATCTAATAGTATCATAGAATCACAGAATGGGTTGGGTTGGAAGGGATCTTTAACTACCACCTAGTTCCAAACTCCTGCAGTGGACAGGGACATCTTTCACTAGATCAGGTTGCTCAAAGCCCCATCCAGCTTATGTTCAGTTAAGAGCTCCTTGCTTATCCATGCAGGCCTCATGCTATATTTGCTTTATTTCGTGCTTGGCAAGATGGCCCTTTCTTGAGCTTGCAGAACATTATCCTTGAGTGTCAACCAGCATCTTTGGATCCCTCTTCTTTCCAGGACTATATGCCATGGGATTCTTCCAAGCAGAACTCTGAAGAGGTTAAAGTCTCTGCTCCTGAAGTCTGGTGTTGTGCTCCTGCTTTTTGTTCTGCTCTCTCATATCAGGATCCTGAACTCCACTATCTCATGGTCACTGCAGCCAAGACTGCTCTCAACTTTCACATCTATGACAAGTTCTTCCTTGTTTGTATCGGGTCCAGCAGACCATCTTTCCTTTTTGGCTTCTCAGTCGCCTATGCCAGGAAGTTGTTGTCAGTACACTCCAGGAATCTGAATTGCTTATGTCTTGCTGTGTTGTCCCTCCAACAGATGGAAGATTTTGGATTTGATACCAGTTTGAAAACTGCTTTTTTAATGTGAATATTCATTTGGTTTATTTCTGGTGAAAAAGTATATATCCCTGATGTAACTTGGCAAATATGTTCTCTGAATTTTCAGTTCTTCTTTTGTATAGCTATCATTTTGGTTTAAAGATTGAAGAAAAATAAACAATGTTATCCAGAAGTCTGTAGCATTCGATACAAAAAGAATATAAATATTTCCTCACAGATAGTGTACTAGCAGCTAATATCTGATCCTGTTCCTAACACCTCTGACCTTACTGAAATGGTTGTTCTCATAGTAAAAAAGGAAACTCTATTAACATGAGAACTGTTTACCACATGATGAAGTTAAGGCAGACATGAAGGCCATCTGAAAGGGGAAAAAATCCAACTGAATCTTTAGTGAACTTGATTGAAGAGCATTTTGTAATTGTTATAACATGAATGACTTCAACCACTGCTGTTGTCTAGAAAAACTTACCTGTAAGTACTATGTTGAGGAAAGAACTGTAATAAATAATAATGTTCTTTGTAACTTATGCTGAGAGAAAAATAAGCTTCAATCCTTTAATACTATAGCAACAAGTTCAACCAAACTGGAAGATCTGAGTTATTTGGATGGACAAAGAAATACTCCTTTACGCACTTCAATTCGCTTACCTTGGCACAACACTGCTGGTGGGAGAGTGCAGCAGGAAAGTAAAGGTATACATATTTACATCTGCATCTGTCTTGATACAGTCATACAGTTCTTCAGTAGTTTTGTAACATGGATGTTTTGTGATCCTTGTAAACACCTCCATCCCACAAAGTGCTCCTGACAGATCACTCAACTTGTCTGAAAATAAGATTCTTGCTTACACTTCCTCCTCCATAATGCTGTGGTTTAGAAATTGAATGTATAGCTTTTAATAAGAAGTCAGTATATTGTTTATCTAAGTGTGCATGGGCAGTGCAGCGCAGATCATGTGAATCTCCAAATTGAAGTTGTATAATACCAGTGTTCAGGAACTGTTCTGAGTATTTTCTTGACTGCTAGATTTTATCATGTGATGTTCAGGTAACAGTGTATTGCAACTTAAGAAATACTATGCTGAATTTAAAATCTTCAAGAGGCTGTCACTAGGATTCTGTTTTAGGAAGAAAACTGATCTAATAGCATCACACTTACTTATGGCTAATATATACTTCAATATCTCTGGTCTTTGAGTCTGAAAATAGCAGGTTTATGTTAAATGCAAGTGATGTGTGTGATTTTTTTTGTTTTCTCCTCTTAACTAATGTAGTCATGTGCAGGTGCTGTTAATTTACCAATGTCACAAATGGGTGGTGTAGACCACTTAAGGAACCACTGTCTTAAGGTATCAGCAAAAGTGGTTTTATTGAAATAGGATGTTGTAAAAGTGCGACTTAAAGTTTGATGGCAAGGTTTGCTCTATTACTTATTGCACAAAAGATAATGATTCAAAGCTACCAAGACAAAATCTTAGTGCACTGTAACTAACACAAGGTTATGCACAATATCGGTCACTTACAAAAGATGTGCAGTGTGTGAGGTCTCTGCCTCGAGGAGCAACCTTGAGGGCATCCCAGCCCAAGGGGAGATCACCGCCATGCAGCCACACTGCCTAGCAGGGAGAGCTCAAAGAAGGCTCACTTAGGCTGTCATATTTATGGGATAAAGTGGTTGGCTTGTAGTCAAATTGCATGTGATGGGAAAGGTATGCATGAGACTCCTTGTACCCACAATTTTCTTTGTTCTTTGGTGAATGAGTCTTGGAGGAACCACCTGCTGTTAATGTATTAATCGAATGATCAGTGTTCCAAGCTCACATGTGTTGATGCTCACTGTGTCTCTCTGCTCCTTTGTGGGTTTCCAGAGAACAGACTGGAACTAGAGAATCATAGAACAGAATCATAGAATCATTTAGGTTGGAAAAGACCTTCAAGATCGAGTCCAACCATCATCTATGCCCACTAGACCATGGTACAGAGTACCTCGTCTGTGCACTTTTTTAATACCTCCAGGGATGGTGACTCAACCACTTGCCTGGGCAGCCTATTCCAATGCCTGACAACCCTCTCAGTAAAGAAGTTTTTCCTAGTATCTAACCTAAATCTCCCTTGCTTCAACTTGAGGCCATTTCCTCTCGTCCTATCTCCAGCCACCCGACAGAAGAGACCAGCACTCACCTCACTACAACCTCCTTTCAGGTAGTTGTAGAGAGTTATGAGGTCCCCCCTCAGCCTCCTCTTCTCCAGACTAA
>JANXJC010000001.1:54141874-54172684 GCA_027564655.1 Leptodon cayanensis
CCAAGAAATATGCCCTATGTTATATTTTTAAGTGATACGTACCTTTTGCAATAATCAGAATAAAGCCAGTTGTCTCTTTCTGTATTTGCTATATGAAATTGTCTTTAATAGCTGTCTGTCATTTAATTTTGCCTGATAATGATCAAATTAGTCCTTGGGACATTACCGTGTGTGACACAATGTTATTAAATTATAGCTAACAGGTTGCTTAGTCAGAGCCTCATTATTTTCTGTGTACTACTTAGTTACTTAGCTGTTTACCCACTGTATCCAAATGGCATGAACTCAGATTATTATGTTTTCCTGCCAGAATCTGACACTGTGATTTCTTTTCCTCTTTGCATGCCCTACAAGGTCAAAATCTATTTCATTGTCTTCCTTTCTGTGTCTCTGACACAGGCCATCTGAGATCAGTTGCGGAGTTGGATAATTATTCTAACACTGAAAAATACTGTGTAGTTGAAAGAGAAATTTAGTAACACTTTATTATAATTGGACTAACTAGTAACCAACTTAAATATTGAAGGGGTAACGCTTTTTTTTTTAATTCTTCAGGTCGTTGCTTATCACTATTGTCAAGCTGACAACACATACACGTGTCTTGTCCCAGAATTCGTGCACAGTATTGCAGCTTTACTTTGTCGTTCAAATCAGTTAACAGCATACAGAGATCTTCTAATAAAAGAGCCTCATTTACAAAGCATGCTTAGTCTGAGATCTTGTGTCCAAGATCCAGCAGCAGCTTTTAAAAGGGGAGTGTTGGAACCACTTTCAAACCTCAGGAAAGGTAGGTTGAGCGGGAAGTGACTTGGAAACTGAATCTAAACTGCATAAAAAGTGAAAAAAATCTAAGAATATGCATTTTAATGCTCTAGGAGAAATAAATAAAGCAGCACATTCCCAGAGAAAGGGATTCCTTAATTGTGGTAGTTGTTTGTAACAATAATAGGTAGGTTTTGAACAGTTGTTTCATGTTTTAAAATAAAATTCTGTGAAACTTGCTAAAGATCATGGAAACTTCACAGGTGTTTTTTTGCCAGAAAGCTCAAGGATAACTTTGTAGCTTGAAGTTAAGGCTGGCACATTTGCATTAAAGGATTTTGTTTTCAGATGCTTTTGAGTTTTGCTACACTTTTTTGTTTTGTAATTTTCTGTGCCTAAACACCTGCAAAGTGGGTGTGGGTTTTGCTTGCTTTTAAAATTGATATGGTAATTGTCCAGAAAAGCGTGTAACAACATGATTTTGGTATTGAAAAAAAAACTACCAAAATCCTCCTTGAAAACAGCTAGCTTCACAGTATATGCCAGCTTGTGTAGGTACTTGATATATGGCAGGGCAAGGGAGGAGACTGGCCCATGTGTGAACAGAGCATGTGTTGTTCCTATGAAAACTGGTTTGCAGTTCTTGAATTTTGTTGATAGTCAACAAAATTCCTGTGAAATCCATTGGTAAATCTTACATTTACCCCTGGGATTTTCATCCTTAACAAGTGCTCAAAACGAATATTGGTAGCTTCTCAAGCTGTTGCAAAATAACCTTTTCTCCTCGGAACTGAAAATGTAAACCAATGCCTTTATGATTTTTGCAAATTGTAAACTTTTTTTGTTTGGTAAGTCCAAAAAGGATAAGTTTTAAGTAAATAGCTAATAATTAAAAGTAGTGTTAACTAATAGCTTAACCTACATATGCCTTCTTCCCATATCCATGCATCTCTTATGTTAACAGCCTTGTTTAATCTTTTAATTCTTTTTAAATCAGTTGTGAAATAGATCCATAATAATAGTGCAGTAAAACACTATTGTAGGTGATTGCTTCCACTTTTTACCATTTTATGGCAATGTTGTTTTATATCTCCAGATGTTGTTTTTCATCTCCTAAGTAATGCTTAAATGCCATAAGAGTATTGCTGTGCATAAAGATATGTTTTTATTTCTTGATGTTCAGTATTTGGGGATAAAATATGTCACTTGATAGGAGAATTTGTATTAATCCTTTCCTTCTTTATTTTCATACTTCAGAGCAGAAAATTTCTGAGGAAGACTACATCATTTTGATAGACGGCTTAAATGATGCTGAATTTCATAAACCCGATTATGGTGACACACTTTCTTCATTTATCACAAACATAATCTGTAAGTTTCCTCCCTGGCTGAAGCTCATTGTGACTGTAAGAACTAACTTCCAGGTAAAAAAACCTTTTAACTTTTTTATTACCCTCAAAGACTAAGTGATCTTTTATATTGGTGCAGCTGCATTATTATGAAAAATGCTGGGTTTAGAGGAATTCAAAGTAAAGTCTCTTGGGTTTTTTTTTCCTTCCTTACTTTGTTGTTGCATGTTTATTTACAGTGCATAAGTATGATATTGGAGGCCTTTTTTGGTTTGAATCACTTTCCTGAGTATGCTAGTAGAATGATAATACAAGAAGTGGTGAAATCAGAGTATGTTTCCTTGGCCTTCAAGAGCGAAATAGATAAATGAATGATTGAAAGCTTATAAAAATAAAAGTAATTAGAAGCCCATAGTGATTTTTCCTTCAATGTTTACTTGTTGGAGTGTATTTCTGCTGGTATTAAGCTCTGGATTTTCACTTTTTGGGAAGGGATAAGCCACAATTCCACTATCTATGTTCATGAGATTGGTTTCTGGCCTTATTACCACTGATCTCTGCATCTCTGCATCTGCTTGCTGCCCCTGAAAAAACCCAGTCTCAAAACTTCTGGTTAAAGCGTTTTGTCAGAACTAAGCAGCTAAGAGATACTTGCAGAAATCCTGAGGGTGTTTAAGTGAGGCCATACAGAATTCCCGTTTTTCTGTGCTGGACAGTAATGTTCTGAACAAAGTTCTGGGTTTGTTTGCAGTGCCAGTCAGGCTGTTTTAAGACAGTCGACTTCAGTTCACTTCAGTTTAAAAAAGAAGGTGTGTCTGGTTTAGTCTTTTACCATATATCTGAGATATAGCATCCTTTATATATTTTGACAGTGCTTGAGATACAGCTCTATCAGTCCTATACTGCTGCTTGACTAGGCATCCCTCATTCTTGAAGAAAACTTGAAGGAGGACTGAGTCCAGCTCTGTGGTAGCTGTTTCCTAATGCAGTTGAGAGTTTATCTGGACAGAAGTAGGCCGATGGCTCCAGCATTGCTCTGTGCACCAAGCTGACAAGGTGCAGGACGGTGCTGATGCGAAGTTGGATGTGTGATGTGGTTGGACTAGATGACCTTTAAAGGTCCCTTCCAACCCAAACTGTTCTATGATTCTGTGTCTGTTTTGACAATGTTAAGGTGAAGGTGTGCTTCAGTAGGACCTTCTGAGAGTTTATTTCATATCTGCCTTCTTGCCACTAGGACTCTAAGCATTTAACTGGCTGAAGAGTTTAGTTCTCAACTAAATTTTATTTTTAGTGAGGGATTTCTGTAGTAGAGATGGTTTTGTCTCTGGAGAAGTGTGCGTCTGTGATCAAAACATCTTACTAGCCTCCTGAAAGTTCAGCTTTTTGAAATCCACATAGCTACTTCAAAGCAGAATAGAGAGTTCCTTTTTGTGTTGTGAAAGTGTCGAGATGTTTGTTAAACCCTTCTGATATATGCCTCTGTGTAAGAAGTTTTAGGTCTCTTGGATCTTTATTTACATGAACATAAATGTGTTCTGTGTTACATAAACATAAAAATGTGTTAAAGTAAACCTGTTGAAGTGTCTTGACTTGTCCCGTACTTGTTACTTGCCTTAAACTAAATGGGGTGCTGTATATGTGTGGATGGTACCTTTCTGGTACATTGTTACAGGAAGATGTAATGATGAGGAGATTCTTTTCTCTCTTGTCATTTCTGATATTTCTTAATAAATCACGCCCTCTTAACAGAATATTCCTTCTACCTCCCCCCTTCCCCTGGCCCATCTTAGGGTCCAATTCTGGTAACTGTTTTATGTTCCCTTAATTTTGAAGGGATCATTTCTATAGCTTATCCCCTTCAGTTGCCTTGCTGAGCTTGGTCAGTAAAATATTTGAGACCTTTCTATGAAGAAAGGTGAAATGTAGAAATACTGTTGTACCTGTTACCAGGGGACAATATTTGCAAAGCCGTCGCAGACATACTGAATTTATTTTTAATCTGTCTGGTACTCATTACAGAAGAGAAATATAGCAAAGATGCATTGTTGAATTTTCAGTGCTGGAATACTGTAATGCCTGTGTGGTTTGTTTTTTGTGTTTTTTCCTTTCCTGTTCTTTTCCCCTCTGCCCCTCACAGGAAGTAGTACGTTCACTGCCCTTTATCGCAATATCCCTGGACAATTTTCCAGACAACAAAGAAATTCATGATGACTTGAATGCTTATATTCAGTACAGAATTAATAACAGCCAGGAAATTGTAAACAACATATCTTTAAATGGAAAAGCTGATGCAGCTATTATTGGGAAAGTGAGTAATCACCTGATCATGAGAAGCCTGGGATCTTACCTCTATTTGAAACTCACTCTGGATCTTTTCCAAAAAGGTCACTTAGTAATCAAAAGTGCAAGCTACAAGGTTGTTCCAGTGTCTCTATCAGAACTGTACTTACTTCAGTGCAATATGAAGTTCATCACAAACTCTGCTTTTGAGCGAGCTCTCCCAATATTAAATGTGGCACTGGCATCCCTACATCCCATGACAGATGACCAGATTTTCCAAGCTATTAACGCAGGCCAAATAAATGGTGAACAGCAATGGGAAGACTTCAGCCAAAGGATGGAAGCCCTTTCGTGTTTTCTGATAAAAAGACGTGACAAAACACGTATGTTCTGCCATCCTTCCTTCAGGGAATGGCTTGTTTGGAGAGCAGACAGTGAAAATACTGACTTCTTATGTGAGCCAAGGTAAATGAAACCTGTGGTAAATCACGTTCAAATAACTGCAAATTATGTTTTATATAATTGGTTGCAACTGTTGGTGAGAGGAAAGAGTAATGTTAAAACACAAGCATGCCTAATTTTTTCCAAAATGAAAACTTCT
Source organism: Leptodon cayanensis (assembly GCA_027564655.1). NCBI lineage: Eukaryota > Metazoa > Chordata > Aves > Accipitriformes > Accipitridae > Leptodon > Leptodon cayanensis. Next base: position 54,146,870 of record JANXJC010000001.1, read on the forward strand.
GTATGTTTAGAGGTAGTCTTGACCAGAAGTATCAGAGGTTACAATGCATAATTGACTTTGTAGAATTTGCAGATTTGCATTTGACTTTGCTACCTTCATGGAGAAATGAGCACTATGTTGTTATTAATATAGCAAAACAGTTGAGAATTATGTGCAGCAGCACCTTGTCTATTTAGAGTGCAGGAATAGAAAGAACATCATTTGGGCTCTTTTAAACATAAAAATATTAAGACATTTTGTTCTATAATTATATCCTCATGGCATTGTTTCAATTTGTTCCATCTTGCCATCTTTGACTTAGCATGAATTAGTTAAATTGGAGACAATAAGCTGTTATTGTATGTGCATATTCTGATAGTCTGCATATTCCATTTTTTTCATATTCTTCGGGGTTTTACTTTTTTGTTTTTATGAAAGAATAAATAATGCTGACATTTAAAATTACCACCGACCCAAGACTTCTCTGTGCTTTTGAGTGGATTCAACAAAAACAGTTGAGCAGGTGGAATTACCAGGGTTGCAGACTGTTTGGCCCCTTACTGTTTTTCAACGTTGCTAGCTGCACCCTGGGCCCATTGAATACCTGATGCACGGTGCATGCTGTAACAGAAGGTGGAGTGTTGCCTAGTCTTACTTAAAGCTTCCTTTTTTGAAAAGTTCCGTTCAGAAATTTCTGAAGGTGGGGTGAGAAGCTCTCCGCAACTTCATCCCCCAGATGAATAGTCTAATTAGCGTATGGTTAATTGTTCAGTTCCAGTATACAGTGATTAAAGATGAATCCAGTATACATGATTAATGTACAGTATATGATAACCTTGTTTTCTCAGGATCATGCCATTTGCACTGTTTCCTAGAACATAGACCACCGACTAATGTAGATGTAGTATTACTAAATACACATTTTATCTCAAATTTCAAAAGGATTCAGATCTTCTAAAAGGATTGGGTTTTATCTGAGGTACCTGCAGTTTCTGACTGTGAGCTGAAACAAGACAAAAAGGGAGCAGTATGCAAATTGGTGTCCAAAGCTGCATTGATTCTGACATGGGCCCCTTGTGAGGTGACAGTAGAGAAATATTAGGAGTGTATTTCAACTTTGAAATTTACCTTTTTTCTCTTTGCATTATTTTGTTATGGACAGAATTTTGTTTAGATGTAATGGTATGTTTCAGTAGTGTGACAAAGTTGAGCTATTGTGACAGGCATACAGATGTGTTAGGATACTTACTGAAAGTATATTTATAAAAGCAGTTCTCTCTTAATCCTTTTTACTAGGAATGGACATGCTCTGCTGGCTTTCATGTTTTCTCGACAAGAGGGAAAGTTAAACCGCCAACAAACTATGGAACTTGGTCATCATATACTTAAAGCTCACATTTTTAAGGTAAAACTTACAGCTTAATAGGTTTTATGATCTATTCATATGAATGCGTCTTACAGATTCTCCTCTGAGTTGCTTTAATAATTTTTTAGAAGCTTATGCAAAATACTTGGTAGTGCTAACAAACGGTATTGTTACTTCTCTTTATACTGATGAGATGTAGATGTAAATAGTATTTCTAATCCTATAGAGAGATTTCCTGTTATATCATTTCTGTTAGGGTCTCAGTAAAAGGACTGGGATTTCTTCCAGTCATCTTCAAGCCTTGTGGATTGGTTACAGTACCGATGGACTGTCTGCAGCCCTTGCTTCTCTGAGAAACATCTATACACCCAATGTGAAGGTAAGAAAATAAGCATTCATGTACAATCAGTCCTTCACCTGCCATTGTTGCTGTAACTGTTGATGAATGTCAAAATTAATGTAAACCTGGAGAAGAAAAAAAGTCACCACTACACATCTGTAACTGAACTCCTTTATAGCAAGTCTTCATGTACTTTTTTAAGCTGTTGTTAAAGTCCAGTTCAGTTCTCCTTGATAGTTGTGATGGAAAGAAGGGTTTCACCCTGATTCTGATGTAGCCACACTCTGTAGCATAGATAAGCATGTGGATGCATTTTCAGGGGGCCAGATGTACTGCCTGATTTGCTGGGCAGACTTCAGCCATGTTTTTTATTATGGGGAAGTATTAAGGGAATTGTAAAGGAGGAAATACTGTGAGAGTAAAAGGCTGTAAAATGCCAGAACTTTGCACTATTATTTGAATCCCTGGATTACGGATGGGGAAATCCAAGTTGACAAGTTGCAGTTTTAGCTAACTGCTAAGACTTTTGATCTGCGTGTAAATTTGCGTGTACATGCACACACACACATGCTGATAATTTTTTGGGATTGCTTTTTATGCACTCTGGCTCTCTATTAATGGAGTCAGTTACGTAAATCTGCAGAGTAGTAGCAAATTACACAGATGAAATTGTGCTGAGAGAGTAGTGAGTTTCAGGGGAGAGGTGAGTTCTGTTGGGAGTTCACAGTTCAGTAGTACAATAATCTATGTGCTAACAGATGATTTTAAACTTTCATATTGCTACATATGTGATAAAGTCAACATCTGCCAATAAAATCTGCATCAAAATTAGGGAGTAACATATGAGTACCTGAATGAAGATGTCAAAGTCTCTTAATAAATTCAGACAAATCTGAGGAAGAAATTGTTTTATTTAAATTAAATTTTAGGTGAGTCGGCTGCTGATCTTGGCAGGAGCAAATGTGAATTATAGGACTGAAGTACTAAATAATGCTCCAGTGCTGTGTGTTCAGTCACACCTTGGACATGAAGAAGTGGTCACTCTTTTACTAGAATTTGGAGCTGCTGTTGATGGAACTTCAGAAAATGGGATGACAGCACTTAGTTATGCAGCTGCTGCAGGTCACATGAACATAGTTTCACTGCTGTGCAAAAAAGGTGCAAAGGTAAGCTAATGCACAAAGATTGCAATGTTTGCAGCCAAAAAAAATCATGCAGAGGCCTAAGAAAACTGTTGTTGATTACATAAGTATATAATTAACAAACATATATTTGGGGCAGGGTGGCAGGGGAGTCCAGAACATCTACACAGGCTTCCATGAAGCATTTTCCATGTGCCACTGATCACAACGCTCTGGCCCATCTGTTCAGCCAGTTTTGGGTCCGTCTCACTGTGCACTTACGTAACCTGTAATTCCATCAGCTTGTCCATGACAATGTTATGGGAGACAGTGTCAGAAGCCTTACTAAAGTCGAGGTAGACAGCATCTGCAGCTCTACCCTCATCCACCAAGCCAGTCACCTTGTTGCAGAAGGCCCTCAGGTTGGTTAAGCATGATTTCCCCTTGGTAAACCCATGCTGACTACTCCTGATCACCTTCTTGTCTTGCATGTGTTTGAAAATGTTTTCCAGGATTAGTTTGTCCATCCCCTTCCCGGCAACTAAGGTGAGGCTGTTTGATCTGTAATTTCCCAGATCTTCCTTCCTGCCCTTCTTGAAGATAGGAGTGACATTTGCTCTCTCGCAGTGCTTAAGAGCTTCTCCTCTCTATGGTCTTTCACTAGACTTTTTAACTTTGAATATTTTTTTTTTTTCCCCCAATGCAGGTTGACTATGTAGACAAGAAAGGCCAGTGTGCTTTGGTCCATAGTGCATTGAGAGGGCATTGTGATATCCTTGAATACTTGCTAAATGTTGTTTGGATAACTCCTTCCCAAGAACAAAATTCAGTAAGAAAAAGCCAGGCACTGCAACAAGCTCTAACAGCAGCTTCCAGTATGGGACACTGTCAGGTAGGTTGACAGTTCAAATATTTCAAAATCTGTTTGAATTTGAGAATTGTACAACAATGCTTGCAGCTATTTTTAAAAGAAGTTTGGAAAGAAGAAATATTGAAACTTCTGATATTTAAAGTAGCATGCATTCTTAGCAGCTGTTTTAAATGCTGTAGATAATTATTCAGTAATATTATTTGCTTTGGGATTTGTTTATATGTAATCTTCTGCCTACTTTTTCCTCTCTGTTCTTGGAAGTTGTCCTGAATCTCTAGTGGTAATGATGATATTCTGTATCAGTGATCCACCCTAGTATGTTTCTACTTCAGGTTGAATTTTTTTTTTTTATACTGTAACAAGTTGTATATTGCGCATACATGCACATGCTTAACTTTTTAACCTGAGGCACATGTCAAGTTACACACTTTAGCTTACTTCACCTTAATGTCGCTTAAGACAGAAATTTGGTGTTGTATTGATGCATATGATAAAAGAAGTGTTTGTCAGCGTTACAGTGTTACTCAGTAAAAGGAACACTAAAAGTAAATACATAAGAAATACTCAAAATGCTTTAGATACTGAGGTGATACAAGTATGTCTTCTGTTCATTGGGAAAATAAATCTTAACCTTGATACAAAAGTAATCGGTAGGTAAAGATACTTGAATAAAGATCACAGTAGGCTGAGGGAATTTCCTGTTTATGTATCACAAGTGATGTGCCAAAAACGAAAACTTAAAATCTCTTCCATAAAACCATTTCAGTATTTACTTCTTTTAAATCTATTTTTTAATTGCTATAATATCAAGAATCTGATCTTTGAAGTTGTTTACATGATTCAAACATATGTCTGTGCAATTAGTTTATTATATGATATATAAGCCATCACTGCCTCATAATATAAATTGGAGGATTCTGAACTATTATTAACTTGAATTAATGGAGATTTCCTTCACTCTTATAAAAGTTCTTGTTTGCTATCCAATGATTAAATGAAAGCAGTCAACTCCTGAATATCAGCAAAATAGATCACATTAATCATAAATACTTACTCTTACCTGAAAATGTCTATCTTTCTCTATTTTTAGGACAATAAGAACCTTTATTTTTCTTAGCTAGAAAGAAGACCCGTATGTTTCATGAATTTTGAATAAATTTTATTCTAGCATTTTGAATTTTAGAATTTTCCATATGTTGTTTACAACACTTCTCATACAGCCTGAAAATATCCATATATTTTCTCCTTTCCTACCTTTGCTTTTTCTCATAGCATCCAAAACTTTCGTTATTGTGGTTCTACTCCCTTACCTGCTTGCTGCAGTCTCAGTGATGGTGTCCCCCATTAGAAAATCTGTTTAAAATAGCCATTAGCGGAGGTTTTAATTTAATAATCTTTTACTAGCAGGTGGTTACAAAACATACATTTCCTTAATAAAACAAAAACACAGCAAAACTTAATTTATAACTCATCTCAAGTTTAAAAATTAGCATTTAACAATGTATTTAAACCATTCTGTGAAGAAATTTTGAAGAATAGCTAAGATATAAATGTAAAACAGTGATTCCTATGTTTTTCCTTTTACAAGATATGTGCAAATACTCTCTTTTTTCCTCTTTGTTTTAGACAATAGGGAATTTCCTCACTGAACTGGGTTGCTTTATTTTGGCATTGTTTGTCTTGATTATTCTGGTATACATAGGTCACACAGGAGCTCATTAAATTATAATCATGTAACACACCCTGAATCAATCAACAGAAGGGCAGTAGGCTTTTTTTTTAAAGCTGCTTTCAATAACATTCAGTTGTCTTCAAGTCATACTAAAAATCATACTGAACTTGCTTTGATGTATTGTGAACAATATTAATTTTCATTGATTCGTATGCATTAAGAGAGAAGTGCTCTCACTCGTTTTAAATCTTTTACCTGTTGCTATATCTTGGCAAGTGACAACTGATGTTTTTTGTGACTCACTCCATCTCTGCTGTTTTTGACAGGTGGTTTGTTACATCTTGACAATTGAAAAGGACCATGAAATAGACATCAATGACACTGATGCTTTGTGGGGAGAAACAGGTATTTCCTTTCTCATATTTTTCCCTAATTAGAGTTGCTCATTTCAGAAGTAAGAGTTTTTCATTTCAATTTTTTTTTTTAAATTTAATGTTCTGTGATAAAAGTCACAGGAGAATACCAGTTTTAATAATAAAATGCTGTTTATAAGTACAGAGGTTTTAACTTATTAAATCTACTCTTCTCATGTATTAAAGAGTTATTTTATATTAAAATTACTGAAAATTACTGATTTCCTAATTAAATTGAAAATGTCTGTGGAAATATAGTGCTTCAAGCTTCAGTGTAGAATTTCATAGGATTATGTGTTTGAGATTTTTTTTTTTTTCTTTTTAACCTCATTTATTTGCAGAAAATGCTAGGCAATTGCCTTATTTGTTCTAATTAGGCAATGGATGAAAAGACATGCCTTTGTATGTATGGGAAATGCCAAAAATTTTTTTAAAGACAGACTGTAAACTGTGCAGCCTGCAACTGAAAGTTTTCCTGTTTTACCATATGAGTAACATCTCAATTTCATTTAAACAGCTGAGATTGCACAAGCAGGTTGGAAAACAGTCTATTTTAACGATCATCAGTAGCCTCTTCACATACTGGAGAAGCAAATGTTCTTTATTCCTGTGCATATACAAAACTCTTGCTGCAAATCCAATGAATTCCAGAAAACATACATCTGTTGCTAAAGTAATTTTCCTTTAATGTTTTGTTGTCAACAGTTTGCATTGAAATTCTTCCCTAATGTATTGGGAATCTTTACTCATTAAGTAAGTGCTTCCTTATGCCGTCCTAATTTGTTAACAGAGGTGAAGGTCTGAGTCCAGAGAACTACAAGCAGTTCCCTGTGGCACTTTTGTGCTCTCTGAGATACAGAGTAGTAAGTTTGGGACAAGAAAAACACGTAGAGTGAGTCAAGATAGCCAGGGTTAGCATTACGTGAAATATTTATTACTCTTCAATTATTGAACATAAAAAACTTAAGTGGAAAGGATGCTAACTTATATGCTGCTGGAATCTTGAGAGTTTTGCATGTGTGGGTGAACTTGTATTTGCATTGTACTGCATGGTTCTTTGCTGTCTGTTTTGTAAATGAGATCATGGTATGGAACTGGATAGTGATAAAACTTAGAAGTATGAGGCAGATGGAGTGAGAAGTGTGTTTTGTGAGTGTCTGTTTTAAAAAGGGAAAATCCATTGCACCTTGAAACAGCATAGAACAACCTTAAAAGACCGTTCCTTTTCATTTAGTAACATGTTCGGGAATACCTTGTTTCTGTTCATTTATTTGTATTGCTGTTATCTGCTTGAATCCTAAGCTGGTTCTGCTCATTATGGAGACTGTTTCAGTAGCATTTTATACTGTGAGTCTTTTAGAATGAAAGACACCTAAAGCTCATCATTGCCAGTGCCAGTATTTTATCACATTAATGTAGCTGAAGGCCATGTTTGTACAAAGTACAGATTCAAGGCAAGTCAAATAGCAAATTAAACTGGAACAGATAAAGTCACGTAACACATGATCTGAGAGGATATAGGGGCGGGAGACTTTTAAGCCTGTTTTCTAAATTTCCTTAGTTTACCCTTTTCAAAATCCACATTACTATGTCTTAGTTGGAAAAGACAATCTTAGGTTAAAGACATCTCTCAGATGTTTTTCCAGCCTCATATGTTCTATACAGATTAGCTAATTTGGAGCATTGCTTACTGTCTAGTAAAAATGATAGAAAATAGCATAATTTTGGCTGCTCTTAGCTCTTGCAGAGTGCCATTAGGCAGATCAGAGGTGATCCTTTTGAGTGGAATAGTTGGAATTCCTGAGCAGAGTTTAATCCTGATGTTGTTTAAGCTGACGGAGGAATTGTTTAGTCATTTTATGCCTGGATAAGGTATAGGGAGTTATATTGTTGCTGTAATGTTAGTTAAACCATGAGCTAAAACACTGGTACTGACAGAATTAAAAAGGTGACATTTTTGAACAAGGTGGTTTGTTTTGCCTTTAATGGTGATACCTGTAGGAGTTACTTTCCAGTTTTTTTAGATCTAAACAGTTGATGTAACTGTAACATAGTGAAGTATCAGTGAGTGAAGAGCGAATGGGTTAGATATTGTTGTTAAAAAAAAAAAAAAATTAAATTACTACTTCCCGCAGTGTTTGTAATTTCATTTACTTTCCGCATCCATTGGAATTTTTAAAAATTCTGCTTCATCATGTTTGAAAATGCTAAAAAATTAGTAACAAGAAATTCACAATTTGACCCACTTTTTATTGGAAAATATATGGTATTAGGATTTAGGAAATGGAGGGGTGAGTCCTTTTGCTGATTCTTGCAGAAGTTAGCACATGAACCCTTCTCCTAAACAGTGTTAACATTACTGATGATGCTTCAACACAAACAACAAAAAAAACCATTTTAATTTCAAGCTCCATTTAAAACACACAATAAGTTGATGTGAGCGAAATGGAAGAGGGGGAAAAATAATGATGGGGAAAATATTTTATTTTCAAGCTTCAATGAGTGTCACAGGGAAAAGCAAGGAGTATAATAAGCTATAGGAGAAGGTGGCAAGTTGTGCAAATGCCTTACAGCAACGCTTCAGCGTTATGGTACTGAGTAGAGTCACAAAATATTAGTGCCGGATGTGTGGAAATTACCTGCTTTCTCATAAGCCATATATTGCGAACGCAGATGTGTAGTACTTTGTATCTTATGAATGTCTAAAGTAAAGATCGTATCGACGGTTTTATTGTTGTGCTATGTGGACACATTTGCTACTATATTGTGTTGGGCTGCTCCGTCACCACCGCACGTAGGCATGCATGCAATTGCAGTACTCTGGTGTTTTCAGCCAGGGCTGAAAGTCGCAAGGTTACTGCGTTTTAGATGGAGGTCAAGAGCACTCACTCTTGACAACATACTGTTAAGTTCAAAAATATTTTTAAGGTGAACTAGAAGGTTGATGCCTCTTGTGAACTGAAAAACGTACAGGAATCCCTTGAAGTCCAGAGCAGGGGTTAACACACAGGAATTAGAACTATTGATTGATAGCCTACTGTGTTTTTCACCATGAAAAACAGGGAAAGCAATTTTAACTAGTGCAGAATGAAGCTAATTTGTCCAAGATACAGACTTTCTGCAGAGATCTAAATATCTGATGTTTGGTAATACATCACTGCTAGGGATCAAGTAAGCAGTACTTCTGAAACTTGAGTTACAGTGCCTTTGTTGAATCCCAGAACTGTTATCACCTTTGCCTTTTGAGAAGGGCCTGATGGAAAGAGATTAAGTTTTCTTGTCATGAAGAAAATGATTAATGAAAAAGGAACTAGAACTGCCTCAGGCTGGTGGGTTTACTGAAAATTTTCATAAAGATTCCTTTTAACCTGCAAGCTATGCACATGATACAGTTGTTACCTTTGAGAATCATCTTTTTATTTACCAGAGAATGCCTGTGGCGTATTGACTTAACCTGATTCTGACTAATTCATTTGAGTCTGAAAGTAGTTATGAAAATCTTATGGAGCAGCTGAGTTGAAAAAATTGGGGATTCAGTAATAGTCCCATAAATGCGCATGTGTCAAAAGACATGGTAAAACAGCTAAGAGATAATGTTGATGAAAATGCTTTCTTTAGCCCTGACAGCTGCTACAGGAAGAGGAAAACTGGAAGTCTGTGAATTACTTCTTGAACATGGAGCAGTTGTGACGAGAGCTAATCGGAGGGGGATTCCTCCACTTTTCTGTGCAGTACGGCAGGGGCACTGGCAGGTCTGACACATATTTGCAAATTAAATGGATTCCTTTGGGAAGCAGTCCTTGATTCCTCCCATCTCTAGTCCTGTAATAAATTAGTGTAAATTTTCTAATACCCATTTGCATCAACTTCAAAGGGATGTGTTCAGAAGCTCACTTTTTAAGTTATTGAAAGCAATACAAAGGATTTGAAAGTACACTGGCTGCATGACAACCTTAGTTGTAATATACCTGAAAAATAATACATGGGAGTTAAAATATTTTATTTCTGAGATCAAGAACAGAGGCAATCTCAGATCCTCTGTACTGTTTCTGTATTAATGGAGAGAGGAGCTTAGAGTCTGGAGCCTTCCTCATGCTGGCCACTCCTGTCAGGAGAAGGCCCTGAATTGCAAACAGTTAAGGCTTGAGTTGCGCAGGATTTCTCAATGTCTGCTATAAATAACACCATAGTCCTTTTCTTTAGAAGTTCATGCTGTTATGGCTAAAATCTAAATCTGCCAATTTATTTTTAAATTGCTCTTTTCTATTTCAGATTGCTAAACTTCTAGTGGAGCATGGGTCTGATGTGAATTTAAGTGACAAGCAAGGCCGAACTCCACTTATGGTGGCTTCTTGTGAAGGACATTTGAGCACTGTGGAATTTCTGCTTTCTGAAGGTAGAAAATAAATAGTGATTCAAGGCTGCACAGCTGTCCCAAAGACTGCATCTGTGTGAGTTAGGTAATTTTGCTTATTAAACAGGACATCTTCATAACAAAGTTAATTTTCATTTTACAGGTGCAACTATTTCATCTCTGGACAAAGAAGGACTGACAGCTTTGAGCTGGGCGTGTCTAAAAGGCCACAGGCAAGTGGTTCAGTATTTAGTTGAGAAAGGTGCAACAACTGATCAGACGGACAAAAATGGACGAACACCCCTAGACCTGGCTGCTTTTTATGGAGATGCTGATATTGTAAGTAGAACTAACAGCAGAAGAACTAAACATGTATTGAATTTTCATAATAGAAAACAAAGCTTAGAAAAATACTGCTAACCAAAATAGAAAGGAAATTTGAGGAAGTAGCCAAGATGCTTACACTGCTAGCATCTTGACTGCAGTGCAAGTATTTACTCAGAAAAGCATTTTCTAGATAAGGTTTTAGTACCAAGGTAGTTGTGATAGATACAGCATACTGCTGTACTTCATCATGAGTTTTTAAATCTCAATAAAAAGTACCATTTACATTTTCTGTGTTGGATGAACTGGAATTAAAAAAAAAACAACAAACCAACCTGTGGGACGTGAAAGGAAAATACCTCTTTTCAGCCTCTGCAAACCCACTGAGGTAAATGACAGGGTCCCAGTCTGTTGGGTGCCTTAGTGGAACAGAGACCCCAAGTAAGAGATGTAGGAAGAAGAATAATAATGCCACAACAGATGAAATGCAGAAAGATTTTGCTTTTCCATCGTAAGGCCGCATTACTTGTCTTTGACGGGTATCTTAAATGCTTTGCATGACAGGGAGAGAGCTGTTAGAAATCCTTACACTTTTCATCTTGCAAAGATGGCACTGAGCACATCTCAGTGTTACTATCCAGTCTATATATGTGGAAGTACAGGGCCTGAGGTGTAAATTCAGTTTTTCCCAGTTTGTTCCACAGATCATTTCAGAAACAGGACAACAACTGAAGTTCCTTTTTCAGTCCTGTACCTTTCTCACATACTACCTTCTTCCTCTATAATAAATGTTACAATACAAGATTTTAAGGCATTTTAGGTGAAGTTTTTCTGAATCTGAAATGAGCCATGCCAGTAACTGAGATCAAAAGTATACATTAAGTTTAAAGTCTGTGATTTAGAATCCTTTACATCTTTAAAATCAGAGATTTTTTAAGTGATTGTATATTTTTGTTCTCATGCTTCAAAGCTCAGTAATTAAGCACAGTTCAGAAGCCTGACCGGATAGGAATGCAATTTCTGCAAACTGCATGGAAGGGCGTGCTCAAGTCTGCATGCACTATAAACAGATCCAAGAGTTCACCAGGGAACTAGAAAGATAGCATATGCAGCCTCTTAAACTCGCTAGCATCTTTATTTCTAGAGTTGGTATATACAGCGTCCTGTTTCAAAACAGCAGTTCTTGAATAAGAATGCTGCCATACAGTATTACTTGCTGTAGCACTCCAAGTCCCATTCAGCCTTAGTCAGGATTAACTTGAAATTGTAAATAAGCCCTTAGATTCTGTAGTGGCTTTAACATGTTTCAGAAGTCACATCGCAGAGCTATTCCTGCCACTGAAAGTGTTTCTAGGTAACAGTGGGGACCTGAAGAGGGATTTCTTTCCTGCTTGGGAATGAGGGATAGCCAGACTCCTGTACATACTTTTACTGTAGGTTACTGCATTGGAGTAGAACAGACTGCCAGTCCACCTGGTAGACTGGCCGCATCAGTGGTTCATACGGCTGAACAGCCTGGTCTCTCTGCTAGGGCAACAGACAAAGGTGCAGCGATACTAATTAAGAGATCACTCAGCAGGCCTGCAGCTTTACTGTCAGTGAGAAGGATTGTTAATACCTCTCTCCATACTAGATTACTGCCAGTCACATTTGGGCAAGCAATGGTTATGTGAAAGAACTATTGCTTACATCAAACATGTCATCGCTGTCATTTCCTATATGTTGCACTTTTAATTAATACTGCTGATGGACAATTACAAGAATTACTCCATTGCTCTGGATGCTTGGTGAATGCTTGGTGGAAGCTGATGGTGTCTGACATACTTCTTTTGCTTTCTTAAACTTTCTTATTTGCCCTTGCTGCATTTTACATTTGCTGCATTTATGTCAAACTGCAGTGTTAGACTGGTGTAATAAATGGTTAAGAAATGAATAAAATTACAAATGTGTTTTTCTTCGTATAGAATAAGTGGTCCCTCAGCATCATTACGCTGTTAACTAGCATGTTTCAACTATCTCACATTACGCAATAGAAGTCTGTGTATTTTCTGTTTATTGTATTTGTATAGTATTGTGTCCTATACTAGGGGCATATTCCGGTACTGCACTTCATGCTTGTCAATTGTAGTGTTAGGGTGGACTTGAAACTGAAAGCACAGGCCCTACACTGCTGCTCTGCTTTCTTCTGAGCTTACTGCCTTTATGCTTGAGTTGCAGTGTCTGCATATTGGCATGCAGAACATGAACAAAGGAGGCAACAAGCATAATGTTTTGGTCTTAGTGTTTTTCTGACACAGGCACTTCCAGGAATTTGGGTGTTGTTTTTTTTTTTTAATACCTTAACAGCAGCTCTTCAGTGCAGTTCAATTGCATTCCCATGCCGTGTTGTCTTCAATGGATTCGGTTCAATGGATTTAAAATGGCTGTAGCACGCTCTGGAGTATATACACAGTATACTTCAAGGACGATTAGGTGGTAGCTTAAATATTTCACTGTTCTGCCTCTCCTACCAACAATCATGTTACAAGGCTCGTCTTGTTTCTTTTCACAGGTGCAGTACTTGGTAGAGAAAGGAGCAATGATTGAGCATGTTGACCACAGTGGCATGCGGCCACTGGACAGAGCTATCGGATGTCGTAATACATCAGTAGTGATTATGCTACTGAGAAAAGGAGCTAAACTAGGTCAGTAAAACTATCCTATACTCAAGAGAAACAACTGCATATCTGCTCTGCTAGAATTATTGTCCTTTCTGTAAAGTAGATCAAATAAATAAATCTTGAAATACATACTAGATTTTTGCAGGTTTTATGGTTTGCAGATGCCCACTCAAGAGAAATCCATATCTTTCTTTTAAAGGCAGACACTCGAGACTCACTTCAGAAGTGAGGAAATGCTTAAGTAATTTTATTCTATTCCTTTCTTTGATGTATGTTGATAAGGAGATATGGAGGAGTCAAGTCTTTATGTGGTTACTCTATCGTGATATACTTAAACAAGAAAATTTTCATTATGCTCTTAGTGATACTTAATTCTGACACTATTAATGATTTAGATTAAGAAGTTTTACATTTAAATAACATTCTTTTAATAAATTAGAGAATCGTACATTTTGCAAAGGGTGGGCAAAAAATACGTGTGCAAATCATGTATCATCACTAGGCAAGCAGATGGTGCAGATGTGTACATGATAATTATTGAATCTGTAGTACCTTTAAATCATCATTTATTATATTTGGGCACTAAGAATGATCAAATACAGATCCTTATTTAGGCCTGAACTTTACCATGACTTTCATACTGTCCTATACTGGCTTTAGACCAGGGGTGACATGAGTCAGACCATTTAATATCTGGCTGCTATCTATGTGGGGTGGCAGGAGGCATGTATGGATATATATGTATTTTAAATATATGTGCACATAATAATAATAATAATCCATGCAGGTGGAATACTGAAGTAGGATTAGGCTTTCTAGTGTGAATAGCTGTCAGAAACATACTTTCTTCCCTTTTGTCAGAGATCCTTAAAATTTAACTTGCAGGAAATGCAGCATGGGCAATGGCCACCTCAAAACCCGATATTCTCCTTATTCTGCTGCAGAAACTGATGGAAGAAGGAAATATACTGTACAAAGTAGGTAGATTATTTTTTTTTTCTGATAGCAGAATGTTATAATTGGACTTCTGTCTGAAGGTAGATTAAAATTCTTTATACCTCCTTTTCTGTTCAAACAAGATGTGTTCTTGCACATCGTCTCATGTTCGGAGTAAGACCAAGAAATCTTGAGAACCCTGGGAAAGAATCATTGAAAACTCTTGTGTAAAATAAATAAATAAATAAAAATTTTAAGACAGCTAAGTACATTTTCCTTCTGTTGAGAAATCGTTCTGTGAACATTTGTAGCAGTCAGTTGCTTCTTAAGAGCAACTCAGAATATAAGGTACTCGTTTGAATGTGCCTTGTTGAATTAAGTGACATTTAGGAATACCTTATCTTCAGGATAATGTTCTTTTGTGTGCTATTTAAATATCTAATGAGGAAAACGACAGCTCTTGTGATACATTCTTTTTACTAGTGGTGATATATTGCTCATAAGAGAGACTGGAATTATTTGTTTAAACTGTGATACACCTGCATTATTTCATTAGTACAGCAGAGTGCTCGATGGCTTATATAAGCATAATTTAAAGTCTGTTCTAGCTACAATACTTGTAATTTGTAGGGATTTTTTTATAAGGGCCCTCAAATCACCTTACCTCTGATTTTTGTTGTATATCAAATGGCTTTGCATAGTACAGAAGAGAGACCCTTGATGAGACTTTGCCATCATGAATCAGGGTAGACCTGCTTAGATTCTCCCAAATTCTGTATAGGAGTCTTAGGAATACATCTGGATAATTTACAGAGTTTCTTGAGCCTGAAATGGGTTTAGAGCTTTATATCCAAGCAGGTGCCTTTAAGCATGGGACATCTTTCAACATAAAGGGTAACATTTTATACTACAAAGGCAGTTCTGTCATCCCTGGGAAGCCTCTCCCAGGGATGTCACACTTCTCTGGTGGTGTGCTGAATGCAACTCACTCGTTGTTCAGGGAGAAGGTGCCACCATGTCAACAGCACCAATTCATTTTCTTCAGTTTCTCAAGTTGCTCCACAGGTTGAACCCTGCCTGGACTCTGGGACCACAGAGTAACATAGCAGGACTTGGTACTAATATGTTTTACTAGAGGTTGAACTCCCTGCTGGTATCTATTTTTAGAGTGCTTAATTTTATTATAGTAATTTGAATGGACTTGCTAGAGCTACAGTATGTCATTTAGCTTATTAAACTTTTTCCAGTATACTTTGATTTATTTACTTGCCAAAGTGTTTTAAATGGATAGTTATTTTGCAGAGTAACACATATTTGAGCGTGCTCACAGTATGCAATAACTACTTTTCAGATGTCCAGCTGAATAAAATAAGATAAACCTTAAATATTTTCCTTGCCAGTTTCAGCAGTAAATTTTAACCACTTTGAGTGTTAAGATGAATTAAATGATAAAAAACACCTGATGTTTATGAAAAGAAATTAACATGTAAAATATCCGTAAAATCTCTTCACCTGTCAATTAAAAGATTTGCTTTTCTATCATGCTACAAGGATTTCAGTGGTTTTTGCAAAACTGTCTCAAATCTTCAGTTTATTGTGAAGATGTTCTCCAAGCATCTCTTGGAGAGTCTAAATATTTCTAGTGCATGGGTGGATCATTCAGGTAGTCAGGTTAGCTCTCTTACTCAACCTCTGCTAAGCAGTAGGAGAGTGACCTTTGACTACTTTAAATTCATAGACTCAGTAGCCCTGCTAATCACAGCTGAGACTCCTAAGTGGATCTCGCAGTAGCTGGACTGCATGTTTGAATGTTGTACTGACTCTTCCTCCCTCTCCCATCCAGCCCCTTCCATTGCCAGAGGTTATTCTGCAGTATCACCACCTGATTAAGGATACACCATTCCTGATTAAGGCTATGCTCTACTAGAGGCATCTAGGCCTTAGAGTTTTAATCAACTACATCATCAGATATTTGACTGCTCTGTTTAAAAAAATAAAGAAATAAATAATGAATTGTATCATACATAAATTGTACATACATGCATTTTTCTGGTACAAGTAGTATGTATTAATGAAAATGTGATCCTGGTGAAATATCATTAAAGGTATGAGTTTAGAAACAAACACAAATTCTAGTTAACATGCAAGTTCTCTCACTGTGTCTGTCTGTAAGTGTAATTCATACTGTATGTACTTATTTTGAAAAAAATCTGGCTCTGCATTTTCTATGTGAAGAGCACCTGTTGGTAGACGTCAAATACAAATGTGCTTTGTTGCACCAGTATTGCAATATTAAGAGTTTGTGAAAAGCCTTTTGTTTCCTAAATTTGTAGAAAGGTAAGATGAAGGAAGCAGCACAGCGCTACCAGTATGCCTTGAGAAAGTTTCCAAGGGAAGGATTTGGAGAAGAAATGAAAGCATTCAATGAGCTGAGAGTTTCGTTATACCTAAATTTATCACGATGTCGCCGAAAAACAAATGTAAGTTTTGCTGTTAATCTGTTGCCTCTCTGGTTTGGGAGTCTTAGACTTTTACTGCGTTATTGAGTTTGTACTTGGATATTTTGTTTTTTGCTATTTTAGGATCCTTTTCACTGTATCCTGATTTTGGGATTTGTTGTGTCAACAAATGGGGACAGCTCGTAAGATGAGGGCATGTCACAGTGGGGGATCTATTACAGCTGTCCTTATGTAATACAGTTATTTTGGAATGATGAACTGCTGGATGTTTTTGGTACTTTTAAAAGACTAAATGGAAAATGCCACCACCACTACACTGTCTTATCATACAGCATAACCTACTTCTACAGCTGTATTGTATGTGCTGGTTGTTTCTTTGAACCTTCACCAGTGCATTAGGTGGCTGTTAAGAACCTGAATGACTATTGGAGCAAAGATTTCTGATTTTCTGAATATACCTTACACAGTTCCTTCTTTTCAAACAGTAACTTCTTAATTCCCTGGTCATCCAAGTTATTCTTGGCATCTGCTCCCATTTGAAGAATTGCTAAATATAGGTGTCCAGGACTTCACATAGGCAGTTCTACCGGTGCTTTGCATGGCAGTACTAATCCTTTCCTTTCTGTGCTAGAACTACCTCTCCTGATGCCTTCCTCGCTGAGAATGGCTTTTTCAGTTGCATCAAACTAACAGCAGAAAGTGGCTCTGTGACCAACTAGTGCGTGTGTGTGCATGCCTGTGCATTTCTTACATTTCTCGCGTATCCTCCTGATAAACTCTCACATTTTGCTAATCCTGAAGGACATCACCTTACATCTAAAGCTCAAGTTCATCATGTTGTTTTTGCATGATATTGCAGGATGGATTTTTTTGGTGTTAATACTTTCCAACCTCCTGTATAATCATGTTCGATATAATTCAGTGTCATGCATGCCCTGTGCTGTGTACGGCTGTTATAAAAATTAGACTTGCTTCTGCCTTCATCTTCCCCATAGCCATCTTTGCCCCCATTTCAGTTCTGCTTTGTTAATTCCAGTCTTTGGTTTACCCAATGATTTACTAAACTCTTATTCTGTGTTCCTGTTAAACGAAGACCAAATACATGACGTTCAGAGCAATTCTTCTCTAAAAATTTCATGTACCTTGTCAAAGAAAGCTCTGGACTAGTCCTAACCATTTCCTGATTTTTCTTGTTTTCCTCTAAATTCCTAGGTCTTTATCTGGCTGTTTTTCAAAACACATTCTAAAGCCTTGCTATGTGAGTTGGTCATTTATCTTGTTAAACATGCAGTCTCTTCTCATGTTTTAACATCTTTGGGTTGAAAATAACTGTATTGTATCTACATCAACATTGCTTTTTAGCTACTGCGGAGTCAGTTTCCCTTAGACATGAGAGACAAGGTTAGCAAGATAAGGTCTGCTCTCAGTCTTTCAGAAAACATCTGCTCTTGCTAACTGATAAAGGTGACTTTCTATACTGCATAAGTTATCTGCACTTTTGAAGCAGTACCACAAATAAAGAGCATGCGGCTTTCTTTTATTGTTAATGTATAATGAGTACATTTGTTTAAATTATTAGGACTTTGGTATGGCTGAAGAATTTGCTACCAAAGCACTGGATCTGAAACCCAAGTCTTACGAAGCCTATTATGCTAGAGCAAGAGCCAAAAGGAACAGCAGGTACTGTTGGATTCTGTGCATCTGTCTGCACAGATTTTTTTAACTTCCTAACACTTCAGTAACTCTTTTTTTCTTTTCTGCTAGTTGTATTTGGAATTTACAAAGGAAAAGGTATTTTCCTTGTGCACTTTCCATCTGTATCAGGTCTCTGTATCAGTTAAAACCAACTAAACCCAAAAAGCAATACTGAATACTCATTTAGGTAATTATTAGGCAGTCCATAAAGTAACAAACTGATAGGAAGAGGGTTTATTTTAAGTGTAAGAGTGAATGGGACTCCTAATCCATGTGACTCAGCAGTGTGCTACCAAACCCCAGCGCTGCATTATTTATTACCAAGAATAACTGGGTGCTTTTATAGGACAGGATATGTTGAATCATTAGCAGTTCAAGACAAAAACAAGGGCAGAGAGGAGGAACCATCTCTTTAAGCTGGAAGAATACCAAACTACATTGGTATAGTTGAAGTATAGGGAGAGGTCCCTTTTTGATTCACCTTGTCTTTTCTAAGCAGAATAATAAATGGTCATGAAGCAGACTTCGGCAAGTTACCCACTCTGACGATAACAGTAAAAGGCTTATGAGACAGAGAGTCAGTTCCTAGTGTTATCAGCAGACTTCTGCTGCCTTCCTGAAAAAGCTGTTACGATACAAGGGGAAGCGTTTAGGCCTGGGGCTGTGCTTTCACTGTAGGAACGAATTTCCTGGGTTTGGAGAACATCCAATTCTTACGTTGTCACCACCTGCAGCAGGAGATGACAAATCAGAGTACTTGTTTGAAAGTGGTGGAGGTGGATTAATGGTAGGTAATGCTGAGACTCAGATTTGCCCCAGGTTTTTATTGCTTCCCTTTTTTTCCCCCACCCCCAACAGAAAGCTACTTGCTGCTCTTGCTGACTTACGTGAAGCCACACAGCTGTGTCCTAGCAATCAAGAGATAAAACGTCTCCTGGCTCGAGTAGAAGAGGAATGCAAACAGTTCCAGAGAACACAGCAACAGAAGCATCAGTCTCCACAGCTACTACAGCAACTTAACAACTCTGATAATGAGGAGGAGGGCATTATACAAGGTGTGAATGATAATTTTAATCTTCAAGATGGGGAGGATGAACTGCTACACCCTGATGAATCTGTTTCCTCTCCACAAAGGCTGCAGTGTTCCTTAGCTGCTTCATCATACAGCAGGACCCTTCAAGAAGGTGTTCAGCAGAAAGCTAGATCTGTGTCCCCTCAAAGCAGAACAGGCAACAAATATCTGAGAGAGCCAGGCTTGATTGTGCAGCCAACAAAGCAGGCACAGATTGTAAAAACCAATCAGCACCTGAGCTCCATCCAGGCTGGATCAAAAATGGGAAGCAGTCAATGTAATACAAAGACACAGTCATCCTTTCAGCATCTTCCTCAAAGTCCCTTGCCAGTCCGGCACTCTAAAATTCAGCATTTGGATGGGACAAGCACATTATCATCTGGAAGTGTTTCCACAGGTCCTAGTTCTGAACTGTACAGTGAGAAGTGTATGTCCAGCCAGTGTTCCCATGCACAGCATAATGAGAATATCTCTTCTCATTCTTTTGCAAGTAAGTCTAAAACCGCTGACAGGTTAACAGCCACTACTGAAATGAATTTCAGTGAAGCAAGGCAGCAAAGTCCTCTAACCAGTGGTGTCTCTTCCAGTTCTCCATCCAGTAGTATGATTCTTGCCAGCTCCACCAGCAGCTTAACTTCAGCCAGTAGTTTTTCAGATAGTATTAAGGGGCTAGGCCCAGACGTTCGACTCAAGGAGAGTAATGTTAATCAAGTTCAGGGTACTGTTGCTGAACACAGACCTCGCAATACCCCATTTATGGGAATCATGGATAAGACTGCAAGGTTTCAGCAGCAAAATACTCAATCCATTCGCACTTGGCACTCTCAGGCATCAGATGGATTATCAACAACTGTTGCTTCTGGGGGCATTCAGTCCTCAAATTTTGAGCCATTCTCAGTCAAACACTACCAAACTAGAATTTCCTCTACTGCTGCTGGCCCAGGAGATGGCAACCAGAATGGTATGCAAGCTAAAGAACACGAGGAGCTTAAGTGCCAAATACCTACCCACTGTCAAGACAACAGAGCACCTAAACAAGCTTCGCATTTATACCCAGATGCTGTATCAAAACAGCAGTCTCACATCAATAAGGAAGGCCATCTAAGTCATGTCATGTCTACAAAACCAAAGCGATCATTCATTGAATCAAACGTATAAATACAATTTTGTATATTTACAGGGATGTAAAACTTAGCTCATAACATCATACGGTTCTATACAAAATACCGATTGGCTGGTCACTTGTGAGTTTTGAGTAAGCAGTCTGTGTTGGCCAGTACTTAATGGGATACAACCACTTTATACTGTTCCTACCATCACAGGACAGTTATAGTAACTGGAATAGCAAATCTGTGTAGAAAGAGTCAGTTAGTTAGGATCACCAATCCACCAAACTAGGACCTCAAGCAGAGAAATCCTTTCCATTACATTTTACCATTAAACAAGACTTTCCTTTTCCATAGGGCTTTAATCTTGGCTTTTGGTTATATTACATCTCACCACTTACATAATAGTTGTGCCTCTATAATGCTTAAGTGCTTACTTCTCAAAACAGTGTTAAGAAAGATACCTGCTGCATAATATTCAGATCTGTATACGTATGTATGCTTTTTTTAAAATCAAAGATAGTATTTTATCACTTTTCTAGTGGGATCTAATTTGGGTTGCATGATGTACATTTAGGAAGCATAAATAATTTGTGTATGAGTAAACTATAAGTGGCCATGTTTTGACATGTAAATATAACTATTTTAGTAACTAGAAGAATTCAAGTAAAATAAACAGTGACATTTGCATGTGTATTGAAAGGCTTTGACCATATTGGTTATTGCACTGAAGAACACAATATTATGGCATATTAACAATAATCGCACTTTATATAGTTTATCTAATCACCTTTGGGTGCTATCTTAAAGCAGAATGATTTATTGTTTATTTGTGAAAAAGGTACAGCAATGAAATGTTCAGTAAGTGTTTTTATGGGAAACCCAAGAAATTGATGGAGTGAAGACGAAAGTTTGAGGAAAAGTGTATGTACAGTTGCATGATGGGATGAAGTTGTGAAGGGTTTTGGTTTTTTTTTGAGGAAATAAGATTTTTATACTGGCAAAAACAGCCTGAAAATAAACAGATGTAGTGACATTCCTATGAGTGCAATTAGGTTGGAGTGGTCAACTTTACATAGTCAGTCACTTTTCATGTCTTGTTTGTATGCAGCGTTTTATGTACATTGTAAACAGCCGTACCCATTTTTACAAATTCTTTTCAAGTTTGCATCATTATGCTTTAGCTTATTTATTGTTTACTGTTTCTTTGATGTTTTGTACAAGTCCTATATTAGCCTTGTCCTGTAGTTCTATTTTTGCACAGCTACTGTATTTTTTTCCGTACAAAATAAAGATGATTAATATACCTGTGGGATGAGATGCAGTCACTGATGGTTACAGGAGAAACTCTCTCCCAAGTTTTCCAACTCCTTGTTCAGTAATAGGGAACAAAGACACATTTTTGTTTTTTAAATTGGAAAAAGGAATACAGATTATATACTTTGCTATTTCTTATCTTCTGAAAGGCTAACTTGGCAAAATCAAAACTCATAAATGTAGTGAAAATATTAAGACAACTTTATTTGAAAAACTGTGAATCTGAATACTTCATTTCTTAAACAGATATACCGCAAAGTAAAATTACCAGTAACTTAAAAGTTTTTTGGGAATTCCCAGGAGCTTCCAACAGTGAAGATTTTCCTTCTAACAACCACTTAAATGACAGCCACAGATTAGAACAGAAACACATTTTTTTTCTTTCCAGTTGTTTCCGATACAGTTATTTCCTTTAGCTACATACAATTTCATATCCATTAATTTTAACAACTTCAAAACTAAGTGGTTTAACTGTATTTCTGCTGGGTCTCCAGCCAGCGATTGATAGCCATTTTTAGTGTCCTGTTTGGTGTAAGCATAAGAGAGGGGAGAGGAAGATTCGTCATGGGACTAGATCGTCTTCTACTGCTGATCCAGTTTTCCATTGCTTCCTTTTCATAGGAGTAGCCATCTACAAAGAAACCACCATCAGCAGCTTATGCTACAGATTGCCTGGGCACTGTTATGCTGTACAGCTTGTAGCTATTTAAATTTAAAAGGGATGTAAGGGGATCAGTATTTCCAAACAGGAAAACTGAGATACAGAAAAATGGTCTGTGAAAGCTTTACCATAAACTGAAACATATTTGTTTCAGATTACATAGTTAAACATACTACAGTAAAACTTTATACAGCAGTATTAAGATCAAAATTTGGTTCAGCCTTTCTAAATTATACTGTACTCAGCAAACTAACCAGTACAAGCTATTTTAGAGAGCACTGCAAATTTGTCAAGTAAGTTACAGCTGCATAGGTTCATTGATGACTTCAAACCAGCATATGGTCTGAAAAAGTCTTGCAGCTGTGTCTGAAGACACCCCCTCCCCCCCCCACCCCCTACCAAGAGCCAGGTATGGGCATAAGGACACACAAAATAGAGATGTCTTTAGAAAAGGCTCTGCATGTACATAGACTGATGTTTTGCTGCTGTAGTGATTTCGGTTAGCTTGGA
This sequence comes from Leptodon cayanensis, assembly GCA_027564655.1. NCBI lineage: Eukaryota > Metazoa > Chordata > Aves > Accipitriformes > Accipitridae > Leptodon > Leptodon cayanensis. The sequence continues at coordinate 54,169,726 of JANXJC010000001.1, forward strand.
ATTTTTGCCTCGCATGTCTGTTAGCAGCAGAGGCTTGCCAGCAAGAGACCTTTGGTAAACTAGCCCTTTCCCACCCAAGGGATTGTCTCTGATGAGGTCACGGGATTAAGCCAAATTCACGCATGAACTTGTGACTAAGGTACACAACAGGACCAAATTACATAGACTTCCTGTGTCCTTATTTGTGGTTAAGGAATTACCTACCGTACAGATAAAAGTTTCTTACAAGGCTGTAAAAAGGAATCATCAGAGCAAGAAACACTGAACCAGTGAGGTGGCTGGCCAGGAAACCGCATTGCCAATCAGCATTTATAACAACAGTGCTTACTCAGTTCCTTTAAAGGAAATCAGGTGATGCTCATCAAGTTGCCTGTAACTGCAGTTGCTTAGCTCTGTGATGTTTAGTTCTAAATTACTCTGAAGACACCATACTAGACATTGTCAAGCCTCACCAAGCATTTGCAAGTAATATTCTCCCTCCACCCCAGTACTTTGAGAAATACATCACAATGTTTGTATCTGCTAGTTAAGGACAATAGGAGAGGGAAAATAAAGGGTACTGAACCATTACTATACATGAAACAGAGTTGTTAATAAAACCAGCATGTAAGTTAGTTAGTTTAAAAAATAAAAAAAAAAAAAGAGTGCCTATGGGGGGAGAACACCCTGCCAAACAAACAAAAAAAAAAACCAACAACAACAACAAAAAAAGCTGTGCTTTACCAAAAAATACATAAATGGCATATTGGTGTTAAAGTTAGTGCATGCCTTTGGTTAATAAAACCATTAGATTTTAATCACAATGCAAACAAATGTTTCCATTTAGCTGGATGTAAAGTTCTTGACTAACTTTTTAAAAATTATTTTCACCTCAGGAAACCTTTATAGTTAGTTAAAAAAAAAAAAGGACAATGATAGCTGACCATGAATATTAACACTTCAGGCTAGTTTAATGTTTCCATCACTCTGACTGCAAAGCACCAAAATATATTATGCACATGTTAAATAAGACTTCCTTTTCAGTTTGAATGAGCCATAATATGAACTAAAAGCTCATTAACAGCTAATGGCTAACACAACCAGACTGCTGCTGTGCAGTACTCAGCGATGAACACTCAGCAGGCTGACCAAGCCCTGAGTTGGGCACTTGGCCCTCGACGCCCATCTAGTTTCAGGATTTCAGTTCTTCCAGTCAGCACCGTAACAACCTGCTACTCAAAGAACAGAAATAGAGGAATAAACGCCACCCCACCCTGCCACGTATTAGCACAATCACCCAGGAACACCTCCATCTGATGAAATACAAACCTGTGTCCTCCACCCTTCCTCTAACACAGAGCGACACTCTATTTCCTTCCCCTTTATTGAATATCGGCCACTAACATTAACATGTTAAAACATTAACATGTTTCCATTAACATGGAAAAAAATCTTATTTAGGCTGGTCACTTGAGGAAAAGAAATAGACAGTTTGGCATTCTACCTTCTATTTAGTTTTCCTTAAATTCTACATAGCACAAAAGCATAAAAGTTTTACTTAACTCTTACTTAGCTTACTAACCTAAACAAAATACCCAGTTAGTTAGTTACTTTCTAATCTCAGAAATATCTAAATTCCTCCAATTTGACTCTGTAAAATTGCCCACATCTTAACATCAGCTGTGTTCATACTACAGGAACTTCAGTTCTACAGTGTCAGGCAGTGAAGTAGCTAGTTAGTGAATACAGAAGTTTACGAACACAGAACTGTACTTTCCTTCACCTGTCTTGCCACAAAACCAACCTTTCTCCTGCTGCAATAGCTAACATTTGTTATTATTCATCAACTTCTATAAAAATAAAGCAGTGTGAGGAACTCCCAGATATGCCCACCCAATGTTCTGAAAAGCAGAGGAGTCCCATGTTTCAGGACAGCAGTGTAACACACAAATACTGAAAGGCACACGGGCAATATTTATTAGCTACTAAATACTATAATTAATTGATTACACACACTGTGAATGTTTTATTTTAAAAGGTCAACAGTTTCTCTTTAAAATGCCTATTTCATTTTGTAATATACATGTGAACAGTAACTGGCAGTAATTTTCAACAAAACTATCCTGCTCTAAAGCTATGTATCCTTATTTCAAAATCATATAAAGAAAAGGATATGCAAGGCTGTCCCGCTACTGCTATTGTTTATAAGCTCAAGCCCTGTTAAGTGCAGTGGTTACCACTCTAGCAGTTAGCAAATGTCTTCATATTTTTAATGTTTTAATTCTCAAAAATCTGGCCTGATACCTCAAAACTGCATGAAATTAGTCACTGTTAACAGAACATCAAAAAATATACTGGTCTTTTGATGATCATATGCTCCCACCACCAAGATCAGAACTATAAAACACTAGTTCTTCATAAAATGTTTTAACTACATAACATCTTCTGCTCCTTGCATATCTCAGTTCCAAGGTCTTGTTGAATTTAAATGAATCTCATCCTGTACAAACTTTTAAGTGCCATACGCATGGTGTGCTAAGAGTAGTAATGAGCCTGGTTTTTGGTCGTGTGTCGCCCCCCCCCCCGCGGTAGCAGCGTCCTCCCCCGGGCCCGGCGGTGACCGGTACCGGCAGCCCGGAGCACCGGCATCTCCCCGGCACCGGGATCCTCCGGTAGCGGCTGCCCGCGGGCCCGGGGGCCCGTCTCTGCCCGGTAGCAGCATCCCCCGGTGCCGGGAGCCTCCGGTCCCGGCCTCAGCCCGGTCCCAGCATCCCCCAGTAACACCATCAACCAACCCACTACCGGCATCTCCCCGGTACCGGCATCTCCCCGGTCGGCAGCATCTTCCCCCGTACCGGTCCCCCCCGGTAGCAGCATCCTTCCCCCCGGTACCGCCATCCCCCCGGTACCGCCATCCCCGGGTACCAGCATCCCTCCGGTACCGGTACCAGCATCCCTCCGGTACCAGCATCCCCCCGGT
>JANXJC010000001.1:54172784-54202183 GCA_027564655.1 Leptodon cayanensis
TTTCAGTTTTCGATTTGAGAGCTCAGTACATCACTTCCACCATTGCTTTAAAGCAGTGGTAGGTAGGTGATCCTTTGCGGTGCATAATTCCATTTTGCACTTACTGAGACAACTCTGTAATTAGGCTTGTAATTATATTTGCAAAGGCACATAAAGGAAGGAACATCCAGTATTTTTCTCTGTATGAGTTACATAATTGGGCAAATTAAACATTTACCAGACTTCTATTTTGTTGCAACAGCTATTTGATTTTTGTGTTCCCACACCTATCTTTACCCTGAAGCAATTCATTTTCGTCAACACCGTTTAAAGACATACCTGCTGCCATAACAGGATCCTTCATAAGCTCCCGTGTTATAGGGCACAAGAACTCATCCGGGATAGTAACAGAAACAGAGATTGTTGTCATCCGCAATTCTTCAATTTTCTGGAGGACTTTATTGCGCAGGCCTAGAGACTCTGAAAAGTTAATTGTATGTGAAGCGGACAACACAGGCATGTACAGCAAAGAGGTTAGGCCGTGCATTAATTAGGAGTTGTGTTACTGGAGACACAGCTCCATCTCACCACCCCCACTTAATACAGAAAAATCTGCAGACACCCCTGGCCGCCACTACAAACAGCCCAACTACAGCATGTCACTCCTGCTGGCTAACAGTAACTCTGTGGAGTAATGAAAACAAGCAGTAAAACACATGCAAGTGCAACATTGCTGCAAAGACATGGCTACCTGGCAGAACAGCATTTTAGCTGATACATAATAGAATCACACACATTGCCCCATGTGCAAAGCTAACTGCAGATAAAACTGAGATGGAGTGGAAGATAGCAGTGTTTCTCCCTTGAAACTGGACTACGTAGATAACAGTATGACAGTGTAAGAGTGCACAAGTGCCATCATCACCTCCTAACAGAAGGCTACCTCCCACCAAAGCACCTGAATGACTCATCACCCTTGGACCAGGTTTGCCCTGCAGTTTGCCACAGGGTCATATTTATGTCACCATTATGGACATAAAGTGCTAAATTTGTCACATTATCAGTAGAGAGGCATTCAGATGTTGCTTAATCTCCCCAAAAGTCTAATTCCAATAAGGCTGAGCACACTTAACACAAGGACTCTGCTGTTGGTGTAGCATTACACAAAACAAGATGAGAAGGATGTGGTATTACTCCACTTCCAACCCTCTGTGTAACAGCTTAGTGGTCTACCACCGCCCCTAGGCATCAGGTAGTCTGGATTCCAGTGTGCCTTTGGCTGTGCAGCATCAAGTCCACCTTTCTCACTTCCCAAGTACATACATCAACTGCTCTTCTAGTAGAACATTACACCAAACAGGACAGCAAAATTCAACCAAGGAAGAATTTTTTTTACTGTGACAGGTTTGACCAGAGAGGCTGTGGATGCCCCATCCCTGGCAGCGTTCAAGGCCAGGTTGGATGGGGTTTTGAGCAACGTGGTGTAGTGGAAGATGTCCCTGCCCATGGCAAGGGGGCTGGAACTAGATGAACTTTGAAGGGCCCTTCCAACCCAAACCATTCTGATTCTATGAGAGCATGTGTGCAAAATTACCTTCCCGATACTCCCTTTTTTCCCCACATCATCTGTCAAGTCTCCTGGTTTCTGCTACATGGCAAGTATCACACCCATTCACTTCTTAAGCTGTGTCTTTCTCCCACTCTACCATGACAGAGTGAGTGTTTAACTTCTAACTATGCCAGATTTTTAAAAAAATAACAAAACATTACCCTGCCAGAGGAACCCTGGAAAAGCTCATCCACAAATCTTAGAATGGCTTTTTAATATTAGTCTTAGAAAAATGCCTTTAAAATATTGACACAACTTTGAAAGCTTAAAACATTTAAATTAACATAAACATTGCTTTAAATTTAATACAAATCATAAAATGGCAAGATCCAAAATAAAAGGAGCCGGGACGGTATAAAGAACTAATTTCTCTAAGTGCCTGATATGTTACAAAACACACTATTGACGCAGTGACTGTCTGTTTGCAGGGATTAAAAAAGTAATTACAGAGTAAAAATCTGAATACCACTAACATTACAGGGACTGATTGCTTTTTTACTGACTGCAGTGCCCTTCCAGTCATGCTAAATCTAAGGACATGCCATTTCAGTAAAAGTGTAATTCGCTGGATTTCCCTTAACCTTCACATTAGATTTTGTCATACAAGGGCATTTACATCTGTTACAATACACTACACCTGTTGCATAGTATTGGTGTCCTGTGGCTTACAAAGGGATAACTGAAGAATGCCTGAACCTGTGTTTTTTTAAAAGATTAATGTCCTCCTAATCTAAAAATAAAACTACAAACACAGTTGTGGTTCTGCCATGCTGCCTTGTTTTCTTTCAGTCTGTTTAGTTCAGATGCACTCAAGTCAATAAAGTGAAGACGCATCAACAGTAACTTTGCTGTCTTCAAACAATGCATCAAAACAACAATACGGTGTGTTTGTACACTGTGCCTACAAACTACACTTCATTGTTGTATGCTCCTGTTTCATGAAAGATAAAGTCTTGGACTTGCAGCACCTCAGTGTTCAGGCAATGCTTGTGTAAGCACCTGTATCAAAATGGAAATAACTTATCTTTACAATTAAATCGTACACTGGCATTCCTCTCACCAGAAAAGTGCATCACTTTTATAATGAGGTACACTCTCATTCACACAGTATCAATAAAACCATACAAATTCATTTACTCCCAACTGTCCATTCTTAAAAACAAACAACAACAAACAAAAAACCAACCTCACTGTGGATAATCCCCTTGGCAAGATTATGGATAAACCTTAAAAAACCTAGGTAAGACATACTGAAGACCTCCTGATACACACAGACCTCTACCTTTTTGCTCAAGGTCTCAGTAACAGAGCTCCTTTATTACAATGCACGAGATTGTTCCCACCAGACCTCACCACTGTGCAACACTGCTACTGCTAAACTGATTCTCTTCTATCAGCTCTAGATAACAAAGTAAGAGTATCTTGATGAGTTGCTCAACTCTGTATTTTTTTTTTTAAATATCTGGCACAGAAAATATTATGAAATGGCACAAAAGCTGCTAACTTAAATTTGGATTCACGGTAGGGCTTTACACTTACATATTATACTGAGATTAATATATAGGAACCAAAATCTTTTATAAATTCTCATCAAGTTTGATGCTTGATTCCAACCACTAAAGGTGGCGAAGTGGTGGGGATACACACATTCCGTTTACTCCCACACATTGTGCAGAATCAATTTATACTTCTCATTCACGAGAAACAAAACCAAATACCATAGTGGCATGACTATCTCCAAAGCAGCATAAGACATCAGTGCTTCGATTATGCTGTTTAAAATGCTATATTAAATGACTTACATTTATAGTTTCACTATCAAACAAGACAGCCCAAGCAGAAAGCAGTGAAAGGACCATGCACTCACTCCATGTAAACAAAAATGGTGCATATTTGATTTAGGGGGAAAAAAAGCCCCCAAACACCTGTATCCAAAAGGAAACTCATGCTGAAAAAATCCATGTAACTTCTGACCAAAACGGAACATCTTACGTGTTGGGGGGGGGGGGAGAACGACATTTCAGAAGAAATTGTTTTCAAAAAATATGATTAAAATGCCCAGTAGCCTAGTCATCATTATCTTTTATACTGACGTACAGCTCTAGTCTAACATACGCTTAGTGTTCACAACTGATATTTTTAGATTTGATGTTATATGAATATATTATTACAAATGTTCTCAAATTAGATATAGCAATGTGCTATTGCAAGTGAAGGTCACAGAGCTGATTCTTGGCAGAAAACAAAATCCCTTAAAAAAAAAAAAAATCCAATTGTGGCAATGGCTAGGGGAAGAAGGGTCTGTTATTGGGAGCAGTAAGAATCTTTGGTTTTAGTAAAGATTCAATTCATTCAATTCAGTTCAATTAAACATAATCAATCTCTTTTGCATAAAAATGACCTGTGTAGCCTGAGTGCTGGTATTTTGTCTGAGTCTATGAAAATTGCATTAGTTTTGGTTGTGTTTTTTTTAAAGAAAGAATACTCTAATCTGAGATTTGTGGGACTTGCAAACTCTTCTCTTTACAATGTACATATTGTGGTATAAACTCTTACTCATGATCATGTAAGGCATCACAAATACCAATTAACACTTATTCCCCCATGAAGGACCACAAGTTTATTTAAGTATCCTAAAACTGATTTGAGTACTTATTATTACTACCTATTTACTGAGAATATACAATAGCTGTGAATCTGAAAAAAGAGCTGTATCTGTGTTTGAGACAGCAGCCATTCTTTCCAACTTAGTTGTGAGTGTAAGAGGAAAAAGAAATCTGACAATGAGAAAAGTAATTTTAAAGTTCTATAAACTGTCGCACTACAATTTTAACCTGTCAAGATTGGAAATGCATCCCAGATATCAGTAATCTTCATCTTGCAGCAGCATAAAACATTCCTCCTTTTAAAAATTGGTTTATGTCAAAAACCTGTGAGTGTAATGTGTCACAATTTTTTTTTCCCATCTAGTAGTGGTAAATACTAGTTCCTACTCTGGTTCATTTTCCATCTTCGGTACTAAAATAGAGAGTTCATACAACAGTCTTCCAACCAGCTGCTCTACTCTGTCTGCAGACTGCCAAGCAGACTGGCCTTAACACACCAGTGCTTGCAGCTTCACCATACAATTAATCAGCTGCCTCAAACAATGTGTGGAAAGGGATAAAACTCAGTCACACTGATATGCAAGTCATTTTAATCGGCAAAGACAAAAGATGTCACAGAGTAAGAAAAATATGTGCAAAAGATAAAAATTAACCTACGTTTCCTTAATAAGGACTATGTAATGACGTATGTAAAGATAAAGACAAAGTAAGAATTGAAACATAGTATTGAAATACAATAAAAGTTCATGCTTATTCTTAGGAAGAGCTGCATGGCAATTTTGTAAAAATGTACAAGATCAGTTTGGGATCAAGAAAAATTAAGAATATAACCAAAGGAAAGAAAGGTAAAAAAGGAACCAAATAATTATATAGTTATAACTGGATTTTGAGGGCATCTTCCACAATATTCATCACATGGGCAATTTTTCCTACATTCCTCTCATGTAAACAGATTAATGATTATTGCATCCAGTTTGCACCTCAATTAACTACCTTCTGATTAAATCTCTAGTCAGGGATTTAATTAAGAATTGTCCATGACACATCATCGTTTGAAAACTAGTTATAAAAGAACACTTAAAATAAGATTTTGTTTATATAGGCAAAGCACGTGCAATTTTCTGTTTAATCTATACTGAGAAATTCTCCCGCAGTTTACTCCTATTTCAGTATACGTGTAGGGCATGGTGAATCACAAGTGATTCAAATTCTGCTCCAAAATATTGTTTTCAGGCTCATTCTCAGACCCAGAGTTTCTTGATAAAGATGTGAAACAGGAAAGAACTTACTCATACTTTTTGTACATACCTAGAGTGAGACCTTAAAACCAGAAGAGGAAGACAAAAAAACCCCACATCTTCAATAGCACATTGCTGATGAAGAGAAGACAAAGTCAACCTGATCAGAGATTTCAAAATTCAGTTTATGCATATTCATCCTTGCTTTATATTCTAAGGACACCCTGCAGTAAGTGAGGGAAGGGTTGAACTGTCTTTAAGACAATCTGTTCTGTTTATGTACCTAACCTAAATCAGGATAGAGTCAATTGAAAAGAAGCCTTCTCAATGTGCTGCAGAAGAAGGGAAAGTATTTGGAATGCCTCCAGCTTTACAATTTGTGGTATTACAGTACAAAATACTCTGTATGGCACTAAACCCTAAAGTGAAGGTGTGGTTTTCCAAAAATTAGGCCTAGTCTCACCTCCTGCCCACCCTCTGCAAACAAACTGCAAGTCAAGATTGACCTTACATTAACTAATTCAGTTAGCCTGATAGGAAAAACAAGTATGCAGGCATGGAACAATGTACCCCCACTTTCTATTCTGAATTGGAAGAGGATACGTATTCTTTTTTTTCTGATTCAGCTGCATCACAGAATTGCAATGAATGTGTCATTGTGTCTGTTAAGAATGAGAAATCCTGAACTTTGTTGAATGTACACAAGCTTTTCAGCCAGAATGTATATAATGGTCACTTTACTTTTGCTCAACACCTTACAGAGTCTATTACAGTGTTATTTATATTATATGACAATTAGGTTAGAAAGGGGCTAGTTCCATTTGCATAGTAATGAAGCATTCTTTCAAAAAGCTGTCAAAAACAATCAAAGAAGCTAATGAAATGTTATGTGAACCACTTGCTCACTTTCTCTTAGATCAAATGCCTTCAGAGGCGTGTGGATACCCTTTTTATTAAATGCAAATCAGAGCTGATGCAAAGACTAACAGGACAAGAAATAAGCAGCTAACAAAAAAATACTAGAAGATAAAGCTTCTATCCTATCAATCATCAAGTAAAATGGTCTAAAAAACCCCCTTTGCAAAGACTGTAAAAAAACTCAAGAGTTCTTTGGCAAGATCTTATGGAACTGGTAAATGTTGCCTTTTTAGAGCAAAGAAAACAGGTTATCAAAGAGAAAGGATGTACTCATTCAAGTATTTGTATAGTGATAGACTCCTAAAATTTAGTTAAACTGGAATAACACTGAAAAACATGTAATTTTTAGACAGTGTTTTCCTATTTTGTAAAAGCTTGAGCTATGGCAGATAGAGAGAAATTCTTCAAGTCAAATATATCAGGCTACAATTTCTATTCTGTGCCAACTATAGTTATAGAATGATAAGTAGAAGCAGAATCACAAGCATTTACCACTTCAGAACTGATTGATTTGAATAATTTTATTTGGTGACTTTGAGTAGTGTATTTCATTATTTTGTTTTAAAAAAATCTTTCATATAACCATTAAAGTGGAACTCATTGCTTCACATTGCATATATGCTGGTTCATATTTGTGGAGTAGCTTATGTTTATTAAGACAGTAAGTGATTTTAGTTAAAGCTTTTGTAAGAATTTCTTATAGCTGCCTGATACCTGTGAAAATCTGACTCCTTATCCTATAATCTTATGATGGGTGTTAAAGTACCTACTGAAGAAAAAGCATGGCAAAAGACCAAAGTCTTGAGAACAGAGACTGAGCAATGAGCATTTTACTTGATAATGGGAAAGAATATATTGAAGCTACTTCAGCTCATATGTACAATCAATCCTCACTGCATCCTTTTATAGCAAATGAGTCAGAAAGCAACAGCTTCCCATAATCAGCCTGTATTCTACATGTGCTCTGTCCAAGCCGCATCCATCCTTTGCATCTTACAGCCTGCCTTACAATGGGCTCTTAGAACTTAAGATTTTATTTTCTTATTTGAGTTTGAAATTGTTCTCGATAGTGTCATTACAAATCTATCAGGCAACACATGCTTTTGTTCATTTTTTTTCCCCATAGAGAATGCTATGTTCAGCAGGTCAGTTCCCATCACTGGTCACACTGCATTCAATTCTCAAAACTTTCTAGTGAGCATTATTTGATTAGCCTCAGCTGGTGATTGCTGCAACAGAGTTTTAGGCTACTCTAATGTTAAAGAAAATGTGTGCAGAAACTGATGAAGCCAAATGTCTTTCGTGGATGAAAATTCCTAACAGATTCCCAGCATCTCTGTTGATTTCTAGAATTCAACAAAGCTAGTCGATGCACAGAGATAATATGATCTGATACTAACCAATACCACGCACGCAAGCACACATACAAAACAAAAAAAGGAAGGGAGCAGTCTTCCTACAATGAAGAATACGAACTCCTAAAAATAAAACTGTACCTTTTAAAAGGTTTCTTAACTCATTCAGCCTTTTGCTATACTTGCTCTCACTTTGGCAAACATACCAGCACCTAATTGACACCAAAATCTAGCCATCAAAATGAATAGAGTTTATATTCAGAAAGTTCCAGTGTAGTTCACCATCCTTAAATTTCTTATTTCAGAATTACTGCTGTAGAATCATTACTAACACAGTACTTCCTTGTGATTGCTTCTAAAAAGTAATCGCAGCCTTGCAATAAAGTGACAGGACAATGTATTAACTAGGACACCTGAAGAATTATAAAGTGTCTGAGCCAGGCAAGTTTTGCTTGATCCTTACTAAATATCAACATCAAATGCTTCATCTCCAAAATAAGTGAAAACTAAAACGTACCTTGTGTTTTTCAATTATGGTAACACTGCACTGAAGAATTTCACTGCTAAATTCAAGGTAGTTGATCACATAGTATTATAAACATGGCACTTTTGCAGACTGATAGGAAAAACTATAGAGTACCCTATTTACCAAAGTCAGAATCATTAAGTATGCACAAAAGCTGAAATTCCTTTTCCACAGCTTAATGATACAAGATATAAAAAGGAAAACAGAAACAAAAGCAGGTAAGACCACTTAACATGGCATTGTTGGTGGAAGTGCACTTTATGTCTCTAGGTATAAGTAAACAAACAAACAAAAGAGTATTGTGGATAATGTGACATTAGAGGTTTTTATCAGCCCTGGTAATGAAATAAAAATTCATTTCAGGAAGAAAAACATCCATGTATGGAACTAACTCATTTTCATTCCAACATTTCACACGTTTACTCTAAAGATTAAAAACTATTTGGATTTCTATACTCTTACCAATTTTTAATTCATTAGTCAGACTTTCTTTAGTAAGATTCAGCAGTTCCTTGCCATCAATGTTATTCGTTTTGAAAAGCCCAACAAAGTCTGCTAAGTCTTGGGCACAAAGCCAGGCTGAAACATCGTCCTCTGACCAGTCCTCAACAGCCACCTTAGATTCATTTTCTACAGTATTTCCTTTATAAATGAAACATAAAAGACAGTTAAAAAAAACCCCAAACAACACCCTCCCCCACCAAAAAAAACCCAACAATTAAAAATATCTCAGTTCTAAGAACAATGGCAGTACTGAATGCTGTTTTTCAAGTGTTCTCAGTATTATACATTCCCCAACATCTAATAAAACAACTGCTTATTAGACATTACTTCAGTTGGCAGCCAACAATTTGGGTTTGCCTTTTACCTCTCAATTTTCAAAGTTCAGAGGAATTTAATCTCTTGGATGCCTACACTTCTGTCAAATCTGAATTGAACTAAAAGACAGAAAAGTATCAGCAGACACCAAACCCAAGTTTCACACCTCCTTATAAAAGCTGACCAAAGTCCAGACTTACTCTTGTGCTTTGAACAAAGATCTATATACCTTTGTTCCACATACTTTAGATGCTGATCTATTTTGTAACATTAATTATCCTGTTTTTTTCACCTATAACAACTGGTAAGCTGTATTTCTCGTTGACAATTATGCTTGCAATTAGCATATTTTCTGTTTAACTCATCACCAATCATACTTGTCCAAAAAGTCTTTCAGTGCTCTGGGAATAATATTCACCTCTTAAATGCTGTCCAGAGAGTAAGAAATGGCAAATATCAGAAAAGAAGACACAACAGGTTAATAAAATTAAAATACTTCTAGTATATCTTTTATTTAAAAAAAGATAATACCTCTGTAGGACATTAATATGATCAATTCAGAGAAAAGATAAATAATGTGCACATAATCTTGAGGTTACAAATTAACTCTATGTAAGAAAAAGTGGGTTTTCTGCATCTTCAGAAGGCCTTCAGTAATTCTGTGCTTTAAATTTAAAGAACAGATTACAAATACTTCACACACTAACCTGCACAGGGTTGCTTAAGGTCAAACTGCCATATGTTCACAGTTTTATCCATTGAACCTGTGGCAAGTAAGGGACTATATGGTGCAAAAGCACAAGTTGTAACGTATCTACAAATTAAAAAAAAAGAACTATGAAATTATGAAAAATCACAAGAAAAGGATTTAATTTATTTTATTTATTAACAGTAGAACAAAATCATACTGAATTCTTACCTGGTATGCTGAGACAAAGTATGAAGGGTATTGCCAGTACTCTGTAAAAGAATATTTGTGATTTTAAATCTTAAAGAATAAAAAGAATGTCCATTCATTTGTATACTTTCTTTCAAAATAAGGAGTAACATTGCTTCTTGGAAGATGACAGAAGTTACCTTCAGAGAAGTTATACAACCTTGCCAAAGCTGATCAGCAGCAGAGTCAGAAATGCAACCTGAATGTCGTGCTTGAAGCCCCCTATTCAATTCACTGGAACACTGCTATCCTTCAACAATCAGCCAGCATGGAATTTTTAGCATAACGATGCCAGAAATACCAACTGAATTAATTACATTCATATTGGCTGGTTGCTCACCTGGATAAAACATTCCTTCTACAAATCTAGGATTAGAAAAGACCAAAAGTGAAGAGGTAACTGAAATTCAAATAGACTTCATGCTACAATCTTTCAGTTGGGCCAATAATTAATCACACCTGTGGTTCTCCTATTTGGCCACTAGATGCTACTAAAAAACAAATTCCTGAATTCTGCATAGTTTTAACTTACTATTTGAAAGATTTTCCTTCTTATGAAAGATACTATTTCTTTGACAGGTAGACACAGACTGGAAAGATGAAGAGCAAAGTTATCCTGAACTACTAATTGATCTTTCAGCACTCCAGTTTTTAGAGCTGTCCATCATGAGGACATGAAATAAAAAAAAAAAAAAAAAAAAAAAGTGTCCTATTTTAGGTCAAAATCTCTCTTCCTCCCACAAAGGTTTATTGTCCCCACTTCTCCTCAACAGCTATAAAAGTTATTGTCCCATTTGGTAAAAACCTAAGGCTACAAAAGTAAGGCTACAAAAGCTGACAAATAGTAGTAAGAAATACTTACGCTGTGGTTTTCTGCATCTTTCAATTTGGGGGTTCCAAAAATCTCAGGGACTTCTTACATACCTGTCTAAGCTTCAAACTACTAAAATAATTGGGCCAAAAATTGGGAAGGTATCAAATCAGTGATTTTGATGAAAAAATTTAACCGTAATTGAAAAAATGTATCAGTACAATAGTATGTGCAGAGAAAGCTGGAAAAGCTTAAAATTTGTTCATCCTTCCTTTTCAGCAAAATTACTATTATTTTTAATACTACAAAGTGCTAAAGGTAAATACCACTTACAGGTGAACCACGAGGGATGAAATAACAGTGTTATAGAAAATACCTAAACAATATCTTTTCTTTAAAAGACATTATATTTAACATAAACATTTTCTTGAATTCTTTATTATGCTTCTATTTTATGTGCACTTTATATATAATTAACTAAAGAATTTCTATGATCACAATTCACAATTTTATGTCAAAAGCTACAGTACTTGCTTTGGAAGCTAAGATAGATTTAGGATAATAAAAAATCCTTCTACTTCAATATGAAGATAACATGTAAGTATGGAATTCATTGAGTAATACTGTACTGTAGAGAAATCAAATAACAAACCCCTCAAAGAAATGTAAATAAAAAGTGGGATCAATTCTCAAAGAGACATTTTTCTTCAAACTCCTTCCGACCCTCCCACCCCCAAATGCACAGTCAATATTTTGAGTTTATATAGTTTCTATTCTTCAGTATTTCTTTACGTTGATAAGACACTGCAGAAGCAGCGCTGATACTTAAAGACAGCAATCCAATGAATGATCTTGCACTATGCTATACTTACAGTTTCATATATTACGACGCACTTGTCCACAGACCTTTTAAAAAAACCACATCGACATTAAAATGATGCAGAGAGGAAAAAGGAAACTATTTTTAATTAAGAAGAGGAAGGAAAAAACCTTTTTCACAAACAAAATAAGAGTGAACAGATTTCTTAACACCACTTTATGAAAAGCTTAGTTAATTAACCCCCTCCCCCGCCATGCACACCATAAAACAACACTGATTAGCTCTACCTCCAGCATGATGTAAAAAACAGTAGTTAAATACAAAAACTCTGCACTTCCATGAGAATTTCTGATGTGGAGGATTTGCACAATGCTTATGCAAACTGGCCCCCTCTCCCACTGCTCCCCACTGTCTGTACCGCATCTACTTTACGTCTCTGCAAGCAGTATCTGTAAAGCAGAGGCACAGAATCTGGCTATCCATGAGCTACTCCCAGCAGTTGTGTTTATTTTGGAAACCTTTACATCTGCAAACCAGGCTAGAGGAAGTAGTGCAATGCAATACATTAAAATATAGTGGTGCAATGCAATCAATACATAAACTATTTCATGAAATACAAAATGCATAGTTATTTACCATGACAGCAGCATTTCCTGAAAGACTTTATGGGATAGACATTTCACTTAACAACAATATAAGTGGAAACAATAATCTGTATGTCTAATGGAAAATAAAATAACTCTAGATCACAAACATTCACAATGATCTTCAAATACTGAAAAAGACTCCCTTAAAAAGAATATTAAGTAAACTGTCAGAGCAAGCTATTGTCTCCTGGGGTTTGTATAGTTTTAAGTTTATTTGCTGGCTATGGTAGTCCTTCCTTCTTCCTTTGCGAGACATCAGTTTTTCTGCTTCAGTTTAGAAAGTCTTCATAAAAAAGACAACTAATATTTAGAGTTGAATCATTTTGTTATTTCAAGTTGCCACTTGAACAGTTTAGAAGTGATTATTTACTTCTCATGAGAAGTACAGAATGAAAGCATACAGTCATTAATATTCATAAAACCATAAATGATTACATCTGCCTCATTTATAATTTCTTCTTTCAATAGCTTGATCCCTGAGGAAATCCACTAGTAACCCAGCTGCCAGTTTATCTTCATGCTGCTGATCACCAATAACCATTTGAGCCTGACAGTCCCATCATTCTTCCACACAACTTACCATCCACTTTTCTGGTCTCTATCTCCCCAATTCGGCTATAAGACTACATTGGGAGACCACATCAAAAGCCTTGCTAAAGTTGAGGTGTAAAACGACACTGCTCTCCCCGTGCTCACACAGCCAACCTTCTCATCACAGAAGGGAGTCGGGTTGGTCAGGCTCGCTTTGCCTGTGTTCAATTCCTGCTGCTTTCCCCAAACATGTTGTGCTTGGAAATGGCTTCCAATCCCACTGGAAGGATTTGCTCCATAACCTTCCCAGGGACTGGAGTTAGGCTGACTGGCCTGTACTTTCCTGGATCCTCCACCCTGCCCTGCTTGGAGGTTAAGTGTGACGTTTGCATCCTTTCAGTTATCAGGAATCTTCCCATCACCCCCCTGGGTCTTTCAAACATAATAGAGTGACCTTGCAAGGATACTGCCAACTCCCTTACCACCCTCTAACAAAGACTAATAATACCAGTCTTTAACTGATGGTGCCTGATTAATTTGGGGGTCTTAACCATTATTCTGTATAGGGTTGAAATCAACAACACAGGTCTACAGTTATCTCAGTCATGCACTTTTTATTGAAAAAAGGCTTATGTTGCTATACTCTGGGTGTGGATCAGTGAGGAAATTTTTTATTTCAACCAAATCTATCAAAGACAAAAATCTCAAGATACTGAACTTTCTAAAAAGCTCCTGAAAGTGAGTGAGTGAGTGAGAAGGAAATCCTAAATGGTGTCCCAAAGAGATGGTAAGACTGCAATGTAGATTTGTATTTTTAACAGATGCTAGAGTATCCACATGAAAGGCCTCATAAATGCCCCAAAACCAGGAAATCATGAATCTCATTACAATACTCAAGAGAACAGAGCTTGCAACATCCTAGATTTCAAACTCAATCACCCACGAGACACAGACCAATTGGAAAGGCACTTCAATAGTTCTGGAGGTAACAGAACTTTTCCTTAATTACTGGACATATATTTTGAAATCTCCAACTCTTTTGAACTTTCTGTTTTACAATACTGAAGCATGAACCTGAACAGCCATCTGTGTGAAATTTAAACAAGTAAAAGATACTGCTTACCCTGAAACTAACATCTGCCCATCATAAGAAAATGCACAAGCCAGAACTGGGGCAGAATGTCCATTCAATGTGCATTTATATTTCAATTCAACACCTAAAAATACAAAAAGTAAATTATTACATATGGACATATTTGACAAGGTATAAGACAAGCTGCTTTCAGAAGCTTAAAGCTGCACCAAAGATCTGACTCTGTGACATACTGTCTACAAAAAAGGGGATAAAAGATCACAGAGGCAACTTAATTTTAACATCTCTGACTTCCTCACTTTGTAGTCTCAGCATGTCTCTGACTTCCTCACTTTGTAGTCTCAGCATGTCTAACAGTGTTTTAGATAATTAAATGTGTATCTATACACAGAGTATTAATCATTACAGACTTCTATATAAAAGACATTGCAAAAAAAATACCCACTAAAGATGTTTTTGGCCATCTGCCTAGTCTCTACATAGCAGTCAGACATCTACATTGCAGTTTTAGCTGGAGCCAACACTGTTTTCATTTCTCCAGCTCTTGCTCAAGGGCTAAGATGTACTGAAAGATGAAAGGAAACCTCTCCCTGGCCTGGTAGATTAAGAGATTTCAACCTATCAACCTGCTCAAAGGCCACAGTAGAAAAGTTACTGGTTACCAAAAGATAAAAATACTAATTAAACCAAGTGTTTATCATAACATTAAGTTTGATGGAACTGGGGGAATTTGTTTTCTTAAATCTTTACTTTTACAATTATTGGTAAATAGATCACTAAAGAAAATTTACAGGGCCCAATGTCACAAAGTGCTGCATGCCTTAGCTGCTCTCCTGCTAAACAATTAAAAGAAAACTTTAAACTTGTGGTTAGTTTGGCTGTGAATCCATGACAGCAGTATAAATTTGACGTTAGATGTAAATTGTCACTAAAGACTTAAGACATTGGAATATGAAAAAACCACACTATACACACCTAAGAAATCTGCAAACGAAATAAGCCAGAGTTTGATCTGATTATCTTGACCACATGAAGCCATCTGGAAGTATCTGAATCCATGCTCACCATCTAATAAAATTCGAATATATTAATGGGAATCAGAAGCACTGAAAACAACAGCATATCAGTAAACTACATCAGCATTCTTACACTGGAATTTGGTAAATTTCCTTAATCTCAGTACTACTTTTAAAAAGCGTTAATAAAAATAGTTGCAGAAGTTGTAAAACCACGTAGAAGTAAGAAATAAGTGTCACTGTTACACTATTTCCTGAACAAGTACATCAAGACCAGAACTGGGCTCGTATTTTTTTTCATGATGGTAAATGTTCGATTCTTTTATCTACTGAGTGCAACAATATAGTCTTTTAACCTAAATTATACGGTCATATCAGTTACTTCTACAGTTCAGTAGTTCTCAAACTTAACCACATACACATGTACAAAATTTGAGAGTATCTGACAGGCTATTTTCATAATTTTAAATGCTCAACTTTTTATAAACTAAGTGATGTTTCATGACTGCAGTCCAGCCAACCATTGGAGAAATACGCATTGAAGATGAAATACAAAAGTAACAGTTTCATAGCTTTCCCTTCTCTATTCAGTGGACATGAACATTTCTGAATTATCATGTTCCATTCTAAATGTGTTGTTTCAGCCCATTACCAATTTTTTTTTCATTATTCCTAAGTCCTGTGACAAATTATTTCTGCTCTTCTACTCCACTGAGTTGGCATACCAGCCTGACACAAGTCACCATAACAATCCTTCAGTGGCATTACCTCTGCCAGTTCCAAGTCTTAGAATTCCTACAAGAATCACCCGGATTAAGGCTGGAAATCAGAAAATCACAACAGACATTTTAAGGGCTCATCTTACCAGCTCTGTAGTTACCAGAAATGTCAAAATATTTACTGTCAAGTGTCTTACAAAATAACCCCAGTGATTTTATCTCCATTTTTCCACCACATAAAGTATATTTTAATTTCATATGGTTACCACAATAAGACCCTAGTATACATACACCTGTTTGCTCACAGGAACAATCAGAGCTACTATGACTGTGGCAGATCTTAGGACTTGTTAAACGTCAAAGTGCATCATTTTTGCTAGGATTGTACAGTGCAAGACTTGGGTCTTACAGACCGATGAGCAGCATGCATTAGCTATCATGTTGTAAGAACGCATGTTTCTTGGTAACTAGGAACATGTTACTTGGAAACTGGGTAAGAATTCTGTCAGGATGCACAGACTTCGGGGCTATTTTACAAGTTACCAACTTGTTAATAGGGTATTACAGTGTTGCACACACAGAGCTCTTCGGGATAACTCAGAGGAGGACTACACTGTCTTCCACTGAGGTTCACTAGAAAATTTTAGCAAGATCCACCACTTTTTTACCAGTATCGCTAGGTAATTTCACTGAAGTTTACTTATTCAGGAGGAGGGCAGCACTGAAACTTCACAGTCGGACGGGAAAGTCTGCACAGCATTACAACTGCTCTAGATCTGATGAGCTTCTACGCAACTGTGAATCCACTTTAAAAGTAGGAGAATCATCTGTTACAAATAGTCTAAAGCACAAAGAACTGATCAGAAACTCTGGTTCTAATTTTGCTCCAAATTAAGCAAGGTAAAGAGTCTCAATCTAAAACCAGCCGTAATTGTACTGGATAAGCACTACTTCTATGGATTTTGAAACATGTTAAATCTGCCAATAATCCCAGAAGTTTCAATCCTTGGTGATTAAACAGCAACACACAAAAAGGAAAAACGTTGACTTTCAATAACATATGGCTTAAATACAATTAAGAATGACCATAAATCAGCTAAAAATATCCACAGTGTAGGAAATACTTGCCTTCTTGCCTACTTCTCTCTATCTTGGCAGAAGGCTGAAGGGTTGGTAACATACTTTTTTTAAACCAAAAGTATAATGTCAACAGGAAATAAGAGTAGTGGAAATTACACTCTGATCTGTTTCAGCTTCAACCTGTTCCTTTGCCCTCAGATGCAACTCTCAGTTTCAGGATGGAGGTTTTTGTGTAGTATTTTCACCAAGAAAGATCCATTGGTGTTATTTAAAGATTAATCCCCTTTCTGTTGTGACAGATTAATTCAGTGCTGTCCCTACACCTTTCAGTGGACACATATTTGATTGATTTGGTATTGCCAGTCACTAATTCTCTGTACTGGAGTATATGCTCACATCCTACTTCCTCAGCTTTCTCCTGCTTCTGTCCTGTTTTTTTCCCTGCTGCTTCTGCTTTCTTCCTGCTCTGTACCACCTTAGACAAGGTGGTACCCCTACAGGAGAACTTATTGCTGTGTTTAGCACTGAAAGATGCAAGTGGCTGCTCAGTTATAATTTTTGGTACCTTTGAAAGAGCAGCTAGTGTACTCTGAAGACAGAAGCCTCCGTATCTTTACGACACTTTGTCTCCGAAAGCACAGAAGTATTGCTACAAGGTTGCTAAAACAAGTTACAGCATTACTTCTGAAATCTGACAATGATGCTCCTGCCCAATTTCCCAACCTCCATCAAAAGCAGATGACTATGTGATTTTCTAACTATTTACTGAACACTTTCACCTGACAAAAATTTATACAAATTAACCTCCCAGCTTTTCAGACTCTTATATTGAGAATGTCCAATATTTGGTTGTTCGGCTACGACGCTTTCCTGTACTGCAATTAACTTCTACCAGGATACTTCAAATAGAACTTTTTGTTTGTGCAAAAGTTTCTTCCTACTATACAAGCTATGTAAGCTTAAGACATGCAACTCTTCAGTATTCCCACACAGTTATACAAAAAGTCTGTGTCGCGACATAATTGTACTGGTTTGGGCTGGGATAGTAGCTCCTATGGGGCTGTAATTTGTATTTGCAACCAAAGCAGTGTCGGCAGCAGAGGGATGTGTTACATGTGTTAGAAGCTGAGCGGTGCTTGCATAGCGCCAAGGGCTGTTCTGCTCCTCGCCTTGCCCTGCCAGCCAGCAGGCTGGGATGCGCAAGGAGCTGGGGGGGGCACAGCCGGGACAGCTGACCCCAACTGACCAAAGGGTTATCCCGTACCACATGGCACCCCGCTCAGCGATAAAAGCTGGGGCAAGAAGGGAGGACATTTGAAGTTATGGCATTTGCCTTTCCAAGCCACCGTTACGCGTGACAAATCCCTGCTTTCCCGGAGATGGCTGAACACCTGCCTCCCGATGGGAAGGGGTGAATGAATTCCTTCTTTTGCTTTGCTTGCACAGGCAGCTTTTGCTTTCTCTATTAAACTGTCTTTATCTCAAACCATGAGTTTCTGCACTTTTACCCTTCGATTCCCTCTCCATCCCACTGAGGGGGGAGTGAGCAAGCAGCTGCAGGGAGCTGAGCTGCCCACCGGGGTTAAAATACAACAATAATTTTAAAAGCCTGTACAGAAAAATGCAAAGCTTTCCCTGAGAGAGATGGAAGTTTAAATATGCAATTTTCAGTATACATGTTTTTGCATATAGAGAAACCTAGGTTCTAATTATTTTAGTTCCACAGAAAGCCTTACAAATGTGAAATAAATGAAAACTGAACATAATATGCAACGCAGCCTTGAGAAGGGCCTACACTATGTATGCCTTATGTTTTTGATCTCAATACCAAAATACATACAAGAATATCAGATTTCATTCTCAAAAGAAAAAAAAATTAAGATCTTGCCCATCACAACCATGAAGAAGCACATAATGACAAAACTGAACTGCAACTTACGCAGTGAGGTCAGCTAAAACAGCTGTAAAACATTTGAACAGTACCACATCTTAGTAGGACACATGAAATTCTGGGCTCGTTGCTCACCCAAATTTCTCCAACTGAGAAAGTCAGGTGCAGGAAAACAATCTATCTATTCACATCCCACGGCTCAAGCATTCAGTTTATTAGGAGTACAGTTCTCTGCATTGCTTTAATCTGGTCTTGGGAAAGCAAAGTGTGAAAGAGTAAAGTGGGAATGGTAAACAACCACTGCATCTTCTAACACCTTTGTTAGCCCCGGGAGATAGGCTTCACTTACAGACACTGCCCAAGCATTTTCCAAAATCCCGACAGGATAATTAACTACTGAAAGCTATTGTAAGCATGCTTATCACCTTGTTTGTTGACCTAGTATATTCCTTGTCACCAACCTGACCACAACTTTTACCTATGAATATTCGGAATATTCTAAAACATCAGCTCTTCCCAATGTCATCTGTTATCTTGGGCAGTGATGACAAAAAGAATACGAAAACAAGAGCTAGAGAAAAATAAAGCAACTCTTTTTCCCATGTTCCTCCCCTGACAAGTCAAGTAACTAACCAGAAATGGGCTGCGAAGAAATATCACAGCAGGTAACGCCAAGATCATGTGCTTTTTCATTATACAGGCATCTCATTTTATCATCCCAAAAGGTTAAATCACCACACGATGATCCAGTGACAAAGAAATTTCCATTAGGAGAAAATGCACAGGCCACCAAAGAACCATCTTTAACATTCCCAGATCTGAAAAGCAAAAGTACACAGAACTTCAGTTTAGAATAATGTTCTGAAGAAGTGATCTCTCAAATGCAATTTGATACAATAAGCCAAACTGTTCTGAGTTTTGCTCTTTGAAACTTGGTAACAGAAGGGAGAGAAACTCACACCAACTGTGGAAAGAGATGCAAAATAAGCATAGCTGCAGAAACCAGGACCTGCTCTTTGACTGCAGGAGGAAAAATGTGAGATGGCACCCCAAGGTAATAATTTTAACTGAGTGGTAAAATAATTTCTAAACTAAAGACAATCTGCATGGACTTACCATTTGAAAGGCACAATGCACTGTTAAAATTCTATGGCAGGATATATTTTAAAAGTCAAAGATAAATACACAACTATCATAACTCAGGTTTACATGTATACAAACGGGGAAAAAAAGAGACTCCCACAACTTGTTCTGTTCTGTTTTTAAAGACAAAACAGAACACCTACTAACCCATATGATAAGCTGTAGCTGAGTAGAATACTTCGTGATTTAAGATATAGGGTTAATTTTGGACTACTCGCACACAAGAGAAAGCAATGTGGAAAAAAATTTACTTTTGTATTTTAACTAAGTCAGCCAAAGCACTTTATAAAATTGATCTTAGAAGAAAATTCCTAGCAGATAGGGAAGTGTGGTCAATCCTTGGGAAGGATGTGGGGTCAACCTAACACCCTTTAGGTTATCTGATAGTAACCTAAAGTCAATTGAAAGTGTCTCACTCATTTTAATGGACACTAGATACAGCCCAGCATGCATAGTTGAATCTTTAAGTGCAGGAGAAAAATCACAGCCATAAGCAACAGTCATACAGCAAGAAATGTCAGTCTTATTTACTCTGTCATTGTATTTTGTAGAACAGCTGCTCATTCTCTTTTGCTGACAGAAATTTTATTTACCACCAGAGGTGTCAAACTTAATGTCACAGAAGAGAAGTCAATAAACTTTCCTGTAAGTCTCTCTAATCAGACCCGGACCTTCAAAAAATCGACTCCCTTAATTCTATCATTAAGAATACTATCAAATACATTACAGTGCTTCCCGTTTTTATACGTACAATTCTTTTTCCTTAGTGCAGCTTTTAAAACTTTCCTTCTTTCACACAAAAAGCTGCAGATTCTGCTCTGAAAACGTAACAGTAAAATAAATAGTACTATACATGTTCAGAGAAAGCATTTAAGACTTTCAGGCCAGATATCAGTATCATAACTACTGAACAGGAAATATAGAACACTTTAAGAAATACACATATATTAACTTGCTTTCATGTTGTTTGTATCCATCATAGAGATGTTCTAAATAGCCATCTTAATTTACATTTTGAACAGGCAGTCAATTACAACAGTTGAGCTGATAAGAAGTAACTGGATACCTTTGTTTTAATTACCATCCATATATTTAGTCAAGTGACGTAACAGTGTGCTAAAAGGTGTTCTCTTTTTTAGCATCTACACAATCAACTTGCAAAAGAAGCAGCAGACCACAGACTGACATTAGATGGTTAACTAAAATCCTCTAACAGAAATTATCAAGGTACTTAAAAATTGTAAGTAATATTGATCTCAGCTTTAAGAAAATTAAACAGGTGCACTTCTCTATCTGCAATTACAAATGACAATAATAATAAAAAAAATTCATAGGCTGAAAATATATATACACACACATCCCAAAATATATACAGTTAAAGTTAAGCTGACTACTGTTGGCATGTTAACACTTTGAAATGAACTTTTAAAAGTGAAGCGAAGGGGATGGGGCTGTTCAAGTTCTTTCTTGTTTCTTTACAATGGAGACACCAAAGTAGAATAATTTCTGCTTAAAACAACAATATAGTCTCTACATATTATACATCTACCATTCAACTAAGAGGAAATTAGGATGTAGGTCTAAAACATGCAACACTACATATATTAATAGCATATACTTGTAAGGAATGACTTTTTAGCATTTCTGGGTTTTCCCCCCATCAGTAACAAGTATTCTGAATTAAAAAAAAGAACCTCCTCAGTAGTAATACCTCAAAATAGATACACCCTTAGACTTCAGAATACTAATGACTGAAATTCCTAATTTTTCTTAAAGGGAAAACTAAGAAACAATACATAACAATACCTCTTCATTCTCAGAAAACAAAACAACCATTTCAGTGTTTCTGTATGCAATACAAACAACAAGGTGGCAAAAATCTATTAGAATTCTGTTTATGGACACGATTTCAGATAACTAAAATCAATCATTTTGAAAAATTTTACAGTTCCCATCTAAATCACTGCTGTGGAAGGCAAAGGTAGAGAGGCCACAAAAGCAGTAACATGCTTGACAGAGGATTACCAAAACCAAACAAGTCTGGCTTTCAGAAATGGCAGCTCCCTCATCTTGAGTGAAATATCTTATCAATTCTCTCAAATTCTTACTTCTTTCCTAACTTTAGAGAGATGTTGTGTAATTACTGCTCTAAAACCTAAATAATGTCTTGCCTTAGTATAGATTACAACTGGCCTGAAAACTTTACTGAAATATAGATGCGTAGAGGAGGACTTTGAAGATCACTTTAAGGTTTGTGCCTTTCACTGTGCAACATCACTAAAAATGCTCATCTGCTTTGTTTCAAATGTTTATTGGACACCCATGTGAAATGTTGACTGTCATACTTAACTCACTCTGCTCCCAACAGTCCCTTCTGTCACCGTTATGTCTTAAACTGTATGGTTTCAGGCTATGTCAACAGTTTACAAACTCTTTGACTGTTGGGTTACTATCAAGATTCTAAGACCTTCCTGGACTCCAAATAACCTTGTAATTAACTACCACTACATATAATGCAGTGTAAGGCACACAGCACAGTCAGGCCCCACTAACTAACTGTATATTATGTACCACAGTTTGTTGACCCACTGTTTAGAAACCAGATGCATGCAGTATGCAATGCATCCTGATTTCATGTTAAATCAACGAAAACACTTCCATGAACTTAAAAACCTCAGGATTTAGATGAAAGATAACAGTAAAAATTAAAGCTTCTCAAGTTTGCATTGTTTAACGTTTAAAAAAAAAAAAAAAAGGACTCAGCATTTCTCCCTCTCCTATTGATAATCTTTTGGTCTTCTAAATCCTATTCCTGTTTCTTCATGGTATCAATCAGTGGTGTAAGTCTGCAAGTCTTGTACATAGTACAGCATACTACTTAAATTATATTCTTGTCATTGTAAACAAGGCTGTCAAAAAATATTTGGCACTCACCTGTACAGTTTCAATGACTGCATGTTCCAAAGAACTACACTCCCATCCGCTGCCCCTGACACTAGATATGTGGACTCAGGAGAAAATCGGCAGACTCTAACAGGACTGCCACTGGGCTGCTCTAGCACTGCCAGCATCCGACCATTCCGCGTGTCCCAAACCATGGTAGTGCCATCTGTTGAACAAGAAGCTAAAACGTGTCCTGATGGAGAGAAGCAGCAGCAGTGGACAGCATATGTATGACCTTTTAAAGGCGAGTATGGAAGCTCAGTAAAGTTGTTTAAAGAATAAAGACGAATGGTTTTGTCCAACGAACAAGTAGCCAAGCACGATGACGAGAAGGCACAGTAGTTGACATCATCACTATGATCTGCTAAAGTGTGAATTAACGTCGCCATTTTATCTACTTTCAACAAAAATATCTGAAAAAAAGTTTAACAGTTAGTCTTATCTCTCCTATTTCATAAATGAAACATACCACCTTAACAAGACACATGCTCTAGGAAAAAAATAATAAATTCATTTGCAGAGTCAGATTTTTCATCTAAGCATTGTTTTATCTTCGACTTAAATCAGAGATTAATCACAGCAATGAGATGAGGGGTTTATGACTTGGTTAGAATTAACATATCTAAACTTTTAATGTCAACTTGCAATTCTGCAGTACAACATGCAAGAATACATAGTAGCTACTTGGTCTTAGAGCAGTGACAAAACAAGTTATTCTAGTTATTTCATTTATGCTAAGAAGTTCACTGTTCAAATTTGTTATTTGCATCTACACTAGACACAATGCAGTAAACGGGCACTGTAGAAGACAGTCAAAGCATTAATTAGGGTTGCACCAGGAATATAGAAGCATAGAATGGTTTGGGTTGGAAGGGTCCTTCAGAGATCTAGTTCAAACCCCCTGCCATGGGCAGGGACACCTTCTGCTAGACCAGGCTGCTCAGAGCCCCATCCAGCACTTCCAGGGGTGGGGCATCCACAGCTTCTCTATTCCAGTGTCTCACCACCCTCATAGTAAAGAATGTCTTCCTTACGCCCAATCAAAACCTACCCTCTTTCAGTTTAAAACCACTGCCTCTTGTCCGGCCACTGAAGGCCCTGGTAAAAAGTCTCTCTCCGTCTATCTTATGATCCCCCTTTATATTCTGAAAGGCCGCATTCAGGTCTACCCAGAGTTGAGTCTTCTCTGGGCTGAACAAACCCAATGCTCTCAGCCTTTCTTCATTGCAGAGGGGTTCCAGCCCCGTGACCATTTTTTTGGCCCTCCTTTGGACCTGCTCTAACAGGTCCATGTCTTCCTTGTACTGAGGACCCCAGAGCTGGACGCAGTGCTCCATGTGGGGTCTGATGAGACCTGAGCAGAGGGGCAGAATCACCTCCCTCAACCTGCTGGCCACGCTTCTTCTGATGCTTCAAGATACGGCTCGATTTCTGGGCTGCAAGCACACAGTGCCGGCTCACACCTCATTTTTCATCTACCAATATTCCCAAGTCCTTCTTTGCAGGGCTGGTCTCAATCCACTCATCCCCCATTCTGTACTGATACTGGGGATTGTCCTGACCCAGGTGCAGGACCTTGCACTTGGCCTTTTTGAACTTCATGAGTTGGCTCACTCTTCAAGCCTGGCAAGGTCCCTCTGAATGACATCCCTTCCCTCGAACGAATCAACTGCACCACTGCACTTGCTGTCACCTGCAAACTTGCCAAGGGTGTACTCAATGCCACTGCCTGTATCACTGGTGAAGACACTAAATAGTATTGGTCAAAGTACAGACCCTTGAGGGACACCACTCGTTACTGGACATTAAGCCACTGACTGTGACTCTTTGGACACGGCCAGCCAGCCAACTCCTTATCCTTCTAACAATCCATCCATCAAATCCATCTAATTTAGAGACAAGGATGTTGTGTGGTACCACGTTAAAGGCCTTACAGAAGTCCAGGTAGATGACATGAGTAGATCTTCCTTTGTCCACTGATGCAGTTACTCCATTGTAGAAGGCCACTACCTTAGTATATTAGTAGTATACCAACTACTAGATTATTACAGCAATAAATTTTTATTAAATATGATCTAAATGAAAAAAGCCTGGTAAGTTTACCTACCAATCTAGGATGAAAGTTACAAGGTGTCTTTGTGTTTGCTTTCAAACCATCTTGTCTTTAACTGAAAGTGTCATGTATCCATTTCCAAGCCATCCACATCAACAAACTTTTTTGTGAAAGTATGGAATTAGCAGAAACATGTTTCATCATACCTATAAACCTGAGCCCAGGAATGAAATGCTAAATCGCTAGCTGGGAGCAGGCCACAAAAGTATGCTAGGTCTGAAACACAAATCACAGAAAAATCCACTTAGTCTTTGTTTCCAAAGACTAACAGCTATTTTGAACTAATGGCTATGGGAAGCAAGCAAGAGCAAAGAATAAAAGCTAACCTCAGGTATGGTCTGGGGATGTGACAGCTACTGATTTGCTGGGAAAAAGCCACTGCATCTTCCTTTCTATTATCTTCCCTATTCTTGTGAAATCAAGTTATCTGTATCACCACAGGCCAGGTTGTACTTTTTCTTCCTGGAGAGATCTGGTTAGGTGACTAAGTGTGGGACCCCCGTCAGAGGAAGGAAAAGGCAATTTATTTCCTTACCCCTGCAACCTCCAAATATTAAAAATAACATTTAAATCCTCTCTCAGCATTGCTGTGCCTCTGCTTATACAGCAACCAGTGCAAAAAGGCAGGCTTCGGAATACTCGGTACTGCAGAAGACTTACAAAGACTAAAAACATTATGACAGAAACATCAACGGATAGCTAGAGAAAATTTCAGTTTGGTGTGAGCACAGTGCTTTCCTTGTACTGCCAAGAAGCTCTGTCATTTTTATCTTCTGTATTCTTTAACATTTGCGTACTACAGTGCACAGAGGATGCAACCAGGATGAGGCCCCATTGTTTGGAATGTAACACAGAAAAAATGTAAGTCTTGTACTAACAAACATACAAACTTACCTAAAAAGAAGCAAATGGAGATAATAAAAATAGAATAACTGAGCATAGAATCAAGGGTTGCCTGTTCAGAATGTTTTACAGTAAAATGTAAACATTAGGAGAGTCCTACAGAAGCAAACAGTCAAAGATACTGGTCACTCTTTATTCACCTTAATTCATTATTCTGAGACACGTCCTCAACTACCCTTTGCTCTAACAGAATACAATTAGTACAGTATAGACCCAAGAGCAATACTTCAGCTATCCCAAGATCATACAAAAAAATAATCTTACACTTTTACATAAACACTTTCAACAACTACAACCATATGTATTTAGCGTTCTTTCTCTTCTTACAACTCCAAAAAACTATGTGTGCATGTCATCACTAACCCCCAAAAAACTTAAACAGGAAGCAGTATCAAAAAGATTCCTGGAAATTATTCTAATCTGGAGCTTGCTGAAATATGTTCCAATGAATCACACCTTGCAGTTTGCAGATCCAACAGTTGATATACTCTTTTTAAAAAAACATCATTTAGAGCACTTGCTATAGTACAATTGAGTAGACAATTGTATATATTCTTTAGAATAAAAAGAGATTAAATAATAAATTCATATCTGCAGGTCTAACACAGACGAGCACTAAGATTTGATGACCAGAGTCCAAGATAAATTCTCCTTTCCAAGCCTAAACAGCTTATTCAAATTCAAATTTCTGCTACCTTTCAGAGTCAGGCAGCAACACTAGTGATGGCAAAACATCAGGGTCATACCAACAACAGGCTTGCGTTGCCAGTCAGAGAATTGACCCGATTTTCATACAAATCAAACATCACATACTTAGTAACACATTTAAGTCAAAATGTGACTATTAAGAGGATAATCAGAATATGAACCTCTCCAGAAATTGCATTTGCTGCTACACAAAACAACAAAAGAAAATACTAACTCCATTCACATTTTCCCAGTACTTAAGACTACTGGGACCAATTTAGATCTCAGCATCAGACAAGTGATTTACACTCCTGATGTCCAGGAAAGCCCCTAAAAGGTACATTCCAACCAGTTCCTGCCCATGCTGCAGATCACAGCCAAGCTTCCTGAGAACAAGGAAGCACAGAGCCAAAAGCAAGTGCCTACAACTCTAAAAGTTGTTTATGCTGAACAGAAGCAGTAATACCATTTATGTTAACTTATCTAAAAGAGCAGACTATTATTTAAGTGCTTCATTCTGAACAATAATTTCAGAGCTGAGGCAACGGCAAACAGGTGTGTTTATACACACACACACAGAGACACATTTGTTTTTACATATAAATATATATATATGCATATGTTCATATATATATGTGGACATATAAATATGTATAAATGTATGCATACATGCACTTGTATCTATGTATACATAGACACACAAGGTATATATAAGGGCAAAACACCTTTTCCCTTCAGGCAGGGCATGGCATGCCAGTTTAGTTAAAGATCTGATCTATTTTAGCTTCAGGATTCTCCCAGTTTTATTACTATTCTCTCTAAAGCCGCTAAACAGATTAAGTAGCGTCAACACCTCTTATCTGTAGAAAGAAAATCAACATACTTCCTTCAACTACGAGAATCTTAAGAGTCACGCAAAGCTTGACATCTGGAAAGATGAGGCTGAACAAGGCCTTAATCTCGCTGTTACGAGATTTTCGGGAGCTCACTGCAGAAAAGCAAACCTAGGAATGAGAGGTTTCGGTATCAACAGTTTAACTGGCTGAAGGAGCAACGAGAATCTGGAGTATCTGTCAGCAGAGGGACATTTAGCACTACAGCATTACCTTCTCTAGCAATTACAATTTTCTCCTAACCTATACGCCACCAACAGCTCCTCACAGAAAAAGCAATTCTAAGCATTACTGCCAACCCCCTTCCTGCGATCATCGCCTACAGTCTATCACCATCTAACGTCACTGCACCGGAGACGCAGTCTGGAAACGGCTCCAGAGGACGACCGGCATCTCACCTCGAACGCTCATGGCGCCTTTGGGGCAAAAGAGCAGGGCCCGCAGGGGCGCGGAACGCCACCGCAGCGCTTCCGCAACGGCAGCGAGAGGTCACGCCCGCCCGCCGCCACCACCGCTGAGGGGAGGGGAGGGGAGGGGAGCGGAGCGGCGCGGCCGGCCGCAGGGGCAGCGGCTCGCCGCCTACTCGAACCGCCGCTCCCGGGCACGGCACGGCACGGCACGGCACGGCACGGCACGGCACGGCACGGCACGGCACGGCAGCGCGGCCAACCCGACGGCCACCGCCTGCCCCCGCCCCGGCGGGGCACTGCGAACCCTCCTTTAACACCCCCCCCCCCCCAAAGGCGGGAGGACAGCCGCCACCGCGCGCCGCGCTCGCAGAACCCTTTGCCGCCCGTCCCGCCAGAGCGCTCTCCTACCGCGCGGCCCCACCACGGCCAAGGCTGGCGTCGCTGCGCACGCGCAAATCTCGCCCCCGCCCTCTCAGCGTGGCGCAGTCCGAGCTGGCTTCCGCTGCTTTGGGCTGCACCACGGCGCGAAGGCCGAAGGGGGAGCAGGCGTTGCCGCCTTAACGGACGCCTCGCTGCCTCCGTCCTGCCCCTCACTGAAGCAGCGTCGGCGCGGATGTTGCTTTCAGCTCGCTGCGCCCACACCTCTTGTCTAAACCCTTCCCACGTTTCAGAGTTGGTGGCCTGGATCCACGTAACGCCCGCAATCATTTTATCTGTCCAGGTGCCTTTTGGGGCTGCGTAACACACGACCCTTCAGCGGGAGGCGGGCTGAAAGGGGGTGGCGGTAGCTGGCATGACGGCAGCAGGCTGAGGGGAGGGAAACGGGGTGCAGGAAGGGAGCGTGTGAAGATCACCTCTGGGCAGATGAGCTCCGGGATGCTGCTGAATCTTCAGAACGGATCAACTCCGGACAGTGCCAGTCTCTACAGGGCCCCATGCTTCAACACGAGGTATGTCTGAGAGAGTGGGGGCTGCATTTGCCAAGGCTGCAGGACTGCATTCACAGCTGGTGGAACAAAAGATCCCAACTGCCTTTACCCTGCACCTCCCTGGCTGCCACCGGGCCACCAGTGTGGCCCCCTGCTTCAGAGTAAAAGGCTACGGCTGGCCTCCCAGCTGTTGCTCCAGCCAGTAAATTATGAGAGTGCAAGTGAATGTGGGAAGTTACCTGCTATTAACAGCTTAATTAAAGGGGTTTCAAACAAATACAACTCCCCCCTCATCTATCAGGAAATTTACATCACTGCCATTTTCACATCCAGATACATGCTTAGCAACTCATGCAAAATAAATGGTTTATAGAATCATATAATCATTTAGGTTGGAAAAGACCTTTAAGATCCAGTCCAACCATCAACCATGCCCACTAAACCATGTCCTGAGATGCCTTGTCTACACACTTTTTGAATACCTCCAGGGATGGTAACTCAACCACGTCCCTGGGCAGCCTGTTCCAATGCCTAACAACCCTTTCAGTAAAGAAATTTTTCCCAATATGCAATCTAAACCTCCCCTGCTGCAACTTGAGACCATTTCCTCTCGTCCTCCCACTGGTTACTTGATAGAAGAGAGCAGCACCCACCTCACTACCACCTCCCTTCAGGCAGCTGTAGAGAGTGATAAGGTCTCCCCTCGGCCTCCTTTTCTCCAGACTAAACAACCCCAGTTCCCTCAGCCGCTCCTCATAAGACTTGTGCTCCAGGCCCCTCACC
>JANXJC010000001.1:54210320-54224297 GCA_027564655.1 Leptodon cayanensis
TACAGAAGTAAGATTTTCAAGCATGCTATACCCAGAGGAGTGCGCTGTCTGTCAGGTTTAAGTGATGGGATAAGTTATAGCATGATAGGGTAATTTCTATCTTTATAACAAGGTAAGTTGTAATATAACCATGCTAATGACAGAAAAAGTTACAGCACGAGTTAACCCTTTATAAACTACTACACAATCAATGCTCAACAGTAACCTGTTTTTATTACTTCTGTTGTACATAATAGTTTAAAAAACAATTTATCTTCCTTATTACTTTGTGAAAAATGCACACTGACAATACCCAGAGAAAATACAAAATTGAGTATTTACTGTAAAGCTACTTTTTTTTCAGTTATAGTATGCACAGGTAGTGGTATAAAACATAACTAACAAATTTAGCAAAAAATTCATTTAATTTTAGCACTAACTAGGGATGGAAAAACTGTGGACTATTAAATAATACTAACTGCTAATTCAGTAATTTGAATAGAACTAACTTAAACTTCTATTTAGACTATTTTTCTTGGGAGGGAAAAAAAAAAAACTCACACAGGAAACATATATAGCCTCTCTCTCAAATGTACTGTGTATCAAAAAAGTAAAACTAAGGTATACTGTACAAAAATGAGAAAAAATATTTACTACATATTTTCCCCGATTTTTCTTTTCAAACAGAATCTAAGATTTGTCAACACTTAACAATGAAGCTCAAAAGACAAACTGAAAAAATTCTGAAAGAGAAATAAAAAAGCAAGAAAATTCTGTACCTAATTATATTTAAAAAAATACAGTTTGAAACATATAAAACTGTAGGCTTTACTGCCACTAAAATCCAAGTTAAATAAAACTATTAATCTCATTATTTAATGGCAGCCCAACATAAAACATACAGACCATTATTTTCATTGAAAAAAAGCACTGGTAGACCTGTAACTCTACCATCTATAAAAAGGTCACTATAAGTCACTTCACCTTTATGGTTAGTATTACCTTTGCTATGCAGGCAGGACAAAACCAGTCACCATCTGGTATGGTAGTGATCTTGGGTCTGTGGCAGTAGGTATGACAGCCTTTATCACAACCATCACAAAGGAGCAGCAGTTCCTCATTATCTCCCTTTCGACAAATTTGGCAGTACTGTAATACATGAAAAATGGCTTTCATTCAGTTTTTAAAATTTGAAACACAGGAATGGTAAACTTCCCTTCCAAACACACAAATTCATTCTCAAAATTATTTTCCTTTCATTTTACCACAATCAGTCTACTAATGATCACATTTGTAAAAGAATATATGCAGTATGTGAGGAACTAATCTAAAGGCTACATTTGGGAACACATTTGAAAAGCAATTCACTGTAAGATAGGTGTCCTACAGCACACAAAACTATGAATATTTTTTATATTTCATTAATGTCCATGAGAAGGAAAGGTATCTTATACCTATCAAATCACTTGGCCTACACATACTATCTCAGGAATTTTCTCTTCATTTATGCCCATACTGCATATATAAGTTGCTATTTCACAAAAATGATCTATATTTTATAACAGTATTTTCAAAAAAAATAATCAGTAAGGATCTTATCCAAAGGCCACCATGAACAAATTCAGTAAGGCAAAACAAATGATCCTAGCATTTCCTAAAATTCACACTAACTTAAAAATATCTAACGTATTGTCAATTTTCTTACATACGTTGTGTGATTTTGATACTCTTCTGTATCTGGACTTCTTTTTCAGGAACTTAAAATCTCCACGTTTTCACCAAATACTTACGTTTACTGTGTAATTAAACGCATAGAACATTTCAATCAAATTGAGAATGATACTATATATTTTTTCTGGATAATAAAGTACTACACATTGAAACATTCAAGTGCCTTTTCAGGTGCTCCTACTAAATTCATAAACTTTTTCCTCTAAAGATAGAGCTTTAAACTTATAGCTGTATAAACCCAAAGGTACAGCCTTACACTACAGGTTTTTATTTAAATCATCTTTTAATTGTCCAGAGGTAATTAGAAGCTATACAGGACTGGCAGAAATTTTAAAAATTGGGGAAAAGACCACTAATGGAAGAATCATTTGCCACCCACTACATAGCATTGGCCATACTTAATCACATCATAATCACTATTGCTGTAGTAATAGTTTTGTTTTCAGAAATTTGAAGTTCAAAAGTCCATGCAAATTTTGACACATGCAGTTATTACAGATCTACTTGTTAAATGTACAAGGAAACAGGTATTGCAGCTTATTTGCTCACACACTTGCCCAATTTGTACGTTCAGTTGTGAGAAGTGTGCATGCAAAGAAGCCACACATTTGGAACATCTCAGCGTTCTGAAAAATGAAGTCCTTAATTGGGATATGTAGGGCTGAACCTCCATAAAGCTTATGTCACGGATGAAATCAGAAATATTCCATCAGATAGAGTATCTTCCATCAGATGGAGCCAGAAATGACTCCTTCTTACCTAAATGTTAGCAACAAGGAGTAATTACCATCTTAAATAAAGCAACTGGTTACAGGGGCTTTTTATCTTAGAAAGTTCAAGATACTGAACTTGGCAAGCAAAGGACAACCTTCTCCATTAGGCTTATATCTATCTGTGCACAATGTACGGTTTAACCATATTAAGTTTTACACGCAGTAATAAGAAACACATTATTGACCCTGGTATCTTAAAACGGCTCAAGTGGGAAAAATAGGATATAGCAAAAATAGTTTAGTTACAGTATTTTTTTATAAAAAATTAAAAACACTTACAACTTTCATAATAGATTTTTCCCATGCTATTGATTTCTGTAACTGCTGAATGCACAGAGCTACCTGTGCAGCACTGCGCGCTTCTGACAATGCCCTTCTCCATACCCTTAGCCCTGGAGCAATATCCTCTTCAGTTCTGCATTGAAATACAGAGAAATTAAGTAGGTCACATCCGTGTTTGCTTATGTTTAAACGTGGAACAATCATTATCACATTGAAAGCCAAGCAATGACAAAACGTACACAGCCAATAAGTATAAGGTTTAAGCAACTAAATTTCATGTAGTGCACAGACTGTGGCTACGTGCCTCAAAGCTTAGTCACAACCAGTTAAATGTAAGATAACTTTGCAAGATTATCAACAAACGTAACAAAAAATATCTTTACAAAGCACCATGCAGAATAACATGATCCATATGGATCACAGACATACAAGAAAGTACATAGATAACAGGCAATAAGAAAATAGGCTCCAATTAGCAAAGAAGCACAATAATTTTTCAAGTTAATCTCAATAACCTACCCGTCACCATCACCACTAATGGATGGTGCAGGAGCAGGGACAGTAACTGTGCCCACATTATCCAGTTTGATCTGAATGGTGGTACTTAAGGGGCTCTTCAGATACCTTCTCTCTATGTTCCGCTCCAAGTCAGCAAGCCTGGTTACAGCTATATCTAGAGGGTTGTCACTCGTCCGCTCTAGAGAGCTGGTATTGCCTTCTTCGCCTCCAGCACAATCTCCATCGTGCTTCTTGCGCAATCTAGTAATTGACTTATGTTCACGATATACCAAGTCGTCTCTCTCTGATGCAGGTTCAGGACACAGCCAACCCTATGTTAATAGAAAGGTTTGTGCATTTATTGGTTGCTGTTAACTTAGTGTGCACACAGAGGAACTGTTTTACGGAATCAAAACTAAGTAACTGAAGTGCCGTTTCCAGTAGATCTTGGTTACTTGTAATCCATCTGTAGAGACAGTTTCCAAAATATCCATAGAACTAAAATAATTAATCAAAAAAATACAAGCATTACCAGACTTTCTGAAGGGAACTTCCTACAACAGCCTGCATTCTTATCTCCTTTAGAAGCATCCTGTTCTATTGGTCGAAACATCACAATAGGTCTATCTGTCCAACAGGCTCAGGAGACAGTATCAATTGGTCACACAGAAATAACATTCACCCCTAGAACAAACTAGATCCCAAATACTACATCTGTACTATAACCAAACATATGCAATTTGATATCCATACACCCACCTTGGAAAAATTCCAGATTGTAATAACAGCCAGTGAATTCTTAACTCTTTCAGACTCACAACCATCACGTGTTCTCCATGACTCTACAATACTCGAGCAAACTTGTAGGCTTTTCCGAAAGCATTAACAGCAACAATCACCCAAACCAGGCAGAACTGTGGGAAAACCCACTATAATTAAGCAGGCTATATGCACTAATCTTTGCATCCATATAAGGTTAACAAAAATGTGCAGGGAACTGCACACTGTACAAGAACAGTCTCCAGGAACTGCCATTCTGGCATCTTCAGCTGAAGATTTCGCTGCAATAAAATGTTTCAAACACAAATACCCATGATACTGCTGCAGTGGATTTGTTTTATTTGTAGACAATCAGAAATGGAACAAGAAGACACTTACCAACCGCATAAGGACTGCTACTATCTACTTTAAATTCTTACCACTTACTTTATAAAGAGACATTTTACTAAAAGTTGGTTTTACCTTAACTTGTAAACTAGCTGATGCAACTCTCCTCTCTAGATCTTCCACCTGCTGAAGAATAGCAAGATCCATCTCCATTGCTTGTTCTTCTACTGACCAGTTTTCCACAATATCTCGAGTTACCTGGTTATCTTCATTTTCATTGATATCAATAATTGCAACTGTATTTGAGAATCACATTTTTATTATTTTAATTAGTATTATAACTTCTCTGAGTAAATTCAAGCTGATTTATCTGTCACTCCAGCCAAATGCTGAAGAACAGTTGTAAAAGTGTACTACTCTTAGGATACCCAATATGGACAACAAATTCTGTAGGTTTTCGAACTTCCAATTTAAAGGCAAGAAGGGGAAGGAGAGGCTGAGCAAGAGTGTTACAGAGATGGAAAAATCTTAAAAAGGTTACCAACACTTAAGCTACTAGAGCAATTTATATTAAACAGGATTTCTCCAATCCTTTAACTTCCCAGAACAAGGCTGGTAAAAAGGCAACTACAGACAATGAGGCCTTTACTTTTTTTCTCCAGCTGCTACTCTAACGCTGTAATTAAACACATCTCAAAGAGCTCTCTGCCAGTTGTCTTATGCCCCAACAGCATGCGTAACATAAATATCAATTACATACCATCCTTATTTTTGATGCAGGCCAGGGTGATATAATCCATGTGTTTCTGTATTTGCTTTTGTAAGGCCTTTTCTCTTATTCCCCTGAGATGCAGCACTTTAAGCAAAGATTTTAGGTCCTCTGGATCAGTAATCCTCCACCACCCATACTGCATTTCTAAATCAAGACAAGCATATGAACATTTTGCAGGCATTTTTTATGTGATCACACACCATCAGATTAGAGAAATAATCTAGCCAAATTCAACATGCAAATTATAAAAAAAATAAATTGTAACATCGTAGTGGCACTGTAGAAATTATCCTTCACATAGTTCCATCTTATTGCTGTATTATACTTACCTTCTGGTATAGGTTTTGGGTTAGGGTAATCTACTGGCTTGGCTACTTCAACTGCTGTAGAAGGGGCAGAGGCTATTTTTTCAGCTTGTAGTGCTGGTGATTCACTTGTACTTGCAGGAACACTAGATGCCAAGAAGGAGTTACCATTCACTTCTGATAATCCCAACCCTGATCCGAGAGCAGGTAAAGGAGATGAAAATGGAACATTTGAAGTAAGAACTCCTGTAGGCCATCCACAAAACTGAAGTCCCATTATAGGTAGTCCAGTCTTCATCTGCTACACAGAATACATTGTTAATGCAATCACAACTACCATTATTAATTGTTACCAAGAAACCTGAATTATGACTAGGATGCTATTTGTCAAGCAACAATCAAAACAAAAAGGAGGCCTTTACTCAGTACTTTGATTAGTTTAAGAAAAATTAACGTAACACTAATATGTAATACTTCTTATTAGGGCCCTGCTAATGCTTAAAAAGTAATAGCTTTTAAAGGGAGCGTGTGGTGTGTCACATTTCTGAAAACTAGTTTTTATTTATTTATTTGCTTTTCATTTAATACCAGTGGCCAACCTTCTAACAGCCAAATTAAATTACTGAAATACAGGTGCAAAATATCATACATTGGCTTACCTAATCTTACCTATCTTTTTTTATCAAAAAACTTCCAGTATTATACAACATCTGTAACACGGAATTAGTTATTAACAGACTCATAGATAATAGTAGTAGTAGTAATAATAATAATAGCAGTAATAGAAAAAATAAAGAAGATATAATGATAGCACTACTGTGAAACAATTTGTCTAAACAGAAATTCTGCCCAAATAAGCAGAGAAAATTCAGACTATTCAAAAATTCATTTATTTACCTGCAGTGGTGACAATGGAAAAGGACTTAATCCCATTGGACTCTGTGCGGAGGTTGAGCCCAGAAGAGGTGAAGGAACAGGTGAAGGTGACTTTGATGGTGGATGTGATTGAGGAGTAAGTGAAGTTGTAGTAGCTGGTGTATCTATATGGGTAACTGACATGTCATCACAGGGTATTCTTGGTAAAAGGCTGAACCACTGTCTGCTCTTTTCAGTAAGAGTCTTTAACAACTGATCATTTGGAATTAGTGGAGAACTGTAAAACTTTCCTGTCCCACTTGCATTAGGACTAAAAAGATTATTAGAATCAGACTTCTCAATGGTGCTTTGTGATACAGTGGGCTGAAGACTGCAGAGAGAGTTTTTTGAGTTACTTGGATAAGATAACATGCAGCCATTTGCTGCACTGCCATTAGGTTTTGGGGACATAATATCAGATTCAGGTGGCATTTTTGCTACCTCTAACAGTTTGCTTAGTTTTGAAAATGACCCAGGCTTTTGTAAAAACAAATTAGTGTTGTCCTTTTCTTTCAGATCTTCCTTTTGCTCACAGTGAGTTGTATTTAAACAGTGTAATTTTTCTTCTGTCTGAAATTCTTCTTCTTTCATATGCATGCTTTCTACCTTTCTTAACTTCTCTTTTTCTTTTGCAATTTCTTCTAGGCCTAAAAATGTACAAGAAACATAGATGAAATATAACAGACCAACTGATTTAGACCATTGTTATCATCATAGTTAAATAAAATTTACTTCATTTTTGGCCCAACACATGCTAGATCACAGTGTCTTTTTTCTTTTCTTTTTTTTTTTATTTTTTTAAATGAAATCACTTCTCACTTTACAGAACGCTTTGCAGAAGGAAACAAGCTTCAAGGCACACACAGATTTAAACCCTGTTAAACACCTGGAGGAAAAACAACATCAACGTAGTTAACATAGCTATAGTATTCCCCCTTAAGATGCACATACATCTGGAGCAGTTTGGCAGTGTGAAGTCTTTGAAAGGGACACATTTTTGGCAGCCTTCTTTTTGCAAGACTCTCCGTGCTTTATCAAAAAACTCCTCTGTTTATATCAAGAGGGTACAATGTTTATAGCCTTAAAGCTTTTTTTTTTGCAAAAGACCATTTCATTAAACTCACAGCCAACTAAAAAAAGGAGGACCAAAATTCATGTTGTGATATGAAATATTCCCCAAATATTGAAACACAACATTAAATATTTTAC
Source organism: Leptodon cayanensis (assembly GCA_027564655.1). Lineage (NCBI taxonomy): Eukaryota > Metazoa > Chordata > Aves > Accipitriformes > Accipitridae > Leptodon > Leptodon cayanensis. Next base: position 54,217,892 of record JANXJC010000001.1, read on the forward strand.
CTCTTTCAATAAAAATAATTAACAACTTTGTGAAACAATGTCAACATTCTTGAAAGTTTAAAACACTTTAAAGAGCCACCCAACATGACGACTGGGACTCTACACACAGCTAAGCAGACAGATGCAATCAGACAGCGTTAATAGCTAAGCAATTTAAAGTACAACAAGCAGAAGCTGACTGCAAAAGCCAGTTTCTTCAAACATATGAGGTGCAGAAGATCTATCTTTTCTGAAAAAGAAAAACATTTTTCTGACTTCTTTGCTCTCCTAGTCTTCCTTAACCATTTCTCTTCTACCCTTATGCTGATGTGTCAGCTTAGGCTAAAAAGTCTTAAGAACTGTAAAATGGCATGGAAAAATATCAGGAAAAGGGGAAGGAGGTAGAAAATCCAACATTCCAACTTCTTAAATCTTTTTCGTTAGATACTGCAATCGCAAGTAAGGTATCAAAGGTCCTGCTTATGGTTTATGGCCAGAACATCCACAAAAGCTTACTTGCTCTTTCTGGAAAACCATAATTTCTAAAAAGATAATTCATTAAAGAATATCCCCTCCCATTAAAACTTCAAAATGTGTCCATAGTTATGGTGTATGTCAAGATAGAAACAATTTTAGTATCAGCATTAAGAAACAAAATGACTACATGAAGAGGGAAGGAGAAGTATTTTTTAAATGGACAGATCATTCAACAGTTTGTCTCATATTTCCAATGTTTAGATAAAGGAATTAGGAATGGATAAACAGTAGAATTTACTGAAGCAGGACAAACTAAGAGTTGAGGGGAAGAGGGAGTAGTTGAGAACTTAAGTACATGTCCATTTTGCTATTCAGGGAGATTAAACTTTCATTAAGACAATATATTAAAAAATATGGGTTTGCCCTATAGTTCTTGGCTAAAACTTTTGTGTCATTTTTTGTTTGTTTGTTTTTACTATCTTAAGACAAGTAGGTGTGTTTCAATGATTTTGTGTACAATTTCTGAAGCATTTGGGGATTCACTTGGTTAAAATATAATAAATATAGTGAACAAAAGGAATGCAAGCAGTAAGGCATCTGACAGTTTACCTTCTATATCCAGCTATTCATGTGCAAAACCGTTCCTAACACAGAGCATAAAATAATGCAGAACAGGAGACACAGAAAAATTATTTTTTTATGCTACCCATTTTAGAAAGGTAACTTGAAGAACAAGATTAGATTTAGGAAAAGTTCTACAGTTTATTTTTGGGGCCAAAACAGGGCTTAGATTTCATACCATGTGGTAATCTTACAGTTATTTTAATTAAATAGCTCTCTAAAATGATGCAATTCTCATGACATCATGCAATTCTGATGTATATCAGATCTTGTTGTTGTTTTGGGTGGGAAAATTGTGAGACTAATGGGGTTTTGCTTCATCTATATCAGAATTAGTAAGGATTTTTCTGTAACCAAAATGAAGGCTTATGTTTAAGAATTCTAATATCCACAAAAAGGTCAGATTAATACATATTTTCTGCATCTATCCAATTTAAAGTGTGTGAAAAATTCAATCACAGTTAGTATACAACTGTCGCAACCACAAAATTACATTTTAACTTTAGCAAAAATAACTTCAGCATTTGCTGGATTGGAAAAAAATTAGTTTGTAAAATACAGTGGCTAAATCATATTGTCAATCAGAAAACACTGTACTTCACTGTGTGAAAATAATTTTCATATTTTTGCAGACATATATATCAGATCTTTAAGCACAGAACAGTCTGTGTATTTGCACAAAATGTAACAACTGAAGATGAAAAGAATTTTTTTTGCATTCTATGGTCATCCTAGTTTTCATATGCAGAGTTCACTGCCATACAGAAATGTGAAATAGTTGAGAGAGAGACAAAAAATATCCCATGCAACATATAGAACATATAGAAATATAACAATTAAAACTTCCAAAATATTAATCCTCAATTTGAAAGATATTAACTGATATTTCATAATCAAAAAGAGAGCATCAGAGAGCACCATATGAGTACAGAGGTCTACTGACAGTAGTCGGCTGAGCCTCTGGTTGAAGGTGAAGCCTAAAGACCTTGCTGCACAAAATTATAGCCTACAGAGATAGGCAGTATGTCTTGGCATAGTATGCGCCTTGGTGTGACATTATTCTTCTATGTTTCTTACCTTCACCACTTTCCATGCCTTCTACAAAAATACCACCACATTGGGGCAGAATCCAGTATCGGCGCCTGTAACGATCTTGACCAAACATCATTGAACGCAAACAGTGCGAAGCTTCAAATAACTTCTTTCTGTACTGGCTTTGTTGCTGTTTTAAAAAAGGGAAAGCATTATAATTCAGTAGGGGAAAAAAAATCACTATAACAGAAAACATCTCCTGACTGCCAGACTGAACAAAAGTTCAAGGGTCACATGAGGAGGATCTCTTATTGAGATTTCATGTGTGTGTTATGTGATAATTCTACTCACAATTGCTGCCTTGCTGATTTTACTTACAGAGCTCCCTTTAAAAAAAAAATTCAATCACTTCCTGGTTCAGCTTAAGTTTGTCAGTCTTCCTTTAAAAATACATTTTGTGATGGTAGGTCCTGTCTTTTTAACACTGACTCTCAGAGGACAATAGAATCAAAGATTTCATTGCACAAGAACAGTTGAAATCCTATCAATTATACAATAACAGCAAATGGTAAACAGAGCACTGAAGATAGCTGATATTGCAGCTCTTGATGGGAAACCAATGAGATATTTTAACTGGTTCATAAAAGAGTAAGAAAATAAAGTCTGAAAATAAATTCTGTATTCAAACACAAACAGTTCTCTGAGGGGGGCCAACAAGAAATTCAGTTTGTTTATTCAATTCTTGCTCTGTTAAATTGACACTGCTGGAAGTCAGGTGTAATTCTGGACTGCTAATTTACTGCAATTTGGAAAAGGAGAGAAACCAAGAGACAAAGTCTTAAATGACAAATTTTCTAATACAAAGGATAAAAACACGGGCCATGAGTAACCCTATCTACAGCATTCTATCTTTCTCATTTATGTTTCTCTTCCTATTCCATTGTTTCTTCTTTCAAAATCTGAAGCAAAGACAGCTCTCTGTATTGGCTTGGAACACAGTTGCAGAAATTAGCCAACTGTAGGAGGGAATGAGAACTGCAATAATTTGTACAATGGAAAAGTCATTGCTTCTCGTACACAAAATTTATCATTGCTTTCTAAGATCAACAAAAAGATGGGTATCAATTAGGTCTGGATAAAAATTGTATTACTTTTTATTCTGAGATGTGCGAATATATTACCAAGAGCTTTCTAACTGTCTTTTGAGTCATATCCACTTAGTGCCGCTAGACTAAACTCACAATTCAGGTGTCATGAACAGTAGCATCATTCATATTTCCATGAAACAAAAGCTGATCCTTATTTCAATTTATATTAAGTTGGAGCATTGAAAATGATGGTTAACATTCTAACCCATGACATCCAGTGATCAAATCTGTAGTATAACAAAGACAAATGACCTCTCACCTTTGTCAGTTTTTCAATCTGTTTCTCTAGTTCTTCAACACTTGCTGTCTGGTCCCCATCATCCTATAATCACCAAATATACTGTCACGCCAAATTTATTTCAGGATAAAATCATACTACCATGTCTTACTAGTAGTAAAAAGATGTAACAGAAAATGAGAGGCAAATTCTAAGTGTAAAGAAGTTCAAATTTTGTGCTTGTTCAATATATTTGGCTAGGAACAACGTAACTGGAAAAAGATGTATCTTGAATCTTTCCAAACCATCCCAGATGCATACGAAGGAGAAGGTTTGTAGCCAAATGTTCGCTGAAAACATTCTTTTACTGGAAGAAATAATTCAATTTGTACATGAACACTTAAGACTAACAGAATTTAATCCTAGTTTCTATGGAACTTTTTAGATATTCAAATTAATTTCTAAGTGTTTTTCATGCATGAAATAATGGAATCTGTCAAAATCTTATCCATCAGTCTTTGGTCAGTGCACACTTGCATTTTATTTCAATGTCTACAAGAAATTGTAGAGCCACTTTAAATTACAAGTCTGCTATAAAAGTTCCAGTATTAATCTTACTGGTTTTTGAAGAGGAATGCACCCATGATTTAAGTCTATGGTTCCCTTCTTCTTGACACAGTTTAAAAATGAGAGTTATTTCCATAAAGTGAATTTTAATTTAGTTCAAGAAAGTCTTTGGGGGTAACAGTAGGTTTCCAAAAGAATACAACCAAAATCCTAGGAGCTCCCAATCACCTGCCCCATAAGATACTGGTCTTGTATTTCTTGGCTCTGTAGAACTGTACCAGGGTGAAGCCTTCGGAAATACCACATATAGTATGAATGCAATGGAACTTCTGTTGTATCAGAAAATTAATCTCTCTACAGGAGTTACAAGACTTTTGTCTATAAAATGCCCAGTGCACCAAAATAGGAGATTGTACGAAAGGGAAAAAGATTAAGGGACAGATGTGAGATTAGATACCTAAACATTACTTATTTTTAATTCTCAAGTATTAATTTGTAAGAACTTGGTGCTATGCCTCTAAGGTATTATCTTAAACTTATACACATTATGGTACTTAAAATAAATCCAGAATAATAGCAACAAAGGGCTGCTCCTACCGTAGAAACTAGAAACAAAACAAAAAACCAAACCAAAATTAAAAAAAAAAAAAAAAAAAAAAAACCAAAACACCAAACACCAACCCATACTATAATATATATCAAAAAAAGAAAAAAGTACTCCAGAAAATAAACTTTTTCCAAAAATTTAAAAATATTGGAGGTACGTTACACTTCCTTTTTATTGTGCAATTTTGAGGAAGCAGCACCATATTACAGAGAAACAGAAGGAGAACAAGTTTTAACTTATTAGTTAATTAAGTTTCACTATACTTAAAATCCCTCACCTCATCCTCACAAACTTCTGTCTTCTTTCCTTTTTTATCTTCTTTGTCCTCTTCATCCTCATCATCCTCATCTGCCTGATCATCACTGTCGTCATCGTCATCATCATCATAATCACTGTCCCCTGCCTTTCGTCTGCGTTTGCGGCCTGGTGTTGGTGTTTCCAAAGAGTGCTGTTCCTCTCCTACGTCACCACCTCCTGCAGCATCTCTTTTGCCAGTTTTCTTGGCATGAATGATTCTAAGCCTTGAAACACATGACAAGGGGTGAAATTACAGAGTATGTCTGTAGCATAAACATACTTTTCTTCCTATGTATGGAAAGAAATCATACATTTTAGATTCAAATTAGCTCTTCTAGTCTAATATGACATAGTATTTTCTCAATATTTATTGCCATTAGTCAACAGGAAAAATTCAGGTTATAAAAGCCCTTAAGCCTCTTACTCAGTTCTGAATAGAATTTCTGTTTCTCCCAGATGCATTTTATTGCATAAATGTTTAGAAGAAATGAAACACAAGAGGGATTTTAAGAAGTCAGGAAAGACAGTTAGAAGAAAGAACCACTTCAACTTCTTTATCTTTTTTCTACACATTTAAAAATATTATTATAAAATACCTGTATTTGAGGTGGGGGGGGGAGGCAAAAATCCTCAGCTGGAAGTATGAAATTATTTACATTTGCATGGCAACAACAAGGTTTGTTTAATTGTTTTTTTCCAGATTTTTATGCCTTTTTAATTTATTATGTATTATTTTACTTTAGTCCTTTGGCTGATCTTTTTATTCCAGGACATACTTTCCTTTCTGAGAAATCGTAGCTACCTAAATTACTAGGAGATTGCTCAATCAAACTCTCATTTTTCCTTTTATGAAAGAAAAGGGAAACTTACATACCAGTAATTATGGTTGTAGTAGACCTTCTTCTTCTATAAAAAGCCTATAAGACAAGATTCCACACAGCAAAAATTATAGTTCCACCTATCAGGGAGCTAGCAGGCAAACATGCTGAATCACAGGAGGTGTAAATAGCCAGGCCTAACCAGTCACTTATAATGCAGACCAAAAAAGCAACTGACTTAGAAAAGATTCATAAACATGTGTAGAAAAGACAAAGATTTTTGTAAGAGATGATTGGAAGAAGGTAGGATGGGAAAAGTAGAATGGTAACGACAAACACAATTACCAGTTAAGTAATTTTTCCTTGTCGTACTTCTCTCTCTTCCCATCCTAAAAACAATATTCCATACAGCAAGTGGCTACAAGTATGATGAGTGTTGTAGAAGTACTTGTTTCTGGGCATACTGACAAATGTATCAGCCTTCTAAAATGCTGACAAACAAAGTCAGTACTCGACAGCAGAGACTTAAATGAAGCCATCACTGCTCAATTGGTAGCAGCACTTTTTAAAAAGACCATTAGCAAGAAATCATTAAGGGGACTTCTGTTTGCTTGAAAACAGTTGGGCTTTGGGTTTTTTTTGG